>CM067489.1:19801452-19853223 GCA_034552555.1 Semaprochilodus insignis | reverse complement strand
TATATATATATATATATATATATATATATATATATATATATATATATATATATATATATATATATATATATACATATATGTATACATATATGTATATATGTATATGTATATATGTATATGTGTGTTTGTGTGTGTGTGTGTGTGTGTGTGAGAGATAGAGAGAGAGAAAAATGTAGAGTGGGTTTCTGCACAGTACTGTAGCTGGATGTAAACAGTTGCGTGTTGCATGCTTTAGCCCATGCAGGAGGACGTAGTGCGGCCACGAACACGAGAAGAGTACGACTACCAAAGAGCTCGGAATGATCAGAAACCAATCAGGTACCAGAAGCATTTAAAGGCATTCATTAACATGAGTCATGCTGCAAAACCGCACTTATTGTTACTGGTCTTTCTGCAGGCCTCCTCCTCCTCGCGTCCATAACTATGAGAATGTGGACAGCAGTTACGGCTATTCAGAGAATTACTCCCCTCGGCCACCTTCCAGACCCGATGCTGCATACAAAGGTTGGTAAAGCAGCCTTCCTGAGCTATTACCTTTTCAGATAAGAATACTCTTTAATGCTTGCTGTCTTTGTCCGATAGGTGCCTACTACAGACAGTGACCCAGGCCTCAGTCGCTGTCCTTTAACGGTTGTGCTGTTTTTCTCTTCGCCTTTTGAAGACGGCTGACATAGGGGTGGGTGACATTCCGATATAAAGAAGAAGAATTTTCAAAGACTGACCTCTGAATTTGGCTACTTGTATACTTTCACTTTTTTGTTTTTATCTCCCCATGTTTTTTGTTTTTTGATTATTTTATGCTTTTACAAATAGAAAATGTGCAAAAAAGTATTTCCACATGACATGTTGGGACTTATCACATGACGTGTCTTTTTATCATGGACCCAAGATTTGTTGTACTATTGTGAAACGGGACTGTTTCTGTTTAATCATTCTTTTCCTTGCTCTGTACTGCTACTTTGATGGTCATCAGTTTTGTACATTTTCACTGTCGTTTCTCTCACTCACTCGTTCTCCTAAAAGAACTAAGTTGTTTTTTTTTTTGTTTTTTTGGTTTTTTTTTCTTCTCTTTTCTTGTTCCTTTTAAAGACGTGGGCCCCTCCTTTGTTGTAGGGAAATTCCTAACCAAGTTATCCCACCTTTAAACTAATGTGAAGCCCAGTTAATCACTCAGATTAATGAAGGAAGAAGGGACTTGTGAGCTCTTGCTTACAATTAGTCCGAACTAAGGAGAAATATTTAGTTACACTCTCCAGTGCACAAGGGTACAGAACACCTGTGGTTTTAAAACAGCTTTTGTGCAGCACTGCACTTGGGCCTTGTTCAGGCTGCCAGCCTGAATATATATATATATATATATATATATATATATGTGTGTGTTTTTCTTTTTTTATTTTGTTTTTTTGCCTATTCAGATTACATCCAGATTAATTTTTTAATCGTCTAGACAGCAAAACAAATGCATGAAATTGGATTTTTACAAATCGTATCCAAACCACATTCGGAAGTGGTTTGAAACATGATGCCAATCGGATTACTAACTGCTCCAGCTGCTCAAATCTGATTTCAAAGTATCTTTTGTTTTGCTCACAATGTGACAAACAACGACGATATCAGATGCACAGATTGGTTGGTAATGTCTGTACACACAAATCCGATCTCATCATTTGCAAATAACATTGCAGGCCGTCATCTAAACAAGTCTGATTAGAGCAACAAGTCTGATCTGTCTGCAGTCTGAACATAGCCTTATAGTTTGGCTCAAGTGTTTGGAATCAGTGTTTTCAGTTGTATACTACCAGTTCTTCTGCACATCCACTTAGAAAATGATTCGGATGTTATGAATACTATGCAGTTTTATAAAGTTTGATTCATTGATGAAGAGACGAAGAATATCGAAGAGAACAGTAAGTGGTTCTGTTATAATTGTGCATCAGTAAGGATTTCTAAGGATCATGCCTTTAACATTATGTATCCATATAACATTAATATCTACAGCGTCCCCTATTTATAAAATGCTCGAATCTGAAGGTGGATATTTTAAAATGTCTGTATATAAGTGCTGTATTTATTAGATACCTACTAGCTTGTACTAAAATGCTTGAAACGCTGAATATAACAAATACAATTTGTTGTATTTTATATTACTGAAAACTACGCTCTAAAAAAAAAGAAAAGAAAGAAAATGAATACGATTGATTCCAGATTTTTGAGCTATACTATGTATTATCTCTCACAGTGCATGCTGACTGAAGCTGGAGTGCCCAATATTGACTTTCATTTTTTTTTTTTCTGCATACAGTCAATGATTACACATCACAGCTTTTCTTTATTAATGTTATTTATTTATTTTTAATTTATTTTTGGAAAATATATATAGATATTAAAAGAATGAAGTATAAAATCACATTTATTCAATTTCTTATTTATGTCAGGACATTACATTGGTGTGCACAAACTGGTACAAATGAGTCACATACTGCAAAAAGACAACTCATTTTTATGGTAGACCGTTAAAATGTCACTCTGCTTGCTGTTTTGGATGCAACCTTGCCTTGAACTGGGCACATTGAATATGCCTGTATAGACGAATGCAACTAATGAACAGAGAAGGAGCACATGTTTATCGCTCCTCAGGCTTTTTTTTTTTTTTTTTTCATTTCATGGCATCTTCATGTTGCTAACATTCCGGAATTGTCTTAGTCATGCATTTTTTTTAAAGGGATTATGCTCTTCTGCATCTATAAATAGGGATCCACCCACACTCTGCAACATTGGAAAATTGGGACATGATGGTGTGGACTATATGTAGCTTCCTGTACTGAAAGACGAGCATCAGTTAACTCTACTTTGGTATCATTAGTGCCTATACTAGACCAATGTTCAATGGCCAGTACTGTATGCATCCATTATATACATTCATAATAAGGTAAAAACAAACTCGTCTGTCTTGGTGAACTGATGTCTGAATGGCATGGTTTTAAAAATAGAAAAGTGGAAGGGAAGTATTGCCAAGTTGCTGTGCTTAACATTCTTGAGTATTATTCAGCAGATTTTTCTTGTTGAACTGTATCGAATCAGCAATTGTGTAAATTTCACTGATGATTCTACATAGTAAGACATGGTGGTCCAGGGACTAGCTGAGAAGATTCTTGTCTGCTCTTTTCTCTTTCTGTCAGGAATAAATGCTGGTGCAGTAACATATTGCACTTTAGAATTTGAACATGTGCTTAAATTATGGATGTAATTGGCTGTTTGGACCCTGTGCCAAATATTCTACTTTCAGGGACATAAAGTGTTGCTGTAAAATAACTTCCTTCAAGTACTGTCAGCATCTCATATCGTCTGTGGACAAGGGATCTGGTTTACAAATAGGTTTTCTACATGACTAGAACAACAAAGGGGCAAATCAGCCCTGTGTGCGTGTGCGTGTGTGTGTGTGTGTGAATGTGTGAGAGAGAGAGAGATTCAAAACAATGCACCCATATACCTGTTTGTTCTGCAGTCAGCTGCTGTAAATGTCTTGTGACCAACCATGAGTGTTTGTATCTTGCACATTCTTTCATAGCTTCCACTGGCCAATTGAGTATCATTCATGTATATATCAAATAAATTACTTTTAATTAACATCTCTTTTTTTTCTTTCTTTAGCACAAATGTTTAGTTAGACCTAAGTTGTGTGCTTGTGTTTCTTGCAGCCTGTGAAAAAAAAAAAAAAGAAAACTTGAACTATTGGAAAGAGCCCTCTAGTGGTAAGATGCACTATTGTGGAAATGCATTTTATCAGCAAGGTTTTTTCAAGGTTTTTTCCTCAGCACCTAATGCACATGTATTCAAAGAACACAGCAAGTGTTAAAAATCAAGACTGTATTTCTTGACTCCATTGTCAAAGTTTAGATTCTGGAGAAAATAAAAATCACACTACCTGCACCATTACAAGAACTGTCTACATGCACAGTCTATTTGTTTGTCTGCACACTTTGTTAGCCCCCTTTCACGCTGTTCTTCACTGGTCAAGACCCTCACAGAGCAAAGAGCAGGTGTGTGTGTATATATATATATATCAGCACTGCAGTGACACTGACGTGGTGGTGGTGTGTTAGTGTGTATTTTTCCGGTGTGAGGGGATCAGATACAGCAGTGCTGCAGGAGTTTTTGAACACCTCAGTGCCACTGCTGGGCTGAGAGTAGCCCACCAACCAAAACTATCCAGCTGGCAGCATCCTGTGACCACTGATGAAGGAATAGAAGGTGACCAACACAAACTGTGTGGCAACAGATGAGCCACTGTCTTAATAGAATGGACTGTGAGTGGACACAGTGTTTAACACACCAGACTAAACGTAGTAAAAGGGGGCTAACTAAAGTATGCAGAGAAACAGATGGACCACAATCTGTAATTGTAGAACCACAATGTGCACCTATATGGTAAAAGGACCTGATAAGATGAACAGAGTGTAGAAATATACATGGGTATAGATATATTGGCATGACCTTATGTGTACATGTTTGGTTTTGCATGAAATCGTCACACAGAAATCACTACAAAAAATGTATACAACGTGTTTAATGAAGGCTATTGTTTAATGTTTTATTCAACAATTGAGAAACCTAAGGATAAAGTTATTGGGTGCTGGAGAATGAACATTACAGCTGGTCAAATAACATGGAACAACACGTTTAAATATGCCTGCAAATATTAGTGTACGTTTTCTATGAATTTTCTGAATTGAATGCATTGGGAAAGATAAACAAATACAAAATGTGCCACAACCTTTGCAAATAAATGGTAATTGTGCATTTTAAATGTGCAGAACTCCATTTACAAAATCATCACAACCGAATTTGACCATACTTAACCCATACTTTTGCATATGGCTGTATATTCATAGTTATTCTTTAGGCGTGCTCTGAAATTTGAGCTTGAGATTTTGTATGTTTTGAATGTTAATGACAATGTTATCACTCCACTCTCAATCCTGTACAACTTCCTCAGTCATTGAATCATCAGCAGCGACATTCATCATTTTTGACACATCTAAAACATTTGTTTAGCTTTCTAGCTTTATGGTAGTTATTTGAAATCTCCACATGCCAATAAAATCCAATCATGTCACTCATTTTCTACTTTTATCGGTAACCAAACTAGTTTTATATCATCAAATAAATTGACAATTAAGTGGCAACAATGGTGTAATTTCAGTGAGAGCTGCTGGAGCTTGTCAAAGGCCTCTACCAGAAGCTCATGGCTGTGTAAGAAACGTGGATTCACTATGAGTTACCTTGTGATGGCTCGGAGAAAAAACAAAATGCTTTAATGAATGAGGAAATCAGGGAGTGGAGGAGCACCTTGGTCTAAGCTGGTTCACCTGCATGCCTTAGATATTCATGGCTCCTTGCGTGTGCTATCTCAGCTCCGCCTACAGACTTGACAGTGTTGAAAGCTGCACAGCTTTAAATAGAGCTTCCTAACTCCAGGCCTGGAGGATTTCTGAGTTAACATAAACTCAATAACTAAGGGCCATTCCTTCATTAGAGAGATCTTATCCAGTTTACTGACAGTTCCTGCTTTATGTAACGCTTTCATGTATGTTCCAGCAGGAAAAACACAAAGCTGCAGTGCTGACAAGCCTACAGTTGTCAAAGACCAGCATAAATTACATGTATTACATTCTGCTGCCACCTAGAGACTGCAAGAAGAACACCTCAGTAGCTGCCAGGAGACTGGCCCACACATGAAGCGGTTCCATCAACATGAAAAAGTTCCTCCTGGCTCCTCAGGGTATGACGTCACTCCATGAAGCAGTGGTGGAGTTGATCATCCGCTGCGCCCACTACCAGAAACAATGACTGAAATTCAAGTGTCCATTTCAGCCACGGTTCCCAGCGGAGTGCATAGCAGTGTCTAGGGCTTTTGGGATGGCAACGGACCTGGCACACCACCTGCAAGCACGAGGGTCATGAGTTGTTGCATAGGCTTGTATTCATCTCATAGCTACACAGTGCTGAGCAGTCAAGATAAAATGAAGGAAGAAATACATTGAAGGAATTCTTAGTACCAAGAGAAACTAGCAGCACAACATTGCTGTGCCACATTGCCACGACAACGATATGCCCTAGAATGCCGTTCAAATCTCATTCTCAAATCCCATTAATCTGAGATAGTCCTGCAGGGCTCTGTCATGGGCCTAATACATTTTGAGGTTGTTAAGGTTTGACATTTAGTTAATGTAGATGGCAAAAAGGAAGAAGACAGTCAATCATCAGCATTTTAACTAAGGGCACTTAGACTAGCGTAGTAAGGCCTGCTATTTACCTCTTCATTAAACATGAAAGATTCCTTGTTCTATGATCTGGCTACACAAGTCATTTTACAGCAAATGATCTCAGCAGCAGGCTTGATGCAGTTTCTAAAAAGTAGCGCAATAAAATGGAATCCATGCTGCATGTTATGACAGCACCTGTAACTAGCCACAGCACTTACCTGAGAAAAGGGCACGGCAAGCAGTCAGACGTTAAGCCAGGTTCAGGTTGAAACATGGAGAATCCTCCACACCCATCCTAGTATAGGGAAAAGAACCCTCTCCTAACCGCCTCTGTAGCCTGTCTGTGGAGTGAAGTTTGTCATAGTTGACCGTGTAGCCCTCGGTTGTCAGAACTCACCTGTGCCTGCGCTGCACTGTAACCTTCACTTTAATTCAGTCTTCTTTTGCTGCTCCCCCATAAGCCTTGGGCACATCTTCAGGAAAAACCGGTAGAGGTGGTCATGAGGGTGTGTCAGCCAGGCCTTCGCTAGTCTACAGAAAGGCTGGGAAACATGGAAAATGCCATCTGAGCCACAACTAAAACTAAAATGAAATATAAAGTTAAACTAAAAGTAGCAGTTTTAATGATTTGCGTGCAAAATAGAATCTTACATGAATTTCAGACTTTGTGTTCACTGGTAGGCCTATGTGGGAGTTGTGTTTATGTAAGTGCGTTGTGCACTACAGCTGACATGAACTCCACAAGTTTGTGCAAAAGCCTCTGATGAGTAGATCAGATCAGACCAGAGAGTCGTCTGAACACGAGCTTCCGTGGAAGAGGGAAGACCAAAACAAAATCCCATCCGAGCTTAAAATGGTCACATGTGTTTATATTTGAATAGTGACCCAGAAATAGTACTGAAGCCTTATTTTTTTTTGCAGCTGTCTTAAAGTGTGAAAGCTTTCAAACTTTCTGTTTACGTGTGACCATTTCATGATGAGTGGATTCCACTGACTTACATTAAAATTCAAGGTTTATGGCTTGTAAAGTTACCTTTATGGAGATACTTGTTTTTCTTTGAACAGCAAATGTATATGTATACAAAATAGCATAGTTCCACCTTTTGTCATTTCTCAGCTTTTGACATAATTTAAAAATGCCGGTTTCTCTTTTGATGAATGGCCCAAAGTCTTGGAGATTTTATTTTAAGCTGTTTTGGGGCATTTCTATTGGTCCATTCATCATGAAATATTCATATAACGAAAAATGAAACTTTAATAAAACTGAACTTAAGTTGTGGTAAAACACAGGTGTGTGTGTGTGTGTGTAAAAATAGGCTGGCCGTTGTGCCTCAGGCTTTCTTCCCCAGGTAGGAATGGCATCAGACAGGTTTGAGATTGGCAGGCCTCAGGCACCGAAGCAGAGAGTGCTTATGAGAGTGCTGTGACATTAACACGCACAGTTGTGTGAAATGAGGTGAAGACATGTGTGCTAAGATCTGCTAGACTTTTAAAAAGTAGACTGAAATTTGCTGAAATACATGACTATGCACAAGTTTGAAATCTGAATGTTCAATACAGGGAATATGTTGGATATCTGATAAATGTATAAGTGACGATGATAGAATATTCCTGCACAGCAAGTTTCAATATTCATAGAGCAGTAAAAGTTTAAATACAAACATCAGGGTGAAGCTTTGGGGTGGAATATATTATAAATACTATACAGGATACAGACATCCTGTAGAATTACTGCTGTCTGCAGTTTCTTTTTATTGTGTATGTTGGTTGAATATGTTATGTCCTTGTGCAAATTTTGGAAATCTTATTCAGGGAAAAGGAAATAAGATCAATGCATCTATGAAACAAACTTAGGGCTGCATGAACCAGCTGTGAAGTTCCTGTTTTGTAGTTTTTTCAGTTTGCAGATGACACCAAAATGGTGGGCCTAATGGACAACCGTGATGAGTCTGCCTACAGAGAGGAAGTTGAGCAGCTGGTCTGTCAACACACAAAAGGCTACAGAGCCTGCTGGACTTCAGGCGCCCCTCCCAACGTCAGCAGCTCTGAGGTTTTCATTGTGGAGTCACTGTCACTATAGTGGAGGAGGAACACGGTCTCCATAGCTAAGAAAGCACAGTAAAGAATGTTATTCCTGAGACAGCTGAAGAAATGAACCTTCCGCAGACCCTGATGATTCAGTTCTACACAGCAATCATCAAGTTCAACCTCACATTTTGCAGTGTTTACAATTCTGTAATATTCTGTAAATAATAGTTTTTACATCTCTACTCAGACCTGTGTGTATAGATGCCCATGTACACACAAGTATTCACACATCTCCTTAGCTCCTTTTCAGCTGTTCATTATTCCTATTTTAATCTTTATTCTATTTCATTTTATTTTTTCATAGTTAAATATTTATTACTAGTCTGTGTGCTTGTCTGGTATGTTCAGAATGTTACATGTCATACATTCATTATCAAAAACAAAACCATAGTTGCACCCAGAAGGAAGTGTTGGATTGCAGTGCTATTGGGAAGGAAGATAAAGGTTACCAGGAACAATAAGTGGTGAAAATTTAGACTGATATGGGCAATATATATTGAGCTCTCAGTATGGCGTCGGGCTGCCATGTTTGCTAATGCAACATGCACACATCTCGGCATGGAGTTGTAGAGGTTCCTAATGGTGCAATAATCCATCCCATGCATCTTGAATATTCTCATGCAGTTCCTGCAGAGTGTGCGGTAGGGCTGGAGGTGGAGTCTCCCAGATCCTTCATGTCGCTGGTGCATTCCTTCTTCTATCCACTGGCACCAACGGGATGCTATGGCAGTATCTGCTCAACTGGTATAGTATGTAATACATCAATAAGACCATCCCGCTTCCTGGAGCCCTATGATGCTACCCCTCTCCAACTCTTCCAACTGCTCAAATTGCTTTCAGACTCTTCTCTGAGGCATACTTCACTTGCAAAGGATGCTACCAACACAACAGCACAAGTCAGAATGGAAACCACACATGACAGGTACAGCGATAAGGCCCTTCCTTGCTTACTTCACATGTGTGGCTGAGCGTACAACTTGAATCATTTGCATGTCTTATGATGTCAAATCTACACAGCAAGTTTCTTTTCTGTCGATTGATTCCTTCTGGGTGCAACTATTTTGTCGATGATGAGTGTATGTGCACTCACCATGTTAAATGCCTTGTATGTGTAACATACTTAGTGAAATAAAGTGATTCTGAATTAGGTAGAAGCAGGCCTAGTTGAGTTGGCACAGTGATCTGGTTATGGTACATTTATTTTTCTTACCCAGGAATACAAGGTTTGTTTTTACAAGGTCAGAAAAAGGCAGAAAAACATATTTCACATAAAATTTCACAGAATTGCACCTAAACAACACTAAACATCCAATTGGCCATCTGTGGGACTGTTGGGGCTCTGTGGGGTGATCAGTCCTTTGTTCCGAGAATACCCGCAGCTTTGTATTTGAAAGCATTCTCCCAGTTTTCTACTTTTTTGACTGTTTTTCTCAGTAGCAGCTTCTTGATAGCTACACATGCTTTCAGACCCATAGTATTGAGTTGGTAGTAATGATGGACAGAAAGACCTGTGGATCTTTTCAGAACTGAAGGAAGAATGGGGCTTGATTTCCTCCTCTCTCTCATTGACGAAAGCTTTAAGTAGTGTTTATCTTATGACAATGGTTTCGGTGGTCTACCAGTGGTCTTGTTATGAGTTGCAGAAGTAAAGTTCCAGGGAAGAAATATATGAAGAAAATGACTGTATGATTCGAAGAGTGAGTGTTATAATGAACATTGAAAGATAAATATAAGACAGAAAAAAGATATCTGGAAGCAAATAGTCCTGAATGAACAAACATTCAAATGGACACAGCAGTGTGTGAATTAAGGAACGGATAAACAATGTTTGTGTGTGGATAAATGTATGAACAGTCGACAGGCAGCCTTAGACAGAAGGTCTGGCTTGCTAGCTGTTGGGTTTGCTGGGTTAGCTTTAGCTTGCTAAGTTTCTCTGACTCTGAAACTGTTTTTGTGTGGGCGGGACAAGAAACATCAGCTTTGTGATTGGTTAGGAAATGCTTATGGAAGTGTTACCCAATAGTAGGACCCACCAGTTTAAATCAGGAGAAATAAGATTCAATATATGGTCAGTCAGTGGTCGGTGGAACATATTTAAATAGTGAATGTAATACATGTTTACAGTTTGTCTCCAAGAGTAAAAGTAACCTCATTGGAAAGAAAACAGATTCAGTGCCTCTGGATAATGTGTACCTAGTGGCGGGTTTGACTTAAATAAACACAAAGTAATCTCTGACTTTTTGTCTAATAAAATGGCCAGGGTGGCCAGTCCTGCTGCTTCATGCTCTGCAGCATTTTTCTGCCTGTTCTCTCTATTCTACACACCTGACCCTGACCACAAGGAGCGGCTGAGTTCTTGAGGTGAGGTGGATGTGTAAAGTATTAAGGTTTTCAGGACTGGGATTGAAGCCCTGCACTACACTGTATCTAACACTAGATGGCAGACTCTGAAAAAGGCAGTTAGTAAGTTCCTAAACAGAATATTAAGCAAGTAAATGCCAAAACGAGCCATTTCTATTGGTCAATTTACTGTAAAATTTAACTTGAACGATGTAGAAAAATAAATTGTTTGTCTATAATAGTGATAATATGTAATAAAAAATTCCTATAAACATAAAAAATAGAAATATGATATTAAAGTGATACATGTCAAATGTCTTTCTACCAGAAAATTACTACTTATTTTTAACTTAAAGATTTACAAAGATTTGCAGAACACCACCATATTTAGGTGTGCATTCTGTAGAGGATGTATTATCTTATTTTTACCTAGAAAATCAACAAAACATGTCAACTGAAACTTTACTGAAGATTTACACTATTTTTGCCTTTTTGGGGTTTTGTTTTGAGTGATTTCAATTATCTTCATAAGTCTCACAGTTATTTCCCCCCCATAAAGTATTTCAGGATTTTACATACATACTCTCACAACTGGCAAGCCAGCCAGGACTGAAATGTATAACAATGAAACTGGAAAGTCTTTAATCTTCTGGAAAGAATGGCAAGTCTGGATGACAAGTCAAGTCTGTGAGCTGTGGGTCGATACTTAAGTAAGTGTTATTTATTAGTTCATATAGGTTAAATTAATGTAAACACATGTCTCAGCTGTGAGGCTTTTAACAGTGTATTATCATTGTCTGAACAAAAAAAAATCTCCATTTCTGAGTACTTTATTTATTTATTTATTTTCAGAAGTTTATGCTCAATGGACTGAAGGAAATGCTTCAAAATGACCTGTTCCGATGACCTGACTATCTTCATCACTGATACTTTGGAGGTTTTGTCAGTGAGCATATGTTGACTGATAATGCTAAAAATGATAATGTAAGCTAATAATACATTTGTTTTCAAATAAAAAATGGTTCTTATCAGAAATGAAATTAGGTGCTGTCTGTCAGGATGTTTTGGTCATTAGATGTGATGTCCTGACTTACAGGAAGAAACTCGCCTTCTGCTAAGCTTGGGATTGTTCAGTTGCCTTTACCAGCAAAGGCTTAATGAAGCTTCCTCCCTTTGTATCATTTCTTCCAGAGAAAGTGCAGTATAGCAGGGGTGGTCATCAGCTCGGGTGGAGAAGAGCGTAAATGACGCCAGACATCACATGTGTACATGTGTGCAGTACTGTACTCTCTTGGCCAGGTCCAGTACTAGAGCTAACCCTAAGTAGGACATCTGGAGCACCAGGGTGGGCGAGTTTCTGAGGAACAGGATATAATCATAAGGATTCTGAATCGAGCCAGAAATGGACAACTTTTGCTTCCCTCTCAACACTTTTAAACATATTTCACAAAACCTGCAAAAATGTGAAGATTCCAAAGGAAGCATTTAAAGGATTTTCCTAGAGAGTGTCCAAGATAGGAACCATTCAGGAACCTTTATTTTAAAAGTGAAAACTTTTGTTTTTGAGCATGCAAGCTAGAGTTTGGATCAGAGAAACCACCACGCTCCAGCGCTGAAGGAGCCATAGGCATTCATGGCAAATTTGATTTCATCAGGAGTTCAGCATAATGGAATTAATCTAATGAGATTATTCATTTAATACATTGATTGATTTCTCAAACTCTGCAACTTTTTCCATTCTTGTACTGGATCTTCCCTCAAACAGTCACTGAACCATAAATCATACACTCTAATTAAATTTCACATAACATCGAATTATTAAAGTCTTTGCATAACCGAGGGGAAGTAAACGGTGTGCTTGTTTTCTTTGTACATATTGCATAAGTCTAGCTTGCACAACATTTTTCTCACGTATAGCCTGCAAATGTGGATCTGACCGTTCTGAATGATCCAGTGGTTGCTGACTGACTAGATTTATGGAAGGTCATAGGACACGAGATGACTGAAGCCATGACTCCCTCTGTTTAGTAACAAATCCTTATTTGGCTTTAGAATAGTCAGGAATCCTCCAAATAGCTGCGGTATGTAGTCTGATGTGTTATGTGTTTGCCCAAATTTAGAAAGTTAAGGTGTTATTGCCTAAAGGTGAACAAATGACTAATTAAACAAAGACAAATAAACTGAATATTAAATAATAAAATACATACAAAATTAAAATCATCTAATAACAAACACAACAAACATTTAAAAAAATTATTTGTAGTAAATAAATACACCCATCAGTCATAACATTAAAACCACCTCCTTGTATCTACACTGTCCGTTTTATCAGCTCCACTTACCATATAGGAGCACTTTGTAGTTCTACAATTACAGAATGTGGTCCATCTGTTTCTCTGCATACTTTGTTAATCTCCTTTTACCCTGTCCTATAATAGTCAGGACCCCCACAGGACCACCACAGAGCAGGTAATATGTTGTGTTAGTGTGTGTTGTGATGGTGTGACTGGAGCAGAAACAGCAGTGCTGCTGGAGTGTTTAAACACTGTGTCCACTCACTGTCCACTCTATTAGACACTACTACATTGCTGGTCCACCTTGTAGATGTAAAATCAGAGATGACAGCTCATTTGCTACTGCACAGTTTGTGTTGGTCATCCTCTAGTCCTTCATCAGTGGTCACAGGATGCTGCCCACAGGACGCTGTTGGCTGGATAGTTTTGGTTGATGGACTATTATCAGTCCAGCAGTGACAATGAAGTGTTTATAAAGTCCAGCAGCACTGCTGTGTCTGATCCACTCACACCAGTACAACACCCACTAACACATCCCCAACATGTCAGTATCACTGCAGTGCTGAGAATGATCTACCACCAACATAATAACTCCTAGGTGGTGGTCCTGTGGGTGTCCTGTGGGGGTCCAGACAATTGAAAGAAAGGTGATGGGGGATTGACAAAGTATGCAGAGAAACAGATGGACTACAGTCTATAGTTGTAGAACTACAAGGTGCACCTATGTGGTAAGTGGAGTTGATAAAATGGATACAGAGTCTAGATACATTGAGGTGGTTTTAATGTTGTGGCTGATCGGTGTAAATTGTTAAATAAATAAATAAATAAATAAATAAATAAGCAAGCAAGCAAACAACTAGATCAATCTACACGGATTTAAGTAGATTTTAAGCTCATGACCAAAAACAAACCAACAGATCAAAGGTTTATAATATTATAAGCCCACCTTTTTATCTACAACAATCTTATATAAATCACTTGTGCTCTAAGCTGAAATGGTCCTGTTGAAATATTCTGTTATCTTCACACTCTGGGAAAAGATTGTACAATGTTTGTGTAATATTTTGGTGTGGAAGGAAGAAGTCCCACCCTCTCTGAAACACTCCTCCCACATCTCAGCATTTCAGTGAACAAGCAAGATAAGACTTCCCACAAAAACAACAACAATAAGCACTGTGGAGGAATCAGTGAATGAAGCACATACAGTAAATCTACCACCCACGTTTACACCACACCTCCATCTACAACGACCCACACATACTGCTCACATATTACCATTTAGGGTTTGAAACTGGTTCCTGATTTGAATACACTGTTCAGAATACTTTTATACTTATGCAAGCTAGACTTACGCAATATGTACAAACTCCATAAGCTAAAGAAAACAGTCTTGGTAGCCCAGTGTTTACTTCCCCTTAAAAGAGCCAATACAAGAATGGAAAATACAACATTTACACCTGAATGTAGAGGTTCTTTGAAGGTTCTTCACACTTGCATATCAAAATTACAAAAACAGTTCTTTAAACTATCATCCACATCCAATGATTATTCGAAGGCATCACATTAAAATTGTGTTAATTGTTCAATCAATCAAATTCACACAATCAAATTGTGTTAATTGTTCAATTGAATCAATACACTATGTTTTAGACCTCTATTTTGCTTATTTTTACAGATTTAAAACTCCACTACTGAATGTACACTCACTGGCCACTTTATTGGAAACCTGTATCCATTTTGCTGGTGTATAGTTAAGAACTTAGCTGGACATTTTGGGTGACAGTCGACTTTCAGTCCAGCAGTCATACTTACACGTGTCAACTGCAGCTCTGAATGAGGTAGAGTGCATGTCATGTCAGAAATGAGATTTTTGAAGACATTGACCAGTACTCATTAGACTGGAAGTGGTTCCAAAACTATTTTTGAAGAATTTCGACTTCACCAATACACTGTCAGGCAGACAGTATACAAATGGAGGAAATACACTATTTTCCAGGATGAACATTTCTGCTGGTTTAAAATTTCCTAAAGACCACCTGGGTGAGCCAAAAGACTTGTTAAAAGGAAGTTATGTGTTACAAATGGAACTTCATGGTTTAAATGAGAGATGCTATGTTTGGAAAACTCCATGCATTCCAGCATAGGCACCTTATCCCAACTTTGCTGCTTTGCTGCTACTGGACTGAGAAGCTTGCCATTTTTTGTATTATTTGTTTTATTGGGTTCTTTTGATCTATTGTTATGAGTTAGATGAAGATCTAACTCATATTTTAGGTCACATTTATGTAGAAATTCCCAAAATTATACAATGTTCACAAACTTTCAAGCAGTAGTGTAGGTTTTTCTAAAAAAGTGGTATTAAAGTGGTTTATCAGCAGATCGCCTCTTTAAGCCAACTGTACTACTACTGTTTGCAAGAACTTTGAAAGTAAAGTTTCAACAATGTAACAGTTTGGGCTTGTGCAAAGGTTCTGTTTTGTCATGATTTATAATAAACAGATAATCAGTTGAATATAATAAGTGGAAATAAAATGTGTTTATTTGTTGAGTTGAACATACAGGAGAACAACAACAAAAAAAAAAAAAAAAGAAAATATTCCATAACATTTACACATTTTCCCAGAAGTGTGTTCTCTGTGACTCAAAATGTCATTTGACCAGGAGTGCCAAATCTTTTGCCTAGTACTGTATGTTGTCGTTTGTCTCTTATTTATATATCTTATTCCGCTGAACTTTCAGGGTGAAAGCAGGGACCTGAGGTGTGGGGGTGAGCAAGACTGACCTCATGTTACAGTACAAAGGCACAGTGACTATATAGCCATGTGCTGATCTGTCACGCACACTCACCCATGATGACAGGGTCAGTCAGAGGCCACAGCGGCACCACAGTATTACAAAATACAGAACACAATGCCATGTAACATCCAGCACTTTAAATTACACATGGATGTACATGCCCAGAAGGTTAGGGGGGTACAGAACTCAGGTGAATAAAGACTATGCAGCAAAAGTTACTGCCAAATCAGAGTACGGATCCAGGTGATCCATGCAGAACTGCAGTGATATGTTTTAGCGTATCTAGAATCTTTCAGCACAAGAGTTTGAGAGCAACAGAGTAGTCCAGGAGCTGAACCTGCAGAACAGTATATAAACGAACCCCTAAAACAGGAATTAGGATCTAAATGTGAAAGATTTAAGGAAATAGTAGATAAACTCTTATAACAGTAGTCTAAAACAATCATTTGAAATACGAATCCATCAGTTACATTTAATATGACAGGGTGGAAATGCCACTGGAGTTGTTTTAATTGGTCTAATCCAGCATTCACCCACCCTACTCCAGGAGATCTAACTCCCTGCAGACTTTAACTTCAGCTCTAACTATTGCCTTTAGAAGTCCTTGATTAGCTGAATAAGGTGTGGTAGATTTGGGTTGGAACTAAGACCTGGAGGAAGGTAGATCTTCAGGAGGTGGGCTGGTGAGCACTGGTCTAATCTGACGTAATTTTGCATAGTCGTACCTCAGATGAACATCTTTACGCACCTAGACAAACCATTGTTGAAAACCATGTATCTCAGCAGGACATGAGCTTTTACTGTTAATACTGTTTTTTGGCTTCTGTGCGTGGATGCTTGCCAAGAGTGAGTGCTGGTAGAGACAATGGTATTGTGCTGTCTTTGTGTTCATTCCTCCTTTCATTGGCTACCTGTCCTTAAAAGAGAGGAGTGGGATCATGATTGAATGACAGTATGATGGATGAGAGGTTTCAGACCTCCCAGAGGTTCCCAGACATTGCAAAGATTTGTTCCCATCACTAGCACTGCTGATTTAATATCATGAAATACTGATTAGTTAAACCGGGTGTTGGATGACAACTGCAGGGCACAGAGGTTTAGTCATCAAAAGAATAGCTACACAAATCATCAAAAGATTAGCTAAACAAATAGTTGCCCACAGTGAGAATCAACCGACAGGAATGACTTGGTGGATAGGTTTGACATTGTGAGACATGCAAATGATTTAAGTTTCATGTCTGGCCACACATGTGACATAAGCAAGGTCGGGCCTTAAGCAACATTCAGCAAGCAGTGATGTCCTCCTGTTAGTGCCACCACCATTGGCAGACGGCTGCACAACACAGGGCTACATGCACGCAGACCGCTACAACGATTGCTATTAACACCACATCTTGCTATTAACACCAGAAGGCCTGGTGTCACTCCACCTATACACCTTTTTCCAGGTGTATTTTGCACAGTAATGTGTAAGTCATTTTCATACTTTTATTAATATTTGTATTTCTTATTGTGTAGGACACGTGTAGGTTGACTGGTGGTTTTGGATGGTCAATAAAACGACTATATTTGCACTGAACACAACGTGACCACCAGTTCCCATTAGTACCACTGTAAAGAAATCTGAGCGTATATGTTTCTCTCCAGTGAACTAGTTCACACCAGCTCCTCTGAATGACGTTTACATCCCAGCCACAAGGTACTGAAAAAAGTTCTACTTTAAGAAAGTGGAAATGAGTAAGTGGAACAGGCTACTCCCCCCTCCGAGAACACTCTACAGGGTACAGTGTTGCTCATACTCAGTTTCTCGGCAATTAACTCAATGCATTGCCTTTCGCGCGCATTGCGTAACGGTTCCGTGCGCGTCCACGCGCGGGCTCATAAAAGCGCACTGGTCAGTGCTACCGCTCATACTGACCAGCTCTACCGGCTCTGGATAGAACTCCAGGTCCGCTTCAACTTTCTTCACGGATTAAACTCTCCCTGCTTCATCACAACACCTCTCTCAGGAGGGGCTTTGAAGATGGCAAACACGGCCGTGCAGCTTCTCGCTTATGTCCTCTGCTATACTGGAATGTGTGGTCTGATTGCGTCCACCTGCATGACCGAGTGGAAGATCGTGGCGCGCGCTAACGGGGACACGGCGCTGCAGGAGGAGCGCGTGGGCTTGTGGATGAGATGCAGCACGGGCGCCGGGGCCGCGCTCATTTGCACGCCCTTCACCTCCATCCTTCATCAACCACGTGAGTCCTGCAACCCTGCAGTCACTAACCCGCTTTACCCAGGGCTGTAACGATACACGTGCTTTAAGGTTCGATATTCGATTTTAATGTGTTACAAAATGTTTCGATTCCAGAGAGGTCACAGGAGTGAAGAGTGACGTGCGTCACTCTGAACTACGCATTTACGAGTTTTACGTAGTTTTCTGTAATATAAAATAATATTTTTATTTGTTTAACATAATTTAACATAATCTTTTGATATTTATATCATAAATACAGACCCTGTTTGCTTGACATATTATTCATTATGTTGTGATGTTTGTAAAGATATCTCAAAAAAACATTCCTTGTGTTGTGATAATGTTATAAATAACTTTAGAACTCAAGAAGACCACCCAGGTCTTAATAGAAACTGTAATATAATATAATTGGATTATAATAATATAACATAATAAGTAGTATAGCTAGAACAATGTTTCTTGAACCTGGTCCTGGAGGCAACCTGTCCTGCACACTTTAGTGGATTCCCTGCTTTACCTCACCCCCTGTAACTCTGAAAGGTCTTGTTAATGAGCTGATAAGTTGAATCAGCTCGCTTGGGAGCAGGGAAAGCATTAACATGTGCAGGTCAGGGTGCCTCCAGGATCAGGGTTGAGAAACACTGAGCTAGAATCCTTCACTGTATTTTACTGGTGATACCTAAAGGGGAGACTGCATTGATTTGGTTTATGAATGGTTAAAATGGAAACACATTAATTTAGAGAGGTTTGGTGTGAAATGCTTTGTTCTGGAGAGTCAGAATTGTTTACAGTGGTGATGATAGGAATCAGACCAGTTTAAAGCCTCTTATGAATACTCAGCCTGATGTCTGAGGCATTGTTTTATGGCAGTTGAGCGATCAAATTTTGGGCTAAATCAAGCTGTAATCAGGTTATTTTAATGTATTCACAGTGGAGGGATATATGAAGGATGTTCTAAGGTAAAAATGGACTCTGAAGAAACCGTGTTTTTTTTCAGACTTGCCACTATTTTACGATATCAATACTTTATCAATGCTACCTGAAAAACACAGAGGATATGTAGGCTCACTGGTGGTTTTAGATGGTAAATAAAATGACAATATTTGCATTGTAGGCATTAGGATGCTGCTTCCTATCAGTACCACTGTTAACAAATCTGAGTCAACGTTGTGAAAAATCTGTGGAATCCCCCTTTAAATTCATTTAAAAGCAAGTACTTTTGTGCCTTACTCAGGAACTCCTAATATCTAAACTTAAACTTAATGAAACATCTAAACTTATTGATGAATAAATTAATAAATTACAGCTTCTTCCCCAAAAGACAATAGACATTTAGAAGAGACCAAAGAGCTCAGTAATAATGCATGTTGTTCAGTTTCTCAAATTTTTTATACTGTATATAAACCATCACACCTTAATGGAAACCCTCTAAGCACTTCTAAGTCTAAATTGATACTAACATTTTGAGGTACTAAAAGTAATTATGGCATTACATTATAACTTACACAGTTATTTATGTGATAACATCCAGCATTAATGGGTGATGCCTATACATTCTATATCATCACATTCAAATCTGCGCTCTTTGTTCTGATGTTAAACAGCGATAAAAATGGGGCTGTGCAATGTGGACAGAAAATACAGTCTGTATTCCTTTCACAGTGGGCATGGTTATGAGAAGTGTGGATGCTAGAACAAATGCATTAAGGTGCCCCAGCCTCCCAGTATCAACAATACAGACTTGATATACTGTCAAAAGTGAAAATAAGTTAACACATCCTCTACAAACATAAATGTGTCATTTTGTGCTATTTTTTCTACACTATTTCTATTTATTTATAAGTTTTTTAAAGTTCCAAATAACATATACGTTTTTTAAACTTTTGAAACATATCATCGTGTTATTTTATGTTTGCTTAAGACTGTGGAGGTGTTCCAATAGCACACTTAATGCTAATCCTAACTAATTTTTGAGTCCACATTGCGCACTTAGAACCAGTCAATATCTGAGTATGGGAAATGGAAAGGGAGGAGCTTCTCACGTCTGAAAAACTTTTTAAAAATGGTGGACAGTGATGCGACAGTGGCTGTGGTGGTGGCAGGACCATGTATAAAGTTCAGCTCAAATCTGTCACAACAGCCTGTAAAGTAAATATAATCTACTAAATAATGTGTTTATTTGTTTGTGCGTCCTGCCGAAGCAGCCTTCAAAGTCCCTTTTGGTATGACGTACCACCTGTTAGTAAGAAACAATGCAGTATGCTAATATTGTGTGTACTAGCCTGCCAAATTTAAGATTAGTACAGAGTATATACTGTGTAGAATTAGGGTGTAGTACGCAATTGAGACACAGAATCACTTAAAACATACCTTCTGTGTATTGCCCAAACCTGATTAAAATAACATGGGGGGAAAATTTGGTATAAATTAAATGTTTATAATCTAAAGTTTTGACAGAAATTTTAGGCTTTTGGCAATAAACTATGACTAAAGGAGAGGCAAAAACACACTAAAATATGGTGTGTGTGCGCGCTGCTATGAGTCACCCAGTAAAGCCTAAAATAAAGGCTAGAGTTTTTCAGACCACATCATACATCTTTACATATTAACATAAAAAGGTCTAACCCAATGTTTAAAATGCAATTACACATTTCCACCACAGAGATCTCCAACACCCCAAAACTTACATAGTGTAGCTTTAACGGCTGTGTTTTTACCTGAATGCTCATACTCTTCTAAATGTGCTTCATTGTTTGTATTAATCCTGCTCCTTGCTTCATTACAGGGGAGATCAATATAAGCAGAGCGCTGATGATAAGCAGCATCATCCTCTGTGGACTCGCTTTGCTGTTAACCATACCAGGACTCAAATGCACCAGGTGTTTAGATGGGAGCAAGCAGATGAAGAGCAAAGTAGCCATAGTCGGAGGTGCCCTGTCCATTCTTGGTGGTGAGTTCTTCTCAGTTCTTCTCAGTGCCCTCTCAAGAGAATGGAAAAAAAAAAAACATCTGGTCATATGGACAGTATAATGTGGAACAAAACAGTTATTTTATACCCTGCTACATGGACTCATTGACGTCAATATAATCATATATATACCATAATGGCATAATGGTAGCTGTCATAAAAAATGCCATAGTGTTTGACCTGATGACAGCTTAAGCTTGCAACAAAATGCTTATATTGTACTTTCACTAAATTTACTCATCAAACTGGTATGCTGGTTTACAGCCTCCTGTTTTCAGTGCTATATCTGGATACTGGAACTGTTCCAAGCATTGCTTCCCCCATAAAAATGGCTTTAGTAGTTTAATCATTGATCATCCTTTAATGCCAGAACCTCCTTTTACAAGGAATCCACCAGTTTAGCGGTAGCCAGTGTCACCTGATGGATGGAAATAAACTGTCCAAAAGTATCCAGACGTGCATCCATTGCAGACAGAGGTGTTCAATTATGCAAGCACAGCATCTGTAATGACCATAGATAAGCATTACCAATGGAACAAGATGCTCCTTAGCACTTCAAGGAAGTATATAGCCCTCATGAGATGGAGTGAAATAGAATTAATCATCCAACTTTAATATGTGACCTCACTTATGCTCTTGCGGCAGAATGCACTCAAACCCACACAGCAATATTCTTGTGTAAAGCCTTCCCAGAAGAGTAGAGGCTGTTATTGGAGCAAATGCATGTAACATACTTTAACCCATACTGAGGTGCTGCTGTAATGGTCTTGAATGCATGAATTAATGTACTGATGGATGAACAGATTGATGGTTCAGTAACTGATGGATTGATATATAGATGGTTGAATAAATGAATGGACGGATGGAAGGCACGCATGACAGGGACTCTGGAATTGTTAATGTGCTTTAACATGCTCCTTTCACTGTTTCTCCAGGTGTGTGTGCCTTTGGATTAATCTGTTGGTATGCTAATGAAGTTGCCCAACAGTTTGCTTCTCACAACACTGGCCTGATCAAGTACGTCTTCTCTGTTTCTGGATTTTCTGAATTCTTGTCTGTTATACCGTATTTCAGAATGGCAGAGATGTGCACTGTTGCGTTCCACCTCAGGTCTCTAATATGCTTTGGCCCTCTGTAGGTACGAGTTTGGACAGGCAATGTTTGTGGGAGGAGCTGCGGCTTTGCTCTCCATCGTTGGTGGTGCTCTCCTGTGTGCCAGCAGTAAACCGCAGAAGCAGTTCAGATCACATCCAGACAAGCCGTCCGTCTCCCAGAATCAAGCCACAGAGTACGTCTGAAGAGATCATGTCATTAAAATATAGATCTTTATGTAGAGTTTGATAATTAAACTGCACAAGTAACCTTTTTGTTTTTTCAACTACTGATTTTATGGATGTGTTTATTATATAAACTGTCTTGTATTGCTGCTTTTTCTATGTTTAATGTGATTGTAAATACATTGCTGAACTATTTTCTTAATAATTCAATATTAAAGTAATTTAAATATATGGTGTCTTGCTTTTCTGTTTATTTCAAATTACTATTAGATTTTCAATGTCTATGTAGACACTAAAACTCTGGAAAAGCTGGGAACTTTGTTTACCTTTAATGGAAATTCCAAAGATTTTTCAACATTTTAAATGTTTCATATTTGGCTTGTTTCAAGCATATTTCTTGAAATAAACTAAATTATCTGCCCTTATAGTGACATACTTTGGCCTAATAAAATCACTTAAAACAAGAATCTAGAACTAAGTTAAATAACCTTTAAATAGGCTTACAACAATGAGAAATATAAGATATAACTACTAGATATAAAAACATTTTACTTGCTGAAATATATATATTTTTGCAGTCTATAGCATGAGAATAGAGAATAATAGGACTAGGGCTCGTCACAGAGAAACTTACTGACTTAAATTCCTTTACAGTGGTGGAGATGGGAACCAGGGGTCATGAGGTCTACAATACAAATATAGCCATTTTAATTACTTCTAAAACAAGCAAGCAAGCAAACAAATAAACAAACAAACAAACAAACAGTGAACCTACATGTGCCTTTTACATTTTTATATATAATGTTGATAATGGAAAATGGAAAAAATGTTTTGTTTGGGGACTATTTTGTCTTATTACATCCTACATTGTGTATCCCTCCACCATTAGTTTTATCCCAAACTTTATCATGATATATATAATAATATATGATAAGCCAATGTCTCTGGCCTCAGGCAATGTATTCAGAACCATCTTACACATTTCATGATTGCAGAATGTTGGATAAATTTGTGGAATTATTCTTTAATAAATCAGTAAATATACAAAATAATGATTGCATAAGATCAGTAAGGCCAGGTCCTGATGTCGGATGATTGGTTCTTGACTACAAACGCCACTCCAACACATCCCAAAAGCACTTGATGGAGCCCCATTACTCCAGAGAGGGATACCAGCCACTGGGAATTGGTTAGACTGCTCCAGATGGTCCTATTTTGTTAACAACAGGAGTTGGCAATATGGCAATATCTATTATTATAGTGATCAATTACATCACAATGGTCAACTGCTTTTTCGGTTATAAAGAGAGCATAAATAGTCCACTTTAATTGGAACCAGAGCAAAAATATGAAATTTGGATTTACACTTACTAACTCTTTTTCATTCATTTGATCAAATCTTTGAAAAATAACTAAATACCATGATGAAGATTAGAGATTGTAGAAGATGTGTCAGCAACAAGTGCACTTTAAAGTAGCTGTATTCATTAAAGAAAAAAAATTCTCTTTTGGAAACATGGTGTGTATTGGCCATAACTGATCGTAATGGTCAATGACCAGCTATTTTTACCGTGACTACCAGATCAAATAACTGAATCTGTAGTTGTATTCGTGGCACAAATAGGTGTAATGAAGGCCGAATTACCGTATATAAAATACAAAGACTTGTGATTTATTTTGATAATAATTTACCCAAATAATTAATTAAATAAATAAGTACAAACACAATTTGACTTGCAACTCTAGTTTTTATTTTTTTGTTTATTACATTTTTAACATACAAAAAACACGTGCTCTGTTTCAAGTCCACAGAAAGAAGAAGGAAGAGAAAAAAATTTAGAAAATAAATAAATAAATAAAAAGGGGGCGGGGGAAGTTGGTGAGTGGTCGTGTTCATGTCCAAGCCATCAGTCGCAACTCTGTATTTTGACCACACAGATACAAAACCAGGCTGTACATGGGTGGTGCACTGTGGGTTACGTCCAGTAGGGGGAGACAAAATTCCAATGATGAACTGACAACCTTACAGAATTCATGGGGCGTGCAGTGAACTTTGTGCAGTGTGTGCTACATGGTCAAGTAAACTGAGAAGTAAATGCATTAAAACTTAAGCCAAAACCACAAAACAAGGTCACAGGCATTATAGTATATTTGTAACCGGTTCATGCAGTAACTGTTTGTAAGGGAGATTTAGGATGCACTTCTGCGAGTCTTCCGACGTCTGGTTCCATTCACCACCACTGTAAACATCTCTGACTAAGCAAGTTTCTTCATGCACTTCATGCCAAGCCACTCTGATTTCAGTACTCAGAGGTTTAGGACAAGGTGTCCCCCCTAAAACGCTCTTACTGGATGTGTAGTAGTGTCTATGCACCGTGTTGGTGAGTATGGAGCAGTGTTGGGAGCAGTGTAGGGGGAGAAAGCAGGTAGCGGGGGTCAGTACTTTCCCTGTTAGCTACTTATTTCCTACTTGTAGGAGAGGAGGAGGAGTCATTTGTAGGGGGAGGAGGACGGGAGGGGGTCACAGAAATGTCCCCGACTAATCGCTTCTTCACAATGACTAACACCGTCTTTGGAATGGTAGCACGCTGGCGTGAGTCGCTCTCGGCTTGTCAGATCACCACATTGGACCGTGCCGGTCTTTCTGAGGGAGAGAGGCTGAGCTGAACTGACCGAAGATGGACCTGAAGCTCGGCTTGGTCCTGGCTCTCATCCTTCAGCTGAGCAGATCGCTGGAGCCGTACGACCTGCTCTATGATAACGGAGTGGAGGCTTTTTCCAGGGGCGACTATGCCGGCGTGGTGCGGTACATGGAGAAAGCGCTGGCAAGTTTCTCCCAAGTGCGTCACACCAAAATCCGCTGCAGGCTGAAATGTGAGGACCAGCATCCCGTCCAGGACGGCTCCATCATCCCCGACCTGTTCTTCGACTCGGTTCTCCGAAGAGCCGCCTGTCTGAACGCCTGCATCGAGGGTCAGATCGGCACCCAGTCCATGCACAAAGTGAGCGAGGATGTTATCCAGGACTTCCACAGAAGAATCCCCTACAACTACCTGCAGCTGGCGTACAGGAAGGTAAGGAGAACAGAGCTGAGGAGAAATGCAGTGTGTGATAAAGTCCTGTGTTCACCTGTTTTAGCTATTCCTCACACTGAATGAGGGGAAGTGATTGAACTGTGGGGCTGATGTTCATAGTTATGCTGAGAACAAGAGCAACATGTGTCTTTAGATATGACGGAACATTCAAGAGGTTCTAGAGAGTTCTGATGTTCCGAGAAAACTCCATGTCATGGAAAACCTAACTGTGGAAATGGGAGTTAGATGTAGTGTATGTATATATACAGTACTAGTTTAGACAGGACTGCTCATAGAAGGGTTCCTTATTTTTAACCATAATTCTTTACTTTAGAATAAGAGTGAAGACATCAGACTATAAAAAGTAGCACTCATGGAATTATACAGTCCACCTTAAAAACTCCAAAATGTAACTTTACAGGATAAAACAGCTTTTTAAACTTGCAGTGGAGGTTAATATAACAGTATTGTTTGGTCTGTAAATCATGAATATTAACAAAATTGAAAGAGCTTTTAAATTGTCAAAAAAATAGATAACATTTGTTGTGCAACAAAATCTATAGGTGGGTGATATGACAAAAGTATAACACTATATATATATATATATATATGCAAACAATTAATAAACACATAAATTGCTCACTTACCACTCCATACATTGCATGAATTTACATATATGTGCCTATAGACCTGATGTCGAGTGTCGTTCTGTAGTTGACGTCATGCCCATATTATCATGGCCATACTAGTAAACTCCGGATCTAAGTTGGTTTTCCTTCATGGAAAAACTGAATGGCGCTTTTGTATGGACGATATGACAAAAGTATAATACTGTAATACATCAAGAGTATATGTGGTATATCAGGATATTTATTTTTTCTGACATCTCATCAGTTACAACTGTTAAGGGTAAGCCTGTAGTTTTTAAGATAACCAGAAACATCCATTTAGGTGGATGGGTCTTTATGTAGTCATATATATGTATAAACACACACAACAACACTGGTAAACTGCCCAGTTACCAATCCATACAGACAACTGAGCTACAAAAACAACCCATTTTGAATTCATTGCATTTGTGATGTCACAAAAACCAACACATTTACACATACGTGTCAATAGACCTCTGAAGTCGAGTGTCATTCTATTGCTGTCATGCCCTTATTAAGAACTTCGGGTTAAAGTTGGTTTTCTTCCATGGAAAAACTGAACAGTGCTTTTGTAAATTGCTCGGTATGTTTAGTCCCGTGTACAGGTTTTTTGTTCTCCCAGTGTCAATGGATCTTCAGAATTATAAGGACGTTTAGCGTCAAAATACAAATAATACAGATAATAGCTACATACACGCTATAAGCACAGTGTAATGATGGCACCTGAAAGTAAGACTCCATTTACACCTGGTCACTTCATTCATCTTGAGTGTTAGGATTATGAGTGGATCAGGCCAAGCCACAATGCAAGTATAAATGCACCCAAGACGCATTTAAAACAGATACAAATCTGATCACTCAAACCACTTCTGGAGGTGGTCTGAGATGCATTTGAGCCAAATGTTTTAGCAGTGTAAATGCATCCATCTCTCTAAGTTACCTTTGACAAACAAAACTCATCCCCATGCAGCAATGGGCATGTTATATGTGTGAGAACCAGCAGAACCTGCAGAAAACAAACTGCAGATGACTGTGCAATATTCAATGAGCAGATTTGCATATTCCATAGACGTAGTTGATCACCAAGTGTAAATGCATGTGGCTAAAATGAACAGTCCAGTTATAGTTACATGAAATGACCAGGTGTAAATGGGGTCTAAGGCTGTTATTAAACTATTTCTGCAGAACCTGCAAACTGCAAACTGCCAAAGCCCCAAAATTGCCATATTTGATAAACTGGTTTGCATGGGATATTTTGCTGAACACTAGGGCTGAATGATATGGGGAAAATACTTATTTGTGCCAGAGAAAAAACATAAGTTCCTAATTTGGGCATGACACTAAACGCAGAATGACCATGATTCATTAAGCCCTGCTTGTTCATGTTTTAGCTATAATGAATGGTTAATTGGCCATGGTCCATCCCGGATGCCCTTGAGCCAAGAGAAGGCAACATTACTTCTGGACATGGTTAACATGAGGCTTCTGTTTTGCACAGCAAATGTTTTAAATGGCATTTGTGAATGTAACTCTGTATTGTAGTGCTTGACAAAACTTTGCCAAAGTAATCTCTTGCTTGGGTTAAATCAGCTATTGCTGAATGTTGGTTCTTGACCCAGTGCTGTCTGAGGGATCAGAGATTATCTTTTTAAACCTTTCAATAATTTTGTCATGCATTTGTTGACAAATTGGAGATCCTCTGCCCTTCTTTGAAGATCATGATTACAGTCACCTGTTGACATCACCTGTTTCTAATCATTATTTGTTTTATTTACCCCATTACTGGCCCTAAATTGCCCCGTTCCAACTTTTTTAGAATGTATTACAGGCCTGAAATAATGGTCTGTATTGACACATGAAATGCAGCTGACCTGACGAAACATGAAATACACACTCATCGTCAAAGAAGCAGTGTATCTTGGGTTCATACTGTCTGCAATGAAATAAAAGCAAATGTAAGAAAGGCTGCATTTTTATTGTTTTCATTTTCCATACTGTCCCAACCTTTTCTGATTAGGGGTTGTACATAAAAACACATACACATCATTCGACAAAATTGTATAATAGGCTTAGGTAGCCTTTGATTTGAGTTACTTCTCTATTAATCTAATTGGGCCTGGTTCTATTAAGTAGGCTAATGTCTACTGACAGGTTTAGTAATAACATGTATTAGAGACTATTCTGTGTGAAATTCAACAAAAACTAATTTCAGAACTGAATATTCCTAAGTGTCTAATGTGCAGGCAGACTGTTGGCATATTTAGCTATTGTATTCTGAAAGTGAAGGCTGCTGTTTCATACTTCATATTGTTTAAAGGAGTCTCTTCAGTTTAACATGCCAGACCAAGCTAGTGGTGGTGTTTTAAGGTTTGTTAGCATGTACTGTGAAACGATTCTGTTCTCATTTGCTCACTGATGCATGTTAAGTGTAAATAGTTAAGATACCTCTACATGATGTCTTTATGTCTGAGAAGTTTATTGCTCTTACTGAATTGCCCGGAGGCCTGCGAAATTCTACTAAATCCTGCCCAGGCCTCTCCTAATGTTTTTTTTATTACTAAGATCTGGGGGGTTGATAGGAAAATCCTGTGTTGGGCCACAGTGCAAAAGCATGTACACTTTACCAAGTAGTTGAAAGCCTGCAGAGCATTTTTGCAGACAAAAGTGTCTTTTGGCAAGATGTAACATGATCTAGAGTAGTCTAGCTGTAATGAGTTGACGTGTGAAAGGGAAAACCGTTAGTACAAACCAGAGGTGTCAGTTTCGGTCCTGTGGGGGCTGGAGTTCAGCACAGTTTGGTGATTTTCATGTTCCACCCCACCTAACAAACCTAGGGGCTGAGTCACTCCAACCGTGCTGGGCTGTCGCCTTCCTGGAGCAGAGCTGGACACCCCTGTAATAAATGGAACGTTTTATACCAACACCTAGAATAGTTTGGTGATTGCAGAGTCACGGCTGTACATAAATTATCGCCCCCGAAAGTAAACACAACCACACACTCGCAACTTTCAGTTTTTAGCTTTCATAACTGGACTTGATGGCAGTTGATCAAGGAAGCCTAGTCTTCCACTGCCCCTGAAACAGGAGATCAGACGCATTCCTGCTTGCGTTCCTAGTCCAAACTATGTGTATTTTGGGAGTAATATTTGTGGAAATAAATAGCACTCCTTACATTCCAGCTTTCATAAAGTCCTTCACCCTACCTTGCCACTGACATAACGGAGCTTTCTGGCCAGGCTGAAGGTCCCCACAGTTGCCAACTGTTCCTCCGTTGACAGGTTTGTGTGTCTGTTAGGTTCACTCAGTGTTTATTCAGCCAAATATTTTGTTTTCCACTCTCGCAGCCTGTTTGCTTTGCTAAGCGGAAAGACGCCTCCTTGTTCTGGAGTATGAATGGCTGATATTTATGCCAGGGACAGTTGGGGTTATTGGTTGGTTCCTTCTTGGGTCTGGGTGCCAAGCCGCAGAAAGATCAAAGATCCTTAAAAGCTTATTTTTTCACCCACCTGCAGCAAGTTATGTATCCTCTAGAGCTGTTTTGGCAGTGACCTTGTACAAACCTTGGAAAAGAAATTAGCATGAAATTAGCCATCAGTTTGAGGTCTTCTCTGATGGGTTCAGAATAAAGTGAGTAATCATGCTACAAAGGCTGGACAGTCTACTGTATTTTAACTGGCATGTGCAATATTCATATCCCAAAGAACTGTAATATGCAAACGGCACCGCTCACTGATTATAAAACGTTTGTGCTATACGAGGATGGATGATAGTCTTGCAAGGCCTCTGGGCACATACATCATGGTTTGTCACCCAAGCTCTTACCATAGCATATAATAAGTAAAAATAAACAAATTAATAAATAAATAGAAGACAATACCTGGAAAGTGAAATAAAATAGTACTTAATGTTCATGCTACTCATTCATCTGGAGACCAGTTATGTGATCCTCCTCTGGCCTTGTGGTCTGAGACCCCCTGAGGCCTCTGGCAGTTAGAGGCTTCAGCCACTGACCCCACTGGCCCTTCTGTGGTTCTCTGAGCGTCATGAGAAATCACAGATGTTCCTGATGAGTTCCTGTGGGTAAATTGAGTCAGTCATGTGATATTAGCAACAACAAAAATACTCTGTGGGATATTGCTGGGAAAATTAGAGTGAGTCTGAATCCGTCTTGTAACAAATCTATCCTGAAATAGCTCTTATACAACGTTCGCTTGATATTTCTTGCTGCGGAATAGTAGAGTGTTTGAGTATGATATCTTAAGTCAATCTTTTCTTCAGTAAAAGGGTTCTATTAGAAGCTTTATACTTTTTAAAGATGCAAATATTGCGTCAGTATCAGTAAGTACTGAGGGCTTCAGTATCGTTATATGTACTGGAGGATAAAAGTGATACTACCGTTTAAGAATATGACAACAGAGCTGAAATATGATATGTTGTCCACTTTGTGTTGCTCTCCCTGAAATTCACCTTGAAACTCACAAGCTTTTGGGATCCGGCTGCAAATCTGGCTCTGTATATTTTCAGACTGTCAGCCTGAATCTGTTTATTTGGCATGTGCAGATTGAATCCAGAATCATTTTTTTAGCCTGGACAGCAAAAACCACATGAAATTCGATTTTTGCAAATCAGTTCCAAACCACATTTGGGGATGGTTTCAAGATGCGTCTCAGTCAGGACGCTCTGTCTGCTCAAATCGGATTTCAGTGTGTCTTTTGTAGCACTCGCAAGCCAACAAACAACAACAATGTCAAATTCAGAGTGATGGAAGCGCTAGGATTTGCTAAAGTTGCACCCAGAAGAACGTGTCGGATTGCCCTGCTATTCTGAAGGAAGATAAAGATTACCAGGAACAATAAATGATTATAAATTTAGGCTGATGTGGACAACATTTATTGAGCTACAAAGTAGTAAAGTAGTGTCTCTTAGTGTATTTGCTAACAATCCATCTCATGCAGCTGGAATGTTCTCAGACAGTTCCTGCAGATTTTGCGATAGGGGAGGAGGTGGAGTGACACCAGGCCTTCTGGATATGTGACAACAAACTATTCATTACAGCGCTGACCACTGTGCCTCCACCCATGGATTTGTTGGTTGTCTCCACCAAGACAAATAGCGGGACTCGTCACTGAAGATGACCCACTGCCATTCTGAGTCGGTCCATGGCAGTCTGGCACAACACCATTGCAGTCTTTGGTGTTGGCATGGTGATAAGGGCAGTCGTTGTAACGGTCTGCATGCATGTAGTCCTGTGTTGTGTAGTCATCTGCCAGTGGTGCTGGCACTAACAGGATGACTCACGGAGGACATCACTGCTCGCTGAATATCCCGCAGTCGTGGTTGTTGTGTCAGTAAGGCCCATCCTTGCTTAGGTCACATGTGTGGCTGACCGTGAAACCTGAATCATTTGCATGTCTCACAGTGTCAAACCTACCCACCAAGCTTCATTCCCGTCAGCTGATTCCTTCTGGGTGCAACTACTTGTGCAAGTATTGTTTTGACGGATAGTGTAAACAGTCCACTAGATAATACACAGGTGACAAAGAGAAAGAGATAAAGAGAGAGGGAGAATGAGAGAGAGAAAGAATATGAAATGACCCCTGATTGTTCTTCCTGCTCCTGTGTAAATGTAAATAATGAAGTCACTCTGGCTGACTGATGTCTACATCGTTACCTCAGCAAACACATGTAGATAGTTTGGTGATGTGCGGAAACACAAATCTGATCTGATCACTAACAAATAACAGTGCCAACAGTTATTTCAAAAGATCTGATTTTAAACTAGCCTGTGTGTGACCTTCTGAAGAAGAGTCCTGATCTGATTACATTACATGGAAAAAGCCTCCTTCAAACTGCTGGATGGAATTCCAACTTCAGAATTACTACTGTGAATTGATCTCACTGATGATGAGATCACAGTGACAAGCCTTTGTAGCACTAATTATAAAAATGACATTTTGGTCTATACCATGCAACCCTTTCTGTAAGTGTTGTACCTGAACGCGTTCCCATGCTGCCTGTTCATAAAATGAAAGCTCGGTTCAAGTGACTTTGCTTGAATATTGAGTTAATGGACTTAGAGGTGCACCTGCACTGCTTGTGGAGTGTATGTGTGTGTTCTGAGTTTCCTCAGCAAGCGCGTTCCTTGCCATAAAAACCTTCTGCTGCACAGCATGGCACTTCCTCCGCAAGCCTCCTTCTGCATGACTGGCACTAAGCGGATAAGAGTGCAGCAGGAATGTAGGACCACATATTCATGTGTTTCACTTTACATAGCATCACCTGGGATTTCAGAGGAAACAAAAGCACAAAGCTCACCTTACAGGTCGGCTATTAATTCGCAGTACAGTGCAACATGTCTTTTATTGGCTAAATCCACATCAAAGCATCAAATATCTGGTCCACTGACCATCTCAGAACTGCTTAATTCTCTCAGGAAATTATGTCCCTCAAGGGTAATCATAATCATCTATTGATTAGATATAGAAATGTCCAAAAGTTATTGTTGAGTAAGGCTGTTACACTTGTGTTGCATTGACATGTTGGCAGTAGATGGTTTATTCCGGTTTATTCCATTGTTTTTAATGGAGCCGCAAGTACAGTTTTATCAGCTGCTGTGGTCGACCACAGCAGTGGAATAAACTGGGTGTCGATTCTTTCTGAAACATGTAGCCCCAAATCCAAATTTCAACAAAAACACACTATTAAGAATAATAGCATGTATTAAAAATGGTTAGGATAAAGTAGTGGCAAACACAGATCACCCTCACATGGACAGGAACAACATGATCACCATGGTGTGTTTGCACTGCTGAGGCTGTCATGCTGTCTACTGTACTGCCATGAGGTGCAGAACAGTGTTTTTTTCTTTTTAAATGGCAACATTAAACAGGCTAAACAGGATTGGGGAGTATCTTTTTCACATATCAACAATAATAACAATAGTAGCTAACATTTATTCTCCTAGTAATTTTGAGACAGTTCCTAATTTGTTAAATAGAGATGGGATCAAACACAGTGATAGCATGTGAACTGAAATGTCTTTATCATTTGTCATTCTAATCCTTAAAATAAAATAAGCAGTGCAGTAAAACTCAATTTGACTACAAAACTGTAACTGATGTAATACGAAAGAACAGAACTGCAAATGTCACACAAACTTTACAGTTCTAAGTTTTTTTTTTTTTGAGCTTTTTCTTTTTTTCAGCTCAGGTCAGTTTCTCTCATGTCCGTTTTCTTTTTAACAAAATCTGATATGTCTAAAACATGATGCTCTGATGATGTCCTAAAATATACACTGTAACACTGCCTGCTGCAATGGCTACACAATCACGTTATTTCCTGAAAGCGTTAAGCACAACTGAGACGGACAGTTGAGTGATTTTTGCCATTGTGCAAAAAAAGGCAAATAAAAAGTAGAGCATCATACCAATCAAAAAAGAACAGCAGCTGTTCACTGTCATAGGAATATATACAGTCAAGTCACATTATTATGACCACTTCCTACTTTCAACAGCAGCAGCGCATAACTAATGAAGGAAGTTATGTGCTATGAGCTGGCTTTGTGGTTATATAAGGTGTGTGACAGGCTGTCTGCACGCATATCGCTCATTGCTGATTGTCCTCCCTGGGGTGGATGGGATCTTCCAGCCAGACAATGTGACATGTTGTGTCACACGACTAGAAATGTGCGACATTTATTGGAAGAGCATGACCAAGACTCCCAAGTACTACCCTGGCCCACTAATTCCCCAGACTTTAACCCATTTGAGCATCTGTGGGACCACCTCGATTGTCGTGTTCGCTTTATGGATCCTCCCCCACACACCCTCCAGCAGCTGTGGGATGCACTGCAGTCAGCATGGTTCCAGATATCTGTGACAATCTACCAGGACCTTATTGAGTCACTCCCAGCCGGTCTAGCTGCTGTCCACAGGGTTACTCTGGATGTTAGCTGGTGGTCTAAATAATGTGACTCATCTGTGTACATGTGCATTGCTTCCCAATGTCTATAACATTTTATTTCTGTGTTGAATTTTGAGCACATTAGATGCAAACTAGTGTTGGAAAGACTAAATTCAGAGTGGATAGCAACTTCAGGATAATGCATTTTGAGTTGTTTTTACAGTCTCCAGGACAAGAATGACAAACAGTATAACAGTCAGGAAGTTGCTGTTTGATAAAAGTACCAGATGACATGACTGATGGAAGAGAATTGGCTGCGTATCTGTTTCACAGATGAAGTTATGGGGCTCATCTAATTGGACGAATACTAGCATACCATCGCTTACATTTTCTAAAACCACTCCAGCTGTGCTTTAGGTTGTGTGAGAGGTTCAATGAGTTGGCCAACAGAAATGAGCTAAAATTACATGGTAATGTTTTTCTCCTTCTCTCCTTCTGAAGGTGTCCTCTAGGAGTCTAGTTTTGAACAGACTGCACTGCATCTTAGTAGCCACCCTAGGAGTCTCATAGAGCTGCTACAGATGTTTGGAGAGCTGTATAAAAACGGTCATGTTTTGTCTAGGTGACTTAACAGACATCTTTATTTATCTAGTATCACTAAACCCCATTGATGATGCTAAAATTCAATCTAATGCTTGACGTGATGTCATGTCTGGAAAACCATCCCTCTGGCGTTCTTGCTACATCCTGATTTATGCTTTATGTCTAGTTGTTGACAAGTTCTCGTTCCACAGTAATGAACATGAATGAACAGGAGCTGGTAGATCCCTTGTAAAAGCATATTAGTTGTATAGATGGACATTGGAAGAGCACAGACCTGGTGTGTGTAGCTCATGAGGAGGCTGATTCTTGGGGAATTCTGGCAGGGATTAGGAAGGATCCTGTTTTAGTGGAAAAAGGAGATACAGCAGCCAGGCAGACATCTGCTTGGGCTGACAAATGGCTGATTGGAGTTTGGTACACTGTTTTTATGTGGCTCTTGGCTTGCTCTCTTCTTATTTTGAAGGAAATTGGTTCTTCCTTTTTTTCCCAGCCAGTGTGTGGAAAACAGTGTTTTCTCCCCCCACTTTTAACCTGTGCAGAGTGTTTCACACCTTCGCTGGACGATGTGGACAGAATGCAAGTATTGTGATTTTAACTACATAATGTGATAGTAATATATTAAAGTGCACTGCTGAATCAATAATATGCCATTGTTACCTAGTAGCTTGCCCTGTCTTCCAGATTTTCCATATTGTAAAAAAGTTAAATGCAATGTAAATTTGCTGCAGACAAAATAAATAAATATAAATATGTTAAATTCAGCAAATAAACAGTAATCTGCGGAAATGTGTTCTCTGTGGGGGAGGTGTTATTATTTTATTTTCACTTAGAAAATCAACAGAACATGTGATTTGATGTGGTATGCCTAACTGTACATACCTTGCACATCAAAACACCCATAGAACAGCTCTTTTGGAACTGTGATTCGGTGGCATGTCCACAGCTCACAGGACAACAAAAACTGTTATTGGTTCAAGGGTTCATTTGCACATTGCATTCTTTTATGATATCAGCATCAGAAAGGCCAATATTGCCACAGTGAAGTCCTGTTTATCTTAAACATCATTTAAACCCTGCATTAATGTATCACATACGTTGTTCTGGTTTACTCATTGATCCAACCAATAAGTTCAGAATGATTAGTTGATGCTGGGCTACTGTTTTAAAATATATAATTTCATTTCATTTAATTAACTAGATCTAGTTTCATGTTTCACAATTTAAAAAGCAATATTTACTCGTATTAGCATATATGAACAAGACAGTATGTATTTCGGGTATCAGGCCACAATTCCCATATCAGTGCAGCTTTAACATCAACACAGTTAGTCTCTAATTAATTCTGTTAAATGTATTTTATTTTATCCATGTAAAGCTAAAGTATACCTATGAATAAGGCAAATTCGAAACATGATTGCAGTACACCGTGCTTGTTTTTGTGTCTTTACACATCACAGTTTAAAGTTTTTACTTTTGGCCCAACAGCATCTAGCTGAAATTCTGAACTGGGCAGCGGCTACCAGTAGGCATTTGGTGTGGAAATGTATCATCTTCATCATTGAACAGTAAGCAGTGTCAACTGTTTTTCACAGCAGGGTGAGAATTGTGGAGGTGGGGAGTGTCTGGACAGCCAAATTGTGAAGTGTTAGAGTCCAGTAATAGGTGGGACGGGAGGACTTTTAAGGTCTGTTTTCCTGCCTCAGCTTTAGGTCGGTCCTAGACTGAAAGCAGTTTTCAGTAGAAGACAGCATTCATTGTGCAATGTAGTCCAAGACTAGGGTCATATAATTGCTATAATTTTGTTCATTCTTGTTATCAGTGGAACACCATGAAGTCATGGAGATCTCTGTAATCTCTTCTGAGAAAGTAGATACAAAGCCTTGAAAAGTTGCTCAGCCCAACCACATTTTGTACATTAGCCCTTGGATGGTGCAGTTACTGGTGATGACAACAAGAGTAGAGCGTAATCTATTGTACCTTGTTTCTCACTTGTAGCTTATCAGAATACAAAAATAGAGAACAAAAAATCTGTGGGCGGAGAGGATAAACTCTCCATCAATGCACAGTTGTGTTTGTGTGTAGTGCAGCTGTTATTTCATTGTCATTTGATGTAAGGTTTAGGTAGGTACACGACTCCTTTCTGGTCCTGGAGGGTTAGCGTCCTGCATTGTTTCCCAGTTTTGTACAGAAGAGCCGACTGTCCTGTTGGCACACAATGTAAATATCATGTAATTAATTATGTAATTAACTGTGTAATTAACTACGTTATTACGTAAGTACCTTGAAATAGTATATAATAATGAAGGTAATAACGCTTCATGTCAAATGAGTTCAAGAAGAATTCCACCAGTCTTTCACTGCATAATTTCTGCATAATTCAATTGCTTAGATGTAAACAAAGTGATTCAGACTGGTTGCACGTAAAATGATTCTCTTGAGGCGTTTTCACAATAACTGAATTCTTGAACACACCCAGGAACGATTCCGGGCTGTTTTGCTTTCACACACAAAAATTCCATCAGAACTGTGGATCGGTTGCTCAATTCCACTTTTCTATGTGCAAGGTTGCAAAGTGGTGGGTTTGCTGCTTTTAATTATTTTCCTTGGGTACAAATATTCTAGCTGTGAAGAACAGCGCATTTTGTCCCCTTTATCTTTTCGCTGCTATTATGTAACTGGAAAGGAAAGTAATGTGTCGAAGATGTCACATCACAAAATTAGCCAATCACAATGTCTACAACACATAGCCAGTTTATTTGCTAAACGACCAGTTAACCTACACATCTTCTTATCTTTTATATGTATGGTTGATAATGTAAAATAATTGTAATTAAGACTGTAGATAAGGTTTTTATTGGGGACTCTTGCCTTATAACATCTTATATGTACCTTTGCACCATTAATGCTTTAAACACGTCATCCCAACTATCCCAAAATGTGTCTCTGGCATCAGTATTCATAACCGGCAGAGGATTCATAACCATTTAATGTACCATCTTTCTGGGAGGTAGTGATGAACAAACCGGACTCTTTTCTGGAACAGAGCATTTCACATCATATTATGAAACATGGGAGGAATTCCAATTTAAACTACAATGGCAGAAAATGTGCTTCTATTCGTTGAGATGAGGGATTTTACAGGAAATAAAGGGAACAGCTTGTATTTTTCAGTTTACGTGTGTGTGAGAGGAGGAGTGGGATGTGTCAGCTGTAGATCATCATCCCAGTCATAGTATTAGTACAAAATAAGTTACTGAAACAGTTACGGTATTTATTGTACACCTAATTGCATCCAGTGCGGTGGACACCTTTACACTGAAGTATTTCAGTAAGGCCTCTTCTGTAGGGTTGGATTTACTGTAGTAGTCGACACCTCGTCTGTGTCTCTGAGATAAAGAGCATGTGTCTTTGATTACAAGCTGTGATTCTATAGAGCCACAGTGGAGAGAGACTGTTTATTATGAAAGTGTCAACACCAGCAAGGGCTTTACATACCGAACTCTGAACACCCTGTGCTGTTCCTCAATGAGATTTCTGCGAAAACTTCATTTGTACTGGAAAATTGATCCATTTCCAACTTTACCAGTTTGGGATCTCCTGTTTGTAGAGCTAGGAATATAACAGCCAGCTGAAACCTAGTTATGTTTCATCATAACAGGGATGTTATGCTTATGTTGCTTATCGTAACCTCCAGCACAAACACTGATAAATACAGGTGTTTCCTTAATCTTTTGGATGTTATGTGTTTGTGCCAGCTGGAAGAAGGACAAAATCGAGTAGAGTAGTAGGACATGTCTGTAGCATAATAATACATGGTGTGCATCATGATATGTTCAGTTGTTGAGTATCTAGTCTTGAAAGAGACTGCAGTTACCATCTGCTAATGTCTCTCACAGCAATACAGGTGACAAATATCATATCAGTAAGCGGAGCATAGTTGGCCTGAAGTATACAGTTAATATTAACCACCTTATTAATGCACCCCATTACGCTTTGCGTCACTATGATTTTAGCTTGAGCTGAGTTAGGCTATGTCGTCAGTGTTGAGCTAAGATAGGTTAGGTGTTTAGCCTTGAGCTAAAAGAGACTATGTTGTCAGTGTTGAGCTAAGATAGGCTATGTTTTTAGCCTTGAGCTAAAAGAGACTATGTTTTCATCTTTGTGAATGACTTTCCCAGTAAATGAGTGAACAAGTGCCTAATACTCCATGCAGGTATCAGTATCGATACATCCCTAATTTTTATAGAGCCTGTTGGTTAGCTTCCTGTTAACCTGCTCAGTATACTGTACTGTGGGCAGAATATTTCCAGTTATAAACAGAAATGTTTAACTGGCAGTTCTTCACCTGGTTGCATTTTATGGAGACAGACTTCAACGTGGCCATGTGAAAAATAGACTGAATAATTTGAATATAAAATACTGATGATGAAAATATGAAAATGATGAAAATAATGATAAAATGATGTTGGCCATTTACATTGGTTATTTGAATTTTTAGCCCTTCTAAATTAGTTTTGTTTAATACTGATAGCTATAGCATTATATCCAGGAGAGCATTCAGTAGAAATATGGTATATAAAGTAACCTTTGGTCATGTTAGGAGAGAAAAACAAAACAAAAAACAGTCCAATCAGAATAAACCTTGACTAGTGCGAGTAATCAAGAAGTATGAATTCCTTTATCAGCTTTATTAATGTAAACCTAAAACATCATCTCATACCATCAAATGTTTGAAATGGAGTTTGATCATTATCACCTAACACAAAGGGAGGGCATGGGAGTTCTTTCCACGACCCTGCACTGACCCAGCCAAAACTTTATGGCTTACTCACATCTGATTCTAACTAGCACACCTCTTCAGTGCATTGCTGCTCACGTTGATGTCATCTTTAAGTAGCTCTGCTGCTTGACGTCTACACATTAGTGTGCTCTGGAACAGAGGGGGGTTGGAGGGGGTGCAGGAATTTGCCTTAAGGAACAACAATCTGTTGTTTTCTGGACCATGATGCAATCGTGTCTCCCCACTGTGGCCAAGTCTCTGACTTTCCTGTAGTTTCCACTAAAAGATAGTGTAGTTTTGGTCCAATGGATTAAAAAAATACTGCCTAATTTACTTGAATGTGTACATCTGTTCCAAATGCGATTTTGTAATTTGTTGATGTAATATATTTAGTTCACCTGGAACCAATCTACACATTAGAATCAAGTAAACTAACATTTTTGTTTGGTGTGAAGAACCTCGTTAAGAAAAAATATGTTACATCAACGCTTGTTTTGGCAGTTATTGGGTTTGCATATTACTTTTTATTCATCTGCAACCACTTTCCCTGTTTTTCCCAAATGTAGTCAAACAGCCAAGGCATGTCTGTTGGTCTGAAGTTTGCATAGCTAAAAACAGAGGTAGCGGAATATTGTCCATGCTTTTGTCCATCACAGACCTTTAAACATCAGGTCAAAAACCCACATAAGTAAGTCTGTATGGTGTTATTCTGCCTGAAGTACCATGAAAACACACAACTGAACTATATATCTGTCTGAACTGTAGTGAAGTAAACCCTGTAAACCAATAAAGTAACACAAATATATAAATAAAAATGCACATTACACAATTAATGTATGTTAACAAAGTACTACCCTGAGAAAAAACTGAAAGAGAATAGAAAAAGTCCAGCAGCAGGGGGGCCAGAAAAACCAACAACCTGTTAATGTTATTTTTCAATGTTGATAAAAAAAAGTGTAAAATTAATTCAACTGTTGCACTATTCCAACTGGGTATTCTATATAATATTGTAACAAACAATAAGAAAGGTTTTAATAATGTAGATTAATGTAACATTCTTGACTTTTAGAAAACGAACCCAGGAGTGCACTCATGCAGTACTTTACCATAATAATAACAGTAATGTATAAAATTAAACTAGAATATTTGCACAGCTTAAATGGTTCCTAGTTCTAGCTAGGCTGTGGTTACTATGGGAGGAATGAGGGATGAATAAATGAGACATAGAGGAGTGCGGGTCAGTATGTCTGCATTTTGACAAAAATGAATGGACAGAAACGTGTATGTATAACGTGTAAATATAGACGATATGAGTAAGTGATTACAATATTAGCTTGAAAGGATAAGTTTATTGCGGAAAACTGTGCAATTGAAAGTAGGCTCCAGTACCCTGTTGGGCCACCTCTAGCCTGGATATATAATGAGCTACGATTGGGCATGGAGGCATACAGGTTCCGTATGGAATTTTGCAGCACATTTGCCCACCGATGTTGCAGCTGGGCCTGTACATCCTGCACACTTGTAGCTTGCCAAAATTGTAGGTGTCCCAGTTAGTCCCATAAATGCTTGATTAGCAAAAAAACTTGACTGGGTAGGCCAAGGAATCTGTCTGCGACATTCCTGGGAAACCCTTGCTGTATGTGGGCGAGCATTATCGGTTGCAGTGGCTCCCCAGATCATTACACCAGCAGTTTGGACAGTGTGTCACTCCACAGCAAAGGCAAAACTGAGGCACTCACCATGAGGCCACCATACTCAAGCCTGACTGCCGTCAGATCCCAAACAGAACCCGGATTCATTGATAGGTGAATACGATATGATGCGGTTCCAATCTGTGGCAGTCCAGGTTTCTCGTTGACAACAACACTGCAAGTGAAGGCAACGGAGGCTGGCTGTCAATGGCAGGATACGTAATGGGCACCGTGACACCAAATTTCCTTCTGCTCAGCACTTGGAAATGATCCAGGCAGAGATAAGGGTGTGTAATGAAGGTGCCACCTGTGTCTGCATGGTGGACAAGAAAACTGTTGGAGCTGCTTGGTGGATCAGCTGATACTGATGATACTACATTTTTTTTGTCAACGAGTGTCAAAGCAAACTTCAGACACCAAACATTTCTTGGCTGACTGGCTACATTCGGGCTAAAGAGAAATTTAGTAATATGATTTTATTTTATGCCAAAACATTTGACCCGTCATGAGAGGAATTAGTAGTTCTGTCAGTAATTTTCATTTTGACCAATGCATGTATTAGCAGATCAGGTAGGGGTAGGCAATATGACAGTATTCATTATCGTTATCATGATAAATTATGTTACAGTCACTACTTCAAGAACATTAAGCAACAGTATGATTCATTACAAAGTGAGCATAGGTGGTCCCTTATAACTGTATTTTCTGTACTGCACTATGTAAAGCATTAAACTTTGTATTGTACTGTATATTGTAGTTTTTGCCCTGTGATTCGACTGGTGGCCTGTCCAAGGTGTTTCTCAATGAGCACTGGGATAGGCTCCAGCACCCTTCACGACCCAGAAGGATAAATGGTTTGGAAGATGAATGAATGAATGTATAAATGTATGAATGAATGAATGAATGAGTGAGTGAGTGAGTGAGTGAATGAACGAATGAATGAGAAGTATTGTAATATTTTTTAACCATAGTGCATTTCCCTGGGATCAATTGTAATGGATGGTGGTAGGCATCAGTATTAGGGGAGCATACGGTGGTATAATTTGTTTGCATTAGCTGCTACCTGAAATGACTGCTCTGCTTTTAATATAGACATACTCACAAAAACCTTGATTAAGACATTCAGTCTGTGTTTGTGCAGATGGGGAAGAACAGGAAATCCATGTCTAGGCTTAGCAGAACCTTCTTTTTGTCAGATTTTTGTCCATGATAATACAGATAAGTCAGCAATGCTAAGTTTAGTCACATGTGGTTGTAATACACGTGAGCCATGTGTAGTGCTCTTAAAGGGTCTGCTGATGATAACTGCAGGATGTGACTCAGGTAGAATAATAAATATATATCCACTAGAGGCTATGTTTAGGATTATTCGTCTCAGAGAGGAGGAAGCACATGCTGTGTTAGATCTCAGTGATGTAAGCCATTCAAGTCAATTAATTCATGATCCGTAGAATCCTTTTTACACATGTGATCACTCTCACAGTTGAAATCATTGGCCATCTGTTTCCATATGGCAAGCCAAGTGTCATTAGTGTCTTTGTTCACATCACTTATCAAGTCACTTGTGTTTTTCACAAGCCAATTATGTCATTAAGCAAGCAGTTTACTTTCATTAAGCTCATTTAGAAGCTGTAGAGGTTTATATCTCTCATGGAAAGTTAAGGAATGCTAGAAGTACTAATATGTCCTTACATTAACATGTTAAAGGAGAGAGTGAACTTTCACTCAATAGAGAATTATGTTTTGAAACATTATGTTTCTATTACATTGCATAAAACTAACATATTATCTTTCTTTTGTGCAGAGCATATGCTTCGGTATGTTAGGGGTTACTTATGCTAGTAAGCCCTTTGTGTAGACTAAATGAAATCATGAAGCTGGCATAGACTCGGTTGCGAAGGGAGGATTGCAGTTTTTGTATTCTGTTATGTCTCAGCTGTAGTATTCGATCTCAAAGAAAACCCCAGGCATTTCCTTGGAACATTAACTTGACAACCATTAAGCTATTCTCTCAAGTGCCGTTGCCTGGAAAGCTCATATTATAACATTAAACATTTCAGTCATCGCCCGCGTTTACCCTCATTGAAACGTTTCAAGGAGGACATGAAATGATATCTGATATTACAGAAAATCTGAATAATTCTTGAAGTAGTTTCTTAAGGCTGTCGCCTTGAACAGCACCCCAGGTCCTAGTTAAATCTGTTCCCCACCCTATCTCTAACTTGTGAAATGCTACAAGCACTGGAAAGTTTGCAGGTGACGTCTTTGCAACCAACTTCAGCAGTGGAAAGAAGTGCTGGCATCATGCTACTGTTACTCGTGTGCACTAGAAGTCATGTTATTATGCTGTTGAAACAAACTTCATCATATCACATGTCTGTAAGGATACCTAGCCTATTTATGACTTGATTGATAAAATATTTGAAAAATGGAAAAGCTATTCAAGTAACTGACTCTAAGCACTCTAAACAAAGCTTGGTTCATCAAGCTAAGTCAAGTCAGCCTTTTCATTAGATTAGTAGAGAGTAGATTTTTTAATATGGTAAAGGAGACGATTAATTATTATAATTTGTTTATTCTTTTTGAATCTATTGTTCATTTCTATGAAATAAGAAGTGGATCAGTCAGTCTTGGGTTTTGTTTTAGTGTCAAAAAGCTTTGATTTTTAAAAGTCTTGTAATGCAGCCAGTGCATATGATCCATTGTTTTAGTTATTGCATTAGCTCCATTCTGTTCATATTATATACTACATGTTTGTGAAGGATTTATGTCCATTGTTTAAGAACAGGGTAGCAGATTTCAGTGACATATGTTTTGTTTAATTTTTAAATTGCCATTGTGTTTATGAATAACACGTTTAAGGTTAGTAATAATGCATTAATAAGGTTTTGAAAGACACATATGATTTTCAAACATTATTTTTTGGTAGACAGACCCATCGTTTTTTCCCCAAGAAAAACTGTGGTTAAAGCTAAAGATTAATGTGTTAGCCCTGCCAATAATAATTTCAGCCCCCCATTTGGAATGCAGTATGGTCAGCTCAGATGCCTTGGCTTATAACACACATACACAGTTGTATTTCATGACATGTAGCGAGGCCCTCACAGACCTTTGAAGGGTGCCTTATCTTCAGTTCTGCAGTCAGACTTCAAATAACTTTAATAATATGTTCAGGAAAGCCAATCAGTAGTCGGCTCACTGCATCCTGCTACCAGATTGCCTTTGGGAAACTGTAGGCCGCATGAGATTGGCTACAAAGCTGTGGAAAAGCTAGGAACTTCCCAAGGGTCCTCTGGGAGGTCTTTAGATATTCTATTAATAATCAACAGTTTCCAGCTCTGTGGGGAGGCACAAGCATCCTGAAACTCTGTACTGTCTAGACATAAGAGGGAGCATGTTTGATATTCATTAGTTGGCTTTGACTGGTCTCTATCCTGATTTGACTCTAGGCAGAGTTGTATATGCCATCTGTACTAATTAATTTACATGTTAAATGACCAGTGATCTTGGACTTCAGGCTACAGTGACTGTTGAGTCTTGGAATTTCTGTGATATATTGGTTGACTGATAAAATTGGCTGATATTAAGGTTATATATTGTATATAGTTATTGGTATAGGCATAATCCTACTAATATGTGGCTAATATTTTTAAGAATCTTGGATTGTGTTGTACTGATACAAATACAAGTAATACAAGAATATAATTTTGGAAATAATCATTGTTAGTATGTCAGTTGGGTCCTGTCTTGGAGGTGCATCAACTGAAACATTGTTAAAACTGAGTTAAAAAGAGCTGGAACACAGCCAAAGAGTTGTAGAAAGTGGTACTGAAATGTATGCAGTGTCAAAGATCAAGCTAACGGGTCGGGTGTTGGGATAATTCAGCATTTTATAGTTTTGATTAGATGTAGAAGCTACTGCTCCCCGTCTAAATCTGGTTTCCCTTTAGCTTTGCAGTGCTATTCAAAAGGAAGATAAAGGTTACCAGGAACAATACATGATGAAGAATTTAGACTGATATTTATTACATTACATTATTTATTGAGCTACACATACAGAAGTAGTGTCTCTCAATTTGACATTGGGCCGCCATGTTTGCTAACACAACATACCAGACTTCTCGGCATCCCATGCAGCTTGAATATTCTCACGCAGTTCCTGCAATTTTGCGGTAGGGGTGGAGGTGGAGTGACACCAGACCTTCCGGACATGTGGTGTGTGACAACATACCATTCGTCTTGGCACTGACCACGGTGCCTCCACACACAGATTTGTTGGTCGTCTCCACCAAGACAAAAGCGGGACTTGTCACTGAAGATGACCTGCTGCTATTCTGAGTCACTCCATGACAGTGCGGCAACAACACCATTGCAGTCTTTGGCGACATAGATTCGGTGTTAAGGGCAGTTGTCGTAAGATGTGCATGTATGGCATGGAGGACTCATGGAGGGCATCACTGCTCGCTGAATGTCCACAACATGGCTGTTGGGGTGCTCAAGTACAGTGATAAGGCCTGTCCTTGCTTACATCACATGCACACCTGAGCGTGAAAACTTGAATCATTCTCATATCTCACAATGTCAAACCTACACACCAAATTTCATTCCTGTCAGTTGATTCCTTTTGGGTGCAACTATTTGTGTAACTATTCTTTTGATGATAAGAGTATTTATTGTTTAGTTATATATCTCAGTTCTAAATCTCATTTTTATCTCTAAGTTTTTTCTCAGTTCTACCTCTGTTGATGAAGCAGAACTCCAGGTCATGTTGTCAGAGTTCCCTGACCTCCTACAGTTCTACAATCTCTTCTCACACTCCAACTGTATTTTATTATGGAACCATTATTGAATTTATGACCAATAGTCATAATAAATAACTTGGGGCCACGCTGTTTGCTTATGCATGCAGTGACAAACATACAGTTGCACTCGTTAATCTGTCCAGTGCAGGTACGGTACTTAGATTTTCATAGTTTTAAACTGTTTTAGTTTATGCTGACTGTGTAAAATGTACTATAGTGTGAACTTGTTCATGTACAAATGTTGAGGATTTTTGTTGCTGGTATTGGTATCAGGCAAAGTTTCAGTGCATCCCTAGTGGAAAGGGTGTGAGACACTAAGTGGTGTTTCCATTTAGCCTTATCTCTTGTACCATCACATCTGAACATGGATGCTGATTTGCCCCAGAGGCTAAGCACAGAAGCCATTTGTTATGTTAGCCTGTAACTACAGTTCACTTTTAACTACTTTGTGTCCCCAGTGAAAGTCTAACAGGGGAGAAACAAACTGGTAGGTATCAACTGCTCTGTAATTAAGCATATTCTGGGGAATTTTCCTCTCTACAAACATTAGCAGTGTTTCCTGCGGTTTTCAGGGTCGAAGAATTTGGAGAATAACATTCCTGAGCTTCTCGCACAACCAGTATTTGGACCACATGATGGGCTTCAAACTTCTGACCTTTGTGATGAGGGATCAGTTGTAGCTATTAGAATGTAAAAATAAGCTTTTGTGCTGTAAGATTTCATGTCTAGTTTCAGTGCTTTTTTCTGCCTTTACAAGTATATTAGAGGTGGAGTTCCAGTGTGGTTATGACGTAACAGAAGTACTCAGATTGTTAAAAGTGTTCTAAATAGTTTCTTCGATCAGGAAATCAGACTGCACAGTACAAGGTTTATGAATCGGTATTGCGACCTTTACATTACTGATATCGCAGATGGCATTTTTAAGGCAAAATAAAGTGTTGGCCAATATAATTATGTTTTAATTTTGTATTCTAGTAATTGTAATAATTATCATATACTTTTGTACTGGTATCCTGTAAATATTTAAATTGTATTATTTACAATTTATATATTTTTATTTTTGGTGTGCGTGTAGTTTTGTTATCTTAAGCGTCATAAAGTTTGGTTGAATTGACCAGTTTAGTCTGCATTGCTGTAATGTAGTTGAACAGGGGCATCTACCCTTGGGGAAGTTGTATAACCTTCTCAAGTTTGCTCTGTCATTGTGAAATCATTAGTTTGAGTCCCAGCGATGCCAAAAACACAAAAAAGGTGTAATTATTGGCACATTAGTGGCAATGAATTAGCTCATACCAATAAAACAACATGTTTTCTATATTATGGGCTAATTCAATAATGTGTTTATAGAATGTTGCACAAGGAATTACAATCACATTATGTAGCAATATAATAAGAGAGGGTGTTTCATCTATATCATGCAGTCCTACCAGGAAAAACCTTTAGTCTGTGGTTTAAGTTTAAGGCATTTCTGATTAATACCGTGTCAGTCTATCCCTTTAGCCTAGTACTCAACTCTACCCTTCCCACAAACTTATAATCCCTAGACTATTCCAGATGCTAAAGAAGATGAGAATGCATTCTGTGACTGCTTTTGGCAATCAATTTAATGTTGTTTGTTGAAATGGCAATAGGGGTTTCACATGACCTCTAGCATAAGGATAATCAGTGAATGAATTTCAAAATAGATAATTAAATGCATGCCTGAGAAACAACCCTAATCACAGTGTGCTAGTGAAAAATGCCTCCTGTTTCATGTTATGGAACAATGAACATTATATGGAGCCGTATGATCAAATAGTAAGTATTTTGCAATAAGTACAGCATCACAAAACAGATGGCTGTGTTGAAGAATTGCAAGCAAAATCTAAGCTAAGTTCTAAGCTTGACGAGAACTCAAAATGGAAAGAGAAGCCAAAATGGAAAAAAAAACAGCTCTACATCTGCATACGTGATTCCAGCCATGGTGCTATCTGAAGAGGGGATGTCTGGTTAACAACTGTTAACAACTAGAAAAGACTCTTCTAAACAGTTTGGAGTGAATACTTGAAGGCAGGATATTTGAAAAATGCTTATTTCTTTCCACCAGATGGCTAAAACAGAAGCAATGTGGGTAATCTGCTGAGAAACCGAATATCATGTCTTTATTTATTAGTGCCTGCATCAGGGGCAAGGCTATTAGTCAGGATTTCTTTATTGCCCTGGAGGGGACTTGTTAATATGGAGTATATATAGGATATTTGACCAGCACAAATGCAGAAAATAACATAACGTGACAAATAGCATATTGGGTGCTAGCTTTATGCTGAAATGCAGTTTTAAAAAATGGTGATACTGATTTAATCAAGAATCGTGCAGCTCTAGTTGAAGCCATAACCAGGATTACAGTTGTTTAGGCTGATGATGTTGTCTATAGCATTGCTCCAAGGAGACCTTAACTCTGAAGAGGTGAAATCCTGAGCGTTTAAGTTTAACAGAGCACAGTGTCAGAGCAGTTTAACTTCTTTAAGAAGAACAGTTCATGGAACAGTGGACCTCAGAGATTCCTGGATTATATAGAGTTTTATACTGATGTAAGGAACTTTTGTTTGGGTCTTTTCCTGCTGAGAATTTGTATTTCTACCACAAGCAATCACTGTCTGATTATTTGAAATGCTTAGTGGCCCAGGAGCTTGTTGGAAAATAGGCGCTTCATGGGTGGTCATTTTGGGTGATTTTTACCTCCCTGTGAGCCAAAATAAAGTCACATCGTGGACAAACAAAGAAGTATGAACAAATCACGTAGGGATTTAAAATGTAAATCGTTGTCACAAACCGGATCTTGTGTTTACAGCGCCCTTCCTCAAGCCACTTCCTTCAGCCATTTAGAAATAAATAGCAACTGGGCTGCAACCAAGGATCTGGAATTCTCCACTGTGGTCTCGAGGGAAATTCTTCACACTTGGTATGTTTCGTGTGCCCTTGTATTGTTGTTTGTGTTTAGCAGGCATCATAAAATTGCCCCAAATGTTTCTTAGTGAGCACATCTTGTACATAAAAAGGTCATTAAACAGTGAAGAGGTTTATGTTAACAATTTTGTCAGACCACATCTAAAGTCAGAATAAAGCAGCTTTTTGATTTAACTGCTGTATGAAGTTCTCATGAATTGATGTTTTGAACGCGAAAAGGGGAACCACCCCCCCACACCCCATTTCATTAGCTTAGTAGCAGGACCATCCTTTTAACTCATGGGGTTGAATTCACGATTCTTGGAAGTTCTGATGAATCCAATTGTTGGCCATTACATATACAGTTTAAAAGTAGTATAGTTTAAAACATAACCTTATAAATGATAGAATATTGTACCATATGAGTCTGAACTGCATATGGTACCTGCATATGGTAATTAAATCCCCATGTGCTGTAAACATGCAAATGATTATGAACATGCCTACTGGCGTTCTATGGTGGTGCCACAATAGTCTCTATACTGCAAAAAGGAGCTCTGTGATGGTAAATAAACAGTGTTACTGTATCTTCAAAAATACAGCATAGTCAGCATTAATGTGTGGTTTAAATAATGAGCTTTAAAGATAAAGCTAAATTACAAGTTAATGAAATAAAAAGGCTGGATTCAAGGCAAGATAGATGTGGACATGGCAACTTAACAATATGACTGTGGTGGATCATGGTACAATTATGTTCTTTAACCTTGAGGGTTCCATTACAGTGACCATTTTTTCGGAGAGTGTAGAGTGCCATTGTCCAGCTTATAGTTTAGGATGAGGTATTGTAAAGGAAGGAGAAAATTTTTTTTTTTCCATGTTAGCTAACTAATGCAGGAGGAAGCCAGATAGCTAACATTACTGCCAGGAAGCCAAACATCATGTCTGTCTTTGTTAGCCTGTACAAAAGTTGATTTCTGTTTTTGCTGCTAAGGGGATTCCCAGTGATTGTATGATGTATTTTGCGCAATGCATACTGAGTACAAGTAAAATATTGGTTGCAAAAACACAGAAATAATTGAAAGTTATAAATCCTGTCAAACTGATTAGGCCAAAGGATGGAGTGCTGTGCTGCAGAATACTGTATATCATGACAAATAACATATTAAATGTTGGAAACAGTTGGTAGAATAATCTAACCTGTCGAATTAATACTGCAAACAAATAGGAGGCAACATACCACTAGAAAGTTGTGGTGTCTACCCCTATAGTAAGAAACAAGGAAATGCACAGTCCCTCCTCATATCTTTTAACTCCTTACCAGGCTAGAAGTAACATTGGAAGGTCAGCATCGAACTTCAGCTTCAAACTTTCAAACATGGTTTCTTGCCAGGACCCGCTCATGATAATGCCAAGAGCTTTGACCATTGCTGCATTTACTGTTCCTGCCATTACCTACCTGTTCTTAAATTGTCAAACCGGGAGCTTGAACATGATTGACAAGAGGTTAGAAACGCTGTCAGCGCTACTTCTGCATTCTGTCATGTTGGACTGATTTGACTTGATGCTACTGATTTGACTCACTATTGCCTCATGAGGAACAAAGTGATTTTACGAGAGAGGATGGACCAAAGTTAGTTGCTTAGCATGCTATATTCAGTAGATATCGCTGCGAAACAATATGTTCCGTCAAATGTGTTGTTTTTTTCTTCACATTATGTTGATAACTTTAGTTCATTTTGGAATGTTTAAAACTAAAAATCTTACAAATCGCATCATGAAGTTTTTTACATGCAAACTCATTAGTAAACTCATTAGTCCTGGCTTGCTTGTGATGCACATCATGTGCATGATTTTAGAGAGTGAAAGTATGTCTATTTGTCTTTAATATGCTTTATTCTTGCTTTTTGAGTAAGTAAAGTCATTGTCCATGCAAGTTCCTTTCCAGCTGCTGTGTGGTTGCCCAGTTCAGACTTTGCACTTAAAGGCCTTGTGCTTATTAAAGTGCTTGAATTCAATGTTGTCATCAGATCCCCCTTTTTGGGCACAGTGGTCTATCTGCATGTCTTCCTGTGTAGTCTAGTCAGTCATTAACAAAATAATTTTAGAAATGTATGACTGCATGGAAATAGACATGGTTATACCCTTTGCTACATGTGGTACTCCAATTACGTGTACAGGGCTATGAATTTTTAAAAGCCCCACAGAGTTCAGAAAAGTTGGCGGTGATACTTTTAAATGTAGCTCATTTATTGCAGAGGGCAACCCCCTGAGCGAGTATCAGCAGGGGTTGAGGGATAATTCCCCTCTATTATGGTAGCTGAGGATTGAGTCTTCCTGTTCTGAAGCCAGCACATGGCTGGAAAGCCTCCTGCCTGACCAGAGAGGAAGTCTCATCCAGAGTGCACATTGCAGTCGTGATTAGACTGTGGATAATGTAAACACATGTTCGTCTGTTCCTTTAAGCACATACGTGTTCTATCAATCCATGGCTGACTGGGCAAGCAAGGCTCATATGTTTCATGTTGTATTGCTTAATAAGGGGATGCAAAAGGTAAGAATTGCTTCATTGTCTGGAAGGAGTTAAGGTGGTACATGTGGAACCTCCTTATAAATATGTTCTGTGTGTGTCATGAGCATGTGGAGTTGCTACAGTACCTGGAAGGGATCTTGAGGTGCAGTGTAGAGCTGGTGTCATCAAGTGGTGTTCTGAAAAATCATGTTAAATCTATTAAAAAGAATTTTGTACCTGCAATCTTTACTGAAATGAGTATGATCTACCACTACTGAATTTAGAAATGTGGGGTAGAGCATGTTGAAGAATCCACATGAGTCATGCCAGTGTTATTTTAACACAGAAACTGTGTCAGATTGGAGAGGTACAGTGGAATGGCATATATAAATATATAATGAATTCTCTAATATTTTTTGGTAGCCTATCACATCATGTTTGTTTTAAGCTGACAGTTAATTCCCATATTAATAATTTCAATTACTTTCTTTGTCTTTTTTGTTACTTGAATGCAATTGTATAATACAGGAGCCAAAAGTGGCCCAACTGCCTGATTAGTGAACT
>CM067489.1:19756365-19789268 GCA_034552555.1 Semaprochilodus insignis | reverse complement strand
CCCCCCACCCCCACCCCCCCAACCGACTTCCTCCCCAGAAAGAAAACAATAGCAAATTAAACAAAAACAAAACAGAACAAAACTAAATATCAGCCCTAATAAATCATTATGCACTCTCAGAGGGGTTTCACCTCCCTCTGAGTTCTTTAGGGGCTCCATTCCTCATTAGAGCCATGTTATCAAGCTCCACACTGGGAGGGATGCCTGAGGAGCCACCCCCTAGACTTCCTCATGAGATTCACTTCAGCTCTTCCCCCAGAGAAGCTGCCTGGCGACCTGCCGTCAGTACATGGTGGTTCCACTCATCCAAAGCTAACACCCTCCAACACTGCCTAGCCCCCCTCCACGTAAATAACTGCCTCTCCCTGTGACCTGAAATGAGAGATGCATATCAGCGTGTGGTCAGCCCAGAACTGTGAATTCATTGTGAGTTGACTAGCTCTTAAAAACTGCACCTTAAAAAGGTAATAATCTAATCTTTTTTTGGATTTTATTTTGCTCCAGAAACCATTTCAAATGTTTGTGTTTTTAATGTAGCAGAACAATTTTATTATGTGTGGATCATGTCTGTGCCCTGTGTTGTGCCTCATTCAAAAATGGCATCACAGCCTTGAGGGCTGCTTTTGTAGCTTTACTTTCATATCGTTGCTGTCCAAATAAACACATGTATCTCCATTTTTGTCAATTTCATGCATGATTTGAACTCAGTTAAATTAAATTTTTGCCCTCTCCTGTAAAGTTGCCATACTTCTTTTTCTTGGGGTAGCGACGATACATGTACAGTATGTACAGCAAATGGTACATTCTGAAATAGTTTTTAGCCTGTTTTCAGCAAGCTCACTTGAAAAAGTGAGTTTTCTGTAATGTACCCCTGTAATACATACCTAAGCATCACATTAGGCCTCTGTCTATGAAGCCTCTGTTGTATCGAAGCATCAGTATCTTGGGATTGTACATATTCATCAGGTCATTATACATTAATGAAAACATCATTGTAAGGCTGAACGACTGATTGATTTTATATCGAAATTGCAGTTTACAAGAGTGTAATTTATTAGTTTATTTATTTTTAATTACAGCCTACACTGTAAAAATGTTATCCTAACTTTTAATTCAGGAGTTTAATTCTTTTAGAAATGTATTCTTTAGAGATTTTAGAAATTTAGAGTTTTAGAGATTGTTTTTCAGGTTTTCAGGGGTTTTTTTTTCAGTTTTTTTTTTCACCACAGCTGCAATTTTTGTATAACAGCCTACATTGTCAACTATCTTGCTATAACTAATTTGAAGTGGGAAAATTGAAGCTGATAGAAAGCTTCAGAAGCACCTGCAGATGGGTTAGGCCAATCGGAAATGACCACTGTACTGTATACATGAAAACAACCATAGTTACCTGGCAGTCTGGTTAGTGTTAACTGGCTACGTTCAAGCCTTAAGCCAAAATAAGGACATAAGTTAAGGTCTGGACCTCAATTTACTGAAGGTTTTAGCAATTTAAGTCGTAGTAGCAATATTGGATCAGAAAAATTCAAATTAGATATTTTAACCAAATCGTTCATTAATCATTAACCAAAACCACATCACTGTACGCTATATTCAATTTCTGCTAAATCTGCTCACACTGCTCCTTTAAGGACAGTCACACTGCTCACACTGCTCCTCCTGTTGCTTCACTGTTCTTTGACTGTTCTTTTCCCTGTATATAAATTTTGCTTAACATATAATTCATGTTTAATGACCATTTTCACACAATGAGATCATGACCAATTCATCCCTGACCAAAGCTCTGTGATAGACAGTGCTTCTTTCCTCCAGTGTACCTCAATGGAATATCTCTTTATGTGTCATGGATGGTTTTGTGGAGTTTTCCATTCATGTTAGTTCCTTGCATATCCATTTCCACTGATTCAGCTGAACGATACAAAGGAGCACATGTTGATTTAATCAGCTTTACGCATCCAGCCTTGACGTGCTTCTTCTGCTTCCAGCAAAAAAAAAAAGATCCTGAACCTGAACCAGATCACACTGACCTTAAAGTTTTGACAGGAGATGAATCTGGGCCTCAACTATACAAAAATATGAACCACTGAAAGCTCTTTGCCTTCTGTCTTTGAGGAAAAATGGAAAGAGTCTTTGGTTGTTTATGCTGTCAAATATTAAAAAATCATTTCCACATCTGATGTGACATTAGTGTAGAGAAACTGTAAGCCTCATCAAAACTGATGAAGGCACTATGTGTCTTTTGCACACATGTGACGTTCTTCGCAAAAAAGCAAATGAAATTGAGGAGAGAAATGTTAAGAATGCCAAGTAAAACTCTTCTTGTCTAATCTCCAAGTGTTATTTATGAAGCTTTTCCACTCCAGAGCATCCCTGGCCAGGGTCAGAGGTGGATGACTGTGGCAGCTGCTATAGATCATTCAAAGCTCACAGATAAAAAGTCTCAAAAGAAGATGGATTGTTCCTGACTATGCAAGATTAGTCCAACAATGAGTGTCTTTGGTTTGAGACCAAGATGCTATTTGAGGCAGTGGGCAATGTTGCGTAATCACGAAATGTTCTGGAGTATCCCATGCTTTTGTTCCAGCTAACCTTGCTTGAGTTTTCCAACCTTACAGATGGATTTCAGCACGAACAAATGCGTTTCACAGACCTTGTGGGAGGAGAGCTGAAGGGAACGCGCCTTGGCTGGTTTTGGGAGAGGATGAATGGTAGCATTGTCTGGGCACAGAGATACCATTGACCCCTTTGTGTCTGCCATAAGAGCTCGCCGTGTGTGAACAAAGTGCATGCCTGCTTAATATCTGACACTCCCAGCACCGCTGTGAAGCCAAGCCCTCCTTCTTTTTCCACTCTTACATCGTATGGATACAGCGGTGGAACTGATCTCGTCTGCTTGGACAAGTGCTGCTCAGTGACGCCTAGGAGACTGCCTACTCATGTAAGCCTTCTTAAAGTGCTTTGTGACCAGGACTCAGCAGGAGAAATCCTTCCAAGCATAACCCGAGTTTAACCTAAGTAAACTACCCTTGATTTCATCGGACATTCGACCTTTGAATACAGGTCCCGAGAGGAAAGCAGAAATGTTGCAGGTTTGGTTGGTTTGTTCCCAGCTGCCCTGTGGGGTGCTGGTCATTAAGGGGTATTAGGGTAAACCAGTCCAAGGGAAGTTGACCTCTGAGGCCCAGGGCCTTGGAAGAATGCGAGATGGGACTTGAAGGCGGCAGAACATTTGCTATGTATAGCCTTGGAGTGCTCCTTGGAGCTAGAGCAAGAGCAAGAAACCCCACAGTGGGAAAGGAGAAGAGCAAAATGAGGAGGATAAACAGAACCATCGAACACATTTACACTCAGTATCTAATTGGGAACTTTTTAGTCCCTCAGAAAAGGCTCTTTGTACTGCTCCTGTTTAAAATGCAGGGAGATCCCTAAGACGGAAGCACCGAGCATGCTTCTAGAAGCTCCTCAGAGATCAAGAATTGTTTTGAAGTGAGCAAATTTAACAACCATCCTCAAGGAAATATTTTAAGAGTCTTTTCCCAACCTGGACAGATTCCCATAGACATGACTTTGACTTTTGGTTGATGACATGGTGCCCAAGTCCATCGTTAGCTATTAAACCCTTCAATACATACAGTTCCTTACACAATTATTGGCACCCCTGATCAAGATGAGTAAAACTGTCTATAAGAAACTCTCCTTTTGGTGAATTGGCTTAATCTCAAACTGAAAAATAAAAAAAAATATAAACAATTTCTTTTCTGTGATAATTTGATGAAATGATCAGAATTCAAGTAGGAGCTTTTGCCCAATGACTTTCATATGTGTAACAGTGGAGGTTCATAGTTTGAGTCGTAGATCATTTATGGGCAACGTTGATGCGGATTTATCTCCAGTTTGCTTTAGTCCTGTGGTCATGTACTCTGAAGTTAACTAGAGTCAACATGCCTAATTCAAACAAGAACCAACCAGAAGAATCCCATCAAGACCCAGACCACACGTATGCCACAGAGCCTTCCATTCAGGAGTGGCTTGAAGTCCAGCGGTGTACAGTAGGAGGATTATTCCATGCCTCTTTTAGCTCTGAGCTTTTTCCAGCCGTCTCATGTCTCCACGTGCTGACCCTAATGAAAGAGGCTGTGTGTGCCATTAGCCTTAAAGGCATTCCTCAGACATTACCTTACTGGATCAGTGTGTCTGGAGCGGTAAACGGCAGGGTGAGGCAGAAAGGAGCTAGTGTGTCTGACTGCCGACAAGGAGGGAGGTGCAAGGAAGCCACAAGCAGACGCATGACATCATAGGGACGCTTCCCACAAGCGCGGGCCATGTCATACGTGCTTTACGGCGCATTGCGCTCCTTGTTTGAACAAACTGTGGATTAGTGGTGGTGAAAACGAATAAGTAGTGGGCTGCACACTAAACTGTGATGGAGTCCGGATCTAGCTTTCTTTCTCACATAGCAAAGTGGCTTTAGAAACAAGAGGAAAGGTTGTTCTATAGATAAGTGAAGGGTAAATATTTAGAGTGGAGTGAATGGGTCCAGTGTACGTTTTCTGAATTCTTGTTTATTATTGAGGAGTATGATTACGGGCCTTATATAAATGAATCAACAAATAAATAAATGTTGAAAGAAAGAATGAATGAATGTTGGGACTTCTGAACTTAACAGCACATCGGTGGTGTGGAAGAAATGGTTATGCTGAGCTGTTTTAGATTTATTCCTACCATGCTTTTATTTTGACGAGCCTGAATACAGGTGGATTGGTGGGTTTTCTGGAGTAGAGCACAGTGGTGATTTTTTAGCTCTTCTAGTCATGTCTGCAGTTGTTTTCAGTAAAGTAAAAAATAAAGCTGCATTATGGATGATCACCTCAAGCCGTCTCAGTATTTTCCCTTTCCCAGTAGTTCCCCTTTATTGATTGGCTACATGAACATCCAAAAATGAATATCCAAATCTCAAAATTTATAACTGAATACCTACCTAATGAGTGGATATCCGAATAGTTAAATATTTCTATCCAGCCCCAGTGAAAACAAACAGTACCAGCTGTGAGGTGCATTTAGGTTGTTATGACAGAACTATTGTCAGATTTTTGTACCTTGTAGTATTTCTTTTATGTAATATCACATGCTTAGTAGACTATACAGTCATATGTGAACACCCACAATCAGATATTATGGTGTTTTATTTATTTTATAAGTTAAAAATATGTTCAAACAGGGAAAATTTATGTTTTACATATAGTACAAATAATAAGAATAATTTTGTTTAATTTTTGATGCTTTATTTTTCCCCATTACGTTCGATTCAGCAAATAAGCAGTGTATTAAAATGTGCAGAGGTGTGTTCTCTGTAGAGGATGTGTAATTTGGCCAGGGTCGAAGTTCTAGTCTAGTCTAAAATGGTCTAGTTCTCAATTACACCGCACACTTTGTATATACAGCCTATCTGCTACCCTCCATTGCTCGAAAGTATCTCCGGCTGTATTGCCATTCTGCTTAAATTTTTCACTGGGCGTCAGCTGAGAAAAACATGGACAGGGGACTTTAGCTTGGCCTTGGTTAAACCCCACATCAAGGTGGACTTTTTCCTTTTTACAGCCAGAAGGTTAATAGTTTGTGTGTTCTGGCAGTGGGCAGCAGTGGCTGGGCAGACTGAGTATTCCGCAGGACTACAGGTGCTTTTTCTGAACTATTCAGTGGAGCATAATATTTACTCGAAAGGGCGTTTCTGGCTTCTGTATTGCAGTGTCAGGGTCAGAATCTGAGGTAAATATTTGGTAGTAATTATCTTCTGTTTGTTGTCTTTGTATTATATTGTTTTACATATTAAAAGAGAAGCTGGTTGTGATTATAAAGGCGTAAAAGAAAAGGACAAAAGCATAGCAAAAACAGTAGCTGAGTAGTCTTAATTTTGTACGTACTTTAAAGCAAACCTATAAGCTCCAACATGAAGGCGTGTGTATAGACCCCATACTGTAAACAGTGGGAAAGGGCAGAAGTTGATTTGAAGTGTTTCGGCTTTCTTCTTTGTTACCGTCTCTTACTGTATTGTTCTAGATCTTTTTTTGTAGCGTTTTCACAGGTTGGGTTTACAAAGCTGCAGGACCGTAGAGCCTGTATGGGAACAGTGCACTTGTGGCTTTTCACACTTCATTCATTCAGTGTTAGTTCAAATGGAGAAACGTTCAGCTCTGACGTCTCACGCTGCCCCTCATAGACATCGCATTCAGACGCATACTGTACACACCTGCTATACACACATAGCAGCCACATGGGATACCATAACCACAGCCTAGCAACACTTTGGTAACCACCTGGGATACCATAACAACAGCGTGGGGTCACGCTCTAGATTAAGCTGGAAAGTCTGACTCATATTTTAGAGCTATATTAGATACTAATCTTGCTGTTCTTCGCTTAGTGGATGAGGGACAGAGAGCAACAAAGATTGCAGCCTGCTAATAAAGGGATTTTGTCTATGTTTAATATTAATAAAGTATTTTGCTTGGTTTATATGACAAATTTGAAAGGTATTGGACATGTTCACCATATTGGGGCTTATATATGACAGTCAGGGTTCCCTTAAAATTGGTTCACAGACTTTCCCCCTGTAATTCAAACTAAACTTTTTCTTTATTTTTCTCATTGTGCTATTCAGACTACTAAATGAAGTGATTCTTTTTTAGAAGTGACAAACCATTTGTTCAGTGCAGAGGGGGCTTGCGTTCCTGCCTTTTGCCCTCAGACTTTGCCCACCTAGTCGGCATGTATAATACTTTGTGTTTTGCATTGTTCAAGACACATTTGGCAAGGCTCAGATCAGCCTCGCTCCAGGAATCCAGCTAGTGGGTCGGCTCAAGTTTCATGAGTTTCATCATTGCTCTTGATTGCCCCCTTTGGTGCAGTGGCAGCTGCATATGAAGACTTTGCTTCATGGATGCAATACATTAGCTCTGGCAATCCTGCTAATCAAGCACAAAAAATCTGTTACAGAAAACATCACATTCCAGAAAATGGTTACTTTGAACAAACAACCATAACGTGGAAAGTAAAAACAACGTAACGTGGACAGTAAGTTTTTTGTGGTTACTTAAGGTTTTGGTATGAAACCCTGGATTTATGCATGGCTTTGTGGAGCTCTTAAAGAGGCCACCTGTTTGAGGAAGGTTTAACTCAGCTTGTCACTTTTTAACAGCAGTCAGACTAATGAATAACACCAACTGCCCTAAAAGAGGTTGCGATGCATGGCTCTGACAGGAAGCTGTTCTCTCAGTGTGTAACTGTGCTATTTGACTGAACAAGAGAGTCGATCTCATTCACATTCAGGCTGTCCTATTTATTTTGAGGCCTTCTGTCCTGCAAACTCTCTGCGCTTGTGCTTAAAAATGTATGTCGTAAGTATCAGGAACCACACAAGTCTATCTGAGATTACTTAACAACTCCATATGGTTTGAGGCAAGTATCTGATTTCTTCAGGCTTACAGTTTGTGCAGTGCTAACTGGTGAGCTGTAAGTGTCTTTGAGACATTGACAACGTAGGTAGAAGATCAATTTTAGATCAGTATTGTAATTTGGCTAAAGGGTGCAACCTGACATTTGCTGTATTATCACAATCACAACTGACTGGCAGGCTGGGGCATACAGTATATATATTTAGCATGACTGACAAAACTATGTAGGTCAGCATTTGAATGTGAGATACAAACAGCTATGCAGCCTGTACTGCTGTCTTGAGCGCAATGGCAGTGGCATGAGAGCGTGTGACAGACAAAAGTGGATGCAGGAATGCAGTCAGCTCCGGCTCGATCTTTGGCCTTTCAGAGGAAGCCAAGCATGCCCCTCAAGCCTTTCAGCTCTTTTTGCCTGCAGATGAAAGAGCCAAACTTTGGCTATGTAGCAAAAGTAGAGAGGGGAAAAAGGAAACAGCAGGATGGTTTGTTCCATACATTTTGTCTCACACTCCTTTTCGTTTGTGAAGGGATTAGTAAGTGAGAATGGAGGTAATTTGCATACATCAGCCTTACAGTAAGAATGACAATAAATAGACAGACACTCAAACTCAGGGAAAACCTCTGTATCTTGGAAAAAGGTCAAGTAATATATTGTAGCTTTGGTGTAGGGTAAGACGGGGAGGGGCGGGGTGGAGGTGGGGGTGGGGGANTGTAGCTTTGGTGTAGGGTAAGACGGGGAGGGGCGGGGTGGAGGTGGGGGTGGGGGAGTAGTGCTCTTATTAAACACCAGCAGCAAATGTTCATACAGAACACTGAAATCACTGGGGAGGTCAATACTAGCTACAGGCTTTACCCTCATGGTGAGCTCCCCTTACACACAAAACGACCTTTACCCCAGACACAAAATAGCACATACACGTACCTTTAAGCTAACAAATAATGCCATCATGTATTTATGCAGCATTTCAGATTATTCTCTTAGGTCCACATAGAGGACTTGAGAAGGTTTGAGAAACAGTCTGGAGTAAAGTATACAGAGTAAACTATAAATATGTGGGCACTGTATCTGACTTCCTGTACTCCAGCTTGTTTTGTGAATATTCCATTCCACCTTAAATGGTGCCACAGTTACATTCTGGCACCTGAGCATGCAGTACCTTTTGGGGTGGAATGTAACATTGGTTCAAGAAGCTGGCAAATAGGAAGCCAGCTTCAGCCTCGTTTCAAGATGAACATCAAACATGCCTATTGACAGTTCAGTTCCTGGGGAAGGGTAAGAAAAGGGCCAACAGCCCATCCACAGTCTGGAACACTCGATTACCCCACATAGTTTGCCATTTTAGTACTAAGTTAGGGGGCGTAAATATTAATCAGGCAAAATATTAAACAGGTGAGGATTTTGGAATCAGGAGCAGCAACAGTGTGACTCTCCTTGTTCAACTATGCCCATATATATGCAGGTTTCCGTTGTATGATTTCTGTAACAACAAGAGCCGCTCGTTCAGAGGTTGACAGCCCCAGTGACCCACCAACTTGAGCCATGTCCCTGGGCGCAAATGTACATACACAAACACACCCACAAAAAAATAAATAATAATAATACCTGGGCCTAGTATAACAAGGTTTTGGATTTCCTATCTCAGAATTGGCTGGCATGATTTTGTTTATCTTTATTTTGTTTGCCTGCTTTCTCCTGTGGCTGTGTGCCAGTCTGTGGTATTTGGGTTGTGAAACCAGGCCCTTGTTGAAACTCGAATAAGATGCCGATAAGATTCTATTGTATAATGCCATGTAAATATAAATCTGTGATCATGTACTTGCCAAGTGAACTGTACCTGATAACCTCTGCTGAACCTTGTTGGGGTACCCAGCATGCCGAACGAAAACATACGGGTTGAGTTAATAATGTACTTAATTGTACATAAATGTACTTAAATGTACTTTAAAAATGTACTTAACATCAGTGAAACTGAGTCAGTTGTGTTGTTTTAGTGAAATACACTTATGAGATTCACGTTATCAGATTTAAGTGGTGAGTGTTTGTTGGGTCAATGCAACCTGGAGTAAAAAGAGTAGAGTAAAACTTAAATGTACATGTTTCAGAAGAAGCTTGTGCTAGCCTTCACTCTCTCAGCTAGAGGGACCTAGCTGACAGCTAGAATTGGTCATGACTAAATCATGACTAAATTAGAGACTAAATTGGGAAAATGTTCTAAAGCTTGTGTAGGATCCCAAAGTAATTAACAATTAGTAACTAAAAATTAAACCAGTAATTACAGTAAACTATTCCTTATATTCATCAAACAACTTCAGTTGCTATTGTTGTTGTAATTACTGTTGTATTACTGTAGATCGGGGTTCCTAACCTTGGACTTGCAACATGGGCCCAGATGTGTTATGTGACTGGTAGTAAGAGACATATATTTTATTAAGCACAGAAAAAATAATTTTGACATACACGTACAACTCTGCTGAATGGCTCCAACTACAGAGTATGGAAAACAGGCTAATGTCAGTTATGAAATTCCATTGGGTGAGCTTTTTGCTGAGGGAGGGACCTGGCTGACCGCTCAACCTGAAGCAGTTTTTCAGCACCAGGCTAAAGATTTGTGGTTTGTGGCTCAGTAAGTGATTTTGATTGCTCTTCTGTAATTCCTTTAATGTGTATGCTGGTGTGGGTGAGTCGGATGGGCTCTAAGGGGTGAGTTGGCAATTGGGGGGTCCTAAAATATTTCGAATTCCAAAAATGAGTGTTTTTAACCTCTGGATATGTTATCTCAGTTCCTTCCTAAAACATCACTGAGCTCAGTTCAGTTTTCTTGGTATTTTTCCAGCAATTCACTTGATAAATGCAGCTCATTTGGATTAGTACAATAAAAAAGGCAGTCAAATTAGTGTGTTTTCATAAGAAGAAAGTTTACAGAAAGAGTAGAGGATTCCAAGATCTGGAGCAGATTTAAAGTCTGTGCTTCATCAAGACTGGAAAATATCAGCTAACGCCCCCCCGATTTACACCATGAACTTGTTTTGACATTTTTCTCCATTGCAGAGCAGTTCATATGAACTCCCCTCAGTGGTGAAGTATCCATAATTCAGGCCATACACTGGAGGTTGTAGGTGAGCTGAGATTGTGCTCCTTCAATCTATCAAATATGGGAAAAGTAGCATTGCCTATTGCCATGCAGTGGCACGTAGAGACTTCTGCACTTTGTTTTTTTTCTGAAGCCAAAGGATTGTTTAGACACAGTGATGGTGTTAAGACTCTCTGTAATCAGTGTTTGCTCCTGCTCTTCCTCTGTGAGAGACGGTGAAGACATGGGACCTGTTAACATCTTTTTTATGAAGACGTCTTTTCCGATAAACCAGACTTTCTACCCAAAATTGCATGATTCTGTCTGGTGTATTCTCAGTAACCTCTCCAACAACTCCATAAGTCAAACAGCATCCATCGGCATGCAATTCATTAGTTTGTCTGTCAGTAACACCAGTACTGTTTTGTGATCACAACATATCAAAGATACATATATAGACAGTATATGAAGTATATCATTTATTTTTGCCCTTTTTGACACCTTAAACTTTAAAGACCCGTTTACACGTCCAAATCGCCTTCCATGGGGTTGGAATATCTGTGTTGACTTTAACGGTCAGAAGAGACAGTAAATAAAAACTAACTAAAAGTAAATACAGAGGGTTCACCATAAGATTCGGCCCGGTTCTATATCTTATGGGGAGATGAGATGAAGCTCAACACACCAGAATGATGGGAAGAGAAGAGGACGGAGAAGGGAAAGAATTGCTCATGATCCCAAGCGCAGCACCTCATCTGGAGATAGTGTTAAGGGCATATATTGTTGCCAGCGGAGCTGTTCCTTGTATTCATTGCTGATGTAATGGTTGACAAAAACAGCAGGACTAATTCTGGAGTGTGTACGCCTATATCATTTTCCTAGATTCAGCCAAGTGCTTCAACAGCACTTCACAGTGCAATGGTCTGAAGCATACTGCGCAAGCAACCCAAGACTTTTGCTAGGCAAAGAAAAGGAATGTTCTCCAGTGACCAAGTCAATCACCTGACCTCAGTTCAACAGAGCATGTATTTTACATGCTGGAGGCAGGACTGAAAGTAAAACAAGCAGGAACTAAAGGCCAAGAACAAGCAGGAGACAGCCGCAGAAAAGTTCTGACAGACATCACCATAGAAGAAGCCCAGCATCTTGTGATGTCTATGGTTTCCAGACTTCTTGCAGGCACTGATTGCAAAGGCTTTGCTAAAAAGACAGCTAAAATAACAATAGCTTTGTCAACGTCCAAATATTAATGGATATAACTGTATAAGGGTGTGTTTTGTTATGTAGTGGAAACATTAAGACTGCAGTATGTGTAGCTCCATATGTGGTTCAGGGTTCAGTGTCCACTGGGCTTTCTTCCTGCCAGCAAACTTGTCCTCCTGGAGGAAGAGTTACTAATCTAACAGCTTCATCATCCCCTTTCTCTGTCTCTCCCTCCCTTACTATTCAGACCGGAACCTCAGGAGAGCTTAGCTTGTGTTTCATTGTATAGATCAACCAGATGGTCACAAACTCCATGTTTTCTTTAGACACCCACTGGCATTGTTTTCCGGCTTCAGCTGCCTTTGGGAAAAGTCTTCTTGGCTTGTGAAAGACTGACTGTTATCAACAAAGCATGGGTCCATCGCAGTCCAGTACCAGTGGTCATCTTTACTAACCTCTGTGTCTCTCTCTCCCTTTTTGTCTCTCTTATAGCTGAATCAGCTGGACAAAGCAGCAGCTGCTGCTCACACATATTTCCAGGCAAACCCTGAACACGTAGAGATGGACCAGAACTTGGAGCAGTATAAGACCCTGGAGGGTGTGAAACAGAAACACTTCATCGACCGAGAGGCCCGGCCACACCAGGCATGTGAATACTGACCTATGAGCTGCAGCTATGGTTGAAAACTTCTGTTCTGTACTGTTCGCTATTGATGCCGTTTTCCTACACTGTTTAAATGTAATGACATCTTTTAATGTACTTCTATCATTTTCTTTTGCTTCAGTTTCAAAGGAAAACAAAAACATGGCAAAATATGCAGCAATAGCTTTTCATCAGATTAAAACCATCATAAAATATCTTCTCTTCTACCTCTTCTTTGAGCTGTCAGTGAAGTTAATATAGAAAACACTCAATTGTAAGCAGGGTTCCTGCAGATCCTGAATGCCTGTAAGGAAGAAGAATTTAAGGTCATAAAAAGGTCTTGCTATGTACTATTAAAAGTACCAAACTTTTTTGACCATTTTTTAAAGAGGAAGCTTTAATGTGTTCCAGCACTTCCACTGTGTTTCAATTACCCACATTTCATTCAAACATGGGCAGGAAAATGTGAACAAATGAATAGAGACCAACATGCCACCAAAACCATATAGCCATTCATCCACACAGCTCTCAACTTAGAACTGTTAACACAGCACAAGATATTCTTTGAGATGGGATGAGAGAATGCAGCAGCGACAAGCCTTTCCTTGGGAGCGAGGGTGAGACATCCTGGCATCAGACATTTTGTCTGATGGCCACTGAAGACGGGCACTCTCAAAACATGCACGCTCATGCCAGCTGTATCATTTTAGCTTATCCTATTTAGTCTACATTGACATGCCAGGCACTCCATTACTGTGTAGAAGTCAGACAGTGTTCTCAAGGACATTTGGTATCACTCAAAAACACATTAATGTTGGTGAATGCTGGCTGTTGTTTTTTTACTGCATTTCTGTATTGACTGGATGAAATGTCAAAATCTGGAGAATGCGTCCACTTTTTTGTTCAGTTAGAAATGTTTAACGCAAAGGCAAAATTGCAGCACATAGCACAAAATCACAGCCTGAAATATCAGCTATCACTTTTACAAACCTGCAATGTTCAATAGCGCTTCATTTTAGCAACACACATTGTAGCTAGCTGTAGTGCTATAGTGGGCTTTTTTCGTTGGTTTCCAAGATGCGTTTTGCATGTAGTTTTAGTTGCCCTTGTCTTTTGTGTAGACAAAGCCAGTTAGTAAGTAGTTCAGTAAATGTCATATGGATTTTTATTCCCTCCTGACCAAACTGACCGAAAGACAGAACGATGTTGAGTGATAAATTACATCACACTGTGCTTCTCTAAGCCTTTATATAGCTCTGCCCAAAGACAGCGTAATTAGGCATGTTTAATTGGATTTAGTGCAGTGCAGTCCATAAAACACAGTAGAAAAATCATTGTGATTACTGATTTTGATGGTATTTAATTGAATGTGGCATTGCTTTTTTTTGCCAACTTAATAAACCATAGAAAAACTAAATTGTGATGCATATAGTCAGTCCCACAATGTATTAGTCCCTAATAACACTGTAGTTACATATCAGCAATATGTGTAACAACCATGTAAATAGTGGTTACTACTGCTGTATAGCATATATACATATTCTATCACAACAAAGCAAGCGGAAAGAGCAAAAACTGGCGATGCAATAAAGTTGAGGGAAGTAACTTTATACATATTAGCAAGTGATGTGATAACACCTATAGTTACAGTGGGGTGGTCAGGATTTATCTCCACCACTATGAAATGATATGCTGGAATGAAAATGATCATGATGATGTTTTTGCCATGTAGCTTGCTTCTTTTCTTTACATCAAATGAAAATGCAACAACAGCATTGTTATATCACATTAGATTAAAACACAGAAAGGCCCGATATGTTACATATAGAAGTAGAAGTGAGACGCTAGTCCAGAAATTCAGACCATTAGTACCCAGAATCCATAGAAAGGCTAACTGCTGCTAGACTTGCGGTGTAGTATTAGAGATTGTTTAAGAAGGAATGCTGTTGTCACTATTTGGCTGTGAAGTTGCTAAGCTGTTCCGCCATACTGACAGTAATTATTCCCTGTGTGTACAGAGAGCCTTCTCAGCGGGGGTAAAGCTGTATGATAAAGGGGACTACGAGGGGGCCGCAGCACTGTTCGAGGAGGCTCTGACCGAATACTATAAAGCAGATGTGGAGTGTCGAGTCCTGTGTGAGGGACCCCATCGCTTCCAGGAACAGAACCATGTGCTGTACCGGTACAGCCTCTACGAGCTCATTTCAGGTACCAGCACTTACGTTCTAATATATACCACATGGAGCCACTTACAAAGACAGTAAACACATTGGATGTTGTTCTACATAATATTCAATAGAAACGTATACAGATTTAAAACTAGACATCAAACTGTATTATTACATGTTATATTCAATGTTCTTTTCTTTAGACAAGGAGATTTAAAACAGCACTATTAGAATTATTTTATAATTAGAATAATTTTACAATATTAGAATAAGTGTATACATATGTGCAATAGTAAGTGTTTAAGTAAGAGTTCAAGACCAGGATAAAGGTCTGCCATGATCATGAACTGATACACAGGGTCCTAATATATAATCTCATTCTTACATCTAACAGTTCTGTGCGAAAGCCAAAAGCCATCCTTAATTTATTTCATTTCCAGTCAAAATGGTCATTAAGGGTAAGCTATTCATTTTTCATAATCAAGAAGGGAAGAGAAAACAAATATTCAACAGACAATTACACAGACACCCCAGTCCGCCCTATTGCCTATGTTACATCCCCTCAGCTCTTTTAAACAGAATTACTTCTAGTTCTTCCAAAAAAAATCTGCAGGGATATTTTTTTAGTTGATTGCATTTTCTGTTTGTCACGCGTAATCCTAAATACATTTGGTGATGTTGAGGTCTGGACTCTGGAGCCTGTTTATTTACTGAATGTAACAAACAGAGAAAGCAGAGTAAAAAAAATATGGTCTGTGCAAAATGTTGGCATACAGTAAGAAGACATGGCAAACATTGTGCTTTTAAAGTAGGGCTCCTTATTGAACACAGCAGCAGTGGAGACCACCACCTAGTGCTACTGAAGAGCTTGGACTGTAAGCAGATCATTAACAGCCACACATTCCACAGTGACAGCAGGCACTAATACTGCACTACTATCCCACTAACAGCCCCAGCCCAGCGTAGCACAGTGCCACAAGCAGCTGTATACAGCTTTAGGCTCTCCTTTTAAGTCTCTCTTACTATGTACTGTACAGCCTTATCCCAGGGGGCTCCACACTTGCCACTCCACATGGCTGGACGAGCCGACAGCTGAATACCACTATATGTACGTTTGTGTGTGTGTATATATGTATATCAACAAAATACGACCTTGTGTCCTTATGTAACGGCTCTTTGACAGCTTGTTTTCTCCTCTCTGTCAAAGATGAAGGTTTAGGTACTGTTTATCTGATGGTGACAATTTTGGTGGTTTATCAGGTCTTGCAGGACCCATGTTGATTGGACATTATGAAGGTCTCTGACTTGCACAGTGTTGTATACGGAACTAGATTTATTTTTTTACAGTCTGAAAGGGTGATTCCAAACTTTTGAATAGCAGTATATGTTCAGCTACACACCACATGGAGCCACTTATGAACAAAGTAGAGAATCTTTTTTTTTCAGAGTGGTGGTCTGTGTGTTGGCAAGGACTGTTGGCCAAACACCAAAAGAGGTCTGCTTACAATGAACAGAGCAAAGCTGTCAATATTTTCCTGCATTGTCATGTGCCTGCATGAAAAAATAAATGCTAAATGAGATCACAGGTCGAAGAAAACTATCAAATTCTCTTAGAGAAGAATATGAGCCCAGTTCTGTTCAAACAATGGACATCCTGTTTCCTAACTGGGTCTGTTGTAAGGGTCATCTTTTTTTCTTCTGGCCATTGTTCGTTTATTTTAACTTCCGTGTGTGTAATATGAATCTCTCGTCTCATCTCTTTTGCTGTTGTTATCAAAGGCAGCCTTGTGCTATATATGTTCTTGCAGCTTTTTAACTCTTTAATTAAAGCAAAGCAAAGCCTTGTGGGATGACGCCTAGCCACATAAAACAGGGCAGCCAGCTCAGCTGGTCATTAGCGTCATGCTTAGCTCATGAAGCTTCTCCTACAGACCTTTGATTGAGCTGGAGAACCCCCCCCACTACAGAGGTCTGCAGTAGTGCTACAGCTGCAAAGATGAAGCGAGCAGCAGTAATTACAGTATAAATAGATTTAATGAGCCATCAGCTCCCAGATGCGGAGACTGATATGCTGTATTTGAGAGGCCTAATTACAAGAACAGACAAGACACTTTCATTTCCAGTAGCCTAGCGTGATAACGGCATCTCACTGAATAACCAGCAACGTGCAAAACCTTCGGCTTAGCCAGGATTTAGCCTGATGGCACTTGCCTTGAATTAGTTTGCCTTGTTCCAACTGGAATTGTGTGATAAGAAGCCATTTAACATTGCGCACTGTCAGTCATGTCTCTTTCTTATGCCAGGAACACATTGTGTGGAAAGCCCTTAAGGCCTTAGAATTCTTTGTAAAGCTGGTTCAGTCCTAATAGCTGTTGATTTGCATCTTCCAGATCACTACACTCAGGTGCTGCACTGCAAGCATGAGTGTGTGAGGGATTTGGCCACGCGCCCCGGCCGACTCTCGCCAATGGAGAACTACCTGCCCCTGCACTACGATTACCTGCAGTTCGCCTATTTCCAAGGTAAACCACTTAAACTCCAGGCTCATTATTCCTCCTTAAAGTCCTTCAAATCCAGCCGTATTATTCACCTTTAACCCCTTAAACTGCAGACTTATTATTAAAATGGATTTCTGCTGATTTTCTACATTTCTGCACAATTAGATCCTTACAATGTAAACACAGCCATTCCGCGTGGTCTGAGGTGAAATGTACCATTCCACAGAAACAAACGGAATTGCAGTGGTGACAATAGGAAGTGGACATTTGAAGAGTTTAATGCCTCTAAAAGTTTCCTCACAGAAGGTTATTACATGAAATACTGACAAATATGCCTCCTGATGCTTGAAACACTGCCTTATGATGGTTTGGAGAAGGTTTTTTGTCCTAAAAATAGGACCTAAAGAAAACTAAAGGGGGGGATCAATTGTGCTTTGAAGGAATGAGCAGTAAGTTAAGTTCCCACCCACTAACTTTAACAGCAAAGAGCTCTTCTTAAAACAAACTGGTGTCTGTTCACATAAATCTGAAAACCTGCACCATTCATGTTATATAAACCATGCCTAATATCAGCCTACTTTAGTTTTTATGATACGGAAAAAGTGTGTAGAGGAAGAAAAGTTGGCAAGACATGATTTCTTTTCATGCTGTCTACAGTGTCCCACTGAACAGCAGATGTACAGTAGTGGAATGTCTGTAACTTGTTTAAGATGTATTTAAAATTCAAATCATTTTCAAAATGTAGAAGTTAGCAAAGTTAAGGCGGACATGACAAAGAAGGATCTTCCTGAAGGATCCTTCCACCTTTGTCTGTTTTATCTTGACAAGTATATATAGTATATATAACATATTTGAAACATAGATGTACAGCCATAGGCAAAAGTCAAATGAGATGTTTTGTTGATTTTCCAAAAACAAAAAGGGGACTTAACGCGGGACACCCTGACATTTTCCATAATTTGAGATATTTCTATCTATTTGTCTATTCGTCTTTGTGGGAGAAAAATTACAAATGTGGCATAACCTTTGCAAGGGCTGCATTTATTATAGTATTTTTCCCAATTTGCTATCAAATAAACAATGTTCAATTTCACTGTTATTCGAACAAATCCTCATCTCCAAAATGGTAACTTAAAAAAGGCATACTTTACTTCTAACCTTTTCCAAGTAGTCTTGGGTCGTTTCTTTTGATCCATTCATCATGAAATTTACCCAAAATGTAAAGGACAACAGGGATTTTCAAATGACAAAAAAAAGGAAAAAAAAAAAAAGAAAAAGACTAAAATATAGACATGATGTTTTGTTACAACAGCTGTGATTTCTTCCATTAAAAGAGTTATTTTAAAGGACTTTACTACTAATTTAGAGCCTTTTCCAACATGTTTCATGGCCAATAAAGCACCATGCACCACTATTCCTGAGTGATTTGAAGGCATAAACCTGTAAATGTGTGAGTGAGTTGTATTCACAATGTGGAGAAATGGGCTCTGAAATGAGCTGTTTTACTCATAAGTCATTCAGAGAGCCGTGCCAAAGTGTGTGTGTGTGTGTGTTTGTGTGTTGGATGTGTCTCTGTCGAGTGTCTTGGAGCTGCTTGTTATTTCCACTATCTCAGTGCAGTGTCTGCTCTGCTGTGGTCACTGAGCTGGAATGTGAGTGTTTTAGTGTAGCATCTGTGTGATACGTTTCCAGAGCCCCCACACACCCCTGAAGGAGGGATATCTCACTGCCCTTATGGTGAAGACCCCGAACACACTCACAGTATACACATAGTTCACTGTAATACACAACTAACACACGTTGGACCTGTAACAGGTTCAACTGCTGAGCTTACTCACTGTTATTCACCTCTCTCTCTCTCTCTCTCTCTCTGTCTTAATCTCGTTTTCTCTGTTTTTATCACTCTCTTTCTATCTCTCCTCTACCCCTTTCTTTCTTGCCCTCTTTCTCTCTCCTCTTTCTTTTTTAACAACCTATCCATTTCTCTTTGTCGTATTCTCTTTTCCTCTCACACTCTTCTTTCTTTTTCTCTCTTACTCTCTCTTTTGTGTTGTCCCTTGTCTGTTGTCTCTCTCACTCTCTCTCGTACCCTCTTGCTCCATCTCTGTCTAATGCTCCCTGTCTGATTTGTATGTCTCACTTCTCTCTTTCTCTCTCTGTCTCTCTGCCTCTCTCTCTCTCTCTCTCTGTCAGCGAATAAACTGGAGGAGGCTCTATCCTGTGCGCTGACGTACCTGCTGTTTCATGGAGAAGCGGAGTTCATGATTGAAAATGTGGAACATTTCACAGAGATGTTGGGTCAGGATGGTCAGCCTTGCCAGGTAAGAAACAGTCTTACAGATTGCAGGTGTGAGATTAATGTAATCTGCACCGGTATAATTAAATTAAGGGGACAGATAAATGAAGAGAAACAGAGAGCATAATCTAGTAGATTCAAGTGAACAGAATTATTTAACCAGAGCAGAATAAGAAAGAACTGTAACATCCAATAAAATAAAAGTTTCTGTTCTGTCTGTTTCTTTTTTGTTCCCATGTCCCTAAGTTTTGAGTCCAAAATTATTACAAACTGATGGGATAGCAACGGTTAAATGACAATGTAGCAACAATAATGGCCCTTTCTAGATCAGTGTATAATGGCCATTATTAGACCATGATATGATATAATAATATAATATAAAAAAGTCATCAGTTTAAAACAATTGTCTCACAAGCAATATATCATACTTTACAGTTATATATATATATATATATAGTTATATATATATCTGTTTACAGTTACTTACAACATAGCGTTGTGTTCCCATGTTTGGGTGTGTTTCTTCTCTACAGTTAATACATGCCTGCACAGTAAAAGTACAAGTTAAAGTACAATTACTGTTTGTTTTTACATTGTGGGGAGAATAAAAATAAAACACAGGCCTGGGACCTTTGCAAAAGTTACAGTGTACATTGGTACATTAAATTTTTCATACCTATATATACCAAAAACAACCATCCATACTTAAGTTTGTTCCCTATGCTCTCTCAGAAAACCAACAACACATACAATTAGACTTTTACATACAACTGTACATACCAGCAATGTGGTGCACAAAATCTGGGAAAATATTGTATAATATATTGTACAATATGTTTATATAGTGTATTATACTATATATTAACTATGATATTGTACTATATATTTTGTACTATAAAGCCAAAGGAATGTTCTCATCAGTTTTTGTACACAATTTCTACAGATTTTAACTCACTCATGAAGGCTCATTTTCCAAACAGCTTGAATGCTGTTCTTCCCTTGTACCATCGAGTTTAAATGCAGCTCTACTGAGCGGTAAAAAGACAAATCACTCTTCACAAATTGTAATGATTATTATCCAGTATTTCATCTTCACTAGCAGAATATTTATTCAGCACTTAATCTGCACTCAGCACTTAATCAGTCTTAATCTGCTGACCTGGGTGAAAAATTGGTATTGAGATTCAGAATGTCAGAAAGTAGAGCACACATTTTCATCAAATCCCTGGAAACAGAAAGCCTATTATGCACTGTAAAGGCATGCCACTTTCCTCGTGTTCATTATTAGAGCAAGTGGCTTGGCTGAGCTTCCAGCGCAAAACCCAGGAGCACTTAGCTCATTCTGGAGTGGCCGACTTGCATTTTTCATTCATGCTCAGCGATTCTTTCCATTTCTTCAGCTCTCAGAGGGCAACTGCCTGTTTTACAGCAGCTCTTTTTTGACCAAGTGTGGGAGGGACGCCTGCCAGTGAGCTCTGCGTTTCAGGAACAGAAGGAAGGAGGGAAAGTGCATGTGGAAATATCATAGAAACCGTTTCAGAGCTGTTTACATTACTATCACGAGAGGGAAAATCTCACCAAAGCCACAAACGCTACCGGCTCCTCTGGTTTCATTACATTCACAATAGCAGCCTTTACACCCTTCACCGCCAAAGCAGGGTCCGGAAAAAGCCCTAATTTAGTCTCTGCCACACTTAAAGAAGCATATGGCTCTGGTCTGCTTAGCTCGTAAGCTCTCTTTTTGGAAAGTTCCAAAAAAGCAGGATAAAAGGACTCTGTGACCTTCTTACTAAGAGTAGTAATTGAGACAGACCCGTAACACCTTTTCTCGATTTTGATGGCTGAATGCAGGGCATCAGACGATAACAAGTACAGCTCTGTCCATCGCACCTAAAATACACATCACATCTAAAGTATAACGTTCCTAATTTTATGAGACTGGCATACTGAATTCATTTTATACGTTGATTTGAAAGCAAAATGGTTTCGTATTACTGAAAACACTTGTCCTTTGAAAATTGAGTAGCAGTGTGCATTTCAAAACTCTTGAAAATCTTGGGAATCCAACATTTAAAAACTACTTTTTCTAGTCTTGTTTATGAAATTTGAGGTTTTATATACAAAATAACAAAAGTTTAAGTGTTAAACAACCAGAAAAGCTTGAAGGATAAATATATGTTAGAACGGAACAGTAGAACTGGGTGGGCGTGGCTAATGATCAGCTTGATTGACAGCTCTCTGTCCAGAACTCCTAGTTTGTTCCGCCACTCATACAGAACTAAAATCACTGTCCAGTCTTTATGTGACGGTAACTGGACGAAATTGTCTCAGACAAACAGGCGGGCTTCTGGTTATAATGGGTTAGCATGAGCTAAGTTTCTCAGGCTCTCAAACTGTGTGGCCGGGGCAAGACACAGCCTTGTTATTGGTTAGGAAGTGCTTTAGGAAGCATTACCCAAGATTAGGACCACCCAGTTTACATGGAGAGGAGAGAAATATAGTGAAGTATTCAGCATTTTATCAGATATCGCCTGATTTAAAGGGTTTACTTATTTACATGTTCACTGTTTGCCTGCAAGAACAAAATTAACCTAATTAGAAAGAAAACACAGATTTAGATTCCCTAGGTCTTTAAATGATGCCATGGAAGAATTGTTCTTGGATTTGTGAGTGCGAAGAACCTTGGTTTTAAAAACTAAAGCACCTTCTCATAACGTAAAGATTCTTGACTAATTCATAATACAATATGTGGAGGTTGTGACAACAATATTGAGGGTTCAACACTATGAAGGGCTCTTTGCACAATGTTATAGAATAACCATTTTGGTTCCCTAAAGAATCTTCCAATGGATAGTTTGAAAAAGAGATCCAAAAATGGTTCTGCTAAGACAAAGAACAATGCAAAGAACCTTTAATATTGTTGAACCCTCTATGTTATTGTCAGGTTTAGGTATTTTTCTAAAAAACAGAGCTGTTGTTCCTATTGTTTTCTTTTTGCCATTTGTGCAAATGCCAGAGGTTCTAAGAAATGCTTTTCCATGATCAGGATAGGGGGTAACAGTAAAGCACTGAAGTAAGACTCTTTCTTTTTTCCCTTCATGTCTGTAGGAGGCAGTGCAGTATTTGCAGAGGCACAAGCAAGAGCTGGAACTGCTCCTAATTGGCACAGAAAACTTGGGAGTACCCTACATTGAAGGGGTGAGTGCATTTCACAACCGCTGAGGGTGAAAACCTAGACTGTGCTTCATTTTCATGCCAAGGAGTTGTTGGAGACCCCACTAAACATTAGGCTGTGGATACGAGCATACAAAAAAGGTCTTTAAAACAGATAAAATTGAATGTTTGGACATTGAAGTTAAAACCTCTGCTGTTTTAACATATACCGTACTGTAGTAATTAAACTCGAAGGGCGCAAAGTGATGGAAATTGTAATGATGAAATGGATTCACAGTGACATGAACCTAAATTTCTTTTGTATGTATTCTTAATTTGTCACCAGGTTCCCTGCCTTGTGACTAGCAAATTATATAGCTGTGAGAGGTTGTCCTTGTCTGTGAACCGGGTCGTGTTTTATCTTTAACTAGTCTGAGCAGAGAGAGGCAGCAGGTGCTTCAGTCAGCTGAACAAACTTAAACCTTGCCTACAGTGCCCCCTTGTGTGGAGACATTTTGACCCTGCAACACAAAACCTAAGATCTGTTCATATTTTACGCAATGTGTCTGTGTGCATAATTACAATACATGTTCTCTCATTGATTTGTTGTCTTTCTGTATTAGAACTACTGGAACAGCCTTGGAGGAAGAGAAGATGCACACGGGTATATCACTCTGTTCAGTACATACAACACCCTTTACTTGTTGCATTTCTGGGTACAAGACATACATTTTAGGAGACAGTACTAGAGAGAATAGATATAAATTAATCCATATACACATTAAAGGGGGTAGACAAAGGAAAATATGTGAACAAACAGCTTTCCAAAACTGGAGTTAATTAAAAGCTTAGCTGCAACTAAAAGGCCCAGTAAGTCACTAAAGTGATCACCATCAGATAAACAGAATTAGAAGCTCTCATCTTTTAGAGGGAGGAGAAAATCAAGCTGCACTCTTGCTTCAGATCTGATAACAACATCCACAGGTGTTTATCTTTCATCTGTGAGAAGACAGCTCTTCACTAAGGGTCTGAAAGGATGTGTAGTTGTCAGGAGGCCCTTACTGAGAAAAGAGTACAGAAATAAAGAAGAAAAATAAAAGAAACTGCTGGTGTTCTCACAACAATGGACTGATCACTGACCAGTGGACTAACTCCAGGCTCCAACATCATTAAATGTAGAATATTTGGATTGTGAGAAGTAAAAAAAGACAACCAGCTTCTAAGACTGTTTAAGTAAATTTGGAAGTATGAAACAATATCCCATTAGATTCCTTTGGAAACTGAACACAAGTCTCATGAAAAGAACAGAATGGAACTGGCACTTAACTGCTGTTTTGATTGGAAATGAAGAGTGATCTCGGACATAGTACTGTATGAGTTTTTCTTGATGAGATCGTAGGTAGAATAGCAGAACAATCTACTATCAGTTTTCTTGTTAAAGAGTTTAGATTGCAATAGAGAAATAGTTCTAAGCTGTTGCTGTTTATAGCAGTATTTGAATAGCGTGGTTCTCATGTTCTTATCCATATCCTCCCTGTTGCCTTCAGGATCCCCTCTGGAACAGATGGCTGGATGGAGTATGTTCCTATCTCTGAGAAAAAGAACACCACATTGGTTGTGGTGAAGGAGCTTAGAGAAGGTTAGTTGGTTCGTAACAGTGTTAAAATGTGATGGAGATGTGCATAGCAGTATGTGGGAGTCACCCACTGTAAATCTGACTCAGTCTGACTCAGAAGAGTCATGTCTCAGAAAGCAGTATACAACCTCAGCCTGGAACAGGTCTCGAATCTGGTGCTAGAGGGCTGGGTTGGTGATATTCCTTCACAAGCACACCCAAACTAAACCAAACTAACTAAAGTTAAAACTTTGTGTTAATCTATCAGTGATATATGTGAGTGATTACTTTATTAGATTGAAAGGATATTTTATTGGGGAAAACAATTGAAATTAGGCTGCAGTGCCCCGTTGGGCCGCCTCTACCCTGGATACAAGATGAGATATATTTGGGCATGGAGGCATACAGGTTCCATACGGCATCCTGTGGTACACTGGCCCTCAGATGTTTGTCCTGTAGATCCTGCACACTCGCAGGTTGCTGAAGCTGGCTTCCCAGCTGATCCCGTAAATGTTCAAAAGGCAATAAATCCGGCAACTAGGCAGGCCAAGGAGGTGCTGCAATCTGGCAGAGCCATTCCTGGGAAACCCTTGCTGTGTGTGGGCGAGCATGAGAGGCCCCACCCTGAGAGGCAACACACGTGGCCAGAGGATATCTTGCACATATCTGCCGAGTGTCTCTCGTATCAGTGCTAGGGGTGACTGACCTTCGTATGTGATGGCTCCCTAGATCATCACACCAGCAGTTGGGGCAGAGTGTCTCTCAACAGCATAGGCAGGACTAAAGCACTTACCACAAGGCCTCCATACTGAAACCTGACTGTAGTCAGATCCCAAACAGAATCTGGATTCTATCCAGGACGGTTCCAATCCGTAGCAGTCCAGGTTTCTTGTTCATGACACCACTGCAAAAGAAGGCGACGGTGGCTGGCTGTCAATGGCAGGACACGTAATGGGTGACACAAAATTTCCTTCTGCTCAGCGCCTGGCAATGGCCCAGGGAAAGATGGGTGTGTGTAATGAAGGTGCCACCTGTGTCTGGATGGTGGACAAGGAAATTGTGGGAGCTGCTCATGCTTGTCAGGGAATCAAACAATCCTCTCTACTGGTGGTCTGTCTGGGCTGTTCAGAACCTGTTTGCCGTGTGTGCGTGCCCTCACGTAGCCACACCTGTAATTATTTACATATCTGCCTGAGACATAACTGCATGCTGAGTTTTACAGCAGTCTGACATTTCTATATGGATGTCTTTTTATTTGTCAGTGAGTATATTTCGGTGCTCTCTGCTTACACTCCAGTACATTTAATTGGGATATTGTGTGTGTGTGTGTGTGTGTGTGTGTGTATGTGTGTGTGTCTACAGGAGGTCCATTGTTGTATGACAGTGTTCGTGTGGTACACAATTCAATGGCTCTCAATGGTTCACAGAGAGTTGTCTTTGATGATGTCATTTCTGAAGATGAGTGTTCTGAGCTGAAGCATCTGGCACATGTGAGTATATAATGGCTGTACTCACACACTAAGACTTGACACGTGTGTTTCTTGGGATTGTTACAGTGTCATAGTCTGTGCATTTGTTTTCCAATATGTTCCTTGAACCAGGTTCTTAACTTATTTGAGCTATGATCCCCTTAAAAAAATGATCTGGACTAAACCCTGTAAATAAAACTCATATTTACTGCTAAGATAAAGGTTTAAAACAATGTGTGACTGTACCTAAGACTTCACCCAAAGACCTAAGCCGGTGTCATTTTCTCTGCAATCAGCCCACGACCCTCTGAGGAAATAAGCAAGAAAATGCTTACCGCAGTTTTGAGGCAAGTAACAGGAAGGAAACAAGCGAGTTGCTTAGAACATGGACGCTTACCAAAGATTGGTCCACCTGAAAAGAGCAGAATCTCATACTCAACAGAAACCACAGCTCACAGACCACAAAAACAAATGCATTTAGCTCACTTACTGCCTGTTTCTCCATGACACTAAGGACAGTATGACTGCTTTCTGAGTATTGCAGTAAAAACATGAGCAAAAACACAAAAAAACACCTGTTGTGCTTTTCTTAAAAATATGGTGCTTTTCTTATTAAAATATGGTCATGATCATGCCGTACCATAAAGTACTGTTTTAGACCCTTATAAAAGGGTTTAAGGTTTAAGTCAAACTCATAAATTACATGAATTGTAGGTAAATATAAAGGTTGTTTCTGTGTAATACACTGTGTACTGCTGAGCATGTAGACATTGGTAAACATTAATTTTGATTGGTTATCCAAGAATCTTATAACACCAACTAAAATGGCATTTTCAAGACAGACCTTTTATTTTTTTAAATACAGAGTCTAACTCAATTTCGAAAGAATGTCAGATAGAACCATATAGTTAGCACCTATATATGGGCTTACTATTTGGCAAGCAGCAGGTCGCTGTTGGCCTTTTTAAAATAACCATTCATAAACTACTATTTATAAACAACTAACCCCTTTATAAAGGTAGTCTTCCTGCAAAGTGGTACCCATATGTTATTACAGGGATTATTGTCCTAGGTGTAATTTAGACTGTGGACTCTGGGAACATGTCCTCACCGCTTTTTGACATCAGTTCTGTCCCCATCACATTTTTGTAGGCTAATTTACATAATAGCTTTTACATAATAATGTCTTTTACATAATAGCTTCTCTGTAGAAACCTGTTCAAACGTTTTCCAAAGACCGTGCAGAAAAGTGTCTATGGTCATTGCTCAGCAAAACGTTGACATGTGAAACACTGGTCATGTACTGTATAATACTAGATCTGTTGCTGTGTGTTCTGGGAAAATGGAAATAGAAGCTAATTGCTGTCTCCTTTTAGCACTCCTTTTAGAGAACCTGTGTATGTGCATTCAGTTGCACACTGGAAACATCTGATATGTATTACTTTCATTGCACTATTGGCTCCAAAGCTTGTCAGGCATTACAACTGTAACCAAAGTAAAAATGTATTGTGTGTGGTTTAGTTAACAAAGTAATGAGAACATCCAGGTATCAGCATATAAGAGAAAATCTATTACTGAAATCTCTGAAAAAAGTACCACCAGATAAGAATTTTGTGTACATAAATACCAGATTCAGCTGTTACATATGTGTGCATTTGTACAGACATATGTCATACATCTAATGTTTATCAGTACTGTTGTAATGATTGATCCCGTTTATCTTAGACTACGACCATGGCTGGAGATGGCTATAGAGGGAAGATGTCCCCTCACACACCAAATGAAAAATTTGAAGGAGCAACTGTGCTTAAAACCTTGCAGGTGAACTGAGAATGTTCTTTCAGATCGGATATGTTCTTTGTTATCTATATATCTTGTGACTCAGTGATATCTGGTTTTTTCCCCCTTCGCCATCCAACGTGCTAATCTCTCGTTTCTGATTTGCAGTATGGTTATGAGGGACGTGTCCCTTTAAAAAGTGCCCGCCTCTTCTATGACATCAGTGAGAAGGCCAGGAGTATAATCGAGTCTTACTTCATGCTGAATTCCACCCTGCACTTCTCATACACTCATCTAGTGTGCAGGACAGCCATCACAGGTATCATACATACAGTAGCCTAGTAAACCACCATCACAGGCTTTATTTAAATGAAGTACTGACAATTACTAACATTACTGCAGTATTAGACTGTGTCTATCATAGTGATTGCATAATGACCTGATTTAAGCAATTACACAGTCAAGTCACACTAATATGACCACTTCCTACTTTTGACGGCGGCAGCATGTAGCTCATAAAGGATTGCCCACTCATCCATGTGGAAGGCACTCTCAGCCAATCTGGGTATGAATCCATCCTTGCAGATCACGTACACCCATACATGCTGATTGTCTTCCCTGGGGTGGATGGGATCTTCCAGCAAGACAGTGTGACATGTCACACGGCCAGAATGTCTGACATTGGTTGGAAGAGCATGACCAAGACTTCCAAATACTACCCTGGCCCCCTAATTCCCCAGACTTGAACCCAGTTGAGAATCTGTGGGACCACCTTGAGTCGGGCTCTATGAATCCTCACCAGCAGCTGTGGGAAGCACTGCAGTCAGTATTGCTCCAGGCACCTGTGACAACCTACCAGGACCTTATTGAGTTACTCCCAGCCAGTGCTGGACGAAGTACACAAACCATGTACTTGAGTTAAAGTAAAAATGCCCACGGTAAAATATTACTCCAGTAAAAGTAGAAGTCCTCCTTTTAGACCTCCACTTGAGTGAAAATATAAAAGCATTTGCCTTCAAATATACTTAAGTATGGAAAGTAAAAGTAGCATGATTTATTATGGCTTAATCAGTTCATTTTAGGTGAAGAGACTCTAGGGTCACTCTCAGCCCCCCAGTCTTTTAATAGAAGGTCATTAATTAGTCTGACACTGATGTCTATTCAAATGATCATAAGCACAAAACACTGAAGACAAACAATTTCTGTTAGGTAGAACTATAAAATAACTTTTTGCAAACAAGCAAAGTTTCGGTTTAAGATTTAATTTTAGAGTTTAAGTTAATAAAAATGTAAAAACTTTAAACACAGGTTCACAAATGAGTTTTCCTATATTGCATCCGTTTTTACGCACACATAAGCCGAAAGGAATGACAAATTTCACATAATGTAGTGGAGTAAGATATTTGACTTTGCAATGGAGGGGAGTTAAAGTAAAATGTCTTCCAAAATGGAAGTACTTCAGTAAAGTACAGATACACGAAAAAAAACTACTTAAGTACAGTAACGAATTACATTTACTGCGTTACCTTTTTCCACCACTGCTCCCAGCCTGTCTAGTTGCTGTCCATGCTGGATATTAGTTATTAGGTCATAATAATGTGACTCAGCTGTGTATTTGTTTGTATGTTTATGTCACAACAAACACAATGTAAAGGTTCATTTTAGTTGGTATAAGGCAAATGCATGTACTGTATGTAAAAAAAACAGAAAGCACATTTATTGAGTCCCATTATGCTTTAACCTGCTTATGGGTCCTGGCTCTACATTAGGTCATGAGTCATATGGGTCCATGTGAACACAGCATCCAAAAACTCAAAACTTTTGTTTAGAATGAAGGTACACACACTGCCACTGCCACTCAATGATTCCAGCACTGGCCTACCTTTGTGCACAATCTTAAACCCAGAACCAAACCATTAAAAGCCAGAGTTGGTCATGGTTGGAAATTTGCACTGAAGAGGCAAGTTTGCTTCACCATGTTCTCTTTTGAATTTTCCAAACAGCCTTAAATGGTGCAGCATTTATATTTCTGACACCTGTGGCTGCTGCACCGTTTAAGGTGGAAAGGAAAATTCGAATATGAATCTGGCAAACAGGAAGCCAGTTTCAGCCTCACATGTGTCTGTTAGCTCCAAAGCGGTGAGTTTGGAAAGTTTGTTAGCTGATACTCAAAGTGATGAATCCACTAAATGTATTAAAACTGATGAAGAAGCAACTCTGCAGCACCTTTCATTATGAAGCATGTCTGCACACCACAAACACAAACGCTGGTGAACACAACAAACTGAAAAACTGTTAAACCTAATCATCAAAGCAAAAACATACCACGACAGGCATAATAATGATCGTGGTCCGTTCATGCCCTACCTTTAATGTAGCTACTGAAGTAACGTGTGCCTTTTGCTTTGACGTTTTCAAAAAGCCTCTTTCAGCCTTTGTAGTACAAGAACATTGTATATAGACTCTACAGGCAAAAGTATTGGGACACACCTCTTAATTGAATACAGGGGTTTTATTCAGTCCCATTGCCAGAGGTGTATAAAATCAAGCACCTACCCTTTTTTTCTTCCTTTACAAGGAAGCTCAAAGTGCTTTACCAACAGTTGACATCAGTAATGAAATAATCGGTCATTCTAAAGAGCTCGGGCATGGTACTGAAGCACGATTGCAACAAGCCAGTTTGTGAAACTTCTTTCCTCCTACGTATTATTTGAAAAGTGGAAGTGTTTAGGAACCACAGCAACTCAGCCACACAATTGCAGACCGCGTAAAGTTATAGAGCGGGGTTAGAGAGCGGGGTCACAGAGCGCTGAGGTGCATAGTGCATAAAAGTCATCAATGCTCTGCTGTCCCAATAACTGTGCAGTTGCAAACCTCCTCTGGCGTTAATATCAGCACCAAAATGGCAGGAGCTTCATGGCATGGATCTCCATGACCGAGCAGCTGCGTGCAATCCTTATATCAGCAAATACAATGGCAAGCGATGGATGGAGTAGTGTAAAGCACACCACCACTGAACTCTGCAGTAGTGGAAATGTGTTTTGTGGAGTGACAGATCGTGCTTTTCTATCTGACATTACCTGCCCACCAGTGTGTCGACTGTAAAGTTTGGTGAAGGAAATATAATGCTATGGGTTGTTTGTTGGCCTAGGCTCCTTTATTCCAGTTAAGGCAAATCTTAATGCTTTAGCATACCAAGATATTTTGGACAATTTAATCCTTCTAATAATTTATCCTGTGTACAAAACCAGGTGCACAAAGGTAGGTCCATAAAGGCATGGTTTTGTCAGTTTGGTATGGGAAAACTTAACTGGTTGAATTGCTCAGGACCTGAATCAACAAAAGTTTTAATTTCTAGTGCTATAACACCCTTAGAGGGCAGGACTGAGCAATGTTGACATCAACGTCTAGTTGGAAGCAAGATAGCTCGTCAGCCTCTGGCCACGTTACACTTGTAATGTAATATTTGCAAACACAGATCTAAAGAAGTCAATGAATTGTTTTACAATGTTTTATACGACAATCAGTCATCAGCAAGCATGTCTTAATAGTGACAGTCTTAGCTAAATGTGCCTCTTCTTTTCTCAAACAAGGTCAACAGGACCACAGGAATGACCTCAGTCACCCAATCCATGCTGATAACTGTCTGCTGGACCCAGAAGCCAACGAGTGCTGGAAAGAGCCCCCAGCTTACACCTACAGAGACTACAGGTTGTTTGGTTGTATTTTATAACAATAGTGTATATACAAAACCTTATATCTCCAAAATAGTAACTTCACAAGAGAAGGAGACAAAAAGCATAACATTCAATGCCGGTTAATGCAGAGAGCTTTAATTCCAAGCTGTTTTGACAGTTTCTATTGGTCCATCGTAGCATTTCCACACAATGTAAATGGCAGCTATTCTTTTTCTATTAATGTAAACAAAAGATAAATTAAAAAGTGGATTTGTTCAATGAGCATCTATATATCTTGTTTTCCATTTCATGTTTCATACTGAGAGCTTCTGTTTTGTCATTTTCAGTGCCCTGCTGTATCTGAATGGAGATTTTGATGGTGGAGAGTTCATATTCACTGAAATGGATGCCAAAACCATTACGGTATGAAAGTTACTGTCCTAGTACTAAAGTCCAGCCTTTTTCTTGATATGTCCAAGTAAATTTTGTGCTCATGTGTAACAGTCCTGTCCTTGTTCCAGGCGTCAGTGAAACCGCGGTGTGGGAGGATGGTTGGTTTCTCCTCTGGTGGTGAAAACCCACACGGTGTACGTGCCGTCACCAGAGGGCACAGGTGTGCTGTAGCACTCTGGTTCACTCTTGACCCTCTCTACAGAGAACTGGTGAGTGCTAGTGCTGCACTATTCACAGGAATGCTTGTATGAACCCTTTATGTGATGTATGTATGCTGCTGGAAGCTATGGATTATTTTAAAACAACAATCTGAAGTACATGAACTAAATAAATAGTAAGTTGTTGTTTCTGGAAATCTGTTTAATGTCTACTTAACATTTAGAATAATACATAAAGTAGCATATAGTATTCTGAATTGTAACTTTAAAGGGGAATTCCACTGATTTGATATGAAATCCACCATTCTGGAGAAAGCTCCTGAATCATAGCAGTGGTGATAAGAACCAGGCTTCTGAAGGGTTTACAGAATTAGAATTAAGAGTTAGAATATAGAACCATTTGCGAATTGTGCTTGCACAGAGAGGAATTTATATTCTTATATTTAACCCATCCCTGACATGAAACCCCCACAAACAGACACACTACTGAACACACACACTAGGGGGGCAGTGAGCTCACTTACCCAAAGCAATGGGCAGCCCTATCCACAGCACCCAAGGAGCAGTTGGGAGTTGATGCTTTCCTCAAAGGTAATTTGGTGTCTCCTGTCGGTTCAGGGAATCAAACCAGCGACCCTCTGGTCACAAAGCTAGGCAACTGCCCCTTATGCCTCTAAAACTACATCACAGAAATTCTTCTTATTATGGTTACACATATGCTGTCTGATGCCTGAAACATTGTTTCGTGATAATATTGGGATTACAATGTATAATACATTCAGTGGCCAATCAGTGGTGGAGGATACTGGTACTGTAAAGCAAAATGGTTTCCAAAATAACACAGCGTACATGTATAAAAATATACAACACAGCATCAACACAGTTTACATGTATACACATATATAACACAGCATCAACACAGCATACATGTATACACGTATACAACAGCATCAGCAGAGCATACATGTATACACATATACAACACAGCATCAAAACACAGCATACATGTATACACATATAAAACACAGCATCAACACAGCATACATGTATACACATATACAACACAGCATCAACACAGCATACATGTATACACATACAACACAGCATCAAAACACAGCATACATGTATACACATATACAACACAGCATCAAAACACAGCATACATGTATACACATATACAACACAGCATCAACACAGCATACATGTATACACATATACAACACAGCATCAACACAGCATACATGTATACACATATACAACACAGCATCA
>CM067489.1:19692502-19755981 GCA_034552555.1 Semaprochilodus insignis | reverse complement strand
GATATATATATATATATATATATATATATATATATAAATATATATATATAATCAGCTGGTAGTCTGTGTGAATATATGTGAGTTATGTAACATTGAGATTAATGTAACTGTGTTGGATTGAATTACAGGAGAGGCTTCAAGCTGATGAAGTGATTCAAGCCCTTGAAAACCAGCATCTCTGGGCTCACATCAACCCCAAAGACGAGTTATAGTCTGAGAGCCAGTTTCGTTCAAATCAGTTTCTATTTATTTCATCTTTTGTGATCAGAACAGTTTTATTTTTGTACTGTTTGATGTTAAAGTGGGTTGTGTTGTTTCAGTTTCTAAAAATATTAAGTATTGTGTGCAGACACTTTATGTTTCATTTTTTTGCGGACATGACTTCGCATGAATAGAGGAGACCATTTGTGCCATTTGTACACTTGTATTTTTCAGAATCAAACATGGATGAATTGAACAATCAAACATGGACAAACCTCTCTAGGTCTCTTTTGCATCACAGTTATTAATAATTGACTGTTCAGTGTAATCTACAATGCAGAATATTGTTATATTTGTGGATTTTAGTATTACAGATTATATGAAAATCTTATGATGACTTTCTTAGGATTTTGTGCTTACTGTACATGCTTTGAAATGACACTACTTATGAGTTTTTCAACCTCTGACCCTCATTATATAAAGCACTGTAATTGTGGGGTTTTTGTCTTTCAGTTTTCTTTTTTTTTCAGGATGGTATCGGTTTATTTGCCCTACGCGAGTAGATAACTGTTTACAGAACTGACTCAACACTATGGTCTGCTCTGATCACAAATATCCACCATAGCTTGTGTCAGCATTTAATGTTGGAAACGTTTTTATTAAAAGAAGCTATTTATTCCTGTTTCAAGGAATTTTAAGTTAAATGTGGCATATAGCAGTCCTTTCTTTTCAAATAAAAAAAACTCTTTTATTACATTCTCAACCTCTGTGGGCAATCTGTGTGTGTGCTGTATGCACTGTTCTTTTAATACGCTGTTTCATATGGTTTACAGTTGAGCTAATGTGTTTGATAAGGAGGATGGCCACTTTTTCTCATTGATATTTAATGTTACAGGTATTAATGCTGTACCTAAAGATATTTGTAACTTGTTTTTTAAATTAAAGATTCAAATATGCATCTGTGTGTTCAGTTATTTCTTTTCCTTTTTTTTGAGCTTGATTAATTTCAGGTGATTTCTAGAAAATACAATACCCTATAATATTTGAAATATACTGTTACATTTTTATTATTATTAGTAGTAGTAAAAGTAGTAGTAGTTAATGTACTCTGATTAACTACTTGAGTCTCACAAAGTGATCGGCTAGTTGAATCCTGCACTCTTATTGGCTACTTGAGTCTCACAAAGTTATCGGCTAGTCTGTGCTACTCAAATCCTATAATCAGATTGACTATTACGATATCACAATCCTGTACTCTGAAGGATTGCTATTTCCTTCAGGTCTTCAGATTTCCACCCACTGAAAAAATTAGGTGATAATGTTGATTGGATATGCCAGGTTGTTCTAGGCTGTGGAACTTGTCCTGACTACTTAAAATGCAACCATGTCTACTTCCTTTATATAAAGGATGCCTGTACTAACCTACAGTTTTAATAAATTGATTGTAATTAGACTACTAATCTAAAGCTTGAAAACACCAGTAAGAGGACATGAGCAGAGGAAAAAAAAGAGTGGTGGTCCAGGGTCGCCCAGCTCTTTATCCAAATGTCCTTGTGACCCTCTAATGGGTCAACAGTGGGCTGGCAATTAGGTCCCCTTTGGGAGCCCCCAAAAATTTGCCATGTTGATATTTTCATCTTGTTAAAAATGTCTTGTCCGGTAAACATGTACAATTAGATGACAATGTTTAATGCAAGCACCACTTTATAAGCAGAATTTGTTGTGATAATTTCCAGTAGTGCTATCTGTTATCCACATTGATTCTAAAGCTAATTATGAATTTTTTATGATGAGATATGAGGTTTTCTTCTGACAGCATCTCTTTGCTATATATATATATATATATATATATATATATATATATATATATATATAGTTGGATTGTTACTTGTTAATGGTTGACTGAATGGTTGCAATAGCAGTGAAATATGTATGAATACATATTATGTACTTACTTTAAAAACTAAATAATCAACAGCAGAGGAAGGCCAGCCTATTAGATATTAAATGCTAGAGGCGTCTAGAATATTGTACTAGGAGAGTAGGAATTGCAACATTACGCCATGTAAAATCTGATCTGGCATCAGCCATTTTGTCAGTCTTAAGGTGTTATGGAAATTTTTCATCTTTAATTAAAATAAAGCAAAATGGAAAAGCAGACCCATTTATAGGCTACACCTTCCTTAGTTATACTGACAACATTATATGCAACATTTATTTTATTCAAATTAGGGCATTAATAGCTATACATTACTGTTTGAAAAAAAATATGAAAATAAATTCAAGATATGGAATGGGCAGCTTAACTGAGGCTCACATACAACCCATCAAGAAGCCCTCTACAAGCTCATGTCCAAGTAGAGCATGCACAGCAGCCAATTTAAAACCAGTATGAGCGTGTTGGCCACCATGAAATAAAAAGTCATTCTATATGCAGATGAGGACAAAGCTGACCTTGACTCTGACATTTGATTCACTGGAAACAATAGTTTGAAAGAATCTACTTGGTAAAATGAAATAATTGCATCTCTAGAGTGCGGTGATAACTCAAAGCTGCGAGAGTTTTGGTGTGCATTCACAGCCACTCATTAGTACTTTGCCCCTCCACTTCAGTATGACCACACAGGAACATGCTTAGCTAACTGACTGCACAGAGGCAAAAACCTACGAACTAGCACGTAGCAGATTATATTTAGAGGAATTTGTAATATGATTGTGTCACAGCTTAATTTCAGCCTCTGAAGACCTGCACATTGCATCGTATGTATCTTTATTATTACTCTGGTCAGAATGGACTGGTTCTGCAACAGGACCTTTCTGCTGGTGTTTGCAGGTCAGATATAGTCACCATTCAGCTATGAAAAGAAATGTGATTAATGGTGTAGTTTACACTAGTTAGACGGGGTGTATTATTTTGTTGTGCTTGGTTGGCTAACTCTAATCATTAGCATCTGTCACAGTTTCTAAAAATGTTTGATAGAAATTAAATGCATTTCCCTATTACATGTGATACGTAAGTTATTTATTTATTTACATTTATGCCATTTAGCTGATGCTCTTGTCCAGAGGTTAATCATATTACAGATAGGCCAATGTAATGTTAAGAGTGTTGCCCAAGGACTCTTATTAGTGTGGCACAGCATAGTCACCCAGACCGGGAATTAAACCCCAGGATCCCACTGCGATGGTAGTTTTCTGGCAGGAGGTGGTGTTATCTGTTGCAACCACACTTATTTTAGCCTTGCCTAGTAATTGTGAGGTACTTTGAATGGAAAAGCATTCAAAAACATTCACTGAAGAAATCTAGGACATTTACACAGTTACATATTGCCACTGTCCAAAGAAGTATCTCCAAAATGGCGACTTTACAGGAGATGGCAAAAACCTCATTACATTATAATTATTTTATTGACTTTTTTCACTGTACTCTTTTGCCACAGTGGGAGCCATAATTAAGAGCACAATCCCAGACTCAGAAATTGAACTTACATTACCTGCAACAGTTGAAGTATGTTTAGGATCTCCTGCAACCATCATCTGCACTTTCCAGACAGATACTGAACATTTCATAGTGAGATGTTTATTCAAATCTAACATATTTCATATTTCCCAGCTCACTGTTAATTCTTTTCTGCTTTTTCCACAGTCCAGGTCTCAGTTAACCCTGGAACTTATTTCTCCATTGTGTGGATTACAATGTGTTTTGAAACTTTAACAATGTTTACATATTACATTGAACTTTTATTTCAAAAAAGAGTTTTCCATGATATCAACCTTCTCAAACTGTTCATACTGCTGTTGGTCATGTGACTTACATAACAGTACAGGCTTATCTGAATTCCTCATTCCATTAGATTTTGTATTGTCTGACCTCCATACTCCTTGTCTTCATGTTTTCACTCTCAGAGGTTTACCAAGCTCACAAGTCATAATTCACCTGCAGGCCCACAGAAAGCTTTCGTACAGGTATGTAACACTTGGCTGTGCTTAAGATTGTGCTGATTTATACTGTTGACTTGAGGTCATCTTATTAGTCTGGCTGAAACTGATGTTTAGAAACACCTGTCCTTCTTCAGTTAAGCAAGGTTTCTGAGCTCCAGTCCTGAGGAGACACTCTCCTCTACACATTTTTGTATTTTCCCTGCTCTAAAACAATGTGCAATGAATGGGTTCTCTGGATGGTACATTTCTAGAAGTGTACAGAGCTGAACTTGGAACTGAAGTCTGTTTCATAATATGTCAGTAGGTATTAAAAATCAGTGGTAATTTAGTGGTTTTGTCACATAGGATCTCTATCACTCTCTTATGCCAGAGTCAACTGCGATGCCTCTGCATACTGTTACTGATGCTGAAGTTACACTCTCCTACAGCATCCCTATCGCTGTTTTGTTTTGTTTTTTTACGTACAATCGAGCCCACGGGTTGGCATCATGCGTCTATTAAGTCCATTAAGGTGTACGACAAAAACACATGACAAAGCAGAGTATATTATCAGCTCCAAGCCCAGCACATCAACCTAGATATAAACAGCACAAGCCCTTCTGAATTCTGACACCGCCAGTGCTGTTCAGCACAGCATTCAACCACTACCCCTAAATATATGAAATCTCAGAAAATACTGATGTTATTGATGTAAAAATAACTACATGACATGCCAATTTATACACAGCATTTTTGAATAACATTAATATCTGTGGCATTGTGTTATTGCAATATTCATCAGTACTTGTTCTTTCTCTTTTCCACTCCGTTAAGAGTCTCTGAGTCTCCAAGCTCAGTGACCTCTACCTCTACTTGGCTGATCTGGACAGTCTCAGCGTTGGGGGTGGCAGTACTGCTAAGAGCTACGGCCATCACATGGCACATACGAAGAAGAGGTAACTAAAAATCTATTCATTTTACATTATACTTTCTGACTGTATGCACTTATAGTAAGCAATCAGGTATGTTATGAAAAAAATAGCAACATAAACCCAGCCTCTTAAAGGCTGTCTACCAAACATGTAAATGACAACATCAAGCAGCAAGCAGACAGGAAAGGAGGAGGTACGATCTGGCCATGTTTTCTAAAAAAAAAAAAAAAAAGTCATGCCCCCCGAGCAAGGCTGGGTGGGTGTTATGTGGTTATGAAGTCTCACACGTGGATGGAGCGGATTGTCACTTTCACCTAAGACAGGATGCCAGTTTGTGGTTACAGCTGATGTGTAATTTTTGGATGTAAACTGTTTACCCTCTTTTGTGAGCTATGTGCATAGCTGACCATTTGTTAAAACAGACTACAAATATAGAAATGACTAACAAGAAGCATGTGCATTTCTAAAGAGCCACGTTTTTGAGAGCACGAGGACAGATGGACCTCTTCCCAGCATGCTGATGGAAAACAATACATCTACACACAGGGATACAAGGATACATGGACATGAGAGAAGAGAGAACTGTCAAACCACCAGAGTGAACCAGCATTAGACCTCTTTGCTTGATTCATCTTTCTGCCGTGCTCGTTTTTGTCTATATTTTCATAAAAGAGATTTTTATTGGAGGAGCTATTTAAATAAACCCGACAAAGGCGTTTTGGCATTTCTCACTCATTTATTTTGGCCTAATCAAGATATTAAGGTATGAAGATGTATATCCATTTGACCAATTTTGCATATAAAGAATGGTAGCTGATATATAAATGGAAATATGTTTTTAATTCTGTTATAAAGGTGTTATTAATCATATATATACACAGCACTGATATTTGAATGCATAAAGTCAACTGCCAAAAGCTTTATCATGAAAACAGGAAATTATTGGTCTACAGTGTGGTCTATAATGTGTCATGAAACGAAACTCTTCATATCCAGTTTATGCAACATTTTGGGTGCCCCTGGTTGAATGATGTGTTTTGTTAAAGTTGTAAGTGAAAATAAGCCACACATCCTCTACAGAAAACACACTTCCGCACATTCTAACGCATGAATACTATTTATTTGTCATACATAACATGTGGTCAGTTTAAAGTTAAACATTATGGCACATTTTATGTCATATGTTTTTTTTTTTTTTTTATTGCTTTATATTCATTATTTTATTGTTTGTTTATTTATTTATGTGGTTTAGCAACAGCATTCATAACTAACTTCATAAAATTGCAAAACTCAAAAAACAATATAATAAATAACTGTTTGGGTTGCTTTTGGAGCAAAAATCATAAAATCACTGTTAAATATGAACTTGCTAAATACAACAACAATAACATTGAATTATTGTTTGATAACGTTTTCATTTCAATTTAGAAATGCCTATTTTAAAACACCCTTATTACAGAAAACTGTCTTGTCCTCGGTATTCTATAATCAAGTACTGTCATGAAACCAGTGCATTTACATATACAGTATATCCACCTATTCAGCATACAGCATGCACCTAGCATACAGTTTCCCTTTGAGGTTAAAGTTATATTTTGCATGAGGTGCAATTCGGTGCAGCCAGTCAGAACAGAACTCATTACATATATCAGTCTTGTTTAGGGCACAAACATCCTGTTTAATTGTGAGGGCTACACGGAGCATGTGTGGACTTGTGGGTGCTCACTCGAGCATGTGAAATGTACAGAAACATGTTAAAGGTGTGATATTTCTGTAAGGGGGGTAAAGCACATTAGATGGTCCCTTTAAAAGACAATTTAGCATCATTTGCAAATACAGTACGGGGGCAAAAGTTTGAACACTAAAGGGAAATACAAAGAGTCATATCCGACACTGCTGGGAGAGAAGGAAAAACACAGTGATAAGAGACACATGACAACTGGAAAAGTAATCTTATACTTTGCAGAGTAATGGCGCAGCTTAAGCTTGTTGCTAGGCAGTTGCTAAGTTGTTGCTGGGTGCTTGCTATGGTGTCCCAGGTGGCTGCTAATGTGTTTCGAGGCAGTAGTATACCAGGTGGTTGCTAAGGTGTTGCTAGGCTGCTGCTATAGTGTGAGGGTTGTTCACTGAGTAGTTGTTGGGAGTTGCTGAGTGTTGCTAGGTGTTGCTCAAAATGAATGGGACTCAGTGTGAGGAATGAAGGATGAATAAACAACATGGAGCAGTGCGGGACCTTATAGCTGTGCATTAGAGCTTGGCACCTGGCTTCAGTGGGTACATAAAATTTGGTGATTGTCAGGCAAAGGAAAGAGTAGGGTCTGTGTGGAGGCGAAAATGAATGGGAGCCTATGGGAATAAAATGTAAAAATGAATTAAATAAACTGACATTGGACACAACAGTGAACAAAGGGCTGAATCATGGGACAGATTTATTCATATTTGTGATTAAAAGTGCTCAACACCTTTCCAACAGACTTGCACATGCAAAAACACATACCAAAAATGAACAAATCTACAACCTTTTTAAACTAACCAATCCTCACACAGTGTCTATTATTAAAATTGGCCAATGGCGGGCTCAGGTTTATATAAACTATCCAATCAGTGGGTCCCAGCCTCGGGCAACCTGTTAATCCACCCCGATGCTGTATGGTTAATTCTGGCTGCTCTCTACAGAGAACTAGAGCGTGAGCGAGTTTGTGTGTACTTGTAGAGTTCATGAACACACTTTTGATGTGTTAATCTTAATCACCTATTTACAAGCTCCACCACTGTCACGTGGGACAAGACGAGGAGGCAGGATGTAAGTGCAAGTCTTTAATAAAGAACAAATTAAAACAAAACCAAAGAAACCAAAGACACTGGCAAACTGAGAAATGACAGGGAACAGGGTTACAAAAACAACAGACATGGAGACAAAACACCAAGCAAGAACAAAAGGAACAGCAGGGAGTATAAATGAACAAGGACTAACAAGGAACACTTGGGAAGGGACGGAGCTACAAACTAAGGACAGGTGAGGGGCTTGACAAGAGGGCAGAGACAGGAGGAGCAATGACCAAAACAAATAGAAGCACATGGAACAGGACAACAAAAGGCACATGGAAGCGACAAGAGAAAAAGAGACAGAAACAGAAAACCAAACAGAGACAAATAGAGGCAAGACGTGACAACCATACTGTATATGAAAGGTTCCCAACCCTGGTCCTGGCACACCTCTGTATGCACATTTCAGTGCACCAACACACCTGACTCAACACATCAGCTCATTAACAAGTCCATCCCAAATCATGTTAAAATGTGTTACATTGTTTCAGTCTCTACAAAGATCAGATATTGTTTTCTGTCACTTTATGTTTCTGTGGATATGATTTGGTTAGTATGACAAGTACAGACTGTGCATTTGTATGTTTTTGGAATCAAAGAAAAATTTATTTTTCTCTAGAGCCTCAGGTATTAACGATTGATAGTATGACTTAATATTTGGGAATTTCAGCAACCAGCTGAGGTTGTCAGAAGAAGCGTAGACATCTTGAAGATTGTGCTTACTATGCATCTTTATTTAAAACTAAATCCACAGTCAAATTACAAGAGAGGAAAATTGCTCTTACTTGGAAGAGGGAAATATGTTTATTCCTTTAGCACTGCCATTCTCAGAAAAGGTTATTCATCTGGAAACAAACCTGGGTGATGGTAACTCACACTCCCACAACCCAATACCTACCCAACCTGCTCAACAGTCCACCTAACCTGTAAACATTACCATGCATACTGAACATGCAACCGAAAAGCTTTAGATACTAGTTTTAATGTTAAAAACAATCCAGCTACACGTGCACAAAGCATCACGGAAACCACAGCAAACTCTGACGCAACAGCATGTTACACACATAATAATACTGAAAATCATATGGTGGCTTTGATGATATTTACAAGATTTTGTGCTGTACATGTTTTGATATGCCAGTCTGTGGGTGCTGTTTGCACTGTTCTCTTAAAGGGGAATTCCACCACTTATAGTAAATGTCAGTATAATGAAATGTTTGAGATGTAAACCAAGTCATTCAGAGTGATGTGAAATGTTCTTGTTCTAGACAAACTTATTGAGTTAGAACTTTACACAGTGGTACTGAAAAGAACCAGACGTCCAAAGCGTTTAACGTACCTAAAAGCTCCCTTGCGCAAAGCTGTCACATGAAATGATGCAAATACACTGGATGTCTGAGACTTTGTTTTACAGCAGTTTTGAGAGAACAATAATGGGTTTATATAATCCATTCGTGATGGCCAGACACATGCAGGGCAAAACAGTCCCCAAAGAAAACAAGAAATCAGGCATACTATTCTACTATTACCAACATTACACATAAAAACTTGCCTTAACCAGTTCGGCATGACGACATGAAAGCTTACTGTTCACTATATTATACTGACCATATCTAAGAAAACCTTATTAGGAATGAACATATCTCACAACAGATCACCAGGAATCACCATATCTCATAACAGTTCGCTAGGAATTAGGGAGACACTAGAGATTGTACAGTAATTTGTTTTATATTGCGCTCTATTTGCTTCTTATAAACTTGAGCCACTATGCAATTACCATATGTTATAACAGACAGACAGGAATTACAATATCTCATCACTGCTCACTAGGAATAACACCTCACAACAGATCGCTAGGAATTGTCATATTTCACAATGGATCACTAAGAATTAACATACATCACAGCACATGTCCTTCTTACAATAAATCACCAGAAATTTAAGTAGCTTGCAACACATCACTTGTACATACTAACTATTGTGGCTGTTGGTTCACTTTGCACATGTGGGGCAATTTGTCAGTTCTCTCTCTCCATGATGTGTGTAGGTCTCCCAGATACCTCAGATACTCCTCAGAATTATTTACATGTCTCACAATATCAAACCTAGTCACCTTTCATTCCTGTCAGTCATTCCTGTCATTCCTTCTGGGTGCAACATTTTTTCAATGAAGAAGTGTAATTGCTGATTTGACCCAGGATCCATTTGCCCCTTATACGTTTCCCATGTTTATCCTAGAGGCCCTTATTAAAGACATTTGAAATGTATTATTAACAATACCAGACGACCTGATTGGTTAATACATTAATGATGAAGTTCCTCCCCTGACAACAGCATGTTTTCAAACATTTCCAGTCACTGGTGAACTCACTCGCTGTACACATCATCAGCATCTCAGTGATGTTTCCATTCATGCCAGGAAGTGGTGCAGCTTTGTCTTGGTTAGATCTCTCAACAGACTCAGCTGAGGAGTAAAAGAAAGCAGTGGTGCCATTCCTAACAATATTCAAATAAAGGTATGCTTTTCTCTTTAGGACTAAAGAGGTCTTAATCCTAGCCTAGTGCTTCCCTGAATCTTGGTCTAGACCTGTTACTGGATATGTGAAGGCACATTCAGATGAAGCGTGTTTTCCTCTGTTCATGTTTTTACTAGTCTTCTACTTGGTGTAGTTCTGTTGTGCCCATGGTTTAATGAGGAGTTCTTTTGAACATACTAATGAACTGAATTACATGTATATGTTTCTCAGTTTGATGTGTAGGGGGTGTGCTGTAGTTTATGAGTCTCGCTTGGCCTTCATGTGGTTGACCTGTTTTCACACTGTGCTTTCCAGCCTGCTTGTCGACTATGGCTGACATTTCCCTCTTTGAGTTTGTCTTACCTCTTCTACTACTTAGTATCAATCCCACCAGCAGAAAAGACTGTCCAATTTCTTCATAACAGGTTTTCAAACGTATTTTCTAATATATCATTGTCTTTCACACGCTTTAGTGTCTCTCACCTCCACCACAAGGAAAGAACCAGTACTCTTTTGTGGCAGCAACTCGTCAATGAATCGTTCTTTTGAACCGATTCACAACTTCAGCTGAATCACTTGTCTACTCAGTGTTAGTAGTTGTTAGGCTTATTTGAGGTATAATACATGATACCATAAATACAACATTGCTTCACATTCAAAATATATATATATATATATATATTTCTTTGCTTTGCCTTTTTTTCAGAAAAAGCTAGAATTAATCATTCTTGGAGCATCTTCCCAATGCTTGTGTCAGCATTAAGCTAATTCTAAGAACAATCTTTTACAATCATGTTGTATTTTATGGTGTATTCTGCAATACAATATCACATTGCTACTTATTCCTCTATCTATACAGAAGAATTAATTATTATTTTGAATCGGTTCACAAAAATTGAAATGCTCTACTCAAATTCAGTCTTTCATGGCAGTGTGACAATTTATGTCATATATATAAGTATATAATAAAGTAAATCTGATGAATCTGTAGATGTAGATGTGTAGATGAGATCTGTGAATTGGACATTTGATTCAGTGGATCGTTTGAAGGAATCGATTTAAAAAAAAAAAAGATAGAATTGAACATCCCATCACTAGACTATGGTGATTACTGAAAGTTGCATGAGCTTTATTGTGCAGTCACTTCCCCCTAGTTAGGCTTTTGTTCTCCCACCAGACCACACAGGAACCTGCCAAGCCAACTGACTGCTCTGACAAAAGCCCACAAACTAGTAAGCAGCAGGTTAGTAACCTTTCGCACAGTACAATTATAGGATTTTGTGAAATTATTGTGCCACAGCTGACGTTCAGTGTTGTAGATGTGGCTCCCCTGAAGACCTGCGTGTGGCACACTGTGGATTTTTGCTCATTGTTCTGGTCAGACCAGAAGCTTCTGGAGGTAGCTTCTCTCAGCCAGAGGAATGGACTGGATGTGCAACAGGACTTTTCTGATGGTGCTCACAGGTCAGACATAAATCAATCACCTGAAAAGTTTTGCTTTTGTTTCTTTAACTCTATCTGTTCTCAGGCAGGATCTTTTGGATCATCAGTTTTATGGTAACCAACTGTTAGAATCTCTCAAGTTAACATTATTTATTCATATATCAGGAACTAAACTACTCCAAGCTACATGAGTAAACAGAACTTCGCATACATGATCAGACTTCGAAAGATGTTTTCAGCTTTGAATTCCATTACAATAATATGAAAAGGTAACTTATTCAGAATACATTTAGAATACATCTTTATAAGGCACATGGGTTCCATCAGAATGTTCAGCTCCATCAGCAAAGGAATTTACTAACACTGAGATTAATAACTGGCTCTATCTCATGTGGTTCATGTAGTATCAGTCTTTACAGGCTTTGGCAGAAATATAGGCTATGTATTTACACTTTTCTTCTAAAGATGGTAATTAATTTGGTAGACAGGTATTCTAAATGTATTTGCATAATATATTAAAAGTAACTGCTTCTGAATACTCCCTTTACAAAATGTAACTAGTTCAAAAATTTAGATATTTATACAAAATGTACATATTCCTGATACTTGTATTCAATTACATCCCAAACCTTTATATCACTGCTAATGTGCTCAGCATTGTCTCTTTAAAATATAATTTTGCAAGAGAAGAAAAAATCCTACTTTTCTTTTAATGGAACCAGAAGTAATTTTGTGCCATTTCTTTTGGTCCATTCATCGTGAAACTTACACAAAATGTAAAGGTATTTTCAAAATGCTGAACGACAAAAATTGAGATACAAGGTTTTGTTCTGACAGCAGCGCATAAACATAAAAAAGGAAACATTTAAAGAAAAACGGATGCTCCATAAAGAACTTTTATTGTACAACTGGTAAATAGTAATAAAAATAAACATATATAATATTTTTATTAGTAAGGAACATATTCTCACTGAGCATTTCACGTGAATTGTTCATCACTCCTCTAACATCTCATCCACTTGGGCAATAAAATAAACTTACTACTAAAAGTACTAATTAACCCATTTTAGAAAGAAAAGTTTTCAACCTTTTTTTTTTTGGCTTGATGTGTATTTTCCCTGTTTTCCAGTTCACTGTTAATTCTTTTCTACTTTTTTCCACAGTGGGAGTGATGGTTAGAAGCACAGTCCAGGTCTCAGTTAACCCTCTGGTACCAGCGACAGTTGAAGCATGCTTAGATTCCTCTGCAACAATCAACTGCTCTTTCCAGATAAATGGTACATATCGAACAGTGACCTGGTATTTCAATGAAACACCTCACTTCAGTGGATATAAGAAGATAGAAGTCCATGATCATTATCATCAAGAAAATGGAGAGACTTGGTCAAGCCTGACTATTAAAGAGGTTATGTTTAATGACAGTGGATGGTATTTTTGTGAGGTTACACAGGATATTCCTACACTTCTACAGCACCGCAGTAAAGGATCTCAATTAATCATCATCAGTAAGTATGGCGCCAGCACTGAAAGTTTCAGTATGAAGTCTTGAATTAATGATGAATTAATAAAGACTCCTTGTCTGTATAAACACCTCATATTCCCATATAAATGCATTTTACAGTTTAGTTGCTGCATTACTACTTCATGTAAGGAGGAAATGTACCTAATGCTCAACAGATTTCTTTTTTGGGGGACAATTTTCATTTCTTACATTTGCATAAACCTCCTTTGAAGAATAAAAAAAAATAGATTTCTAGAATCTCATAACCACTAAACGGTTTCATATTGTTTAATACTTATCTGATTTTCTCTTTATCACCTATTATCAGATTTAACCACACCAAGTGATCTGGAGCATAATACAACTGCAGCACCTACAGCATGTGGTAAATTATTACATCTCTTTTTGCAGGTTGTTTTCAGTGCAAACTTTGCATAGGCATCTTAGGTACATTAGTGCTCAACTTTCTTTAGATGTGTGTTACTAATTTTAGGTGATTTAAGACAGTATGAAAACAATGCTTACTAATTATCGCAGCATTTTGCCTGCTACTACCTTAAGCTTGGTTTTGCTGTTTGTTGTTGTGTAAACTAATGGAAAGATTTGTGAGAATGTGTGGGGTTGTTAGGACATACTTTCTCTACAGCAGAGCGGTTCTCACTTCCAGTCCTGGAAACCTCATATAGTCGTATGCGAAAGTTTGGGCACCCCTGGTCACATAAGATATTTTGCTTTCTAAGTGAAGTGAACGTATCCTCTTTTGGGAACACACTTCTGTACATTTAATGCCAAATTATTGTTTATTTGCTAAATTTGATATCCTGAAAAAAATAACTAACACATGAAAGACTGTAAAAATGTTATGCTGTATTTTTTCTTACATTTTATATTTTGAATGAATATGTGCTTTATGCACGCCTCACATTTTTTTTAACAGCATATGAAAAAACATGAGACGCTGTGAATTGTGTTTTATGTCACATGTAATCACATATTGTAAGTACACTTTGTAAAGTATGCTTTTCCATAAGGGTTGGTTTTTCCAAAACACAATACTCCAAAGGCCTTATTCAAATTTCAAATTCCCTGTAGAGGATGTGCCAACTTGCGCTAACATGTCATCTGACCAAGGGTGTTTGAACATTTGCACACTCGTCATGCTGCTATGTTCTGGGTTTCTTGAATGGCACTTGAGAATGACAGCTCTACATTCCTGAGTGGTCATCTGGAAACCGGCCTTGTCCTTGATCAGAAATTCCACTGAAAAGAAAAGCTTACATTTTTGACATCCTGATGTTTCACAGTGACAGCTGCTCTGCAAACCACCTTTTTTTGTTACAATGAAAGTTGAACTGAAAATAGAAATAACCATTTATGTGCTTCACTACACCACAAGTGAAAAAGTAGACTGTTTGAAAAGGCCAGGTTCTCATTAGCGGTTCTCAGGTTCTCATAACCTACTTACATGTATACCTGCCAGTTTCCCAGACAGGGATTCAGCCTAGTCCTGGACTACACAGAACTTTGAATGGCGATTTTCCATTGAAAGGAATACATAGACCATGACTAGGCTTAATCCATGTCCACATGCTCTGCATGTGGAACTTGGATTAGGTACTTTGTTAGGACCATGAAAATGCAGAAGTAGGCAGCCACCACTGGTGTTTATTTTAAAATAACAAAAAGTACAAAGACACTATGGGAGAGTTCTTAGATGTATTGTGTTTCTCTCTTGAACGATTCTGCACTGATGTACAAACTGTCAATCAGATTGTATATTAAAAATTTCAAAATGTTAAATAGCAAACATTTAAAATGACAAATAAACCTTTAGCTTAATCCTAAATCAAACAACGCAGTATAATGAGTGCTTTTTTCAAATTCAATGGACTCAGCGCTACTTGTGAAGATATATTGGGAAAAAATAATCATGTAGAACACATGTATAGTTGTACACAAAAGTTTTAATACACCCACCCCCCATCTGTTAAATTGAGTTTCTATCTGAACGCAAGTAATCACATCTATTTATAAGTAATCACACACTATTTATTTGTTGGGATTAACATAGTAGGACATTAAATATAAAAAGACCACACTTTATGTTTGAACTGTTTTCCAATATGTTTAAATTACATATTACAGTACATGTAATGCATTTTATACATGTATTCTTAAGGTGTTCAGTATTGGTCTTCTTCTTGACCTTATTCCAGAGACAACCTCCATGACTTCAAGCGATGACCCCACTAATAATTCCATTGCCTGGTTGGTGTGGACAGCCTCTGTGCTGGGATGTGTTGCATTGGCAATTGTCGTTGTTGCCATATGGAGAATATTCTGCAGAAAAAGAGGTACTGAAACATCTCTTCAGATTACACTTTCTAATCGAGACACACAAAAGCAACACAAACAAAGCCAGACTGACTGACTTTCATACTTCAAAGAAACATTTCAGCATTTTTCATCCTCTACCGGCCGTGTCTGTAACATACGGTCAGTTACCATCTGCAATAATTTTGGGATGTTTCCCAGTGTTTGCCTTTACTGTGTAGTAAAAAAAAAAAAAAATAATAATAATAAACCTGTTGATGCTGAACATGTTTCTAATAGAAGCCACTGGCCAGATACTGAAAAGCTAATAATTGGTTAAAGCAACAGTTTTGGTTCTTTTACTGTCCACAAGATTTTACATTTTGGCCACTACAAATGCACTTCCTGTGGCCCAAGTGGCCACTCACCTTGGAAATTCTATTGTTTTTAGCAAACATAGGTTTACTAAAGGTTAGGCCAAACAGATAATTCAATTCAATTCAACTTTGTCATTATACCAGTACAGGGTTGCACAGTATAATGAAACACGGTCAGGCTCCTTCTCCAGTGCAGTTACAAGAATATGTGTATAAATAGAGTGTAATATGTGTATAAAATATATAGAGTGTAGTGCAAATAGACAAATAAGGACAAATAGACAAAGACAATGTGTGCAAACAGTACAGTATGTGTGCAAGACATGTGCAAAGTGTAAGAGCAGTATCAGTTAAGTATGCGGTTGTAAACAGTATAGATATATAAAGTGTACAGTGCAGGTAGGAGAAGCAGCTTAATGTTCAGACAGCTAAATTGCTTAGATAACATGGCTGTGTGGTGACCGTGATGATCTCCTGCTGAGCTGGTCCTGCCAAACATGCTGTGCTAGCTTTGCTAGCTCAGTAGAAACCACTGCAGTAGGTTAGATGATGCCAGATGCATGCAGATGCTACATATGCAGTAGATAGCAATATTAGTTTTATAACATCAGGCAGAAAACAGCAGTAAAATCAGGGGGTATAATGTTTGAACATGGTTGCATAAAAAAAACCCTGCACCCCAGAACTAGGCATGTGCTCGAGGTCAAATGTGTTCTTTCCTAGGACGTGGTGGAGCAGTGAATGAGCATGTAGGTGGTGTGTGGTTATGAAGACTCAGCCTGAGACGTAGATAAAGATGACAATTTCAGATACGACAGAGTGCTTCAGTCTGACTGTGGTTACAGTGCTGGTACGCTGCGTGTGAATGTAGAGCAAACGTTTGTCCTCTTTCCTGAGACCCTTATCTTGCAAAGTGCATAGCTGACCATTTGATAAAACAAATTGTTTATTGTTTTATTATGATGATTATGTTCCACATTGGACTTAATTTACATAGGATTAAACTGTACTTATTTGTTGAGCATGGCCTTTTGTCCGTCTTTCAGCATTGCCTAGCACTGATCAGAAGATTTGTTTGTTCTCTATTGGACTGCTAATTGTACCATCCTGGTTTAGTCTCAGATGGTTTGTCTAGTTTTAAGCATCATTGCTTTATATGAGCTTATAAAGATCACTGGACGCTCCCTGACGCTCAAATCAAGTACTTCCATGGTGTACTAGTCATTTTTCAAGCAAGTCATAAGTTCAGTGTTGCTACAAACAGAGCACGACTGACGAATTTCCATCAGTTAGGAGGCAAATATATAATAAATAAAATAAACCTGAAAAAACACATTAAAACTTTGTCTTATAAAAAAGTTCTGACTCTAGAGGGCAGCAGTGAGTAACATTTGTTTTTTTTTTAAGCTTGAGTTGTTCCTATCCTTAATTATTATTATTAAGTTTCAACACTAGGAAGCAAGACTGGGGCAATTTGGCTGATTTAGACTTTAATTGTTGCAAATTATGCACTAAAAACATAATACATGTGTTTATCACAATTATATATTAAAGCATTAAGTCATTAGGGATTACATTACTGCGATTTCATCACAGGGAAGGGGTTTGTTAGGTTCTCTTGTGGCTTATTGTTTTATAAAGTGGCAACCAACGTAAAATACAATAGAATATACAAAATTTTGGAAACTAATTGAAGTTATTATTAATAATAATCATCATCAACATAAACAAGAATTCCTCCAAGAAATATAGTTCCTTTACAGTACGGAATCATTGCTAAACAACCACAGACACACAGAAAGAGGAGAACACCACTCGATCACTGTATACTGCAGTCATTTTATGAACTTTTAAACTTTTGTTGTAAAAAATCGGTAGGAATTTGGTCACCAAATTACCACCACGAGTCATAGCACCAGTCCAAAAGCCTCTTTCCACACTGAGGCTGAATCTCAAAGAGCTCCCTGCATTACGCACTACGTGGGAATTTTTAAACACGGGCTCCTCCACTATTGTCAGCCCAATAGTGCATAGCATAGCTAAAAAAAAAAATCAAACAAACAGAAAAACAAACAAAAAAGTGTTCTTGCTTCACACTCGGTGGTCCATGCGAGCAGCATTAAAGTCAAAGATTATTCTGCTAACAGCACAAGGATTCTCGCGACATGACGCAGTAATACAGAGCTCAGCTGGTGTGAGCTGGTTACAGGTGTGCTCAGATTGTGGATTTTACAGTGTCTTTAAACACGGCTTAGCTTAGTTTTGGAACAGCAACTATCCGTTTTATAAACGACAGTTAGTATTTCATGATCAACAAGCTATTTCAGTCCACAGTCTTCAGTCTAGAACACATTCTTAGCAAATGCTAAGGAGAAATTCTAAGGAAAACCTGGAATTAGATTTATGAAAATATAGTACATAATTGTTTCCCCTATCGTAGCTGAATTCCAGAGTGCTCCAGCTATAACAATAGAAGACACCTTGTTTATTCTTGAACAGGTAAAGCATGTGCACATGGATTTGAAATTGGCTCATTTGCTTAAATTTATTAAATTTATCAGTTCTATGTCTTTGTATTTCAGTAACTGTATTTACATTGCATAATTTTTGTTAGGCTTTTTGTATTATGCATAAGGATAAAGATTATATTATAACGGGAACTAGGCTTTATGTTAAAGCTGACTAACTTGATAGCTCAAGATAACTGGTGAAACTGAATGACATGACTTTACATTTAATGCTAAACACGGTGGTTGATTTGAGATAATACTGCCCTTGAAAACTCCAGGCTCTAATAAATAATAAACATAGTAAATAGTGTTAGAATATAGAGCCAAATGTACAGAATGAGACACAGACTGTTTTTGTAAATTTGCCCTGATGAAAGTCAGCTGGGTTATTCTTACCACGGACATTGCTTAAAGGAAATCTGAACTGTTTCCACTTGCGCATATATTCAGGGTGACCCTCATTTTCAAAGTAGCCGAACAGCACTAAGGGACTGAAAAGAAATTAAATGCAATTTAATTAGTTTTAACTGAAATTATAAATTAATGAACACATTAACACCAAACAAACTAAAAAAACAATTAAGATTTAATTAGGAAGGGGATCATCAAAATACATGAAACCAAGATATAGTACTTAAACCAAGTAATTCATTTTGACAAAAAATAATTAAGGCAAACTAAAAATAAAAACTATCCAGTAAAGGGATTGTAAAAAGTAATAAAACAGTACAGTAATTGACATAAAATATATAATAAAATTGAAGAATATTAAATTGAAAGGAGAAAAATATATTTAAACTGAGCTAAAAAAAGTTACAGGCTCTCTGAAAGTGTCTGGAGATTAAACATTTAAAAGGACTGAGTGACACCAGCGAGCAGAGTATTAGAGACTCTTGTAGTGAATTCCAACTCACTGGTGATGTAGCTCAAAGCAGATTTCCCCAGTTCCCAGTTAGATTACCTAAAAACTCGGTATTTAGGTAATGCTAAAAAAAAGGTATTTAGGTAATGCTAAATGACCCAACCACTAGACTGAGTCTGATAATTGCAGTGGTTTAGAGAGATCATAGATGAGATATGAACTGGCATAGAGACCAGAGAGTGATTTAAATAAAAGTAAACCAGTGTGTTTCCTGACGCTCTGCTTGCGAAGAACAGCCAATGTTAAATATAAACTGCAGTGGAGAGTTTTGTAAGGGTTGGCAGTAATGAATCTCAAAGCGGAGTGACAGATTGTCTAGTGGTTTGAGGGCATGTCTATAAGCTACATCACCGCAGTGCAAAAACGATAGTAAGATTCAGATTTATTGCCGCACGTAGACAGACAAGATTTACTTTGAAAGAGGAACTGAATCCTCTGTCAACACTTACTGTTTAGTTTATTACTGCGCTTTGCAGTCTGAGGCAGAGGCAGCCAGATCATTGATAGAAAATAAAACTGGATCCAGGATTGAGCACTGTGGCACACCTTTGGTGGCAGGAATTAAACCTGGCTTATGGTTTGGCCGGTGCAACACTGTTTTCTGTGTGAGATGCTATTATTAAAGTCTATCATTAAATATTGTCATCTTTCTTAAAAGAAGACTGTGGTCAACAATGTCGAAAGCTTTGGTTAAATCAACAAAAAAGTACTTCCTCCTGTCGTAGAAGGCCATGATGAGATTTAAAACCAGTGTGGTTGCAGAGATAGCGCCGTGTCTTACTTTAAAGCCAGACTAAGGGTTAAACAGGACAGTGCTTTCATGAAGAAATGTTTTAAGTTCAAAAATTTAAGCTAAACAAAATTGTTTTGAGCTTGAATTGTATTTAGATCTGTCATCTTCCTTCCTTTATGCAGTGTAATATGCAGCTGTTTTCAAGATATTGTGAATAGAAATAGAAATACAATGCATGTAATATATTCTAAAATAACTGGGGTTGCAAGACGCAGGAAATAAGGGCTCAGGCCATCCTTCCCCTGTAGTTTTTTCCAGGTTAATAGCAGTGAGAGAATTAGCCACCATGTTTGCAGAGAAAGTGTGGCATGTATTCAGTTTTGGTCAGGATAAAGGAGGGAATTTACTGCTTTCCAGAAATTTTGAAACTTGAAAGAGTTTGTGATCAAGCTGACATAATAATCTGATTTTGCATTTCTAATAGCAGAGGTACTTTTTTATGCATATTTGTCAGATAAAATTAAATCAATCATGGCAGATTGCAGCTTTAGGCAAGTTGATGATCAGATACAATAGACAACCAGATGAGATTAAAGTCCCCTGCAAACAGCATTTCTGAGGCAGTATGTTGAAATAGAATCTATTTTGCCCACTGGAGAAGACGGAGATGAAGGCCTGTAGATCCATACTAATCAGAGGTGGCAGAAGAACACAATTCCCTTACTTAAGTAAAAAGTACTAAGCAATCTAGTAAAACCCATACTCAAGTATAACAGGACACACTTATAAATGTACTTAAAGTAAAAAAGTAAAATGATTTCTTTAAAAACTGTTTAATTTTTGTTAACAGGATTTTATTGAGGCATACGTTTTTATTGAGACACATCCACAAGACCGATCATACATAATGCACACCATCCTCTAAAATGCACTCGTCTAGAGCACCCAGACACCCTTCATGTTTGATTTTCTTTACTAGGATTTGAGATGCACATCTGGAATCTGTACAAAGAAAAACTATTCCTAACACCAGTGCTTTCACCCTACATACCCCAACACTGATACAAAACAATAACAATCAATTGGAATACTGGATTCACACATACACAACCAACACTGCAACACTGTAAATCATATGTCCACTCACCACAGACACTTCTGTATAGAGAAGATGACAAAAACTGTTAAAATCAGATAGTTACACCTACAAAGATAGCAACACCTAAAAAACACAGCTTACTGTCACAGTGAACACACCCAATGAAGAAAACACAAGCCTAGTCATTGTGGGTGACACTGCCACCGCGACATCAGACATGTGTAAGTGACCTTAACATGCCTTACCTGCAATCCTGTATCACAGTAGATGTTTTTTGACACTTTCTCCACTAGCACCAAATTCACTGAACACTTAGGACAACTGTCATTTGTTTCTGGTAGGAATTTGCAGTTTGATCATTCTTGTCTGCCTCCTCTGGAGTCTGTCAATTCAATATAAAGTGAAATTATTACCTGCATCCCTTTGGAGTGCCTGAACCAGGTGTCTGTTAGGATTAACATATCTGGATCAGACAGTGCAATCAGAACTTTCAGTTAGAACCTTTTGAGGCAGTCTTCTAATATCTAAATGAGTTATTACTAGACCTTTTCTTCCTTTAAAACTAGTGCAGTCTTTTATAGGGTTTATAGGAGTTTTTGACTGGGAGTAAAAAGGCAGCAGGGAAGACTGAATGCAGTTGAGGGTGGTTTGGATTTATAAACCCATTAGATTTGTCTGCTTCCTTGACATTTCTTTGACACTTCTTTAAAAGTTTGTCCTAGGTGTAATATCAGTAACTACCATAATATTTGAGCCAGTGATGTGAATAAATGGTTACGATGTAAAGACGATGTAAAGAGTGATTTGAGGCAAAATGCTCTGTTCCAATGAAACATACTTTGTCGGGATTGTTTACAGTGGTGGTGATGGGAACCAGATGTCTGAAGCGTTTAATGCACCTAAAAGCCCTCAAGTTTTTACATGAAATTGCTAAAAATTACGTTCTGTGGCACATGAGAGATTATGTTATGATAGTTGTGAGTGATATGACCTAAAGTCTAATCATAGTGAAGGGGTATATGCAGGGATCTGAACAGTAAATAAAATGGTTGTATTTGTGATGTAGACATGGTAACCCCTGGTTTCCATCATCAGCACAGTAAACAACAGCGTCAGTAAAACCATGTCACATCAAACCACTCTGAATGACTATGTATACATCTCGATAACTGAATTATCTAGACATTTTGAAAAATCTGTGGAATGCCCCTTTAAAGGGTCCATATTATGGAAAACTGAATTTCTCTTGGCTTTTGAGCTGAAAGAGAAGAAACATGTAAATAACGTCAGCTTCAAAACATATCCGGTACAAACAGACCACACATGAAAACTATGCTGCAAAAAAAGCCTGTTTTTTTAGTTCATTACTTCTGTGATGTCACCGAAACCACTTATATCCACCTTTTTAGCCTATAGCAGGTTAGTGCCATCCAGTCATACTGATGATCTAAGGAATGAGGCACAATACAGGGCAGCCAATCGGAACAGAGCTTATCTTAGTTCAGTCTTAAAGGCACAGTAACAAATACAGCCTGTTTCATTCTATGGGATAAAGAGAGGCTGGAAAATAGTCATGTAAAATGAACTATATGTACATAAAACCACATGATACAATTTAACCTCAAAAACAAAAGAAAATACAAAAAATATTGGATATGTGCCTTTTTTATGCACAATCTGTTAATTCCCTTTTGGATTAAGCACAGCAAATTTTACCATTTGTTTTCTATGTTTTGTTTTCATTGTACATTACTAACACCTAACAAAAACTGTTTGTATTTCTAGAAAGCCCCATCTATGAGAACACCATGGCATGTGCGAAGAGGGATCGCTCTCCACGCCCAAGCATATCAGTGGAAAAAAGCCACCTGTCTAAACAAACTGCCCCTCTGAAATCACATTACACAACTCATCTCAAAGGCCGACATCTGAACCCTTGAATGTAAATACAAGCCTGTGTGGACTCTCTTCTCTGAAACATTACTATCTGTTCACTGTGTAACTTTCTGAGACTGGATGACTGAATGCAGACCCAGCCCGGGTAGTCTGGCATTAAAGATGTCTGTCTGGCAGGATGAAGAATTAAAAAATGCTTTCTTTTCTTATAAAATAATGATTTAAGATATAAAGCACTCACAGATGAATAGATGCAATACAATGAATACAAAATAAAATCAATACACAAATCACACACAAAGCAATGCATTAATGAATGTTGTAAAAGCAATCATGATCCAAAGGGCTAAATAATATTCTGTATGAATATGAATAAGTAGCAATAAAATGTATTTTATATATACATTTTAATAAATGTATTTAATTAATAAATACACCTGTGTAATTAATTCTTGGTCTTTTGCAGGTTAGCTGTATATGGTTTTTTTATTTAAATATTTCATTGGGGTTATTTATTGGATCTTACCAGTCAGTGTCAGTCCTTTACAGGTCATCTGTGCACATTTTAAACATTCCTTAATTTCTTTTGGATTTTTTTTTAATTTGATATATTTATTATATTTTTGTTGATATATTTTGTTATTGTTAGCATGTGGAACACTAACCTGCCTTTAAATACAAGAGAGGAGTGGACAGTTGGAGATGAATGCTGGTCACTGGTGCCACCTAGTGGATATATTACTGTAGTATTCATCAAAGGTCTGAGTTTGTTGCACTGCTTGCTTAGGACCACTTTGCTTGGTTAGATCAAACTGGATTGTAGTGATTTAGGTCTTCAGCCTAACCTGATAACGTTTTTGACCCTTATATAACCTTATGTGCCTTGCACCAGCAAATATATTTTCCCTGATTTGAGCTTTGTAGCTCCATCCATTCAATGTTAGAGATAAATGTGGGAACTGAACTCAGGAATTATTCTGTCAGGGTAGAATGGAGCACTTTTCCTTCCAAGACTTCATAGATATGGGTTTGATGTTAATAGAACAATTCTCCTGCATATCAACCCTGTGTACTGGAAGCTGATAGGCTACCTGATTGGTTGGTTGAATCATAATGCCTGATTTGCAGTAACAGCCTTTCAACATCCTGTTTCCATTACTCAAGAGGTGGGAGTCTGACCTGACCCAGTCCCTTTCATTGGATTTTCTTGTTTTCTCCAGCCATCATTCAAATAGCCAATCAGATTGCAATATGCAATATTCAATTAGTCAATGAGATAGCAGGAGGGAAACTCCAACTAGCCAATCACACTGTAGGATAGGTAATTCAGCCATTGAATCATCCTTCAAACCAATGTATCATACATTGACCACTTAGAGCATGAACTGCACTTGGACATACTGAAAACCTGACAATATTTTATGACATTTACTAAAATGCAATGAATAATAGAAATACTAATGTACATAAACATGTGCATGTATAAGCACTAGCAAATCAGTCATATATGCATTTTCGAAATACAAAATGAGAATTATATCGATAAAAACTTAAACAAAAAATAGATTTTTGTTGTACAGTGTGTCCAATAGCTATGTATCCAATAGCTCTACACACACTGGTATGTACTGCAGACTGCACTTCCATGTGCACATGGTGTTGCCAGATAACAATAATTCTATTTTGTCATTAAATCATTACATTATGTCATTAGAAAATTATAGGTTATCACTATATATAAAAACTACAGAATCTAAACTGGTCTTGTATATATGAAATTGTGACTTCTATTGTATACTACAACTTTATTTAGCTTTTCTGTAAGTTGTGGGTATAAATATTAAATAATACACATACACTGAGAGACCTTTAACAGCCAGGCCCCACCATGTGAGGTCCCACCATTACCAAACCATTTTACACATAAAGCTAAGAGTTGGTTTTATTGCTTGATTTTTAAAGTATGGGGTTAGAGGTCACGATAACTTTAAAAGCATGTAATTTGCTTTGTTTAAGATGTGTGTTTAAGGGTTCATTCATCCTCCTTACTTTCATTCACTGTCCTGGACGAACAGCCGCTTGTTACCTGCGCTGGCGCCCTTCAGAGGAAGTGAAGGGAACAAGGGAAGAACGCTGCGGACTGGAGCCCAAGCCAAACCTCCCGCGTGCTCCATTAACACGAACACCTGCAGCTCATGTGGTGGCCGGAAGTGAACCTTCTTTCTCTCTGTTAGAAATCTCAGTTTTAGTGGTAACGCTAAATATGGCCGATACTGACTTTTTACATTTATTTAAAAGTTCGCCTGTTTTTATTAGCTAGCTAGTTAGCTCGCTAACTGTTACCTACCGTGACGAAGACCAGTTACCCAACGTATTCACAGACACTGCAGGTAAGACCAGTCCCCTGTTTGTTTGTCTTGTTTGCTGGTATCTGAGTTATTTAAAAGTAGGTAACTGTGGTAATAATGGTTGAAGAGGGGTTTACGGACGTTTGTTGGTAGGATAATGCTGAACAAACCCACCCACAGTGTTGTAATAGCCTCAGTCAGTCTGTATTCTGTAGTAGCGTACGTTGTGTGCCGCCTGTGAAGTAACTTGATAGAGACTTTACAGAGCTCTGTCCACTCAGTTTTCTGGACCGTCTCCTCTCCACGTTCATGTTTGTTTGTCCTTCTCTTACACACCTGATTGAGCTAATGGCGACAGTAGCTGGCAGTAATCTGTGTAACTGTTTCCAGCTGGCACATGACCCACCTTCAATGGCTAAAGTGTGGCTGAGAATAACGCCAGTCGTTGTTTCAATATTGGGGGAAAAACAAACTTTGTTCCAACGTTTACTTTCGTGGTTGTGAAAAATACTTCTTAATCAGCGTTGAAATGTTAACTTTAAATCAGCATGATGGCTTCAACATTCTAAATATGATGACGATTATTACTTTATTACCATTTTATTATATTTTGATCAGATCACTTGTTTAAATGTGTATGTTAAATATATGTCGTCACGGTTCAAAGAAAACCATGTATCTCCATTTTTGCCTATTTTTACTTTTACGCATCATTTGAACACAGCAACTACAGCGTGTACAAATTTCACGATGAATGGACCAACAGAAATGGCCCAAAATCACTTAGGAAAAAATCTGGCTCCGTTGACTTACTTTAAAATAGAATTACATTTTGCCGTCTCCTGTAAAGTTGCCATTTCTTTGGACAGCGATGATATGTTAAGAAAGCAATATTCAGTAAAAACTAGAAAATAAGTTTATGAACAGACTTTGAGTTGGCTTGCCAAAACCCACTGTAACAGCATGAAAACCATGATCATGTTAACTGACAATCACAGTAGCTATCATTAAGTGCAGATGTGAAATTTGTATCACAAATTATTTTGAAATGGAAGATGGAGGGATTTAAAAAAGGGCAGAAGGGAATGCAATCTATAGTTTATTCAGTGGTGAAAAGAATGTTGAAAAATCATCATCAATGTTGATTTACTTTCCAGTATTGGAACAAATGTGATTCAATGGCTTTAAACTTGATGCACAACGTTGATTCAACCGTGAATAAATGTTGAAATGCGGACTTGGTTTCTGCTGTTTAGCTGAAAGTTGGGTCTTGAGACACAGCACATTCAGCATGTGACCGAGCTATGCAATCCAACTTTTTATATATCTCCGGAATATTTTTATGGAGTACTGAGATATCTGAGGATGTAGAACCACTTTGTGTTATAATTTTAACCAACTAAAGTTTCCTAAAGCTGCATCTGATGTCAGTAGTGTGGCTTATCTCTCTATGCCCAGTGCATCTGTAATTATGAGTAGCCTGGGTATTTTATTCAGGCACTAAATAGGCTAATGTTGTACATCTTCAAAAATTACCTTGCAGTTTACTGGAAATATTTGCTTTATACATGTGTGCAATACAAGTATAGCAGATTTTAAAGAATAAAACCAGTTTCTGACATTTGTAGTAAAGCTTTAACACATTATAACAGATTTCTTTTGTCTTACTGATGTCTGATCTTGCTCACACCTTTGCAAAATCTCCCAAACAAACGTCAAACTCCTGTCCTAACTTGTCTGTGTCCAAGACTTTTTTTTGTTGTTTCTTCGAGCAGGTTTGGCTGCTTGTAGAAGGTTACCACCACCTACACATTTACTGGGTTTGGCAGCTGTATCTAATCTACTACTGTCTTAATGTGAATACAATTTGGCACCTGCTGAACTTGAACAAAAGATAAAGCTTCAGAATAAAAAGCGTGGACCTCCAAAGCTAATCAGCATTCTCAACTCCAGAGGAGTCATAGATGAATGTTTTCGTTTTATTGATAAGTTTGACTCTGACTATAGCTGAGATCACCAAGATAACCTAACAATGAGTTGGGTGTATTTTCTAGTGAAGCGATTTTACAACTTCACCGTAACACACTAAAAGGCACACAAAATATCACACACAAAATATCCTGTCTGGATTATAATACTGGCTGTATGTGTACTTGTAAACATACAGCCAGTATGTTGTAAACCTGCTTACCTTTTTAGGAATACTTTGTACTTTGTGGAGTAATGGGCCCTGTGTCATCAAAGTCAAGTAACTGTTTTACTTTGTCATGATTATGAATTAAGAACAGTAAGACAAAAGTATATACAGTATGTTGAAGAAGTCATCCGTAGAAGGTACTGTTAACTAACTAGAGGCTTGTGTCTTGTGAAATCGTCATGTATCATGCCCCTCTGGTAGTATGTTAAGTCTATAGGCTATTGTGAACTGTGTGGTTCTGCTAGTAATAATGACATGTCTCTCTTAAAGTCCTCTCCAGTGAAACAGCATCTTGGTAGTACAGAAGCTATCTAATTGACGCATGTCTTCTGTAGAGACGTAAAACTAGTTCTTCGAGCTGTATGTAAATGTTAGGGGGTTGTTGTAGGTGGACTGTACTCTGCATTCTCAAAAATGCACAATGAAATTTCTGCATTGTCTAAAAACAGAACTCAGATATATACATAAAAAGAGGGAAAAACAGACATTACATTCATGCATCAAACATGTCACAGACACTAAGAGATACACTAGCGAAATTCTAATAAAAAGTGCTGTTTTGCGGAGTGCTGATCCACAGCATGTACATGTGCTGCCGCCATAGCAGAGAGACCGCTACCTTTAATAGCTAATTATAGACAGCTATAATTGGGCGTGTACAGTTGTATTTAATGTTGTACAATATATTAAACTTTTTTTTTTTTTTTTTTTTTGCCTGTTCTAATCTGCCATACTCAGAGAAGTACAAAGAGTGTATCATGTCTTCAAGTATTGTGACTTGCCATATCGCCAACCCCTGCTTTTGTTTAAGACTTTAAGCCAGGAAAAAGTTGTAAATATAAACTTTTACCCTTCATAAAGCATGCATTTAAAACTCATGTCAGGAACACAGTTCTGCATTTTGAAGGTACGTTTAAATTACTTGTTTCTGTACTGGTAATGTGCTTCTGAGTCACTGATGGCTCATTTAGTTACACACCCTGTAGAATGAGCAACATCAGCTGAACTTTCGCACTTTTTATTGGGGCTGCATTTCCGCTAAACTTAGCTACTGGGCTAAGTTCATGTTGTTTTTTCATATTGTCAGTAAACACTCACAGACTTGAGCCAAGCAAAGGTTTCAGTGGGAACTGGCTACATGGAATCTGAAGGTTTTTGTCAGGGAATTATGGCAATTTGTAGTTGGCATCCACTTTTCCATGTAGGCCTCCAAAAATGCCTATTCATAAGTTGTTCATGAGGTACTTCATTTGTTTATTTGATGCCATATTCAAACACTTTAAACTTTGTAGGTAAATTAATGCAATGATGATTTCAGACAATGATTATGAAAATAACACACACACACACACACACACACACAGTGCTCCCACTAAGGCTTATGGGAAACACTGCACATGCTTGTAAATATCCAGCATGCTGCGCTAGCAGTAAACAAAACCTAAATCTCTTGCACCTGCCTTACTGTCTGAACCAGTCCACATTTCCACCCATCAGAGGCTTTGGGAAAGCTCTCCCTCTCCTGTATATGAGCAGTTTTTGCCATAGGCAGGCTCAGGCAAATAGTTTCTCTGCCAGAAACAACAGTGAGGTGTCTTTTCTCGCCCTCTGGCGTGCCCCAGCTTGTCATCCCGTTTGGAATAATAACACGAACCAAGCATGCACTCTGTTCTCATTGGGTGAAACGAAGGGGCCTTGTCATCAGCCTTAAGAAAGCGTGGAGTGGCCTTTAGCATATTGTGAAGCCCTGCTGGAAAGCTCTGACTCACCATAACATTCCTGGAGTTAAGCACGGTGTTGTGTGCGTTGTTGTGGGGGGTCAGGACATGTAGTGCCATGTAAGGAACTGCAAAAAACGTAAGTTTTTCCATTGAACTGCTCCTTTAGTTTATTTCTTTGCTGTACTGCAGGTTGCTTGACAGAAAAAAAAGCATCTTTGCAGAACTTTGCAGTTATGTATTTTTATGTACACCAATCAGCAATAACGTTAAAACCACCTCAGTCTGCACTCCTTTTCCATTTTATCAGCTCAATGCACAATATAGGTGCAAGTAGTTCTGCAGTTATAGACTGTGTTCCATCTGTTTCTCTGCATACTTTTATTGCTGCCACCAAAACTATCCACCTTCACTGTTCTGTGGGCAGCATCCTGTGACCACTGATGAAGAACTAGATGATGACCAACAGAAACTGCATGGTAACAGGTGAACTACTGTCTCTGACTTTACATCTACAGTGGTGGATTAACAAGGTAAGGGTGTCTAGAGTGGGCCCAGCATTTACAAACTCCTGCAGCACTGCTGTGACTGATCCATTTGTCACAGCGCAACACAAACTAACACTCCACCACCATGTCAGTGTCACTGCAGTGCTGAGAATTACCTATCACCCAAATACTACCTGCTCTGAGGTGGTCCTGACCGTCGAAGAAAGGGTGAAAGGTTTCTATGCAAAATGTGCATAGAAACACATGGACTGCAGTTTGTAATTGCACAACAAAGTGCACCTATATTGTGAGTGGAGCTGATAAAATGGAGAATGAGTGCAGAGACATGGAGTTTGTTTAATGTTATGGCTGATCTGCGTAACTACTTGTTTACACATAACCTGCCTTCAAAATGTAATTGTTTGTCTGTAGAACATCTTCTGATTGTTGATTGTACCAACTAGTATGAAAACATGATTATTATTAACCAGTAATAGCATGTTTTGTCATCCCCTCCCCCACCTATCACTAACACAATGTGGGTTTCAGATTATTGTTGACTTTAAACTAATTTGTACACTCTTAAATGGTTCTTAGCCTTAAATAACCACTCTAGGAAAGAAAATAAATAATTGCTACAGAACTTTTATTGGCATGTTCTTTAAACACTGGAAAACTTCACCAATATCACACACTCACTTTATTCTCCCAAAAATAGGTGACAGTATCAGAATGACAACCCAAATTGAGATGTTGAAGAAGGCAATTGTAAAAGAAGTGTCTTTGAACTAATGGGCCTCTACCAGGTTCCCATTTGTCTGAAAAATCTGGAAATATATAGAGCCAGCAATTAAAAAAAAAAAACTGTATATATTACATTTGAGTCAGAAGGCCGATTGTTTGTCATCTGTGGATTCCTCTCGTTTGAAATCACAGCTGTTGTTAGGCAAATCGAACCCTCTCCTTTTGCTCACTTTTGTGATTAATCTCGCCTCAACCTGTCCTAGTTTCCATTTGCAACTGTCTTTATCTCCAGATTGAATTTCTTGCGCAACATGACCACAGTTAGACTGGTACATGTACATGTAAAAAAGTGAAGGGGGGTCTCTGGCTTTTCCACAGGATTGTGTAATATTCTCTTTTGGAGATAATCCTTGTTTGTTCAGGGCGAAGTGCTAATTGGTGCTGTGTTGTGGTCTGGGATTGAAGTTGGAGAAGGTCACTAGAGGCACTGGGATGCAAGTCCCTTTTGTGTTGCAGCTAGGTGGAAACCTGACAGCCAACAACAACAAACATGTTATGATTTATGAAAGAGGCCAACAGGTTGGCTTCAAGCAAAGAAGTATATGTAGCCTGTTTTTCCTGCTTTTTTCCCTATAACTTTCAACTGAGCATGACTGGGCATGGCAAACACTACAACTCTGTGCTTTAGAGTGACTATGTGCATTGGCAATACTTTAACAATACCCCCATATGCTTTGTTCAGGATGTTTGTGTGTAGTATTTTCTTAAATGCATAAATGCTGGGTAGAATTAATCTCCTTTATCAACTCCAGTTGATCCCTGCTCAGATTTTCTCTTTCTTTCCCCAGATGTAGACCATTGAAAAAAAAAAAAACACACTTAGGAGGATACACAGTCAAGAACCAGAATTCCTGTTGTTCCATCATCTGCCACATCTGCAGTACAACAAACACCATGGATTTCCCTTTTGATCTGCAACAGTGCAGAAATTGCAAGCAATTAAGCTGGAGGCTTACCCCTACCTAGCCTGTATTGTTAATGAATAATGATGACAATGTGCCAAGAAGATTTCAACTTTTAGTACTTTTGTGTGAGCAGCAACACTCCTGGCTCTCGCGCCATGTTCTCTCCTCTCCTCACCCCAAACGTCCTGTGTGGCTTGATTCTTGCCTGTGCCTTCACTGTTCTCTGCACCCCAGACTGCACTCCTCGAAAAAGCATCCCATATGAAAGTAAGATACACCGTTCCAGTTTCTTACTGTAATTTGCTTGTGCATACCATTTCTCTGAGTCGATTTCCCAGGCAAGGATTAAGACAAGTCCTGAACTACATTTTCTGTTCAGTGGAATGCTGTGTAGTCTAAAACTAGGTTTTCTGTCCATGAAACTTTGTCCATGTTTCATTGCTAGATCGTATCAGTAACGTCTTCTTTTGCCAGTAAACTTTTAGGATGTGGCAAATTGTGTTAATTGATCCATCCATGCCCTGCCTACAAGTGCATTTTTTTCATAGCAACATCTGTTCCAAGGCTGCACAAGCTTCACTGAAATTTGTAACTTGCATGGCATTTTAAACTTAACTTTATGTATTGATTCCAGTTCTAATAGTTTAATTGTTTGACAAAAGCTGACTTGTGTGCTGTAATTTCTCATTAGGTTTAATGGGGTTTAACTAACATTCTCTGAAGCTTGTCTAGAATCTTGACAGCTGCCAGCAACACATTTGCAGCTGTACTTCTGTATAATTAAGTTCTTATTTCTGCAATAGTAATTGTTCTGCAGTTCATGTCTGTCTTGTAACCATTCAGGTAGCCATTTTAAAGTGTTTAGAGAGGAAGGTATTTGGAATTACTCCTCCATGCTGATGAGAGAGGACCTGGGACTGCTGATAGTGGGAGCCAGAGAAGCCATCTATGCGCTTGACATCAAAGACATCTCTGTTGCTAAGGCAAAGGTAGCTTTGGGTTCTCTCTGAGCAGCTAAGTTAGTAGTTTGTTTGATTGTTAAAGTTGCAGTTAAATGCAGCATCCTTGTTAATTGTGCTTAATTTATTAGACAGGCTGGCAAGTCACACAGACCAAGAGGGATGAGTGCACCTACAAAGGAAAACATCCTGATGTGAGTTTGCTTTTCCTGTGTCATCACCACTCATTCTGTGCATGGTAGTTAAAGCACCAATAAAACAATTGTGCAGCTGCACAGGTTTTAAATGATACCCTCGTAGGATGGTGTAGGAGTTTCTTGGCAGCTGAGTTTACAAATACTGTCAATTAGTGTTGCATCAGAATGAATATTCTTGGCCGAAACCAGACGCACTGGGCCAATCAGGACGCACTGGGCCAAAATCTGAATTAAGGTGACAAAAAAATAGTATACATTTTTAATACTAGATTTATTACCGTATGTCGGCTACAGTACGTGACTTGAAATTCAACTTTCTCAACGTTATTCAAGACAATCAAATTGCATTGTTTGTCTAGTTATGGTTTGCACTTACATCTTACTCTTATTTGTTATTTATTTTTTTTTTTAATTTATTTATTTTTTTTAAAATCTTTTACTGTAGTAACTGGTATGTATTCAAATATGTAGTTGACAAGTTTTCATTATTACAAATATCAAAAATAGAAATGATTGCCCACAATTCTCATATTCTCACTGTTTATCTGGTGGCACTTAAACGGTTTGAAACCAAAACAAACTGTATTAAATCACAGAAAGTCCAGCTTGATGTTTGTTTTGGTCTCAAATGCAAAGTCAACACTAATGAAGATATGATGACTATAGCACACAATACACTCCGTCATCAGATTTAGCTCAGGGAAGGGCTCTGAAGCACAGCTTACTTCACAGAACGTTTTTCCACATGTTGTTTGCAATTACACCAGAGAGGTTTCCTAATCACCAAAGCTTACATGGTTTTAACTTTCAAATTATTTGAAATGTGTAAAAACACAATGTTGTTTGGTGTCTAGTTTATAGTAATATCTTATGTATAAAATAATGGTAGTGTGTACAGTGACTAACTTGTTTCTCTAAATGGACTTTGTTTCTATAGATTCTAATCTAACTTGATTACACTTTCAGATTGAATGTCAGAACTACATAAGGACGCTGCACCAGATCAATGAAAGTGTGATGTATGTCTGCGGCACAAATGCTTTCAACCCCGTCTGTGATAATATTGTAAGTTTATCACCACCAGGAGTGTATGTGTGCGTGTGTTTGTGTGTGTAGAAGGCAATGCACCTGTGTTCTAACATGTGCTCTGTGTTATGCTTTTAAAAACAAGAGTAAAACAATTTAAGAGTATACATTTATGATGTTTTCCCTTTCCGTGTGAACAGGTTTATGTTGACGGACAGCTGAAACTAGAGGGAAAACAAGAGGAAGGAAAGGGCAAATGTCCCTTTGATCCCTTTCAGAGGTACTCGTCCATCGTGGTTGGTATGTACTTCCTTGTTGTAACTTTCTCACAGAGTGCCCTTTCCAGAGGGCTGCTGAAATGCTTGTGTTAATTTAAATCTTGTGTTAAGTATATGCACCGACGTTCCCCTCATGATTAATTTATTTTATTATTTCTTTTATAATTACTTTTTTGTCCTCTTCTAAAAGTCAAATAATTAATTTCAGACCACTCAATTTACCAACCCAAGTGATCATTTGCTTACAGAGCAAGTTGGCAGAGCAAGAAATCTATTTTAATAAATATGGCAGTCTAATCATTGATTGAATTTAGTGTTGAAACAACGTATGCCGTGTTTATCAATATGATCCTAGTTGGCGTGTTTGTTTCAGTAATGGAGGAGTGGGTGGTGTGTGTTCCATTGTGATTTTGAAATCAGAGGCAAAGGAGCAGAGCAGCTTAAAACAACTTGGGCAGTTGTAGTTTACTCTTTTGGGATTAAAGTTAAACTGCTGCTCCTAATCTTAGAACTCTTAAATGTTTGGTGATGTTAAAGTTCTTCTCTGGGTTGATGGAAAAGTGATTTAGCTGTCTCCGTCAATTGACTAACTCTACAGTATCACAGACAGGGTCTTAGGTTATTAAAGACACCTTCTGTAATTGGTTAAATATAAGGAGATTGTTTCATGGCTGTTGGTAGTACTTGATGGGGTGGCTGAGCCTGACTTGTTTGTTTACTTGTTGTTTCTCTCTTCTGTCAGATGGAGACTTGTACTCTGCCACTGTCCTTAATTTCCTGGGCTCAGAGCCAGTCATCCTCCGCAGCTCTCAGACCGTCCTGCGCACTGACTTTAAGAGCTCCTGGCTTAATGGTATGCTCATTTCATCCATTTTTATTCTAGAAATGCTTCTGAATTTCCTGTACATCTGCTGTGAACATGCTTAATTGATTTCTACACCAATCGTTTCCACTTAAAAAAACAAAACAAATAATAATAACAAATCCCTTTCTGATGATGCGTATTGAAGGTATGAGAAACTTTTGGAGAACTGCTTTGTGGTAGATACTTTAGGGTGGACTGTTTTCAAATATGTCATGGCTGAGGGATGCAAAGTTGTGCTACAAAATAATAATGACAAATAACATTAAACACTAATTTTAGAATCCTAAGTGCAAATAAATAATTATTTTTTGTTTGCTTGTTTACATACACATTACTTACTTATTGTTGCCTTCCTCTCCTGTCTCCCCTCACAGAACCCAACTTCGTCTACATGGACGTGGTGCCAGAAAGTGTGGACAGTCCTGAAGGGGATGACGACAAGATCTACATATTCTTTAGTGAAAACGCAGTAGAGTATGATTTCTACAACAAGCTCATTGTGTCGCGTGTTGCACGGGTCTGCAAGGTAAGACTCAAGTTCATTTCAGGGCACATTTGTAATACTTGCAGTAAGGCTTCCATGACTAATTTCTTACTAGTTGCTCAAAAAAAGTAGCTGACTAGTCGACTATGCGTCAGTGCTATACTCTTCTAGACGCCTGTGAAAAGTGTGTGAAATTTTTAGTATTTTGCTAAAAGGGTCCATTGTGGCAGATACTGCACTTTGAGATGTGAGGTATTTTTTTGTCTGTCTGTCTGCCTCAGGTTACATAGACTTATGTAAACTGGATGCTAAAATCGCAACAGTTCTCATGAAGACTTTATTTTGGCTCTGTCTAGCTGTGCCTACGTGCGCTGTGGGGAACCAAATGTTTGTTTATCAAGCTAAAGGTTATTAGCAAGTGGTTGTATCTTCTCACCATTAAGTCTTTCAGAGTAAGGTGGCAGTAGTTGCTGAACGAAGAACCCTTCATGTCCCATTATAAGACATTTATTCTTGAATTGACTTTGAAACTGTAGGTTGCAAATCAGCAAGATATCCTTGTGCATTTGCAGAGTGGGGTTCCATGTTTATTTAATAGCCTTTGTTTTTGTTGCACCTGTTGTGCTAACTGATCTGCGATTGGATGTTTTGCATGTCGGTCAGCTCCTAAGCCAGACCAGATGCATGCTTGTGATGGAATTAGATTGATTTCCTGTGTGTTTCTGCACTAATAAAGTGCTTTGGAGCAGATAAACAAACAAATTTCTACCACTGCTTATTACCGGCACTGTCCTCAACTAGTCAGGTGCTGCCCACTAGTCAAATTATTCATCAACTAATGTAGAGTCTGTTTAACCCCTGAAATGTTAAGGACCCATATGTGAGCCCACACTATTTTCTTACTCTTGTAACTATGTAACTTGCATGTTAGTGTTCTTGTATTCCATTTGTAGTACAATAACATCTACAGCCTACAATCTAAACTCAACTACAAGACACAGTTGCACTAAGTTTCTCTGTCAATGAATTGTTTGTGCCACTTCAGCATGTTCTGCTGTGTATTTATTTTTCTTTTATAAAACTTTGATCTTTGCAGGGTGATAGGGGTGGTCAAAGGACCTTGCAGAGGAAATGGACCTCTTTCTTAAAGGCCAGTCTGGAATGCCCTGTGTCTGGGAACATTCTGCCCTATGTTGTCCAAGATGTCTTCCAGGTTCATTACGACAACTGGAGGGAAAATGTCTTTTATGCCGTCTTCACTTCTCAGTCGTGAGTAAGGCTTTACTCTACGAGTTAAGCGGGTGGTCTGCACTGTAACCTGTTGCTGAGTGTTAATTCAACTGTTCTGCTCTGACATCTAGAACAGGAATGACTTGTTTCAGCCCTGGCGATAACTGTGTGTTTACTTACATGTGATGAAAGGTGTGTTTCTTAATGTGTTTGGTTTGTTTGTGTGTGTTTTGCATTTAGGGCCTCAAATGACTTGTCTTCAGCCGTATGTGCATATTCTGTCACGGATATTAATGAGGTGTTCTCCCATGGAAAGTACAAAACACCAGTAACAGTAGAGGCATCTCATGTGAAGTGGATCATGTATACTGGAGACACTCCTGTCCCTCGACCAGGGGCTGTGAGTCATAATTTTTGTCATTGCATGTCTGCTCTAGAGAAAAGTTATACTGCTGTAGTCTGCTGTTTTGCCTTTTTATTGCAAGTTTGCATTCTCCTCAAAGAACTGTCCAATGATGCGTTAGGAGATTTATACCTTTTTTTAAAGGGCTTGTATCCTACAGTTTGGTTGAACATTGAAGAAACCAAATGGTTAATAATGGCTTAAAACTATCTATTCTGTGGTCAGAACATGAAAAACAGCCAGCAAAACAATTTATAAATCTGTCATGTTCATACCAGCTGTGAACAGATCACTTTTAGTGGTGATGTGTGGTGGCCAGTGCTAGTGTATCAGATTACAGGTGCTAAACTGCTTAGTTTCTCAGGAACATCAGTTTAGTACAAGCAGCAAACATTAGCTTGCTCAGTATGTCAGTGATAGATGTGGTAGGACTGATGGAGTGTGGCATGTGATCCATGTCACGACATATCAGTATTCAAACACAAGCTAACACAAGCAGACCTTTACCTTTCTTTGTCCCACCCTTGTATAGTAGTTTATTTGCTGTAGTTCACTACAGTAACGTCAGTTCGACCATGCTGTGCGTATGACAGCGCTGCTTTATGTTGGTCAGCTGCTAAAAACTTTTTTTTTTTTTTTACTTTTTAAATGGGATTTGGTAATGCACTAATAAATAAAAAAAAAAAATAAATAAAAAAAAAAAAAAGAGTTCTTTAACACGCAGAACGCTTTGCGTATAGATATGTGGAACAGAAGTGATTTGACACTACTGAAGTTTGTTAGGATAAGGGTTTGCTCTACCCCTATGAAGTTTCACACCACTTATCACTCATTTCATCTCCGGAGAACAGATAAAGGATTGCTCCACTCAAACCCCACGAAAGTATATTTGCAGTTTCAGTTCTTGCTCTCTTGTCGAATCTTGTTGGAAAAGCCGTTAGGGCTCTTTAGAAAGCGGAAGTCTGAGAATGATCTGTTATACCAAACATTAGTTCTGTTTCCATCAAGGAACAATATATTTGATAACTATTACTGTTAGTGTTTTATCACCCAGCCCTGGTGGGAGGTGAAGTTGCCTTCCTATTCACCAGCTTGTTTTGTGTATTTTGCATTCCACCTTAAATGGTGCCCATGCCCATTGACTGTATCGATTTTGCTCTGTTGTGTATGTAAATTTTGGGAGTGTAAATATTAAATCAAGCTTATTATGTTTAGGATTGTGGAATATGCATGTTTTACCATCCTCTTAATAAATATGAATCAAAATGAAATCTTAATAGTGTTAACATACTGCATCAAAATCAAAATTTCTATTATGAGCCCTTTAAAAGTAGTTAATTAACAAAAATGACACCAACTGTACAATACAGTATCATTTAGATCACATAGTATTGTTTTCATTAGTAACGCTGACTAAAGCATTCAGAAAAAAGTGAACATTCATCCAGATTTTACGGACAGTAACGTTCGTCTTGTAATCTTGTCACAGTGCATCAACAATGCAGCAAGAGAGTCAGAAATACACAGCTCACTGGACCTTCCCGATAAAACCCTCCAGTTCATCAGAGATCGGCCGCTCATGGACGACAGTGTGAAGCCTCTCACAGGAAGGCCGCTGCTGTTCAGGAGAGGGATTTCATTCACTCGCATCGTTGTTGACCGCCCACTTGCACTTGATGGACAGCCTTACCTTGTCATGTTTATTGGCACAGGTACGTCCGTGCTGTAACTTGCATTTCCTGTTATATTTCCATTTGTTGATAAAGATCATGTGTTAGGGCTAAAGAAATGTGAATACTTTTTTTTGTGTGTGGAGTTTTGGTGCTTTGCCAACAACAGTGCTTGTTTACAAAAGCCCAAGCACTATGCATGCACCCATGTGCTGTCATATTTGCATGAGTTGCTTTGTTATCTTGTGATTGCAGTTCTAGTTAGATGTAACTTTGATAAAGAACTGGAACTGTCTGTTTATTTGAGATGCTTCTCTTTTTAGACAGTGGGTTTGTGCAGAAAGCAGTGAACTACAGTGGAGAGATGCACATCATTGAGGAACTACAACTGTTCAAAAAGCCAGAGCCAATCAGTGTCCTGCGTCTTTCAAAAAGAATGGTACAAAAAAAACCACACAGTTTGAGATTAGCACAGTTACTGTGTACTGATTTGTGATTACATGTTATATAATGCCTTGTCTGTAGAAGCCAAATTTGTGTCAAGTAAAATTATTGTAATAATCATATAATGCCACTGAAATAAATTTGGGCAGGAGGTTCAACCTTATACAAAATGGAAAAACACTCAGGTTTGTAGATTTGATGTTGGATTAAAGTAGTGCAGCATGATTATTTTAGAGTTATCAAAATAAATTATATCATAAGCTTTTTTTGAGCATATATTGTCAGTACTTAAATAACACTGACAAACCACATGTGCAAAGTAAGCAAAATTCAGCAGTGTAGTTTGTAAAACATTGAACAAAATCATTTGTAATTTAAATGTTGTTATTTTGTTGTAGTATTTGTGGCACTACAGATTCTGTTATGTTCCAATTTATTCAATCTCAGAAACACAATATTATGATTCATATATAAAATGTCTTAAAGAATTGTGATATTTTTGCCATATTGCTCAGTCAGATTGCTAATGCAGACATGCCTTTATAAATGATTTGATGAATACAAAACATATTGACACCTTGCTTTGCAATGTTACAACTAGTCAAAACTGAGGGCTTTGCTTTGCCCAGTAAAGTGTATCTGGTTTTGTTTTGCTTTGTGTTAGGGACAACTCTATGCTGGTACAGTGTCTGGAGTGGTGCAGATGCCTTTAGCTGACTGTGGTCGCTACTCATCATGTCTGGACTGTGTTCTTGCCAGAGATCCTTACTGTGCCTGGGATTTTAGCACTCGCCACTGCACCAGTTTACCCAGCCCATCGAAAGATGTGTATGTAAAGCCTATTAATAATATACATTTCTTTGTGTTTCTTTGTAAAGTGTATCAGTTGGATATTTTGGGACAAAATCCTGTTTACATATCTAGGACTTTATTTCAGAAACTTTTAATTTTATTCCTAAATTAAGATCTGACAAGGCTATGACTTTCTTTTTTTCACCAACTTTTATTATAGAAGCAAATGACTAAGGAATTATCTTACAGAATCAATTTTAGGGTTATTACTAGACAATCAACAATATGGGCAAAGCAAATGCAGTATAAACAAAGCTATAATTTATAGTTTAGACAGCTGTTGTGTAAACATTGGGAAAACAAAACTGAAAGGTTTTGTACTGGATGTTTTAGTGACCTTAAAAAATGTAGAATATTATGACTGCACCTCCTGCTGTTTAACAGGTTTCTTTCCCCTTGCTTGCTTCGGTTTCCATTAATGTGTTTCGTTACCTTGTACTTCTGGCTATCCCTCCTAACGAACAGCCACATGTAGCTCCGTCTCCTTATTGGTGCTTGTATCTACTTTAACAGACACAGGTAATGGGAGTTAATCAGGTCTGCCTGGGACTTTTTGAACTGCATATGTTTACAAAAAACACACATTTGAAGCTGGCGTTTTGTAATGTGGATAAATGTATAAACAGCATGTGTTAGTGAATGCTAGTGAACTTGTTATGCATAATTGCCTAAAGCATGAGAATGACTAATGGTAGAGACCAAAAAAATAAAAAATAACACTGAAATTGCTGGAACTACAATAGGATTCTTCTGTAATCCAGATAAGAAATCAGGAGTTAGGTTGATTATGAACTCGAGGATCTGCTTGGAGCTATGATTATAAATAATCTAAGTATGAGACTAATGGCTGGAGAAATGTGACAAAAGGTTGCATGTGTCATTTTGTTTGAAATTCCTGTTCTTAAATGGTGCAACAACTCATTTCAGGCACTTTTCAGGTACAGTTGTGAGAATTTTCTCTGTTTAAGAAATTTCTCTATTTATTTAACAGAAATGTTAAACAAAATGCTGCCAAATAAAAAGCAATGTTCAACTTTGTTAGACAGCAGTACTGACAGATTTTACATTTTCCATTTGTCTAAATTATAATTCTTTTATTCAACATCTTTCTGCACGTGTATAGTTTTCTAATCAAACAATTATGCTAAAATAAGTATATAATGTTCAAATAACAATCTCATGTTTACTCAGTTAATACAGGGCAAACATAGAGATCACTTTTTACAGTCTATATCCAAACTGATTTATCCATCGGGAATGCTAGCACTTGTCTTAGAAGACTTTCGTCCAGGGCAGGCTGATTGAAGCCTCCTCAGCTCTCTCACATTGCCACATGTGTTACTACAAAAACAGGGCGAATGAAGTGAAAGTATTAATATGTACAAATGTCTATCCATTTTTTTTTTTCTTTTCTTCTTTTTAGTGATTTGTTGCAAAGTTTAAAAGACGCAAATGCTTCTCGCTGTCCTGAGCCAGGTACTGACTCCTTTTGTGTTGTATAATTTATTTGTATTGTTATTGTAGTATTGGTATGTGTAGTGATTAGAATCTGCATGTGCTTGTTGTAGCCCCTGTGCAGCCAAAGAACAGGACCCTTGTACTGGGCAACAACATCATGCTGCCATGCCAACGGGATTCCAACCTAGCTCAGATGAACTGGCACTTCGGTGGACAGGTGCTCAGCCCCTCAAGCAGGAAGTACAGAATCTACAGTGATGGCCTCCTCATCTACAATGCTTCGACCTCTGATGCAGGACGCTATACCTGCAGATCAGTGGAGCAGGTGGTCAGTAGACAGTACGAAAGGACACTGGCCATTTATCAACTACATGTCGTGTCAAATGAAGATGACAAAGACCATATTTTAGATGGCATAACCACAAAAATGCCTCATATATCAACTGCTGTTCCAAATGTGGATCCAGCACTGGATCCACAATATCAGAATGCAGCGAGCAGCTGGGTGGCCATGCAGGTCGCTTTGGTTGTGGTGTCTGTGTTGATGGCAGCATTGTTGCTGTGGAACCTGTACATGGGCCATTTGCCACTGCAGAGGTGCTGCAGGCAGCAGTACAGCATGCAGTCTCAGTGTGACTCTGCTGCATATGCACCGCACCAGGGCACTGTTTCTGATACCACTGAGACACAGGCTGGACTGATTCTCATTGAAAAAAATCATCATAGCAATGGGATTATTTTGGAGCCATTCAAGTACACCATTGATGAGTCCGAGATATGAGCTTTTTGGTGTACAGTTTGTGAAACCTTTCATGGGAGAAAATATGTGAACTGAGGATCTTCCTTTTTTTTTATTTTGTGATAAGTGGATGTTAATAAAATTATTAAAGATTTTTTACTTCACATGTCACTGCTGAGGAGATTTGTTTATTTTTATTTTTTGAAGTACATTTGAACAAGCAAGTGGCAAGCAGTATCTCGTTCGACATGAAATGCAGGCACCCATGCTTTAACCATTCTTTGTAGACTAACTCATGTTTCTAGGATCATTGAATTAATCTTGAATTAATTTCTCCTTCAAATCGTGGCAAGATCCTGGTCCAAAAGCAGCAATACAGCCTCAAGCCATAATACTACAGTCACCATGTTTCAAAGCTGGCACGAGGTTCCTAAGCTGGAATTCAGCCTTCAGTTTGGCCAACATAACATCTTTAATTTAAGCCATAAAGGTCCATTTGTGAATTTATCTGTCCACATGCTATTTCTTCTGTAGTCTTCTGGCTTAACCAGGTGGTCTTTAGGACATTTTACAAAGGTAGAAAGGTTTTTCATGGGGAGCAGTGGCTTTCTCCATGATAGCATTCCATACACCTTGTTCAGTGTTTCGTGATGGTGGACAGGCCTGCAGCTTCCTATGTATTACCCTGGTATTTTTTGAGATCCTCCAGAATATTCTATGCCTTTGAGTCTTTTTTTTTTTTTTTTTAATTATTATTATTTATTTTTTTTGGATGACCACTTCAGGGAAGGGTAACTATGATGTTGACTTTCCATCAGTTGTACACTCTCTGCCTGATGGTGTATTGGTGAAGTTCATACTCCCCAGAAAGTTTAGAACCTTCTCCAGCCTATGAAGTGGCTGATAAGAAATCATTTGACAGTGATATTACATGCACTAATAAATGTATGTGCTGAAGACCACACTTTGAGAATGAAGACTCAGGTTGATCAGTCTTCATATTAAAGACCTGCCTTCATCAACTGGAAGTCAACTAGGTATGGCTGACCCTACCGTGAGCAGCTGATTATTTTCTAACTGATTGAACCTCCTGACCCTAATTATCCCCTGTACTAAACTAATTCTAGGGATTTACATACTGGAAATAAGGACATTTGAATGTAATGCCATGCACATTTTTCTCAATGCCATTAGAGGAATCAGGAGTTATTAATTTTTTTAGCATGATGTAAGAAAAAAAAAAGACAGACAATTACACAGAAGCTCCAGCTTAATATAAAATCATTTTTAGTGTTTACTGTGTCTGTTGTTTGCCTTTATTACAGCTTCCATTATTCTTCTTCTTCTGCAGCTGTATTTTTATACATGTCCAAAGTTCAGTCTGAGATGCTGTTTGCAGGTAGTGTGCCTGTAGTGTGGTATGGTGTTCATGTTGATCTAGTTCTATCCTGTTCATCAAGTAAACACAAGGGCTGTTCCTTCCCAGTTATATTGTGTCTCTTGGCACTCAGTGTGCATTATCTGTCGAATACAAACCACTGAGCACAACTGTCAACAAGATATTATGTGTGTACAGTAAATATGCTCAATGTATACTTTTAATGTAAAAGTGCTTCTGCAAGACGGTTTCTCTGTGAAAAGTAGAATTACTGCTGAGCGTCTCATGTATTTAACTTGACAAAATCAATAATGAGCCTAACAAAGGCTCAACCAAACAAATCAATAGTGAAATAATAAAAATACATTAATTTAGTTCCCTGGCAGCACAGTGGCGCAGTGGGTAGTGTTGTCACCTCATCAGCAAGAAGGACCTGGGTTTGATGTTGGGTGTGGAATTTGCATGTTTGTACGTGTCCACATGGGTTCCTTCTGGGTGCTCCAGTTTCCTCCCACAGTCCAAAGATATGTTGTCTGATGAATTGGAAATGCTAAATTGTCCCTAGGTGTGAATGTGTATGTCTGTGTGTCTGCCCTGTGATGTACTGGAGTGTTGTCCAGGGTGTTTCCTGCCCTTCCGCCCACAGGTGAATGAATCTAAGTGTGCGGAAAGAGTATTTGAAGAGACATTTTGGTGAAGAATGTGAGTCAGTGTGTGAAATACCCTCTAGTATTGAAGGTCCCATGATGGCTCACTAATCCAGCTGGTTGGCTGCTGACTCAACAGTGGTACTTCAAAGGCACCAGAATGTTGGGTTTAACAATTCTTCATCTGGAAATGCTGTCTCTTCTTCTGTGTTCAGTTGGAGAAATAAGTAACAGTCCATTCCCTCCACCAGTCTCTTGGGAGAATTGGGTACGTTGAGATTTACTATGGATGGATTTACTGCGTGCTACTATGCAGCATATAATAAAGTTCATGAAAAGTTATCTGATGCATAATTACAGCTGTTGGGCTATGAAGGACTATTTGAGTGAACTCATTTGCTACAGCGCCATCCTGAGGCAGATCAGTGCATCAGCGCTAGTCAAGTTAGTCAAGAAAAACAGAAGCTCACTAATTGTGGATGAAGCAGCTAAACAGCAACGTCTTAATGTCAAAAGCTTATTTTTAGGCACCACCCCCCCCAGATTTTTGTGATATTCGGGTGTCCAAGAGGTCAATTAAGGGGCCCAGGACCCTGGTATTCTGCACCTTGATGTAAGTAAATGAACCACTATTATCATTATCTTGTCATCAGTGTTGATTTGAGACCTAAACACTGAGTCTGACCTTCTTTTTATCCTGTACACGTTACAATGTGTTATTTAAGACAGAAGACGTGGTCTAAAAACCCATGCCAAATCTGTGCCAGTACCTATCTCTGACTATTGAATTCTAAACCTTTCGAAAGTGGCTTGCAGTGGGACACACTCGCTATTTTTTTCCATACTTACTAATGCTACTTTCAGTATTAACTAAATATATTAAGTAATTTTGCTTTAATAAAACAGAATGTAATTTTACCAAATTGTTTCCAAAATCTGAGTTTATAAGCACATTACTGTGGGTAATACATACAAAATATATTTAAAAAGCACTGAATATATTTAAATATATAAAAAACATGAATATATTTAAAAAGCACTGAACTACTATGAAACCACACTGTTACTGCAGACACATCCTTAGCACCCAACATTGTTTAATCAGAGTGCAGATTTCCTTGAGGTAATAAAAAATGACCCTACCCGACGAGACCCCCTTTCACTAACTCTCTTGTACCTCATATTGCTTCAAACAGTGAGGATGAATTCTTCTTGCAGCATTTAAAAAGACCAGCATTAACATCTTGGTCAATGTGCTTCAGGAAACCTCGAAGTCAACCTTTGAGGAAGCATCTTGATTCTTCCTTTATGGCTTGACCGACACTGCTTATTTGACTGGTCACACTGGTGTGCTTTGGAGATTGATGTCATTAGTGTTACTGGAGCCGTCTTAAAACGAATCAGCATGGATCTCGTTGTTGACTGTACAAAGTGTGGATCTCCACATAACCTCAGTGGACAGAGATTTAACAAGAGATCAAGACTAAAGAAAGTTCGTCTGTGGTTTTGAACTGAAATCTGAGGCTCATAGCATCACTATGTAAAGAACTGAGGATTGACTTTATCCAGGATTCAGTCAACAGCCATTAAAACTCAGGCTCCTTCAGTGATTTAGCATATCTAACCACAATGGAGAGCAGCAGCGCCTGCAGCAATGGACCGTAGCAGTTAGGACTTCATTTTACCATCGACTACCTGTTGTACACCAAAGGTCACAAGACTGAACAAGAAGAATCGAAGAAGAGTTCTCCTACAGCAGTGGTTCTTCAGACCACTTCAGACCAAATTACTGAAGCTCTTCCAGAAGACCATAATAATGTTTGTTAAATGAGTGTCTCTGAGTCTTCAGACAATTAGTAGGGTGTCCTCTTGCTTTGGAAAGAGGTCCTGCAGCTAAATCAGCCCTTTGTGGAAAACATATTACCTTAATACATTACCCTAATTTTCATGGCCATCCTGGCCTCCAGGGAGACAAAAACATCTACTGTCTGATATCTACCAGTGAATCATGAATCACTATCTTTATTTGAAGAACAGTGTACTTTAGGGGAAGGCAATCAGGCTTATGGAAAAACTTTGTCTTTAGAACTTCACTTCAGTGGTCTGTTCACTGAAAGAACTAACACAATCTTGATAACATAATCTTACTATAATCTTACCACTAGCATAATCCTAAACACAAATATCTCTCTCTATTTATTTATTTATTTTTGGCTTGGAAGGATGGTTCAAGGAAAAAAACCTTCAAAGTACATGATATTACATGGAGGTTCTTTAAGCTTTATAAAGGTTCTTCACACAAAAATATTTAGTAAAATACCCAAACATCAGAAGTGGTTATTTTTTTCATATCTCCAAAGAACCCTTTTTGGCAACTTCATTTTTAGAAAAGAATTTTTAAAAATCTTTATAACTAAGTGGCTTAGATGTAGTCAAAGTTAATTTAGAGTGATTTGATGTTAGAGAAGTAGTTTTAAAACAATATTTTTATATAAAACATATTTTGGAATATATTAATGGGAGTGAAGTATATGCAGGTTGCTCAAAAAGAAAATATTACTCTGATAATATTTTCTATTTTATCTATGTTATCAAAAGTAATTACATATAAAATACTCAGAATACATGTGTAGGTCCACTGCATGGTAAATAAGTTTACTTTATTTGTATTGCAGATATCTGTGACCTCAGTGCACCATCTTATCATCTATAATCTGAATTCTCTTTCTAACAGAACAAGAACCGGAGGAACAGCATCAGACACAACCTTTCCCTGAACGAGTGCCTTATTAAGGCTGGACACAGAGATTCACAGATTCGTTGGTCGGAACTCATCACTGAACATGACCCACTGCCATCTGAGTCATTCCATGACAGTCTGGCACCATTGCAGTCTTTGGAGATATCGATGTGGTGTTAAGGGCAGTCTTCGTAATGGTCTGTGTGCATGTAATCCTGGATTGTGCAGCCCTCTGCCAATGGTGCTGGCACTAACAGGATGACTCATGGAGGACATCACTGCCTCACTGAATGTCTGCAATTGTGGCTGTTGGATCAGTCAGGTACAGCGATAAGGCCCGTCCTTGCTCACGTTACATGCACGGTGAGCATGAAACTTGAATCATGTCCCACATTTCTGTTGGTTGATTCCCTCTGGGTGCAACTATTTGTGCAGCTGTTGTTTTGATGATGAGTGTATTACGCACAAAAAGTAGGCAGATCATGTAGGCTCAAAATATTACTACAAGTTTAGTGTATTACAATCAACAGTGATGAATTTCGATGAAAGGACTTAGTTTTGCCTCAGTAAATACATAGATCATGTCATACCAGTAGTTTGTGTAGTTTTGTGAAACTTAAGTTATTAAGTTATTATTTACAATTAATAAAAGACATTATATCAAAAACGTATATTTTATAAACATACTTAATAGAATAATCAATATCTCAGAAGATGTTTCAGTCTCATATGTGTGTTGTTGCCTGCCAGATGAATAAATGTGTTTCTTATCTCTTCAGAGATTTTTAAAAGGCTTCATTATTGAGGCTTCATTACACTAATGGAATGAAGTGCAAAGCCCAGATCCTGGACTTCACTCACAAAGTTAATTCAGCTGTGAAATTAGAAAATGTACTAATGAGCACCTTAAGGATTACATAAAATCGTCTGCTCTTAAACACATACTGCACTGAGTTTATTAGATTAACCAATAACTTCTTAAGGGAACAACTCATTTCCTAGGCTGACCATTTACCATGTGTGCTATATTGTCAGATTTGCACCAGCCTGTAGTTTGTAGTTTTCCTCTGTGTGTTTGTACGTATGAATGTCAAAAAGTTTGGACACACAGGAACTGAAGTACTTTTTGTAATCTTATAGACATGTTAATCTAAAGGCTTATATTACTTGTGCTAGTACACAAAAACTGTACATTAGGGATGGAGAAATATCTTATGGTCTAATGAATCTGATCAGGAAAATCAGAAAATGTAACACACAAAAATACAGTATGTGATTATTAATATCATACAGTGGTGCTCAAACATTTGTGAACAATTTAGAATTGTCTATGTTTCTGCACAAATATGACCTAAAGCTAGTCTTAAAATTGATAAAAATGGACGACAATATGGTAATTTACTTATTATTCAATATTACATATCTGTGAATGGTAATAACATGTAAACCCTTAGGATTAACAAATTAATTGAAGGTGAAATTAGAGTCAGGTTTGTTCCAACATCGGGATGACAATCAGGTGTCAGTGGCCACCCTGTTGTATTTAAAGGACAAGGGTCTATCAAAGTCAGACCTTCATAACACGTGAAATCTAGAACATTCTAAAGGGTTCTCACTCTTTCAGGCACCACTGTATTTAGTTTTGGGGGTTTCTGTGTCATTTTCTGTTCCATGCTTTTTCATTTTTCTTCCTAATACTGAAATAAATCAAAGAAAGATGAACTTGTACTTAATGTCCACTTTGACTAGAAATTAAAATAGGTTAATTCTGGTTTCTTGCTTTTTTTTCTTGCACAGTACTGTATATGTTTTAAAATACCTCTGGACAGTAAAGTCTCAGCATATCAGCATCTTCCTCTGCCTTGCTGGAAAAGCATATCTCATGGTAGATGCTAGTAGATCATAGTATAATCCCATAGGTGCTGTTCTGTAATTTGATATCTTTAGTAATATTGTAATGCAATATTAATATAGTAGAGTGTTATAGTAAAGAGGAAAAAAAGAACCCAAAATGTGGAAAGGAAACACTGTAATTTTTCATTTTTTCACATGGACCAACCGAAACAGTCCAGAATCTTGTTTCATTAACTTCTAATCAAAGTTAATGGTTTTTCCTTGTCTTGTAAAATCACCTTTTCGGAGATATGAGGTTTGGTTCCAACAGTAATGATATGCAATAGAATTAAAGCCACAACTGAAAAGGTTTTGATGCCGGTGTGTATGTGCGTGTTGAAAGTGAACATGCTGCTTATGGTAGGGCCCCCTTTAAAAAAACAGTGGGTAAAAAAGCCGATCCAACGATAAGCACCCCGCTAATTCCAGAAATCTCCAGCAGTTTTGAGAAATAGGAAGCTTATCACACAGAGTAATCTGCCAAGCAGTCCCCGGTAGAGCATCCACATTGCCGTGGCTCACTGTGAAGTTCAAGACTAGGCCATGGTGGTACTTCAGCAGTTCATTACCCTGAGCAGATATCCTATTACAGTCCTGATATTTTCTTTTTAGAAGTCGCTAGTATGCAGCAAAAAGTATGAACCCGGCCCAGACGCAGCAAAACAGACCCAAACAATGATACTACCACCATCATATTTTACAGATGGGATACAGATCTTATGTTGGAATACAGACTTTTCCTTTCCTGAGACATAAATGCTTTACATTTATACCAAAAACTTTATTTTAGTCTCTTCTGTCCACAAAATGTTTCTTAACCAACTTTTTTATAACCTTCTGTCCACATGATCAAAGCTAAAGATACAGCAGTGCAGTGACTCCTTGCAACCCTTTCATGCACACCAATGTTGATCAGTGTTTTTCTGATAGTGGACTCTTGAACGCTGACATTAGTCACTTTCTTAGAAATTGCCCTGGGCTCCTTTGTGACCTCACAGATTATTACATGTCTTGTTCTTAGAGTGATCTTTGTAGGTCGACCACTCCTGGGGAGGGTAACAGTGGTTTTAAATTAACCTTCATTTGTACACAGCATGTCTAACCATGGATTGGTTTGAAACCAAATTCTGATGGCTTTATAACCCTTTCTGGTCTGATGACAACTCAGAAATGCGAAATTATACACTCAGTATGTATATTACCCAGTATATCAACAATGCAGATCTGACTTTGATATATCTGTGTTTTTACTGACTACTTTTAGGACTTGCACAGAACCCTGATTAGGTCATATTTATGCAGAAATATAGATATTTCTAAAGGTGTATCCTGGGACATACAGTGGTGCTTAAAAGTTTGTGAATCCTTTAGAATTTCTGCTGCATGACTCACGGTCTCTTGGATTCAGCTCACGGACAGATGTCCTGATATTTTCCGTGAGGATTTCCCAGTATAATTCAGAATTCATTGTTCCATCAATAAGGGCAAGTCGTCCTGGCCCAGATGCAGCAAAATAGGCGCAAACCATGATACTACCACTACTGTGTTTCACAGATGGGATAAAGTTTTAATGCTGGAATGCAGTGTTTTCCTTTTCCTTAAACATAATGCTTCTCATTTAAACCAAAAATGTCTATGTCGATGGTGGACTCATGAGCATTAACATTAGCTGATGTGAGAAAAGCATTTAGTTGCTTAGAAGCTACCTTGGGTTTCTTTGTGATCTCACAGACTATTACACATCTTGGTCTTTGGTCTTGGTCTGATTTTTGTTGGTCTACTTTTAGGACTTGTGTGAAAATCGAATGAAGTTTTAGGTCAAATTTATGCAGAAATATAGAACATTCTAAAGGGTTCACAAGCCTTCAAGCACCACTGTGCACTGTAAAGTAAAAATGAAAAAATAGATTTTGATGGAAGTCACAAAATAATGTTACATGAGGACCATTTGTTTTACAAATGCCAAAGAATACATTTTCACAAGTGTTTCATAGTGTTGGCCATATAGGGATTAACAACATACATCACAAGTTAATTTCCATCAATACAAACAGATCTGATGTGTGTTTATCTCCCATATATTCATAATGGATCTCACCACTGGCAACCATTCTCAAACAACCTGTAACATGACATATGCGTAACCGATCATATTAAATTCCTAAATAGATAGTCTTATGTAAGCAATCAGGCTAGCATTAGATGCTAGAGGATTGAGCAGCATCCATTGAGAGCATCAACTTATTAGTGACAAAACAATAGGAAGTAAAAAACTGTCAATTGCATTATTGTCCTGAGGGGGGAGTATTCTTCTTTTTGCAGTGGGGTCCTGTTACTCCACTGATTCTCATAATAGTTTTCTTTCAATTATAGGAAAAATATGAGCCATAGTTATGGGAAGAAGCACTCAGCACTTAAGACACAATGTTCTTCAGCAATTACACCAGTAGTAACAAGCCAGCTAATTAAATTTCTTAATCAAATCTTTCTGTTCAGTGCACTAATTTGCTTAATTCCCAGGAATTGTTGTTGCCATTAAATCCCCTTCAGTTCACCAGCTTTAGGGCTTTAACTGTGCTGCATGTGTTTGACCATGCTGTGATGTGCACATTTGCAAGCACACACATATCAATGCAAATTCTAAAACACTGCTTTTATGGAGATTTTGCTTTAAACCAATGAATGTAGCCACATACTGGCCGAAGTGGAGATGTAATATACATGTTTGATTCTTTCAGCTCTCGTAGCTTGTAAAATGATGTTCATTTTCTTATTTTAATGAATAGGCATCCCTTCATGGGCAGCGTGTTGGATTTTGGGTTTTATCTGCTTAATCTAATAGGATCTGTGGACGGGGCATTGGCAGATTAGTGCGATGGGCTTGGGCCTGATTAGCAGAGAGCGAGGTAAGAAGATGATCATGCTGCGAGTGCAATCAAAACAGTCTTTTCATGTTTTAGTGCTGTTCAACATTTCAAAGCTGATTTCATCCAATGTTGTGATTCTCTTTAAGCTCATTCATGCCCATTGACGCAGTGCTGATTACAGTGACAGTGATATTTTGAGCATTGTAGAATTGGCAATTATTAACTTATTTACTTTAGTTTAGACATATGGTCTAAAACTAATAATGCACGTTTTAATAAGCCAAAAAAATCCAGGCCTACCTTTCAAAAAATATGTTTAACAACATATATATATACACAGATGAGCCAAAACATTATGAGCACTCACACATGAAGCGAATCACATTGATTATCTTATAACAAAATGGGCAGGTGTGAAGACATAGCGACCCAAATTTTATAGTCAGATGACTGGGCAAAGAATCTCCAAAATGCCAAGGCTTGTGGGTTCTCCTGGCCAGCAGTGATGTGTACCTGCTTACAGTGGTCTGAGGGTGATCAAAGGTTATAGCCTTCTAGTTACAGGCAAAAGCCTCCCAGACATCCAGCTCAGTTTGTTGAAGGCAAATTTACAGTCAGAATCAGGAATTTTACAAGCTCTAATTTGTTTAGTCATTAGAGTTTAGTTTAAGTTAGAATAAAGATCTTAAAGCAATATTTGAAGGGTTTTGTTCCAAAACAACTTTTAAGAATGATAATTTTTCATGATATACTTTGTCAGCTGTTGTTTAAAAACTTGTCATATCCAAAATTGTTACAAATGAATATGCAGTATTTCAGAATGAAACTCTTTATACACACAGTTTTTGAACGTTTGTGTCATATCTGTATTGATATTGTGATACTGCAGTTTTCATCAGATCATTAATTCTTCCCATTAATAAACACACAATGTCACTGACACTACTGTCACTTTAACGTTATGGCCAGGCTTTCACATATATACAGGCTAGAAATTAGTGTATAGATAGATAGATAGATAGATAGATAGATAGATAGATAGATAGATACTCTCACCAGTAGATGGCAGAAGATGCTCATTAAACACATCTTTATCTACATCTTTGTTCATATTCTGCTGTATTCTCCTGCATAGGAACTATTTTAAACCATAAAACAACAGATAAAAAGGAAAACTAAAAACAAGAAAGTTTGCAAGCCTACATAAAGTAAATGAAAGGCAGTTTAATTAAAATGACGTACCTACTGTACAACAACTTCCCATGGTCACCACTAGGGGGATCCTATAGACCGTAAGCTGCATAAACACAAAGGGAACCTAAAGAGCACCAGGGTCCTTATGGAAAATCCATGACCCTCTCCTCCTCTTCCATCTCCATCTATCTCCAATGGTTGCTATGGTGACTGAGCTAGGCCACCAGTAGACTCAGATGACCCCTGAAGTAACCTTTGACCTATGAGGCTATGGCCAGGGATGAGAGGTCAGGAGTGACCAGAGGGCAACATGAACCCTTTTGTGATTGGCTGTCTAAGCAGCCCACATATCCTCAGCTGGAGGATGAAGTATAGACTATTCTATAGATGTGTAGCTGGATAAGCAGCGGGAGAAGGCACTGCATTCTTCACTGTAGATCATATTACACCAGAAACCCACAGAAGTAGATCAATGTGTTTAGTACTTGTGGCTTCAAACACAATATTAGATGTGTATGGGAGCTATTAGTGCTATACGGCTACTGGCACTGGAAGTGATACTTGCTACACTCTTGCAAACAATGGCCAAAAAGGGTTCTTTAGACTGAGAACCTATTTTAGTTCCCTAAATAAACATTCAGTGGATGTTTCTTTAAAGAACTTGAACTTGTTCTTTAAATAAGTTCCCCAGTTTAAAGTACAAAATATCATTTTTGTAAAGGTTCCCCATCAATCGATTGTGTGCAAAATGATGACTGACAGGTTTCTCATACAATCACAATCATCTTTGGCCAAGCCTAGGAAAAAACCTCTCGAAACAAACGTGCAGTGAGAACAGTGGTGGAGATAAAGCATTGTTTTCTGTTCTTTTCCTCTTTTGATGATCATAATTTTATTATTGGGTTCTGCTTGAATAGATTTACATGCAAAATATTTGTTTGTAATTTTTCTGTATCAGTATTTACCCTCTGTCTGAAATGCTCTGTTCCAGATGTACCCCTCTATCAGGTGCTACATTATTTATCTGTTAGATAGATACCCAAATATTGATACTTCCAAAATATATTAATATCATTTGTTTGTTTGTTTAGTAGGATGGATGTGTATCCTATTTCTCAATAAAATAATACAAAATTCTGCTGTAAGTAATGGTGTAGTATAGGAACTACTTTTCCTTCCGCCTTCTTTCTTTGCTGCCAGAAAAGCTGGTGAGTAAGAAGTTCCTTCAAACGTAATATACGGAAGTGAGTCTGAACTGTGCATCTTTATTTGTTAGACTTCTCTGAGTGAGTCTGACAGTTTAACACAGCTCTTGTAAATAACATGCTACAAACACCAAGCAGAATATTAGATATACTTATTCTTTACCTTTATCTGGCATAGTTTTGATAAGGTTTAAATTTCATTATAAACTTTAATTATATAACATATTTAATTTATAATATTATTATATATTCAATATATAATTAACCATAAAGATATTAATCTAATGAAGACATATTTAGGGACTCAATTTTCAATTGACAGTACTACTGTAGTTTAGGTGAACATATGATTAGGATATTGTCAAATACTGAATTGAATTGAATGTTATTAAAAAGAAACACAGAGATAACACAGATTTCTAAAGGGTTTATTTAATATTAATGTCAGATTTCTGTTATAATTTATCGTTGTTGAAAATCACAAGCTTTAAAGTATTGTATTGGTATCAGGATATTAGCCTTTGTATTACTTGGTATTTGATCGAATGGAAGATCAGTTGTATTGCCTATCCCTAGTTAGCACACGCATTATGCATGGTACCAGGTAGCCTAACTGAAATTTTTGGAGATTAACCATTTAATAGCCTTTATTTTTGAAGGACATATATCATGGGAAGCTGTTTTTTTGTTCTCACTTGAAATAGGAAATGATAATAAAAAGAGTTTTTTGCTGTAGTGTGTTAAGGGGTTAAAGTTTCAATTCAAACAGTTCACCCCTCAATCCATACAGTCCAACAGACTGTTTTGACTGAACCATTTCTGCGGTCTTGAAAACCAGTGTATTCATGTACAGTAGATTTGCTCATACAGCCTATTTCATGCTGAAGTAATTAGGCCCTGTTCAGTTCCAAGCAGATTCTGGGTATGTGACTGGTTTGTTTGACTGGTCAGATGGATTTCATGTGTTTGTGAGGTCAGAATGCATGACTAGAAAGTCTGTGGTGCTTATTTACATCTTCACAGCTTAAACAGGAGACATCTTTTTTACTTTATTTCCAGGGGTGGTCTTTTCACTAAGCAAAGGTAGACAGCCACCTAGGGCCATGATAAGCCAAGGGCTCCATGAAAATACAAATTAGCCGTGCTGTGCATTTGGATGTTAAATAGTAAAGTAAAGAATTTTTTTGATTCATTTACTTCTATGTTACTCTGTTCTAAAGCTTACAAAACTCTGTAACAAGCATGTGTCTTAAAAAAGACACATTGATCTGGCGATATAAAGAGATCCTTTTGCTTAAGGAAGTTAAATAATCTTACAGAATTCCTACAGAAATCTTAAAATGTGAAATATTAGATGTCCTGATTAGATTTCACATGATTTCACTTCCAATCCAGCCAAATTATATGTTGTAATTGTGACTGCTTTATTAATGATTTGAACTGTCTGTTCTCTGGGTCCGCCAATACTGCACGTTCTATTTATGCTGTAGTTATTAGACAGTAAGGCACTGTTGTGTAATATTATGTGTTTGTCCTATTACCTAGTTATTGTTGTTAAGTTAGCCAAATTTTGCCCATACCTAATCAGTGTGTGCGTGTGTGCCAGCGTGAAGATGCAAGCAAGTGCGACTGTAGTCTGACTAGATTTGGTCACTTCTATCTCAAAGATACAGAGATACAAATCTGATTTGCCTTGCAGTGCAAACAAGGTCACATATATCGTCTTAAAGGCACTGAAACAAGAGCTGCCTGTTTAAATACTGATAAATAGAGGCTGGAAAACGTAAAAAATTTGGACCTCAAAGGGAAAAATGTAGGCTATGGGCCCGTGAGTGCAAGTGAGCCAAAGGCAAAACAGAGACTTCCCACTGTGTGTTTTCCCATGTGTGGTGAGAGAAAAAGAGATACACATTTGCCATCTTTACTGCAGTTTGCGTTTGCCCCTTTCTCCTTCACACAGCACTTATCAAAAGGATGTAATGGCGGACGCTTACATTCAACCACTGCAATCTGCAGTTGTGTTGCCCCCTCACACTAAAAGTGCTCGTTGCATGTCGCCCCGCATAATAGCATCCCACTAAATGGCGGAGGCCTAATGCAAAATGTGACAGTCACATGACCACAGTCCCCCGCACCCACCTAATCCATCCTTTAGCTGATGGCCTGTCAATATTGATTTATGAAGGTAATGGCTGTGGGCTGATAAAAGGTACATGAGGATGATGGTGAGGAGTGCAGAGGTGAAGGTGGACGTAGAGCTCTTTCAAAACGGGAGAACATCGAAGGATGGAAGTGTGTAGTGCATGCCTTAGCAGAGAAAGTGCTGCTGGGAAATGTGATGTTTGTGTGCAAGACAAAATGATGAAATTGTGCAGTTGTAAACGATCATGTTGTTTTGGTTTTGGATTTTGCCGAGGTGTAGCCTTTATGGAATTCTTTTTAATAAATGATAAAGAGCATACCTCAACAACGTCCAGGCTCCACAGCTAACAGGGCGTACACTACACTGTAGGAAAAGAAAGTGATTTGTTACTGTAATGTGAAAAGGTATGTAACCTGCCTGCCTTAAAGGAATAGGTAAGGAAAAGGAAAGGTGGTTGGTGTAGCTCAGTGGGTAACACCATCTACCCACCAGGGAGCCACCACCACATGTGGGAGACTGGGGTTCGAATCCCAGTCTGGGTGACTATGCTGTGCAACACCAACAAGAGTCCTTGGGCAAGACTCCTAACACTACATTGGCCTACCTGTAACATGATTAACCTTGTAAGTCACTCTGGATAAGAGCGTCAGCTAAATGCCGTAAATGTGAATAGTTTACTGAGAAATCAAATTCACCCATACACTAAATCTAATAGACCAGCCAAGACACTTTTGATGTCTGAAGCTTTATCTCTGGTTTTGAACTTTAAAATTTTGCACTCTGGGCCTTAAGCAACATCCTTATTGAAGGGTCAATACCTACCCACCTGAATCCTATTCATTTATATATAAGAATAAAACAAGAATTAGCTACTTAATTTACGTTGATAAAGAAACTACATAAGAAACGCTTTAGAGTGTCACAACACTTTCTGACACAGTAGCATTAAATCAGTTACAAAATGTGCATATTTGGAACCCCCCGATGGCTCAGGGATCGTAAGCAACCGCTTATAATGGCCAGATATTCTGGGTTAACAGGCAATAATCTGTGTCAGCTTTATCAATTTATTATTTCTGTTCACTTCATTAGGTACACGTCTTTGTATCCACACTCATTGAAAATGTGATCAGATCCACTTACCATATAGATGCACTTTGTAGTTCTACAGTCACAGATTGCCAACATGCCGCCACCACGTCAATGTCACTGCGGTGCTGAGAATGATCCATCGCCCAAATAATACATACTCTGTGGTGGTCCTGTGTCCCCAGACCACTGAAGAATAGGGTAAAAGTGGGCTAATAGAGTATGCAGATGGACTACAAGATGTAAATGTAGAGCTACAAAGTGCTAAGGTAAGATGGTAAGATGCTGAAGAGGGCTACTCAGATTTACCACTCTGCAGAGTTTAATTCCAACCCAATTCCAATCTATCACACCTGATACAGGTAATCAAGGTCTTCTGAGTATTTGAGTCAGGTGCACTGGAGTCTGAACTCTGTAGGATGGTAGATCTCCAGGACGAGAATTGTGCACTCCCGCTGTAGAAGAACCATGTTTGGTTCCATAAACTTTGAATGGGTTTTTTGCAGGCCTGATGACTCATTTACAATTTACATAAATGAGATGTGAGTATCCTGACATCTGTAACAGAAACAGATAAAAGTTGTAACACAAATCAAAGCTTAGAGGCAAAAATAAACAAACTTTACAAGATGTTTAGTGCAGACATCTTGTAAACTGACAAAAGTTCAAGTTTAAAGAACCTTAACATATTAAGCCTATATACTATTTAAAGGTTTCTCCAGGAAGCGAAGATCCATTCAGAAACCTTTATTTTAAGGGTACTTTAGAAACAAAAGCCTTTCTCTCACTGGCTCTTGTTGGAAAAGCCTGAAATTAAAGTGAAGCCTGGCCATTTAACCTTGTCACATGTCTTTTTAACCTTTCCACACTTATGTAACACACTTCTCCATGAGATGCGTCCTTCTTGAGGAAGCTAACAACCTCCTCGCTATTCCCAGTGTCATTGCAAGATATCCCAAAAGTCCTCTAAAAGGGGTTTTTAACAGGACCCTCGACACAGTGACCTTTCACCTGCCAGAACTGACCCTAAGGTCCTGACCTTACTGCCATCCCCTGACTCTCCATTTCACACCAGCCCCCACTGCTTTGTGTACTCCTCCGTACTGGACTTTTGGATTGTCATCTGTTCATTCATATTGTGTTTGGATCAAGAGAATTCTGTATATACTGAAATATTTCAATTTGTGTACATAAAATGTACAAACAATGTAGTATTTATGTGTGTTCCCTTAGAAGATGTGTTTACTTTCTTTGGCTCAGAAAATCAACAAAACATCTCTTTTCAAACATGTAACTATATTAGTATATGTGTTTAGAGAACCTGATAACGTGATGCAAAATTTAAGTTGCTTTCAATGTATATTCCAGTATAAAAGCAGGTCTACTGTCATTTTTAATTTGAAAGTATTTAAATATTTCAGTATATATAGATTTTTACTGATCCAAACAGAGTATTATAGGATGACAATGCAGTCCAGTATGTAGGTGTAAACAAGGCAGCAAAAATGGGAGCTGGTGTGACATGGAGAGTAAGGGGATGGCAGTAGGGTCAGGACCTAAGGGTCAGTTCTTAACCTTGCAATAATGAACGACCTGGTAGACCAGAGAAAATGACAGTATTGAAAGACAATATTTTTAATTATAAAGAAAACCTGTTCAACAGATCAAGAACACTATTCAGCAAGTAGGCAATCATGCGAAGGTAGAAATATGATAGAAAGAAAAAAAATGCAAGCATGGCCTTGGAGGCTATACCACAAGAAACTAAAGATTAGTTACATTACATATCTGTTAAAACATGTCCAAGAAACGTGTCCAGCATCTAGTAAAAACTATTGATCACAGATTTCAAGCTGTCATTTTTTTTTGCAAAGGATTGCAACCAGGTGTTAAACACGACAGTTTAATTAAAGATTATGATTTGTCCAAATACGACTGACATTACATGCAAATAAGTGGCGTAAGAGAGAAAGTGGCCAACACTCTGCAGTTTCTTACAGATTGCCCTGCTCATTTATTAGGGGCTCACAATCAGCCAGTATCAGACTCAGTCCAAAAATAACCAGCATTTTTTTTTCATTTTGGCAGATCTGTGTTCCATATTTCTGAAGTAAATATTGTGAGTCACTTAAAAGCAGCTGCTACACGTATACCAATGTGCTGTAGTATAACTATGCATAGCTTATTGTGCTAAATAACCAGTCACCTCTTACTGCAGATGTAACACTTTATGTTATGTTACTATGGAGCTCTTTATAAATTTAAATTTAAAATTACAGTTTGGTCTATTAAATAGCAAATATTGTATGCATGTATATGGTGTGTGTATATATATATATTGTGTACAGACTGTCTACTTGCACTGCTCTTACAATTCAAACATTCATTTGTTGCTGCTCTCACATACATATATTTGCACATAGATATACTTATATTATGTGTATATATTGCTTAATACTGCACTTTATGTAAATAATACTGTATTTGCACTTCTGGTTAGATGCTAACTGCATTTCATTGGCTCTGTACCTGTACTCTGCACAATGACAATAAAGTTGAATCTAATCTAATCTAATCTTATATATATATATATAGTATTTATTGTATATATATTTATATATATTTATATTGTGGCTGGCTAATAGAAAGTACTAGAAAAAGGTGCTAGTGTGTTTTCCATGGTTCTTTAGCCAGCTTAAAGAAAGTCTACAAAGTAATTGTAATCAGCCATAAAAACTGATCAGTGCTGTGTAAAGCTTATATTTTGCATGTGTATAAACACTGTCTATGCATCATTACATCTCTGCATGCCTAGATTTGTCCTGTATTTGTTGTCTGTTTTTTGTATCGTCTGTTTATTATTTTTTATGCTGTACATAACGTCTGTCAGCCTACTAGTACATGTGCACTAATGTCCTAGTCTCAATATGTATCCACTGGATAAGTAGCCCAAACGTGTTTTGTTTGAGCTCACCATACAAAAAAAGTCACCTGTGACTGAAAGGTACCTAATAGCATGTACTACCTTCACAAACACATACAACAGCTGCGATTCGATTTGGCATGGACTTGACATATTTCTGGATATAGGCCACATCAATGTTCAGCCACTCTTGCATCAAAGAATTGTGCAGTTGGACCAGATTTGATGGATGCCATCCCTGGCACAAATCTGAGGAGAATTTCCTGTAGAATTGGGTTTCTCCCACTACTGGTAGACCTGTATAGTCATACACTTCCATACACCTACAAATTCAGCTATTTCCTTCACACTGTGGTCTTTGGCACACCCAAATGCAATTACTCCTTTTTATTAACATTCATTAACATCTGCTTTGGAGCCATTTTCCACACATCCAATGAGACATTCACTGCACTGCACCACCTCTTCTCAATCTATGAATCACTTGCATACCCTGCAGGTATTCATAGCCCCATCATCCTTGTGCATCGCCATCTGCAGGAGCCTGAAGTTACTACTACCTAAACAAGGTGACTAATTTTTTGTCTGACAGGCTTGTATATTCCTTCTTTATTTCTTCCATTAAAACACAGGTTCATATGGGCATGTCAATGTCCATTTTGTGTTTGTGTCCAGTAATAAAGAGTATATTTTTGTGTTTAAAAATTAAAGTCTTTAGTCCTGAAACATAGAGCAAAAGTAAAATGCTCCATTGACTTTTGAAGTACAGCAAAGCTTGTTTTGTGGTGTTCCTGCCTGTGTTCTCATTTTCAACCAAACGAAATTAACAGTAACAGAGACAAATAAATAAGGACATACTGAAACAAGTTTGATATTTTCTCATAAATAACATGACTTGATGTATGGTACACAGCTGAAGTCATTATGGTACTGCCAACTTTGGTTACTTCATCCATAAAGATGAATGAGCTGACTCACTTCCCTAGATGTGCATGTTGCAGTGATTTTATCAAGTTTGCAGAAAGAAGCCATATTTAAATGATCCATTAATACATACGGTATATATAAGACACTATCAAACAGTCAAAGTGTATCTATATTGTGCTTTTATTTATATTGACAACTAATGTTGTCTCAAAGCAGTTTTACAGAAAAGTCACTAAAGTGTGTCCACCTCTAAGATTAGCAGTTAAAGGTGAAATTAGTCAGGTGAGTTCTAACAACGAGTCAGGTGTTTTCAAACAATGGCATGACAATCAGGTGTGAGCGGCCACTCCCCTGTTTTTAAAGAAAAGGATTCTATGAAAGTCAGATCTTTATAACACATGTTTGTGGAAGTGTCCCGAGGCATAACCAAAGGAGATTTCTGATGTTTTTTTGGTGATGGTCAGGGTGGAAAGAGTAAAACATTGATGAAGAGTTTGGACTGTGTACAAATAAAAAAAAAATTTTATTACCCTCCCCAGGGTAACACTACATTCCAGGAACTGCATTTGTGGAACATGGTGGTGGTAGCCTCATGGTTCGGACCTGTTTTTGTTGCAGCTGTTCCAAGACAGCTTGCCATCAGTGACAGAGCAATTAGTTTGGAATTATACCAGTGAATTCTGAAGGAAAATGCCAGGACATCTCTCTGTGAGCTGAATCTCAAGAGAACAGAGTCATGCAGCAAGACAGCGACTTGCAAGCACTAAGCAGAAGTTGTTCTACCAAAGAATGGTTAAAGAAGAATAAAACTGATGTTGTATGGCCAAGTCAAAGTCCTGACCTTAATCCAATAGACATGTTGTGGAAAAAACTGAAGTGAGCAGTTCATGTCAGGAAACCCACCAACATCCCAGAGCTGAAGCTGTTCTGTACGGAGGAATGGGCTAAAATTCCTCGAAGTTGATCTGCAGGACAGTCAACAGTTACCGGAAACAATTAGTTACAGTTATTGCTGCACAAACGGCATCACACCATATACTGAAAGCCAAGGTTTATATACTTTTACCATTCAAAGATTATATAGAATCATTTTGTCTCAATAAATAAATGACCAGGTGTAATATTTCTGTTCACATTTGTTTACTTGTGTTCTCTTTATCTACGTTTAGGTTGCTTATGTTTTAGTTTAGTTACATTTATGCAGAAATATAAAAATTCTAAAGGGTTTACTTGAGTGCCAGAGAAGGCTAGGGTTGAAGCTCATTAGCCGCACCCATACAGTTATCAGATAGGTCTAATCAGTTTTTTTAGCCTGTGTACTATCATATTTATAATTATATCTGAAATCTTGTGATTAGAAAAAAATACTTTGGATTTACTGCTTCATTGTGCAGAGGTGTGGAGATCACCAGCTAATGGACTATAGTATAGGTAGAATATTCTGATCCAAATCAAATTCTTGGTTTTAACAACAGATGCTGCAGTACCTGTTGATGTCAGATGGCTGTGCAGGCGAGGAATCCACCGGGAGCTGTGGCCTTGAGCTGCTAGAAGGAAAGTGGGATCGGGGTTAAGAGGCGTCAGGAGGACCCTGAAAGGCCTTGAGAATGTAAGGACTCTCCAAACACAGCACTCCACAGCACATCCGATTAGCTGCAGTCATTTACACTAAACACTGCCATTTACTCACACACTCACTTGACACAACCACACCAGGAAGCTTCTTCACGCACCTCTTAAGCCTTTCACTGACACACTTTACAGAAACGCCATTCTCACACACCCACAGGCACACACATTTTCACTCTTTCTCAGAGGAGGCAGCAACACCACAGGCTGTCCTGTTAACACCATGAAGCTGTTTCACCATAACACGAAAGGTGTGAGATTGAGAGTTCTCTACTACATAAGACTATATGGAGCTAAGTGAACCTGCCTTACTCCAGTCTGAGAATTTTGATTCCCAGCACTACGTTACGAGGTGGTCTAGTCTCATAGATGCACTCAGGCACTCGTGGGCACGATGGACAAATTTAATCCCAAATCTTAAATGCTACCAGAATAGTCCATCTCACTGGTTCAGATTTAGGTGTAACAGGGTGATTAACAAATAAAGCTTTCAAAGAATGATGAAGAACACATTATTGTAAAAAAGGTTTGGAATGCCTTTTTGTATCTGCAAAAATCTATTCAATGTACTGATACTTGTGTCTTA
>CM067489.1:19612118-19683139 GCA_034552555.1 Semaprochilodus insignis | reverse complement strand
ATATATTCCTTCAATTAACTGCTTTTCTGTAAAGCTGCTTTGAGACAACATAAGTTGTAAAAAGCACTATATGAATATATTTTGACTGATGATTTTTTTTTTTTGACTGAATTTACAAATACATATATTAATATATACAGTACTGTGCAAAATGAAGTCAGGGCAGAGATGTTTATGCAGTTTTATATTTTTATGCGAAGATTAGATGAAATAATCAGCTTGGTCTGGAAAGTCAGGAGCAGTGCGCAACAAAATGATTACACAACCACCTCCAACAAAAGCCCACCAAAACCTGCTTCATCATTACCTAAAGCATTCCTCCTTGAGAGAAAAAAATAAGCTTCACTTTTGCTTACGATCTGAAAACATCCACAGGTGTTTCTGTCCACCCTGTCCAACTCTGTCTGCTATCATGCCCCCTCACTCAACGCCTCCCAAAAAAGATTATTCCTTAAAGGGTTCTTCAGTAAAGAAAATGGCTCTGTGTAGAACCATGAACACATTTAGAGCGCGTTTCATGATTAAAGCCTCCTTTAGATCATGATAGGGTTCTTCTACATACACTCTTTGAAAAGGGTTTTATTTGTCACCAAAGTAAGTTCTTCTGTTGTTAGAAGCTTTGCACCATAACTATAGAAGAAACCTTTTTGAGGCAATATAGAACCATTTCCAAAAAAGCATGTTCTCTATCCCATCAATCTGAAGAACTTCTATGATGTAAACAAACCTTTAATCACGCGAAGCTTTCTTTAATACAGAGTCATTTTCTTTACCAAAGAACCCCTAAGGAACCATCCTTTATAAATGTGTGTGTGTGAGTCTGAAAGGTTGTGTAGCTGCCAAGAAGCTGTTACAGAGAAAAGAGAACAACATTTGCACATTAAACAAAGAAGCTGCTGGTGTTCCAGAACAAAAGACTGACCACCCCAGAGTCCAGACCTCAACATCATTGAACGTGCTGGGGATTACATGAATCCTCAGCAGCAGAAAATGCAACAATCTTCTAAGACTGAACCTTGCAGGTGTGGAAAAATGTTCCTGCAAATGTCCCATTGAAAAAATGACACCATGTGTTCTGAAGACTAATGTAGAAAAATCATATTTTATTTAATTGAGATTTCTCTTCTATACATTATGTACTTGATACCTTTTTGCCCAGTGCTGCATGAATGCTACACAGCAGCAGACAATACCATGTAAAATGTGACATGCATGATGACAATTAATGACCATCTGGTTGACTTATTATACACAGTCATCTATAGAATTTGCCTAAAATGAAATATAAGCGTATGGATATTAGTATGTAATTAGGCATAAGAGCGGCAAGCTTGCAAGTTGCTGCATAACAGTTTTCTGCTATAACTGAATCAAGTCAACCCCTTAAGCCATGTATGTTTTCCAGACATTTCCTTTTGCATATTCTACATATTATCTTTATAGCAGTGGGCACATAATACTAGCTGATGGACGATGATATCCATATCAGTATTTACAGATGATTTCTGCTTAATGATAAGGCGAGATTTTTACACATTACAAAAAGTATATATATATCAGCAAGATATATCAGAATTAGCCCAGAATTCCCATATTAACTAGTCTTAAAATTAACAACTGCATTATAAGCTTATGGTTATTCTCTGATTGTGGTCAGTATAAGCCTGACGCAATGTTGCTCAACAGTATATGTGTACTGCTACGGTGATACCAGGATTTAAACATTCAGAAAGATTCCACGCAGTCCTCAAGTAAAGTCTACAGAAGGTCAAAAGCTGATGCCAAAGGAGTGGGAGTTGGAGGAGGCAGAAGTGTAAAAGCAGCAGTTAGCATGGTCACGCTGTAATGTCCAGTCCAGCCCAGAAATACACTACTCACTCACAGTCCTGCTGAACTCATTGATCTGATCGGAGAAGTGGCTTTGGGACCCAATACAGCTCAAACGGCACCAGCAGTGCGGACTCTGATACCGCAGCGTGCAACTCCAGATTCCCTGAATAAATGTTCTCAGAGCGGAATAAAACAGAAGCGCGCAAAAGGCCCGTTTGGTGAAGCGCGCGTGGCATGCTGGGTCTGCAGATTTAAGTTTAACTGAATAAGATATAGAAGTGTGAATGAAGGAAAAGCATTTATTTAGATCATTTTATATATATGAAATCGGGGAAATTGGAGTGCAAAAATCAAAGCGATTGATCGCGGGAAAATGAAGGTGCGTGCGTTCACTCTTCGACTTCAGAAAGAATGACTTGGGCTGTTTTCTGGGTCCTAGAATTTCGAAATAAAGGCTTTGGTCACGACACACGAGAAAACCGGATATCACTAAAGATATGAGGCTTGACTGTTTTTTTTTTTTCACTACAATTTTTCACAAAAATGTTTAAAAAAAAAAATCACGTATTTTAATTACAAAATACAATAAATTCGCGAATAAACAAAATAAGCATGATTGAATGGTATAGACTTAAAACTGATGTTTTTTGGGTGGGGGTAGGTAGGTGGGAGTCCCACAGTGTAACAGCATTAGTTAAAAATGCATGTTGTGCTAGAATAGTAATTAAAAAATTTAAATGACCATTTACGCCTTCGATCAATGCAACCAATTGATTATCGATAATTCGGAGGGGAGGGGATAAGCCAAGCTGGACCACTGGCAATATCTGATGTACACATATACGTAGAAACATAATCTCTAAATAAAAGACATATACTGTATATGCTTTTATGTGTATATGTGAATGTAAATTAGATCGCGCTGATTGGAAGCATAAAATATTCGCTAAAATTTCTGCCTTTTTTAATCGATCAGAATGCAGATCTATCGATCGGGCTGAAGGGCCGTAGATCTTCTTAACATACACAGGTCTCTATCACACACACATATGCACCTGCTCTCTTTCAGTGCTGAAGGGAATGCAGCCCCCTGCTTATTTATTTATATTAGCTTTATTACAGTAACTCTGTCACTGACAGCACACGCTGGAAACAGAAAAGCGGAAAGACTTAGACGAATTTATTCAGACCGCGAGAACGAATTCATTACCTGTAGTTATTATTCAGAGCTGCGATCAAAACTAAATCTATAAACGATTTCAGTCTTGGACTTATTAAGCTTTGTGAGCATCTTCACCGAGCTGTGTGTTATATGCAGTGTTAATGAAGGAAAGGCTGCTAATGGGTCTTCATTCTAATTTATTTCCATTAAGTTAAAGATAAAAACTCCCGTCTCACGTGAGCTCTGAAAATGTGCCGCAGTTCCCATTAAGAGGTTTAAAAGGTTGATGTCAAGCAATATGAGCCCCCAAAATGCAGTGCGTATTGAACATGAACGGCTTTTCAGTTACATTTTTTCAGTTTCAGGCCAACCAACACTCTCACTTACAGCATTCATATGATACATACATACATATATACATATATATATATATATATATATATCATCCTTTGACATCAACAACGTTTTGCATAATGATATATATAATGATATATAGACTGAGGCCTACCCACACTCTCACTTGCAGCATTCATTTGCTTTTACTTCTAGACTGTTTGACAGCGAATGAAGTCCGAATACGGACTGTTAATGTCATGTACTTACCTGTTTAGTGTTGTGCAGGGCTGAAATCATTCGCTCCTCCGTTGAGTTAGTGTGTGCTTCGTAAGCTTCGGCATAAGCAAGATATTTTACCTATGCGTATTCGCCTCAGTATCTTCGGAGTATTTTATCCCGCTTCCCTGTTGTATTTAATATTAATCTGATATTTATTTGCTCGTTTGTTTGTTGAACTTTATTTGATTTAACGAGTTAAAATATCTGATTGCACCAAACATGCTTTCTCCTGATTAAATATCATATTTAAATCCACAAGGCCGCCGAGCACATTTCCAGCTGAGTGTTTAGTGTGAGTAAACGCGGTTGTTTGTGTTGTATGTGTTGGAGCCTAATTGATTATGATTGCCTCCTAACTCGTCAGTTCTCTGTATAAATGTATAAAAGGTCACGTGCTGTCTGAGGAGGGGAGGTTGCTGCGGATGGTTCCTATCATTGTCCATAAATGCGTGTTTGTTTGTGGCGTTGTGCTCGGAGCTGATTGGGCGCCATTAAACTCCGTTCAGTGATTCTGCAGCAAAGCATGATTTTGGTGAGTAGCGGATGACTAATCAATGCCGTAATCAATGGCGCTATTGTTCAGACATGTGTGCCAGAAGCGTGTGATCCCCTGTCTGAGCCAGGCTGTAGGCCTAAACATACACCATGCTGCAGCAGCGTAGCGGTGGGCCTTAGCGGTGGGCCTGGGTTTGAGTTTACAGCAAAATGCAGGCTCACTGCTAAAACAGGAACTCGGTGGACTAGCACAGAAATAAGTGCAGTTTGGCGCAGTGTGTATTTGTCCTTTGCTTTTTAGTCACGCACTAAGATAAGTAAATGCAGTTTGTAGTAATTAATTACACACACACACACACACACACACACATATATGTGTGTGTGTGTGTGTGTGTGTGTGTGTGTGTGTGTGTGTGTGTAATTAATTACTACAAACTGAGAGAGAGAGAGAGAGAGAGAGAGAGAGAAACGAGAGTTAAAAACGAGGCTTTGTTTTTTCCCAAGTAAAATAAATGTGTCCAATAATAATAATAATAATAATAATAATAGTAATAGTAATAGTAATAATAATAATAATGATGAAAAACGTAATGTTATCGTAATGTAATGTAAACGTAATGTGTAACGTAACGACTTCATCTTCCAAGCTATAATTAGGCCTGCTCCCATCTCTATACTACTTCTTCCTGCAGCTCTGCTTTACCCTGCTCTCCGTGTATTTATTGAATCTTCAGTTTATTGAGTGATGAACAGTCCATTAATTGGCAAGATGAACTGCAACTGAGGCACTAAGTCGGCGACAATAGAAATAAAGCTACAATAGAGACACGAGTAAACGAGGAATAACGATCAGAAAGAGTGAAGAAACTCGTGTTCAAATCTAAACAGAAGCCTGTAATAACACTGCTATGACATAATGCTGGAGTAGAATAGGAGAAAGGAAATATTCCAGAAAACACACACACACATACACACACACAGGAGGAGTTTAACATGTGTTAAGGAAAGGAGTTAAAAGTATCACTGCAATAAAACTAATAGGGCCTCACTTATTAGAGGAAAGACCTGGAGTCATATTAATTTCACATGATAACACCCGTTTTACTCGGTTCTATTTCAGTCATTCACATTTCTATTTTAGCTTTAATTTCTGTTCTGCTGATCCAGCTTGGCTGATTTGCTGTTGATCTCCCACTTTCGAGCTTTAGCATTTTACCGCACCCCAAAAAGATACCACAAAAGAGAAGCACAGCGCCTAACAGATTTAACTTCCTGTGCTGATAGATGTTGGATTCTATAGGGGACTCAGGACTGCTAGAGATGTTTTAACAGCTCAGTCATTTGAAACATGTATAAATTAATCGCAGAGCTGATGCAGTAATAATACCTTAACTGGAGTATTGTTTGCTTTAAACTCCCATCGCCGCTTCTCTCTATACATTACAGGCCTATCATGTTTCCTCGCGCAATTAGATGTATGATTGGAACGAGCTCGTGATTCCATATCGTTCAGAAGGAATTTGGCAAACATGTTGGGAAATCCGTTAATGTTTAACTCCTTAAGATATGAGATCCTGGCGCCAGCTTTATCAGAGGACAGCCATGAACGCGCACAGAGAGGAATCCCCAGTAACACACCCCAATAATGCATACACACCTATAACCAACCCCATTAAATACTGCACACCAATAACACACCACAGTAATGCATAATCATTTACAACGCACCCCAATAATGCATACACACCTATAACCAACCCCATTAAACACAGCACACCAATAACACACCACAGTAATGTATAATCACGTATAACACACCCCAGTAATGTATACACACCTATAACCAACCCCATTAAACACAGCACACCAATAACACACCACAGTAATGTATAATCACTTATAACACACCCCAGTAATGCATACACACCTATAATCAACCCTCATTAAACACAGCACACCAATAACACACCCCAGTAATGTATACACACCTATAACCAACCCCATTAAACACAGCACACCAATAACACACCACAGTAATGTACAATCACTTATAACACACCCCAATAATGCATACACACCTATAACCAACCCCATTAAACACAGCACACCAATAACACACCCCAGTAATGTATACACACCTATAACCAACCCTCATTAAACACAGCACACCAATAACACACCCCAGTAATGTATACACACCTATAACCAACCCCATTAAATACTGAATACCAATAACACACCACAGTGATGCATAATCACTTATAACACACCCCAATAATGCATACACACCTATAACCAACCCCATTAAACACAGCACACCAATAACACACCACAGTAATGCTTAATCATTTACAACACACCCCGATAATGCATACACACCTATAACCAACCCCATTAAACACAGCACACCAATAACACACCACAGTAATGCATAAATACCTATAACACCCTCCAATAATGCATACACACCTATAACAACCACAGAACAAGCACACAAATAATACCCTGCTTGAATACATAAGTAAATAAATAAATAAATAGCATTTACAAGCCTAAATTTTTGAGCTAACAGACTGCCTCTCAGTAAGATAAACATTTTACTATTTTTTCCCACTAACTGGGATTCCATCACACAATTCCACCAGGCATTTTCTCCTTCAGGGCTCCCAGTTATGGATGGCTGTGGCATCACTTATTCTCAGAGAATGATCATCTGATGTTGGGGTGCCCCAAAACTTTTCCTGCTTTATATAAAAATTTAATACATTAGAAATGCCTTTTTATGTAAACGCCAATAATTTATACAAACCAATAATACACTGCAAATTCCATAAATGCTATTAATAAACCTCGATAATACGGCACTAAACACTCCAATATCACATTAAAATACACCCAATATTAATAGAAGGGTAAAAGCTGCTTTCTGTTCCAATTAACATAATCCAGGAAAAAGTCCTAATCAATCCAAACTGATCTAAAACACGGCTAACTGAATGTAGGGAGTCACTCCCCACCTAATATATTAACGATCACTATACAGCTCCTGTCAGCACAGGCAGACGGCGGTGCTGACGTCACAGGCTCCCCCAGTCTGACTCAAACATCTCGAACAACGGCGCTCTCTCGCGCTTCCGTCCAGCTTCACACACATACACACACACACGCACGCACTCGGGTCTTCATATCGCGCGCGATCCCGACCGGGCCCCATTTTCTCCGCGCAGCCTGAAGCGAGCAGCAGTAGCACGTTTAGACAGAGCATTTTCCGGAGCGCGAGCGCAGCGGCGGAGGCGGCGGGACCGGAGAGCCGCTCTGGCGCGCGCGCGAGCGAGCGAGCTAGCCATCAGCCAGACCTGGTAACAATAAAAAGATGCTGGACTGCGCGGAACGGAGAGCTTTGGGATCGATGGCGCGGCTTTGAGATCCTTGGCAATTTATTGGAAAGGGAGCGCGAGGGAAGGAGTGAACGGAGAGAGAGAGGGAGAGAGAGAGAAAGAGAGAGAGGAATAAGAAATATTGGGGGTGTCTTTCCATTCCCATCATGGAGCTCACCATGGAGAACATTGGGAACCTGCACGCCGTTTCACATGGGCATGCACCGGGCGACTTAATGAGCGCCCATCACGCGCGAGCGCCGCCTTCGCACAGGAGCTTGTCGCACGGGCGCTCGGCCGTGGTGTCCGGCATGGCGTCGCTGCTGGACGGCGCGGGGGAGTACCGCGCGGAGCCGTCGCTGCACGCGGCTATGAGCGTGCCGTGCGACTCGAGCATGAGCCTGAGCGGCACATACACGACCCTTACCCCGCTGCAGCACCTGCCCCCCATTTCTACAGTGTCGGAGAAATTCCCCCATCACCCCCACCACCAGCACCAGCACCACCAGCCCCACCACCCGCACGCGCACCAGCGCTTCTCAACCGGCAACGTGAGCGGCAGCTTCACACTCATGCGTGACGATCGCGCGCTAGCCAGTGTAGGCGACCTGTACGGCCACTACGCCAAGGACGTGACCACCGTGGGGCCGTCACTTTCACCGCTGTCCAGCGGCCTCGGGGCGCTACATGGCGCGGCGCAGCAGCCGCTGACCGCGTACGGAGACAAACTGCTCTCTTCGGGCGGCTTTGAGGCGCACGCAGCCATGCTGGGCCGCGGGGACGAGCACATGGCGCGCGGGGGCCTTGGGGCCCACGGGGCCGGCCTTGCGTCCGCACTCAACGGCGTCCATCATCACCACCACGGTCACCATCACCACCCCCATCATGCCCATCATTCGCACTCCCACGTAAACGACAGGCACGCGCCTGGAGTTGGAGGAGGAGGAAATGGAGGTCAAGCGGAGGAGATAAACACCAAGGAAGTGGCCCAGCGGATAACGGCCGAGCTGAAGAGGTACAGCATCCCGCAGGCAATATTCGCGCAGAGGATCCTGTCTCGTTCGCAGGGGACCCTGTCCGACCTGCTGAGGAACCCCAAGCCGTGGAGTAAGCTCAAGTCCGGCAGGGAGACGTTCAGGAGGATGTGGAAGTGGCTGCAGGAGCCCGAGTTCCAACGCATGTCCGCCCTCAGGCTCGCAGGTGCGTAAAAGAAGGTGGTGGTGGGGGGCACAGGTCAAGAAAAGGGTCTCCCAGTGGATGTCTCGGGTTGAGTCCTGACTCTGCAGCAGTAGCCTGGAGTCATCTGTAGTGAACCATTAGGTAATGTGGGAGGCCTAAAGAAAGTTTGTCATACAGTTCAGCAGATACTTACATAGTTTCTAATACTGTAAATCAGGTTTATTAAATTACTACAATGCCAATTAAATAATAACAATAAAACATTTCTTATTGTGAAACGGACAGAATCATTTTTGCTGTTTCCAAATGGCGTTTGCACTGCCTTATATAAGCCTTAGTAAGTTCAGGGGGTAATGTAATAAGAGGTTTGCTGTGAGGACTCTTTCTTCTTTTATGGCGTCCGGCTGTAGAAATAAGTTTTCCTCTCTAATGCCACAGTGCGCCTCCGCATGCAGGGACTAAACTAACCTACACCGACACATAATTCATGTTAGCTGTTAGCCCTCTGCCCTGACGTCCCGTAAGCAGTTCGTTTACATGTTACGTCACAGCGTTTCCCAGAGGGTTAAATGGCCCAGTGTTCACATACATGTCCGAGTCATCCCAAGCTTCATTTTGGAGGTCCACCTGCCTGCAGTCTGCTTATCCTCAAACCACCCCTCCCACACACACACTAAAACGACGATGGCACAGGTTCCCCCTCTAAAGGATACCGCAAACATGTGGATGTGGACCGTCTGGTACACTACAAGGCTATTTCAGAACTAGGACCCTACCCCTAACCCCACCTCCCCAAAATACCTGTCATGTTTGTTGTATGTAAGAACAGACCAGTTTTGCTCAGTTTTGCTCTCAAAATTTTGACAGTCTCACTGAAAGGAAAGTCTCACAAGTTACATAACGACAGTCGTACATAGTGCTCAGATACATACATGTAATATATTTAAGGCTATATGAGCTGAGTTCTGGGTTCTGCAGGTGGGGGTATTGGCGTTGCTGGCACCACTGAACCACCTCTAATGGGTTATTGTTATACTAGGCTGTAATGAATGGATATTGGATAAGAATGGATAATTCCTTGAATATTCCTAGATTTCCTTGGATATTTAAGGATTTTCATCATTCAGTATATAGACACTGCTTACATAATTCATAACTGCTTTCCAAATATATATATATATATATATATATAGAGAGAGAGAGAGAGAGAGAGAGAGAGAGATGTGGATATAGAAAAGTATATAGATATAAATATCATAAACACACACACACACACACACATACACACACACACACACACACATGTGTGTGTGTGTGTGTGTGTGTGTGTGTGTGTTTATGATATTTATATCTAGGAGAAGTATGCACTGACAGTAATTCTGGACACACACACATATATATATATATATGTGTGTGTGTGTGTGTGTGTGTGTGTGTGTGTGTGTGTGTGTCCAGAATTACTGTCAGTGCATATTTCTCCTGTCTGATATAAACACTGATGGTATAGTATATTTATTATAATGGTATATATATTTCTATTTCTATAGCATTGGGGTAGAAGCTCCACAGTGTTCATGCGTCAAACCACGCATTTCATTACAAACAATCACAGCCTATTTTACAGTCATCGTTATCTATGGCTAATCCACTGCTCTGACATTCCCCACCTCGGCTTTTAGTGAATACACCAATTTGGTCACCTGCACAGCTTTCTTATCCAGATAGCCATCGAAAACCTTACTAAAGGAGAATCAATGCAATAAAAGCACAGACATATTGGCCTCGCATTAAGGCCATTTCAACGCCGCTGAAATATTTACGTTGGAGCTGTGAGTGCGTAAAAGACTCACCTGCTCGGGGCTTCTCTGACAGCAGCTGGCTCAGAGACACACGTCACACTTCAGCTGGAGGTTCTGTTAAGCAGCCAGAGTGGCATATTTTAGCTCCACTCAATGCCCTGCTTAATGACATGTAAATTGTTCCTTCTGCACATTTAAGGTCGTTCTGGTAAATAAAGATTTAAACACTACTAAATGGTCCCCTTAAGTGCCATTGCTGTTAAAGCTAATTGTCCATCGAGATTTTTTTTAAACACTCCAATAAAATCAGGAGGCTTCGCTACAGAGGTTCAGCTTCAGATAAGAGCAGCCTGTAAGACTACCGGGTGTTCAGAAGAATCACAGAGCCCGCATTAAATCAGAGCTCCAGTAAGAAGAGCATCAGGTAGATCATTAGTGTTGTGTGAACGGATCGGGTTTAACAAGCACTAGGAAGCATTTCACGGGTAAATACAGGCTTAGAAACCCAGCCTTATTGCGTTGAACTGGGATTGTTCTTTGCAGACTGTATTTGACTATAAGCTGATAGTGTAACTGAACGGCGATAAGAAATGGCACCGTGGACTGGATCAGGACCGCATGGCACACCTGGAGCTGGTCAGATTTGACTGAGTGCATTTAAAGGTGATTCTGCTTTAGGTGCTGTGTGTGTTTCTGACTGAGGTTGGGTGCAGGCCTGCTACTCGCCCGGCCACGTCAATCAATACATTTAAATTACTATTGCAAATTCATCACAGTCACAAAAATCAATGCCGAGGTTTTGCCTGGTTAATGCGAAAATAGCAGCGAGTGGGAGACCAGGTACCTTTTTCCACATAAAAGCACGATAATAATAATAATAATAATAATAATAATAATAATAATAATAATAATTCCTCCGATTAAAAAAAATAATAATTCTACAGAAACTTAACACTGGCGGTGATGGGAACCAGGGGTCTGAAGCAAAACATTTTTTTGTTCATATTTATCACCGTTTTACATTTATTAGTGTTATACAGGCCTGTAGACTCTAAGAGGTGCAGGTTCACTGGTTATTTTGGACAATAAGTAAAAGTAAAAATAAATGGTTGTAATTGTATTGGCAGCATCGTCATCCTTTGCAGAAATACGAGTCGATAAGTTCCTCTGCAAGTGCATTTCACATTACATCAGGTCACGCTGATAGTCTCAACAACTGAATTAAATTTTGAGAATTCAGTGAACTTCCCCTTCAGTATATTGTATTTAAATTCAAATTTTGATAATCAGATGGAATTCCCCTGCAACATATTGTTTCTGGCTGTAAATTACTAACATTCGGTGGAATTGCCCTTTATTATAACGCATTTGCTGCTAGAAAATTACGTGGCACTATGCTGCTTATTTGTGACGCAGTCAGAAAACCCTGTGTGTTGACATCAGCGTCATTTACGTGACTCTAACGGGCCATTTTAGGCGCTTTCCCCTGAAACACCACTGTGCGATTTGAATGAGGAATTGATGTGAAGCACGAAACAGAGCGCTAAAGCAGGGACGTGTGCATATGGGAGAGACGTTTAAAGATTGCATTAAGTATGAAAAACAATTCGGATCAGCAGAATTTCACACTCCATCTCAATGTATTTGGTCGGGTCAATAGAGCGATCGATAAAGATAGCCAGTGCATCTATCAATTATTCCAGTTCAGCACTCTCTCCCGTTGGACCCCCCCCCCCCCCCCCTCTCTCTCTCTCTGGATATGGGCTTTTTAGATTAAGGGGGGAAAACATTGATTGTATTGTGTGCCTCCTGCGTTCCCTCTTGTAATCAAATATCTGTGGCGAAAAATTGAGGTGTTGTTGTTTTAAATTTGCCCTCTGAGGATTATACGGAATGTGGAGTCTAAACACGGAGGATCAAATTTAGCAGCGCAAATGAATACAACTAAACAATTAAAGGAGAACATGAGATCTCAGTCTAACAGGGAGAACAGCATCATCATTCAACTTCGTCATCCTCATCATCTTCATCATCTTTATCTTCATAATCATCTGCCGAAAGTTTGCCTCTGGAGTCCCCAACCTGGCGGGCTGAGACTGATTTAGGAGACAGGTTTAGGCAGGAGCAGCAGCATTGATCGATACCCGCCTTAATAATTGATAGACAGCGAGAGATGGATGGCCAGGCTGCAGATATGGACATGCTGGCCCTGATGAGGAAAGCATGCTACAGTCATACAGGCACCGTTTCCCTCATGCATGCGTATTTAAAGCGGGGAAATATGAAAATGAACAGATTTGTCATACACCGCAGCTCTTTCTAAATAATCTCTTTCTAAATAGTCACTTACTATGTCGAAGTACTGACGTAGTATCTCGAAAGATGTCTTACTGTGTCACAATAATGACTTACCATTTCGAAATATTGACTGTCACAATAATGACTTACAATTTCGAAAAACGACTTACCATTTCGAAAGAATCACTAACTATATCAAAATTATGTCTTATATTTTCAAAAAATGACAATTTTAAGAATAATGACGGTCAAGAGAATGAGAAATGGCTTGTCAAAATAATGACGTATTACGTTGTTTTTGTGATAATACGTCACTATTCAGGTAACATGACAAGAATTTGTGAGAGGTCATTATTTGCAGATACTACGTCAACATTTTGGCGCAGTGCTGCCAGAAACAGAAGATTGCGATTTCCCCACCTGCCTGGCAGGAATAGGCTTAGCGATGACAGACTAGTTTCAATAAACCCTGATACATTTTATACTTCATATATTTAAAGACATCTGTGGTGAACACTTCGGGGGGAGGGTGGGCTTTCCTTTCAGCTGAAACAGCAGGGAATGTGTTTATAGTGGGCTTTGGTGTTTGGTGCGATCTGTGGCATATTTGGCATTTATAAAGGGAGCGATATCTTCGGTAAAATCAGCTGGTGGTTTAGTGCAACCCCCCCTGCAAGGCTGTATTCAGCACCGCCAGGGGACTCTGTGTGTGCGTGCGTGTATGTATTGGCCACATAAACATGCTCCCACCATACACCATGCCTACATTGTTAGGGTGGGCTATATTTAACCAGCAGTGAATTTGTATTGATTTCCATTCCTCTTCTCCCCTTTCAGTAACCAAAGCTGACCCGAAGAGGCGAGCACCCCCTTCTACCCCAATGCTGCACCACACGTTGACTGTGTGAGCTTTATACGTTATAATTTAACGGAGATAGAGAACAAAAGCGCCATACATAAGGCCCATATTCATTCGTGCGCATGGCCAAAGGCTGGCTCACGGGCATACATCTGCACTCTTTCGCCTATTTGAATCCACAGGGGATCGCGTAATGGTAAATGCAAGCCAAAGGTCCAGCACTGTTGCTTGTACAATGGCTAAAAAACACGGCCTATTCTAGCTCTGATTCCTGATCAATCCCCGCGCGCCATGCGCCGTTCGTCCGCCAAAACGGATCGATGCAGGAGAGGGTGACCTTTAAATCAAATCATAAAGCGAGCAGCGGACCAGAAGGCGCACATCAAAGGGTTAAGCTGCACTGCGTCATCACGAGGGGTGGAGGTTTAATAGTGTTATCAGAGCGGAATTCGGAGACCCCTCACTCCAACTCGCTTGACTCATACAAGCTGCAGCCTCCAGCTTGGAGGGTATATTTCAAACTTCCTACACCACCACTACACTGTTGAGTTGTCATTCCGAGTGGTTTGATGTGAAGAGCCTCTTCTTGGAGAGGCTTATAAAGTCAGGACTGTTTACAGTGGAGGTGATGGGAACCAGACGTCTAAAGCATTTCATGCCTATAAGTACTGCTGGGGATGAGTGTCACCCACTCAAATCATGTAAGATAAGTTTGGGGGTGCTTGTCGGAATAAAGTGAGGGACTTTCCTGATATTAATTATTATATGGTTGACAATTACAGTTAACAGGGGACCTATTGTGCTCAGAGCTGAATTTTGGGGTCTCCTATGATAGATTTCCACTTCAGTTTTCTCAAAACATTCCATACATCTGTATTCGCCCTTTGTCTCCAGTGTTTTTAGGGCCCTCCTACTGATGAGCCCAGTGTGCTCTGATTGGTCAAATATCAGAGAAGCAACTTGCTACAACTTCTGCCCCCACAATACTGTGGCTATTCTTATAATGGCGTCTGATCTGCCATATCAGTTTGAGTCAGAGTCCGATCCTAAAAAGTCAAGTAGAACAAGTGGTAGACCTGATCAACCTTCAGAAGCTGGACTGGAGCAGGGTGCTTTAGAGTGGTCAGTTTTGTCCTGTTTTAGCTCTCTGTGTGTTGTGTGAGGGTGTGCCAAGATCACCAGTGGGCAATAAGGATTGTGTTACAAGACGACATCACCTTGTAACAGAGAAAAGGGCAGGAATTCCAATGAGGCTTTTTAGCCAGATGAGAAAAGTGGTTTGTGTGGAAGAGAGTTTCTCCCTCTGGCATGTACTTTGGGTTTTACAACTTTGCAGATCATTTACATACACAAAAAGCTAAATAACACACTAAAGTAAAGGGAAAAACCAGTAAAGCATAATAGGTCCCCCTTAAAGTTTCATTACACCCAAAAGAGATGGCAGTTTCAATTAGTTACAGTCAGTAATGACAAACAATCACTGGAAAGAAAGCACTGGAATCATTCCCCAACAGTTCTTTATACAGTAATGTGATGGTCTGTTGACTTATGCAGTTATTTGTTGACCCTGAATACCATGAATATGATATTAGTTTAATTCCATGTTAAAAAGTACTATTTGGTTTTGCATGAGTTACCAAAATGATAACTGTTCTGTATGGTTATTAGACCAAATTTGCCTCCACCCAGCCTACCACAGTCTAGAATATTATTTCATGAAATGATTATGAAGGATATGAATGCACACTGCTCTTATTGTTGTTCTACAAAACTGTTAAACTAATGACAGAGAGGTACACGCAGGGTGCTGTAAGGCAAAATAGTCCCCTAATTTGTCTGTTTTATTACTGTTTTACAATTATCAGCAAAACATTGGGCAGTGATATATATAGCACTGGCTACATCTGCATTATAGACATAGTGACCCATGGCTCCAATTACTACCACTGTAAAGACATCTGAGTTGGGATATTTCTCAACAGTTAGCCATTTCACATCAAGTCACTCCGTTTACATATAAACAACTGAACTGTGCAGAAGTTTTGAATAATTGGTGGAATTCCTCTTTAAGTCCAACTGAATGGCTATCTTTGTAAATCCTGTGTAATCAATAAAGGCAAAGCCACCAACTTGCATGTGCAGGTTCTGACTCATCTTAGTGTGAGGGAGGCTGATTAGTCAGCCTATGGCTCAATCTATGTGCTTGTGCATGCTAGACAGAAAGATAGAGAGCATGAAAGAGCTGGCGATGATGTCTTTGGTTCAGGAACATGGAGGTTGAGCTGACGTTACAAGAACACCTTTTAGGCATGAACTGATTTTGCTGTAGGATATATAATGGCAGACAATACACCAGTAATTTTGAAAGCCCAGCCTGGTCAGTCAGGTATGTTCTCTTATGTGTTATATATTGAGTGCTATCCTAAATTTTAGTCAAATCTAGCTATAGTTTCCAATTTGTCGCTCTCCAAAGAAAAACAGGTATCTCCAAAATGGCAACTTTACAGGAGAGGGCAAAAATCTAGTTCAATTGTAATGTAAGTGAATGGAACCAGATGTTTTTCCAAACATTTTTCAGCCATTTCTGTTGGAATTTTAATTTAATCACACAATGTAAACAGCAGCTGCTATGTTCAAATGAGGCCTAAAAGTAAAAATTGACAAAAATAGAGATCCATGATTTTCATTGGACAGTGATGAAATAAAAAAATTACCTATGTAATACCATAGCTGGATTTGGCCAGTTTATGAACCTTAGTGGCTGAAAACACAACAAAAATACAGCAGTCATGACCAGGTTGGGGTTTCTCAGTACGATATGTAGATAGTGTAAAGGTAAGCTACCCATAGCTTACCCTTAGCTTTTATTGCCAATTTCTGTCAAAACATTGATCCTTGATGATAACCAGGTGTGATATCACAGTGATATGAAAGTATACATACACTACAATATAATCAAATGGGAAATACAGGGCTAGAGATTCAGTTTATGGTGTGCTGATTATGGTGAAGCTGTGCTTTTAGGCCTAGTCTATGTGTTTGCCTCATTTTTTTTTCTCCAGCTGACTCTGCAGAAGTAGCCTAGCCCTGTCAAATGACTGACCTTTGGATGATTAGAGCTCCTCTGATAACAGTGGCCACCGTCCAATAAATCAAAACAAGAGAAAAGATAAAAATTAGTCTGTTGAGTCATAAACAGATTGCTGAAGAAAATGTGGGCTGTTACAGCAGACGGCTGTAAACCGTAGGCTCTGTCAAAATATAATTAGGCTATAATATGAGGCTTTTGACCTTTCTTGAAGTGTAAATAAGTGTAGTGGGATTCGGGGCCCTAAGAAACTGTCAGGGAATACTAAGTGTACCATTTATTAAGAATTCAAATCCAGTACTGTACAAAAAACAGTATCCTTTAACTGTTTAATGTTCAGTCAAAATGTCCATTAAAATCCATAGGATTAAGAGTAAGAAAATCTGGATTTCTTTTAGATCTGAAGCAGGAGTGGAGCTTAATTTTCTCCTGTCTCTCATAGACAAAAGCTCTTTCCTCTTTCACAGTCATTTTGATCACGTCATTTTGTCGTTTGATCACGATCACATTGAACATTTTTTTAAGGCAAGGTTTTTGAAACTTAATGCAATTACATGACTGAATTTCTAATATCCTAAGAAATATCTTCTGAAAAATGACTGTACATGTAACAATTGAAGGGTGGTCTGTCTGACGTTAGCTTAGTAGGATATGTAGTCTGTTGGATGTTGGTATTCAGACTGGCCTGGATGTAAAGCAAGATCTTTCAACTCTGATTTCCTAGTAACAGAGATAACCGACTGATATCATCTGACCTATATTATAAGTCCTGTGGTTCCTCAACTGACAAACATGAAACTTCATAAAGATCTATATCTATCTAGATGCAGGCCATATCTATTTCAGCATGTGGTCTATAAAACAAAAGCCTCCACAGCCATATGAAAGCACAATGATCACAATAGTCAATTAGACATTCCAAACGTTTAAGCGCAGTAGAACTTGTATCTTTGATTAAACGAGTACTTACCAGTAATCGTTAACACAAGTGCTGAATGCAGAGTCAGTCTTTCCGCCAAATCTCCCGAGGAACTTTGAGAGGGTGTAAAGAACAGACAGCATTCAACACAAATAAATACAGAGATACAAGGCCTGCTGTTTTCCAGGACTACAAGAACACTCCACTAGTGCATAAAATTGTGACACCTATTGTGTCATGATTTAAAGCATTAGTGTGGGGTAGTATGGCAGGCATCCTTTGTATCTGAGGAATTAGGTCTGCAGCAGAGTCTCCCTTTTAGTGATCCACTTTGAAATCCATAATATCTGGTATTTGCATTTTCAGTAGGAACCTTTGAAAGGCCAGATTAAGATATAAGTAGTTCACAAAGCAGGGCATTATTGTTTGACCATCTAGTTAGTATTTCTTACTGAAAAAAACAGTGCTCTAGTGGTAATTGAGAGAGTCAGGAGAATTGAACTACTCAGCTGACGTAGTTTGTAGAATATTGTCTGTCATAATTGTCACATTTAGAGCAAAACGTTCATTATCTAGCCACGCTGTTCATTTCAGTAAAGAACATAAATATTGAACAAAAGATAAGTTTAAGAACAGAAGATGAAAAGGCCCAGATTTTGAGAAAAAGTTAGGTTGCAAGTCAATGCTGTATATGTGTGTATAGCAGGAGAAATACAGTTAGAGCTTAAGGTGGGCAGTTCTGCACCTTATAACTCACAGTCTATAAACAAGTATCACTTCAGTCCTGCTGGATAGTGTAGCACCACGATTTGCTTGGTGATCTCGCTCTCAGTGGGTAAATGTGATGAGTTCCTCTTCTTTCCCTGTCATTTTGATCTAATAATCATATAATAATCACACTTGTTGTATCTAAACTCTGCAAGTATTGTTGTAATACTTTTATGATTCATTGTTAAGTTTTGGTTGGTAACAGACTGTTAATACCGACTCTATGTCACGACAAAGAATCACTGTACATTACTACATACAATGTAAAATCTATGTTGATATCCGTCACAAGCTTCAGGTATTTGCATTGTATCTAGATAGGACAGAAAACGTAATTTCCCTGTTTTGACATTTATAGCCTAAACTGAAATTCTAGCTCTGATAGTGTTGGTTTGCCTGTGCATAGCTCACAGTGTTGTTTCAGATCAAGTACAGGTCCATCATGGACACTGAACACTTACATTATCAGCTTTCGTGTGGATTATTAGACAAAATAGACTACACACACGACCACTGATCCTAACCCAATTGTGAGTCATCAAACCTACTTGCAGGACGTCTTACTGCCTCCTGCCAAATAGAGCACAATCAGTATTTTCATCAGTAAGGCTACAGATGCAGACTAAATCCTAGAAAACAAACAAAAAATGTAATGTATGTAAGCCTTACATCCTAAACAGAATCTACAGGATACTCAGAGCAATTAAAACCAAAGGTGGCAAAATACCACAAGTAACAGCTTTCGTAGTATGGCCAATAAGGGCAGAAAGCATAGTAGCCCAAATGCTATGCAATCAGTGGACAGAGTGTCCCAAATAATAAATGATCAAAAGTGCGTTATGGTGTAGGAAGATATATTAATAAGCACAATGGGCCTCTATGAAATCTGGAAGTATGAATGCTTTGATACCTACTACTGAACTGAGGAGGGATAAGCAGGTTATGCATAATAACACATATAGGCTTTGTTGTGGGAACAGGTCCCTATAGAGCTGTTCAAGCATGGCCAATGACCTTTTGTGTCACATTCATAGTTCCCCAGGCACTGCAGTGAAAGATGCTTGTCATGTAGGTTAAAGAAGCATTTGGAATACATTTAATACCTGATTCTTCAGCACCAGCACAAACTGGTGGAATTTAAAATGAATAGCTTGGCAAACTAAGAATTATAAGAATTAATAACCTCACTTATTAGCATCATGCAAATTGCATGGCTAAAGCATAACACCCTTGCTTCAAAGCATGCCAAGTTGTTAAGTAATCTCTTATAGGCTTGCTTATGTGGTTTCTGATACTGTATGACATACTGTGATCTATATTAAAGAACAAAGGTAGCTCTTGAAGCTTACATTTTGTCCATTTGTATAAGCCTCTGCCACTCTCTTTACCCAGTTGTGGTCAAAATGTACTCATGCTAGTGCCGTTTATTTATTTTAGTAAGACACATGCACCCAGCATCAAAAGAATAGTTGCACCCTGAAGGAAGAGTCAGGGATTGCTATGCTATTCAGAAGAAAGATAAAGGTTATCAGGAACAATAAATGATGATAAATGTAGACTGATATGGTCAATATTTTTTTGAGCTACACATACAGAAGTAATGTCTCTCAGTATGGCGCCAGGCCGCCATGTTTGCTAATGCAACATGCATACTTTTGGCACAGAGTTGTAGAGGTTCCTAATGGTGTCCTGTGATAATTCATCCCATGCAGCTTCAATATTCTCACACAGTTCCTGCAGATATTGCGGCAGGGGTGGAGGCCTTCTGGATGTGTGACAGGTCACAACAAACAGATGTATGGGTCGTCTCCAGCATGACTAAAACAGGACTCGTCACTGAAAATGACCCACTGCCATTCTGAGTCACTCCGTGGCAGTCTGGCAAGGCACCATTGCAGTCTTTGGCGACGCTGACTTGGTGTTAAGGGCAGTCGTGGTAATGGTCTGTGTGCTTGTAGTCCTGCGTCGTGCAGTCTGCCAATGGTGCTGGGCACTAACAGGATGACTCATGGAGGGCATTACTGCTCGCTGAATGTCCCCAATTATGGCATGTGGGGTCAGGTACAGCGATAAGACCCGTCTTTGCTTAGGCCACATGTGCAGCCAAGTGTGAAACTTTAATCATTCGCATGTCTCACAGTGTCAAACCTACCCGTCAGTCTTATTCCTGTCAGTCGATAATAAACTTGTCAGTTTTACTCCTGTCACTCGATTCCTTGTGGGTGCAACTATCTGTGCATATTTTCTTTTGATGATATGTATATACACTGAGGTTTGTGAGGCAGAGTATCTTGGGGTTGATTTGTGATTGCATCCAGATTTGAGATTTGTAACACTTTGGCTTAGTAGATATTGTGACATCAAATTCACATCAAACTCTCAATCACTGAATTCTGCTGACAATTTGCCATTTTGCCCAGTTTTTCCTCCAATAACTTCAATTTCAAGAGGTTATAATGGAACTGCAGAATATGAAAGGCAATGGGAGCTTAAATGAATGCATGATCCCTTGGACAGCTTTGACCACAGTGAGCAATTGTAGGCAGGTAGAGCAGTTAACATTCACATACAGTAGTAGATTAACAACATCATATGAAAATATCTGAAGCCTACCATTTTAAGGTGACGACTGAGCCTTTGTAACAGTTTGGCCAGACAGAATGAGTGAAAGCCAAAACCGAGGCAAACAAACTAGTGTAAGAGACTATATAAAAGGTTAATGAATGACTTTGATAACTGGTGTCATTACCATCCATTAACGTTATTTATTCTTCCTATAAAAAACAAACCAGGCTTCAATAATGCATCATAGTATCTGGCTATATCAAACAAAACCTTTAGTATCAGTTCTGTGCACTCAAATTCACAAAGGAAAAACACTTTAACACATAAATCGCCAAATTGATTTTAAACAACAACGTGTAGTGTCAGACTAAATCTCCATAAAGCCAGCAGAGCCAAGAGAAAGTAATTCTCCCAACTGCAAGTGTATTAGGAGCATAACACCCTCTCCTAATTATATTAAAATGTAATGAGTGGAGTAATTAGTGTCATGGAGTATAGAATGCCATTCAGTATAGTCACAAACCTTGGTTTTCTGTATAGACTCTGGTATAGAGTCTATAGGAAATAGGTATAGCTAGATAGAAAATAAGGGCCAGAACAGCTGAAGAAATTCATCTATTGTCAACTGACAAATATTAGTGCTTGCATTTATTTGAGTTAACATTTAGGAAAAACAAAGAAAATTAATTTAAAAAAAAAATGTGTAATTTATCTTGCACAGGCCACATTTCGTTTTCTTTTTCCCCAATATGTAAAATTCATAAACAGTAATCGTGTATTAAAATGTGCAGACATGTATAGGATGCATTGACTTATTTTCACTTAGTCATTTGACCAGGGGTCAACTTTGGCCCCTTTGCATAAACCTGTTCCAAATACATAGTGAACTTCACAATATCGACAGGTAGATGTGGTATGCAGAGAAAGAAAAAAAAAATATATATATATATATGTTATACTTTATTATAATGTTGTGAAGTTGTAGCTTAATTAAATGGGAATTGCACTATATATATATATATATATATATATATATATATATATATATATATATACACACACACACAAATAAAAATTTACAGTTGAGATGTAAGTGATTCAGAGTGCTTTGAAATGANGACATAGTTATGAATATGAGGTGTGATGCCTGAGAAAAGTGCTGTAGAACATTGTTTTGAGATTAGTTTTAGGCCTTTAGACTTTTTATCCCATTTTCCCCCCAACTGGCTGACCAGTTCCAGGTGATTGTAACAGGAAGGGCTGAGGGGGTCTTTCATTCATTACAGAGCTTTAATTACAGCGGGCCACTGGACAGTTAACATACACATACAGCAGTAGATTAATAACCTGAAGTATTATATATGATCTATGAAGCATACATTTTTAAGATACTATGAATTGAGCATCCTATAATTATTGATCAATTGCTACCAATCATCAGCTGCAGTACCCTAAGACAATGTTTATGCATACTTCTACATATAGAAATAAACCTAAATGAGGTGGTTAGTGTGCTCATATTCTATCTCCTCTCATGAAGACGTTATTTGTGGAGGCTCCATTGTTTGGGGTATTTACCCCACATGATAGAACCTATTTGTTTTTCCGGGTTCTGTCGAGATGGGTAAAAACATTTCGTCTTCTCTGCGCGTTTGGTTTCTTTGCATGCACAGCTCGGTGTGTAATGTAGCTCTGAAGTCTGTACTCATTGATTTTTCTCTCTCTTTTACTTTCTCTGGCGCGCTCGCCTCAGTAATCAGGCCTCCCTTCCCCACTGCTCGATCACTATTGATTACTAAATCCACTCGTTCACACCAGGGAATAGCAGCAGCGACACCTGCCGGCGAGAGCGTCTTATAACAGCGCAGACGGGTCTTTAAAATCTCGCTACCCACAGAGTTCAGGGTCTGGATTTTAGCTCATAGTTGGTGTACAGTGCACTTTGTTGGTATACAGTGACTGATTGTAGCCAACCTGTACAATTCATCAGCCACTCATCAAAGACAAGGGCCACTGTAGGATCACCACTCCTGGCATAGAAGTGAGACTGACTTGGTAGAGGGTGGATGTGCTGGTATGATTGTATCATTGCTGGGGTTTTTAAGCACTTTGTACTGGGTGACCTTAATAATGCACATATCTAAATACGACATCAGAACAAAATATACTTCATTTTTAAGTCAGTGTAATTTTATTTTGGCCAGTTTCTTTTCATTTTACACACAGTGTAAAATGAGGCTTTTTATTGTGTCAAATTATATTTTAAAAAAAATAAAAGGCTACAAAAAAACATTAAAATGCAGATACTACATATACACCCACACACGGTGTTCAAAGTTTGGACACCCTATGCATCCTCTACTGGGAGTATTCTGCATTTTAATGCAGTTATTAGCTGAATTTTTCTGTGTATGGCATATTTTATTTTATTTATTCAACAAAATTTGTAAACTGACTTGGAGTGCTTAAATATATATATAATAAGCTGTATATAAGCTGATGAATTAAATCAGGTGATGAATTTAGTCAGGTGCATAACTAAAATGTGCAGTGCATAGGGACAGCTGGCATCCTCTGATCGAACCATGACTTACGTTTCTCTGTACCTAATAAAAACCACCCACATGGAACATGCTTTTAATAGAACCCTTTATAATACAATTCAGCAGTTGACATTTATGCAAAACATTTATTTTAGTAGAATATTTTTTGAATTCTTTAGACCAGCATTCTTGAAAATGAAACTGCATGTTTAATTTGTTCTTTTGGAGTTGGAATTTGTTTTCCAGAAGGAAATCAAAGGTATGAGGCAGCAGATAGAGATTTCCATGCTGTGATTTTGCAGTAAAGTGATACTGAACGTTTGTACATGTTAAAAAGCAGTGCAAGAAAAAACAAGCAATGTAATGCAAAAATAATTACTGCAGTAGTAGTAGCGTTTCCAGAGACTGTAAATGTTTAAGTGGGAAGAATGTGTACGTGTGTGTGTAGCGGTGAAGCCAATGAGGAATATGAACATGATGGATGTGGTCCAGGAGGTTAGACGCCTGTGGTAAACTGATTTGACTGTGAGAGGTGACGTGATCAATGCACTCCAACTCACTGTAATTAGATACACGGACCCACAGTTTGGCTCCAGCCACTTCACACACATACATTCATATATACATACACAGAGAGAGAGAGAGAGAGAGAGAGAGAGAGAGAGACACAGAGGGAGAACCAGGAGCAAAAACGTGGGAAACATGATAAAATCTTATGATTATGACTCAATATCTCACATGATGAGATACAAGGTCATACTGAGATTTTAGAAATGGTCTCAGAATGGCGAGATCCTAACTCATTATTACGCAGTCTTATGTCATAATACTAAAACACTGTCAGATGAGATTACAATACTTATAAGAATTATGAGAACCTTTATGAGAACCTTTCTAATTATCATAATCACAAGAAACTGAAACATACATGAAACTAATAGAGGCCAGTTTCTGGCATGTGACACAATTAAGCTATAATAATAATAAGTAGTAGTAGTTTGCAGTACTAAATCAACACAATGAAATACTGTCATATGGGATAGTCAGACAATTATGACAACCTTTCCAATTTTAATAAGATATTAAGTCGAGATATTAAGTAAAAATCACAAGAAGCTCAAACATACATGAAACTTGTTGAAGCCTGCTTAGACAAATAAAGCTTTTTACCTAATATTTTATAATTGAGAATAGAAATCTCATGCAAGCTAATAATCATGACTTAACATCTCACAATAACAAGGCTATCAGAATGATTGCAATTTTCAGAATTATGAAATATTAAGTGATATTGAGTAAGTCACATCGTGAGATATTATCTTGTTATTATGCAACATGAAATTGTTATTTTGAAATAAAAGTCATAATTATGAGATTCTTTTCTAACTGTTATGATATATGATAAAAATAATAACAACGGTTCTTATAATTATTAGTAGTTAATTGATTATAGTATTTGATTATGACTTTCATTCTGATTTCTGTAAAAAGCTCTCTAAACTTAGATGTTGAACAACTGACTGACATAGCCGAGTAGTCACTGTAAACTCATGTACACTTTGAGTTCATAAGATAAATACAGTCATGGTAACAGATTGAAATACCCTATAAGAGGAGTTGGGGAGATACAAGTTTTGTATTACTGCACCATAAAAAAATTAATTTCTTGTTGCACAGATAGGTTTTGAATAATGGCAGTGCTGTAACGGGGGTGGGAAAGTGTGGGGAAACCAAAGAAGGCATAATGGTTTGGCACAATGGAAAGTATAATGGATTATGAGATATGGAAATGCCTGTTAGTTTCAATCTGATTTACCTTTGCTTGTAATCAAATAGGTACCTTGACTCTTGCCATGCCCCCCACCGTGATGCTACAGCAATGAGTCATTATATTCATACTACACAAGTGCGTGTGGATGCAGAGGGGTTGGGGTGGATGGGGCAAAAGGCAGTTATAAATATCCCCTTGCTCTCAGCGCGTCAGATAGCCCTCCAGTGGCCTCCGTTTGAAGTCACAGACTGCATAACCTGCTGGAGGGAGATCCAGCCTTCAGTCCCCACGGACAACCCCCGCCCCATCCACACACTGAAGCAGCGCGGGTCAATATCTCCCTTATGCTTTTCTCCCTCCCTCACGCACATGCATACACACATACACATGCACACAAAAGCGCCTGCTTTTGCTGCTTTTGTACACCAGTCACTCTCTCTCCCACTGCGAGCCCAAACTGCATTAATATTGAATCAAAACAGCAGTGTCTCTAACGACCAGTCTGAAGCGCTCACCGCTGGCCAGCTCCCTGTCTGCTCTCTTTTAAAAGGGATGATTTTTGCCCTCTGGGGAGGTACAATGGATTTGTCTTAAATCACTTTTAATCCGTGGCCAAACAGCAGAGGCCGGAAAAAAAATTCTGCTCAACGCAAGCAGCTAATCTGTGGAACCGGTGCCGAAATGGGCGCATTGCTGTACAGACTGTAAACAAAGGGGCTAATGAGTTTTCTGCTGTTTTTCCTTTGTCTCCCACTACCCTCCCCTACACACATCCCCTCCTTTGCCCTCTGCCAACCCACCCCTCTCCTGTACTCCGCTCTTTCTTCATCGTGTCTTTTTCTCTTAAGGCGGCGGCCCAACTACTTGCTTCAGATTCAGACAAGATTTCTTGGGCTCAGGTATTTGTTGGGCTCAGGTTCATTGGGCTCACAGACTGTGGCCTTCATTTACCCTTGCTTTAGACTTTCTCTCTATTTTCCCTCACTACCTTTGTTACCTTTTTCAGTCTAGTACACCGGAGTCAGTCACATTGTTGACACTGTGATTTATAAGGCCGAAGGGTTTGTGAAAAAGGATGCAAGTTCAACAGTGAATTGATTCAAAGGCCACTTAGCAAACATCTGGAAATAATTTGACTCATGTGCACAGTCTTTTTTTCTGGTAATGGTCAAGTGAGCACGGTTGTAAGTCGCTCTGGATAAGAGCGTCTGCTAAATGCCGTAAATGTAAATGTAAATGTAAGTTTGGACAAATTTTTTATCTGGCCAGTCAAGCTGGGACAGATTTTTATGAGGCTACCCTTGGGTTTCAATAGAATTCTGTTGAGCTCCAGTCAGGTTTGGATACATTTTCTGGACAGTATTTTGTAGGTACTCTGTGTCGTGTCAGGTTTCGGTTGAATGTTGTCTGGCTATATTGTGGTTTGGTTCCAAATTTCTGGCAACTAAAAGCTAATTTCTCTTTTATTTTTACCTCCTGCAGCCTGCAAACGCAAAGAACAGGAGCAGCTAAAGGAGCGCAACTCAGTGCCCAAGAAGCAGCGGCTGGTCTTCACTGACCTGCAGCGGCGGACGCTCATTGCAATCTTCAAGGAGAACAAGCGGCCCAGCAAGGAGATGCAGGTGACCATCGCGCAGCAGCTGGGTCTAGAGCTCAACACAGTCAGCAACTTCTTCATGAATGCAAGGCGCCGCTGTGTTGACCGCTGGCATGATGAGCACCAGCACGGTCACAGTCCCGGGCAGCCGGGCACATCCGCACCCACCTTCTCCAAGGCCTGAGGGGGTCTGGCTCCCCTAGGGAGCCTGGAGGCCATGAAGTCCCAACCCCCTCAGACGCCACTCAGATTAGCGTGCCAATCAATCTCACTGCTGCCGCCAATGGCAATGTTTCACATCAATGCAATCTCTTCACTTCAACTGGACTGTTAGGAACCAGGCCAGAAATCTGGACAATCTGGCACTAGGGGAAAGGTGTTGATTGACGCCTGTGTGTTGAGGTGATTTGGAGCCTCAAGTAGCCTCCCTACTCAAGTGGTGCCCCTTTAGCATAGGCTAGCTACTCTTCTTCGTTAGCTTTGATCTGTGTATCTCCATTCTCACATTTGTGGACAAGTAGGCCAAAGCTAAACATGAAAAAAGGGCAGCAATATACAGCACAGAAGGCTTATTGTCCACCCAGGGCTTTCTAAAGAAAGCCACCCCTTCCACTGTCCTTCTCCAGTACACTGTCGCCATTACCTAATGGCTGTTTCATAGCACCTCTCAGATCATACGCTATGCTAATGAAAGAGACGAATCGATGCAGACGCCTTGACCTCCACTGAAGGTGAAACATAATGCACTTTCCCCAGCGAAGCTCTCACAGGTCTGCCATCTCAGTTTATTTTGCACAGATGGAGATGGAGGCCTGTGGAGGGACTTTTGCTCCTGTTGTCAATGAGCCGAAACACACTACTTGCATCAAGGAGGTTCACTAACATGCCTGTCCGTGTCATGCTGGCCAAGTCTCTGTATTTATAATCAGCACATGACAACCAAGTCATACAATGCACAAAGAGCTTGCAGCCATCAACCAGTATGCACAGGACTGCAGTGCCACCTGCTGGTCATAAGGGCGCATCAGTATTCAGAGTCCAGTTTCTGGGAGAGGCAGCCAACCTTGGACGGTGTCAAAATTGACAGTCAGCAAAACTATTAAGGTGTTTTGTTTTGTTGCTTGTTTTGTTTGTAACTCCAAGAAAGATGTCAAAATGAGGTGACAAAGCAGCCAAAAGTTTGAACATTCACACAAACCGTATTCATGTTCAGTTCTAAGCCAATCACTGAAAAGGCTCCATTATTACACAATACACACAACTGTTCAGTAGGGAGCCTTGTGATAGCCATTGAATTCTTGTTGACAAATCAAATCTCCAGTTGAGTTTACCCTAATAATGGAGCAAGTGGTAAACTACAACAGTCAAACGTTACCAGTAAAAAAGAGTGCCAATAATATTTGCCTTAATAAAGTCTTAGAAACTACTTACTGCATATACACAACTTCAGATAGCTCTACCCCTGTGATCGGCAATATATTCCAAAGACGTCAACAATCAACAAGATAAGAATATTTTGTTTTCTGACAAAATAACCCTGGTTTGCAGAATCAATCATATGAAAAACTCCAGTACAACTATAGCTACAAAAAGACTGTACCAGTCCAGCTTTATTTCTCTACCTCTCTTCCCATATTCTCAAAACCCAACCCCCATCCCCCATCCTTACCCAGTTCACTTCCCTCTCTTCAACTTTGTAATATTGATGCGGGTAATTGGTACCATAGACATAACGTTTCTATTTCTTCTTACTATTGTGACCTGTTGTGCATATGTTAAGGCACCTTGTTGACACATTTGGCAATGTCAAGATGAAATGACTCTGTGTAGGAATGAGGAGAACTTCACAGACTGTGCCACAATGCGAACTGCCATGCCTGATGGAGAAAGGAACTTCTGAGAAAAGTTGGGAGAAACGGATGGTGCATCCTCTCCATTAGTGTAAAATACTAAGGCAGAACGTTCTCTGCATTCATCTCCGGTATAGAGGTTTCACACAGGAGCCTCACCACCACAGCAGTGGTGTGGGTTCAAGCTTGAGGAGTGCAATGGTGTAGCATTGCTGGACACATTGCAAAGGGTTAGCTAAATGTACAGAGGGACTTGAACTCAACGTGCTTTGAGCATTGAGTTCCTAGCATTTCAAAAGGAGATGTTTGGTGCAAAACAGTAGGAATCTTTATGTACATTACCTGATAAAAAAGACCTGTCGTTTGTAGTGAGAACCACTGTGGCTACCTCACTTTAGCTGGGTGGTTTGTGAAACAGCCACTGATACCAAAGATTTTTTCAGCCTGTCAGGCCTGTGCTGCCACGGGAAGGGGTAAAGTACACCAGACTAAAACCCAGCAGAATGGAAAGCTCACATGCAACAAGCATACACTACTGCACACATACATACATACATAGACAGCGCAGTCAGACTGCATAGTGCCATATTGAGGGAGGTGGCGACTATGCAGATAGAGTTGAGTGCCTTTTTCCTTCAACCACGGGTGGGACTACGCTGGTATACACAAGCACATATATGTACAAACATACACTGGAAAATACACAGGATGAGTGCACTGAGAGATGGAGAAAGACGTGTATTCAATCACCTATACTGTAGTCTAAGCACTTTATCTACAGAAACAACTTTTATTGTCAAATGGCTTTATTTATTCATTCATCCTTATTTGGAAACATGGATATCAATGCTAGCAACTGATTAAAAAGACACTTTGGCCAAATTGTAAAATGTAACCATGTCTTGTAAACATGCCTAGTCACGTCCTACAATAGTGTCGCACCAGTCCCAGGAGTGTGACTGTCTGGATTATAGCTGGAGAACTCACTTCTGATGATATATCTCGAAGAAGGGAGGAACTACAAGCACTTTGGGGTAGCTTTGTTTTGCTGAAAATATACTGAGAAATAAATACAGAAGGCAGAAAACTAACAATGAGGCTAGGAGGACAAATAGCATGTCTGTATTTATTATCCTCTACAATAGAGCATTTTATCAGTGTGCAGAATGGCAGTGGTTGCTTGACAACAATGAATGCTCGGCACTGATGGACAAAATGCAAAAAAGGATACAAAATCGTTAAGTCGATAAGGCAATGCTGCACATTTCTTCCTAAAATGATAAATAGCATATTAAGTGCTAGTTTTTGGCCAGAATACCCCTTTAGGGTGGTCTAATCTAACACACAGCCCCCAGAAAATATCAATTGTGATTATGTATTACAACTTCAGCTGCATAAAAATTAAAAAACTTGGTCTAGTGTGGTTTTAACAACATAGGCGTTGAGTAACTTTGCCAAAATCAATAGAGCACTCAGAAGATGGTTTATACCCATGTCTCTGGAACGATTTTCGAAGTAATTTCAAAGGTATTTCAAGTTAGTTATTTTACAGTAGTATGGATCTTCTTTGGCCAAAGAATCAATCTTTATTGCTGGTCTACCTAAAGCAGGCAGTTTCTCCAAATTCAGCCCATGTTGTAATCTAAGGCTGCTCAAAGAAGTATCTCAGAATCTCTTGTTTTAGTCAATGTTGAGGTAACTGAGTTAGGAAAAGCAAAAAAACATAAATACCATATAACATACATGTTCTTGGCTTGACATCATGTTTGGTTCAAACTAAGAACTACTTTTGAGTACAAGAATCACATACTTGCTGTAAAGAGAGAATATCAAATCTTGAGGGGAATCTGAGGCTGTATGTCAAACCTAAAAATGCCTTGCAATAAGACAAAGTTAGCTGCCTCAGAGCCCATATATATATATATATATATATATATATATATATATNCTGTCTCTTATACACATCTTAGGAAGACAAGCACTGACGACATGATCACCAAGGATCGCCATAGTCCATGCTAAGGTAGGACAGGAAGGGCAGCCTGTGCGCAGATGGATGGACTCCAGAGCAACTCCTTGGCTCACAGAGACGTTCTCGCTCAGCAGATATATATATATATATATATATATATATATATATATATATATATGGGCTCTATATATATGAAGTAATGTCATAATAATTCAGCCTGCATGTGTTGCATAATTTCATCTGCCGTCCTAATAATTAAAATGGTTCAAATATCGTTACTTTCTGTAAAATCGTCTATTTCTTTCATATCGGCATACTCAAGAGCCTTCCATGTTACTTGACATGATTCATCTTATTCTTACTCATGGCCAATTACATTTAACATCAACGACCCCTGATCTGTAAGAGAAAACTGCCAAAATGTTGATAAAAATCTCGTCTTAGACTATTGGCTACACAGCACATTGCACAATTGGGTCAATCTGTGTAAAATCACAGACCTCTTACATGACCATCTAACATTGGCTTTCTGGAAACAATGAGCCCAATCAATAATTCAGGCTTGATCATTAGTTTGTGAGATAAACAGGCATTAAAAAGAAGGTGTGGCCTTATTTTTCCTCCACAGTACTCCAAGAAAGGGTGCAGTCTTTGATAGGTCATGAACTATTGATCTTTAGTTTTCAAAGATTATTCTTTGCCTTAATGTGTTCTTAAAAGAAACACTAGCCAAAATGAGAAGTTTAACCATTGCAACAAATGTGGAAAACCAACTCAAGTGAATGTTATCTCGTTAATGCACAGATGTAGATCAGTGGACAGCATAGTTTTGTCAAGTACTTTCAGGAGTGCTGTCATGGGTACTGTCACGAGAGAATACTAATGGATAAATTACATGACTTGTACATAATTGGAATTTTTTTCAAATATAAAACTAGGTTAAAAAAATATATATTAAATGCTGGTTTTAAGCCAAACAGAGTTTAATGCATCTAGTGCCAATAGGTCTAAACAAATGACTTATCAACATTGCACCTTTTTCCAGTAGCATTTTAGGCCAAATAGTAAGGCCATGCCTACTTTTTTGTAACATCTACAGTGTATCATTCTGAAGTCAACAAAAAAGGCAGTTTACAGGAAACAGATTTCAAAATCCTTTTAAGCTACATAGTCATTGAAGTGTCAGTTAAAGGTCAAGGAAGCGATTCTGAGACAAGTAATGCACCTCTTTTCCCTCTCATCCTCTACCCCATGGCAAGCACTAGGTCTTGGCAGGCAGGTGTTGACAATTAATTCTGAAATACCTCAAACGTTTTCTGTAAAGTTTGTGTAATTTAGATGAAACTAACAATGATTACAATGATTAGACCACTATGACTAATAATAGTTTTTGGACTTGTGACTTGAAGCTTTATACTGTTGATTTTTTTCCTTGTTTGGTTTATTTGTTTCCTTTTTTTCTCCTGTGTGTGTTTTTGTCATTTTGTGATGGCATTAACTTTTCTTGAAAAAAAAAAAAAGACATTTTGAATGTTTCCATTGGAGATGTAAAACAGAAGAGTGAACATGGAGAAAAGAAAAAAAGAAAGAAAACAATGCTGTAGATTTAACTGCAGTTAGGTTTTCAAGGAGCTGTTTGGGGTTTTGTCTCAGCTGAAATGTAGTCTGAATATCAACCAAAGCAAGTTTTTGTTCTATAGTTTTTCAGCTGTAATCAATATCTTTATTTTCTTCTTTTCTTCCTTTTGAATATTTTTCTCCCCCTAAAACTCCCAGTAGTGTTCAAGTGCCCCATTAAGTTAAACGATAAAGAAAAAAATGAGCTCCATCCATTTAGATGGCAGCATGACTTTTTTTCTGCATGGATGTTGTATACTGTATAGACTAACGCAGGAATGACCTGCACTTTGGAGGAAGAGAAAGAGGAGTGGGAAGGGTGGGAAGGGTAGTAAGAATGGGAAGGGTAGGGGTTTTAGCTGAGGGTGGGGGTGGTTGGGATTTGGATGTTGGAGGGGTCTTTGTTTCTAGAGTTTTCTAGACTTTCTAGAGTCACTGTTGTTTTTCCACTGGTTGTGTGCATGTCTTGTTGCAACCCTCTTCCCCCTTTCTTTTACATGTAGGAATCTGTCTGGTGGAGTATGATGATGTTCTCATGGGGGCTAAGCTTAGCTGAGGCCATCATCCCTGTATATGTGGCTCATCATCTGCACCAATGTAATCACTGGTCTGTGTGTGTTCACATGTGGCACTCTCTCGATTTGGGTTGCAAAGCAATTCATGCAAAACTTCAGCACTAGCAACAGTCTTTGGCGATGGACCCCTCCAACCAGAAATGCTCTTTCATCTACAAAGCAGCGTGTTTGTTTCTCTCCAGGCCTGATCGTAGACAGAGCCCCCAGTCACACTGTGGTCTCCCTCTTCTGGAACCTGTCAATCAATCAAGAACCAAGTGTCTTTTGTGATGGTAGAAGACAATCAGTTACAAAACTAGGAAGAAAGATGGAGGGGACAGGCTGGGAGGTGGAGAATTGAAAGGGGTGAAGGGAGGAAAGAGGCTCTCAAAGATTCCATGTTCCCGAAGATGAACTGTTCTTACTTTCCAAATTGAACTCCTATTGTTAAATATGAAATTCAAATCAAAAACTCACTCAACCTGAATATCTAAAGTTCATCAGCTAAACAAAACTCCCTAGTCATGTTTGCGAAATACTAGACTCTGTAATCATAAAGACTGCTGTTCTTACACACAACTGAGTCACCTGCTCATACACTCTTGAAAATGGTGCCAAAAAGGGCTCTTTGGACTGATGCTGTAGAATAACCAGGTTTGGTCCCTAATAAAGCTTACTAAAAAGAGTTCTTGGAGCAATGCTATAGAAAAACACGGTTGAAAAACAGAGGCATGTTTGTACATGTCTAGAGCCTTTTAAAGGTTTAAAGAACCTCCACCACAATGTACATGTATACCAAATTAATGGTTCCTCTTTGGTATTCCTATTTGGTGGTTCTTTAAATTTTATCAAGGCCCTTTACACATCTCGTTTACATAAATGGTTCTCTAAAGAACCATTCACTGAAAAGTGGTTCTTCTATGGCATTGTTCAAAGAACCTTGTTTGGAATAATGTACATCCAAGTCAAGAATCAGACAGGAGCCTTTACTTTTAAGAGTGTACATTTCCAGTAGTCAGTAGTGAATGATCATACTGCATATAATACCAATCAAATTGCTGCTGACACCACTACATATACAATAAGTACCAAAGAGTTGCTGAGGCTGGTTCTCTACGCACAGAGTTCTATGCAAAAAGTCCTTATTGCCAACAATGTAATCCTTTCCTACATAGCAAGGGCCTTATGCCACTGGTCCTTCATCCACTATCCTCTAGTCCACTTCATCTACCATACTCTAGTCAACATTATATATAACCAAAATTCAGCATGAAACCGTTTTTGGATCAGAATCAGCGATGATGAGAAGAAGAAAGACATTACATGATTTCAGAGCACATCTCTTTAACCAAAGATGATATAATAGACTGGTGAATCTCACAAACCACACAACAATTTGCTCGGACTGCTCTGAAGTGTTGTATGAACATTAAACATGTGATTTGAGAGCCTCTTTCCACCTCCTACTCTACAGGAGGAGCCAAGAAGAAAGAGGAGTTAATCGGAGTAAATGGAGACTCTTGAGAAAGAGGAAAAACTGGAGTAATAACTGTTACAGAATAAAACTTAAAAAAAGGAAATATGGGTAAACTGCGTGTTTTGAAGTAAATGACTGAATAAAATCAATTGTAAACTGTATAGACTGTATTTTCTTTCTGTGGAAAGCTCACTCATGAAAAACTGGAAAGGCAAAAGAAGCAAAGCAAATAAGCATTTAAACATGTGCATTCTGCTTAAAGTTCCGTGTGGTCCTAAAATCTATCTTGATCTTGCCATTTCATCAGTAATCAAGAATCACTTTTTTCATGCCCTTATAAAACCTCAACTAAGGAAAAAAGATGCCATTTACACGTTTTTTTATGGTTTTATATTTTATTCAAATAGATTGATTGAATATTAAACATTGATAAATGCTTCGGGATACAGTAAATGCAGTAATTGTCCCTCTTATGCTCCACTAACTGCTAACTTTTTGATTCCTTTTCTTTCAGCGTGTTGGACATCACATCTACCATTTTCTAGCCCTTCATCCAGGGTTAGTTTTAGAGGGCTGTTCTCAGCTAGAAATGTACAGTTATCAGACTATTCTGAAGACTCTTTTCATCCCAACCTTAAGACATCATTTTAGAACGTAATAACCCTAATAGTAAAAAAATAGTTTTTGAAAAAATAGGACTTTAAATGTATAAAATCTGAATTTTTAAAACCTTGTAAGGATCCGCAGGAACCAAGCATTTATTAACATGATTCTAAATCATGTGCAACTTCACAGTGCTTATAATTTACGGTTTTCAAAAAGTTAAATACTTTTCACTTTGCTGGGGCTCCAATGATGGGGTAGTTAAGAACTTCTTCAGGCATCATTTAGCCCTTATGAAATACATCAAATGAGTATAGTGCCATATAAAGACCAAGAGCCTTACATTGCTATGTTAGATGACCTGTTGTCAGTGGACTAAATTGCACAGTAAAACAGGAACTGAAAATCCCATCTGAATCCTTTTTGTCTTTTGGAATTACCAGTCCATATATTTACTCTGTAACGTGCAAGGCAATGCCATGCTGAATGTTCCTAGACATATTTTCAGCGGGCTCCTCACCATTAGCCACCTCTTTTTGAGCTATTTGCGAAGACTCTGCCCTTGCAGTGCCCGCTGCTACCTTTCCATCCAGGGAAGGTGTTGTAGAACGGAGCCCAGTTCCTATAGTCATTAGCCTTCCAAAGCCTTTTCCCTGGGACATTGCGTAGGATGAACGACGTTGAGGAGCATCTCTCCTGAACCATGACTGCAGTTCAACTGGCTCCTTTGATGAATGGATCTAAACAGCATGGATTAAAAGTATATACAAAAAAAACATTCACTTATGCACTGCTTGCTAAAAGGTTATGACACAAAGTTACTACTGTTCAAAAGTTTGGAAGCATGTTTATCAATAATAACAATGTTAATAATATTTCAATGTAAAGTCAAACTTGTTGCAGATAAATGTATAATCAGTGATTGCACATTACATAGTAATGCCATTGAAGACACCATAGAAGCCACCTAGCAACCACTTTGTAACCACCTGAGAGAAAAAAGCAGCCTCTTTCTGTGGGCCTCCTTTTGGTCATTGTGCCAGTAGAAAGGAAATCAAATGTTTGTAAATAATAAATTATCTATAAACAAAACTATAGACAAATATAACCGAATAATAAATATAGAAAATATAACTGTTTCCTTGAACTTCTGCTATCAGTATAGCGTTGGCTCCCTGTGTGTGAAAAGTTGTCACTCTGTGTTGAGCCGCTAGCGAGCAATGCAGGGTAACTGGGAGGAATGTAAACCCCCCATTGTGAAAACAATTCAAAGACCAAAGCCATGGCGACGGAGTGTAGCTTTCATGATATCAAATAATCATGTACCACTGCCATAAATGGGTTTGTCTGCTTACCTATAATAATAAATAATATCTGTTTTCATTTCTGTATGTCATACACACTTCCACCTAATTATATTCCATCTTATTACAGAAAAAAATGCATAGTTCAGCTGAGGAACCTTCAAAACAGATACAATTTTCAATTTACAGCTGCTGTGAAAAGACTGAATAGCACAAATGATTCCAAACTTTTGAAAGGCAGTGTGTTCCCTGTTATTATAACAATGAAATGTCTTCTCACTCTGTGTTTGTTGGGGTTTGTTAGCACTACATTTAGAGCTCGCACTGTAATGGAGGGGAGGACGGCGATGCAGGTAGTCAGAAGTGCAACTAGCCACACCACAGGGTTGGCAAAGGCATTTAGTGATACTCCTGTGAAAACAAAAACAATAACAGCAGTCCATCTTACTCTGTTCAATAACATCAGACATTCAGTATGCTACTAATACTAATGAACACCTGAAAATATATTGACAATCTATGCTTTCCAGTGCGTCTGGCTGTAAACAATCATTTGCCAGGATCAGACTTTTCCTACAGAAAAGACAGCAATGGCAACAATTTATTGCTGGCACTGTTTTCCATGTAATTTCTGACAGTGGAAGGCAAAATAGACATCTCAATAGTAGACAGTAAATCAACTATGGAGACTCTTATATTGCAGCACAAAATGATGCACCAACAAAACAATAGAAATTTGATGTTATGGATAAGGAAATGAATAGGATACCAAAGAAGACGTAGTCACGAGGGAAAGTTGTAAACAGACGAGGGCTATGAAGAATCAAGGTGGACAGAAAAAACAACACCTGGCTGACAAGCACTGCAGCAAAATTATACTTGGTCCAGAACTTGGTCTCTAAAATGACCTAAAAGATGTAAGCAGAATCAGATTAACATCCTTGCAACTAGGAGTAAACGTCATTTGCATAAGTAGTATTAACAGTTACAGCAACTAAACAGGTCTGCAAACAAATATACCTCAATAGTGACTGAGAATACAGCTGACATTTCCACAGTAACTGCTAACGTCTGATAGTCTACATCTGAGTACTGGAGGATTCCCATGGGTAAGAAGAAGAGGACGATGGAGGTGTAGATGGAGTAGAGCAGTGTGGCACTCAGGATTAGGGGGTTTAAAAACTCCTGCTTCTGTCCAGCTGAGTAGGCCTCTGGCCAGCGAAGAGAGCTCTCAGCACTCATGTCCTGCACCAGGATGGATATTTATGTAAACCAGATGACAAAACTTATGTCCTTTGCAGATAAACTATTTCTGTTTTTATTTCTTTCCTTTACCTGTTCAAAAATGCCCAGGCACTGAACAGGCAGGGATGTATACGTGGTAGAGTAGAGGGCGATAAACCAGCTCTCATACATCGGCTGAGTGAAAAATCACATTCCAGTACAAGGAAGAAAAGAAGAAAAGTTTAATTCAAACATCCCTGATAAGGCCTCCTGTTTCCCAAACAAAACTAATCACTTTTAATTTATCAAATACTATAAATAAATAAAATAGAACACTCATATGTTACGTTTTTTACACCTTCTGTTAAACGATTTTAAATTTTGGAGCCACTTTCCTCAAAAACCTGTCCGTAAAATCAGATGTGCAAGGATAAGGAACTTTAAAGAACCTCCACACAATGCAAAGGTTCCATGTAGGTGAAATGATTTTGCTGTTATTATATTTGGATCAATCCACCGAAGTGCTTCAGAGTCAGAGATTTAAACAGTTTTAATGACTCAAATAATTTTTGGGGGGTTTTTTTGACAGCGAAGTTTCCTTCATGCATGCTTTCCATGAAAATCAAACGTGTGTAATCTCTTACTGATGGTAGATGCGTACTTTGACATCAATGTGGCTAGAGTTTGTTGGAGACTTCTTTAGGCATCTTGCAGTCTGCTCTTGGGACGAACTTGCTGGAATAGCCTGACCTGGTCATGTTGGCAGTTGTTTTAAATTATTTTACAGACAGTGGAATGGCTGATTTCTAACTGCTTTGAGACTTTTATAAACCCCTTCACAGACTCCTATGCATCCACAACTGTCTTTCTGAAGGTCTTAAGAGAGTTCTTTGGATCTCACAATTGTGATACCACTAATGCCAACAATCAAGAGCAAACCTAACTAAATGCCTGAGGTTTAAATAAGTTCTCCAAAATCCTCTCTAATGTAATGTTCTAATCATTTGCAGATGATATGTTGCACCTGATTCTAATTTCAGGGATTTTAAGTAAACAAATGTGGAGATGTCCTAACTGACAGAAAATTTCATTTCTATCCATTATATTATTCAATTATTCTATCAATTATATTATACAAATCATTCTTAGAAGACATTTCTTTAGTTATATTTGTTATATTAACTTCATCTCCCAATATTGCTAAAACGAAGATCAAATATCCATATATTTAAATATGTTAAAAATGGGCTGCCCTATTTGTTTTTCACCAATTCTTAATGTTACACACTGATTTGCAGACTTTGGGAATCATTTGTTTTAAACAATAGTATCTAACTTCTCACCATGTGGTCATGAGAGGCAGAAATGTGGTGTTACTTCCTGCTCAACAAAGCAGGAGTGTGGCTATTAATAAGGCTCTGCCTATGGATTAAAACTCATTGTGTTTTGCTAGTGATGTAAAAATCCAATTTTTTAAATTAAATTATTTAAAAATGAAAATTAAACCTACAATAAATTGACATATTTCAATGTCACTTATAAAACATATTTAAAACATATTTTAAAAAATAACACTGAAAATGAATGCAAAGTTGACATTTAGGGTTAACCTCCCGATAGAAAGTACCCTTTAAATAACAGATATGTTAGAACCATTTAGGTAGGCTTTTAAATATTTCAAATTCATCTTTAACAATTCAATCTACAAGTTAAAAGCAGCTATGATGAACTTGTATGTTTACCTGGGCACTGAAGCCATTGTACAAGCTGTACCAGATGTGCACCAGAGCAAAGCAGGTGGTTTTATAAAGGAAGTATCGCAGAAAGCTGCAGATACGGCGGTAAGACCAGCGGCCATGGACCAGCAGCAGCCTGCGCAGGAAGCTAAACTGGGCCAGAGCAAAGTCTGCATTCTGTACAGCCTGACCGCCCTCCACACCACACAAGCCCACCCCTATATGTGCTGCTGCAATGACAAGAGGGGAGTGAGCGAGCGAGAGAGAGAAAGAGAGAGAGAGAGAGAGAGAGAGAGAGAGAGAGACGTTCATAATTTTAGTCACTGTGTGTCAATTTTCAATTATTATTACAGTATTGTAGCAGTATTATACAAATTCTCTATACATCTGTCGTTACTACAGCCACAAAGAAGCAGCTTACTTATTATATGCTGTATAATTTTAAATGAGTCCTTTTTTAACCCTTACTCTTAATCATATTCACATCATTAGCACCATCTCCTATCGCCATCGTGATAGAGGTAGAATACTTTTTCACCAACTCGACCACCTCTGCCTTCTGTCCTGGGGTCACTCTGCAACACAGCACTGACTGGCACTCATTAGACAGAGACACAAATCTGGCGCCCATCTCGGGTGTCTTGATCAGTTCTGCCTGTAAAGAAATCAGCTGATGGAGTCAGATCTGGATATGAAGTAATATTGGAGACAAGTAATCTCAAGCTATGCAACTTGACGTAGATCCTTCAGACAGGCTACTGATTCCACAGTCCAGAAGATACTTCATAATGCTTTCCCATTATACTTTCATACATGAATTGCCAGTAAAGATTTTCTGATGCATATCAAATAAAATACTCACAAGCTCAAATCCATCAACTACAATGGCAGTTTTACTTCTTTTATCTGTGCTCCAAACAAGAGACTCTTTATCCATATGGAAACAAACTTCTGGAGTGGGTGACTGGAGAAGTTGTCTAAACATAATATTAATTGTTACTCCACAGATGCAATGGTTATTTAATAATAATAATAATAATAATAATAATAATAATAATAATAATAAAAATAAATAATCGCTTACAAACAGTTCAGACCCTGAACACAAATTTGTACAAAATATTTCTGACCTCAGCTCCTCGCCTTGGAGCAGTCTTGTGTCTGGATCCATCAACTTGCAGGCATAACCCACGTTCACAGCCGTTTCTGTGCATTTGGACAAAAAGAAAACAGTCAGGCTTTTTTTATTACTTCTGTGAGCTATTCTGTCCTGTGGCTGAATGTCCACAAAGTAAGCCCAGTACCTATCTTATCTCCTGTTAGCACCCACACCTTCACCCCAGCTCGCCGGAGGCTGGAGATAGTCTCAGGGACGCCTTCCTGCAGACGATCCTCAATGCCTGTCACGCCAAGCATCTGAAAAACACACCGAAAAAAACAAACAGATCTTTGTCGGCCTACACTTTCTCACTTCATCATCTATGTTATCGCTTTTCAAAAAATACAATTATCACAAAAATGGCAACTTTACAGGGAAAGGCAAAAACCTTTACTTTTAATGCCGATGTCAGTACAATGAGAATGAGAATTTTCCCATGTCGTTTTTTATTATTTCTATTGGTCCATGCAACTGAAAGTACAATAATGAAACTACAAATTATTAGGGGAGGTTCTCTAATTTCACTTGTAAGGAATTCTTTTGGAAATGGGGCTTGTAATCCAAATTAAATAGGACTTCATAGTATTTGCTAAACAGTTCATAGTAGATATTGAATAATATGGTTTAAGGCTACAGTTAATACTTTATGTCTATAGACAATAGCCTCCAATTTTTCAAGAAAGGATTTGTTGCCCTACATTAAACTCACTAAGATGTACTGGACCGCAGCACTCCAGGACTGGAAATGAGTACCCTTTTTCAACATTACGATAAGCGGCTCCAGGACCAGGGCTCCCAACTAGTTAGTTAACAAGCCCCTTCCTGAGTTGATGTGGATGTGTGAGATCAGGGAAACCACAAGAACAGGAAACTACAAGAAAATAAGTAAGAAATGAAACGCCAGTGATGACCAATGATGGCTCTACTTCTGTACCGTTAGCTCTTTTTCCATGTGTTCGTACAGCTCCTCCAGCATGGTCTCTCGGTGTGCAGTTGCCATGGCAGCCTGGCTAAGGGCGTGGCTCCACTTTGTCCACTGAGCATCAGACACACAACGAACAGCCACACACAGCGTCCTCAGACAACTCTGAGCAAAGACCTGCCCACAAACACATGCACACACTGTCAAACGACCACAGGTTAACCCCTTTTTGTACGGGTCTGTGGTAAAGCAACATCAAAGCCAAAAGCAACATTGCAAGACTTCAGCAAAGAAGGTGTAACGAACTCAAAAGCTTATACAAAGCTGTAACTGGAATGAACTAAACTGACCTCCAAAGCCTGCTCTGTGCTCTCCTGATGAGGACTATCCTTTCTCAGCCGCTCCAGAATGACAATGTCTGCACCTTTACAGTATAGCTTCAGCTCTCCCTCTGGTGTTCTCACTACAGACAACAACAAAAAAAACATCCACACAAAAAACTTTAACCCCTTAAAGCCTAGTCTTGTTATTTAGATGTTTTATCAGTAACTACTATGCAACTAACATCAGCTATGTGGTTATGAGAGGGAGGAATTGAAGTGCAGGCCAATGTAAAGACCCTTTAATTAAACGCACACACCCACCACTGTTCTTCAGTGTTTAGGATGCTCACACGACCAGTATTATTTGGGTGGTGGATCATTCTCAGCACTGCAGTGACACTGACGTGGTGGTGATGTGTTAATGTGCGCTGGTACAGAAACAGCAGTGCTGCTGGAGTGTTTAAACACTGGGTTCACTCACTGTCCACTCTGTTAGATACTTCTAGCTTGTTGGTCCTGCTTGTAAATGTAAAGTCAGAGATGATAGCTCTTCTATTGTTGCACAGTTTGTGTTGGTCATTCTCTAGTCCTTCATCAGTGGTCACAGGATGCACCACAGGACCCTGCTGGCTGGATAGTTTTGGTTGGTGGACTATTCTCAGTCCAGCTGTGACAGTGAGGTGTTTAAAAACTCCAGTAGCACTGCTGTGTCTGATCTACTCACCCCAGCACAACAAACACTAACACACCACCACCACGTCAGTGTTACTGCAATGTCACTGCAAAGTATGCAGAGAATCAGAGGAACTACAGTCTGCAGCTGTAGAAGTCCAAGTGTACCTATAAGGTTCATGGAGCTTATAAAATGGACTATGAGTGTAGATACAAGGAAGTGTACGTAATGAAGTTTGAATATTAGAATATTAGAATATATTCTAATATTCCAAAATCAATGCACTTGCAGTCACATGCAGAATGATTTAATGTGATGAATTTATGTACTTCATGTTCCATAACTGTCAAAAAACAAGAGCTGAAAAGCTCAAATCTGTGACCTTTTGCATAGTGCAGCTGAATAAATGGGAAATGATCTCTCACCCAGCACAGACATGCGCCTCCTCCTGCTGCTGAAGTCCAGTAAGGCCAGCAGGTGGTAGTGGCGTGCAAATCCGAGTTCACTGACAGTCATGGAGTCGCGTGTGCGGGAGAGAAATGCCCAGCCCAGCTCTCTAGCTGCACAAACCAGAGCTTCTTCATCTGGAGACGCAGCCTGATATCGTGGCAAACCTGATCAAAACACATATTCGCTAGATCACCATTGATTCTACACACAGTTCCTTCTTGCTCTAGTGCTTAGGTATGTCATTCACACATAAATATGTATCAATAGCCCTCACTACTGTTATAAAAAAGTCAGAATGATCATTCAAATGTCAATTTTTGATTCTAAATCAATGTATAAAATAATTCAGTTTTGTGGGAAACTAGCTAATCGTAAAAAGCAAGTGGAGAAATTTTAGATGTGTCTAGAATTAGTTTGTATGTAACGTTACTATGTTGTGATTAGAACCGGACAGTAGTGTACTGTATGTAGGAAATATCTTTTTATGTATATCATCCAATGTAACTGGAACCCTGTTTTTTTATGTGCCTCATACCCTCATTATTATTTCCATGTTTTAACTTGTGACCAGGAGCTACTGACCATCTTTCCACTCGCTCATGACGGTGTGGCACAGTGACAATGCAGTAAAGAACTCTCGAGTTTCAGAGCAGGTCCGCTCTCTGAGCCGGTCCACCAGCCTCTGGTCACAGAACTGCAGTCCACCGCAGGAGAACCGGTTCCAGCTCAGGTCCAGTGGCTGCAGATGAGAGTTGATGGGTGAATGGCTCCAGGGTCATAAGTTGTCACGAACTATAAACTAAAATTTTGACAATTACAAATTGTTGAACTTGCCTTTGATTTTGCTGCCACATCCCCTGAAAGAAATTAAACATGGTCAACAACACTCATAACCATAAATCACTTTCTGAACACTTTCTGCTGGCCAAGAAAAAGATTTCAAAAGCTAAAAAAGACTTTCAGTCTTATCTCTGTATTTATCCTTCAGCAGGAGATTCAGTCTAATGACAGTTAAAAGCTCCAGGATATCTAGAATGAAGAACATTAATTAAAAAAAAGCAATATTCACCACAGTTAGCCAAACTGAGGTTAGAGTTAGCCAAGTTGAGCCTTATCCTAGCACTGGAACCAGACCAAAGAAGCCTGAATCAGACATGAATTAGTCTACGTTCTGAGCTCCACACACTGGGCCAAGAAGGAGACATGGCTGAACATGGCTGACATGGCTGAATCTGAAGAACTAATATTCAGAAAGAAGCTTTTAGATCAGTCAAGGGCAAAGGGCAGTGAAGAAACTGGAAATAAAAATAAGACTCACAACCAGAAAAGCGATTGTATTTTGGCATCACATATTTATTAATCCATCCATAAAGCAGAAGGACGGTTACACTGGCTTGAGGCACTGGGGAGTAACTGCTGAATTGAAGGTGGAACAGGAAAGCTCAAACAAAAAACTGGGCAAAACGAGGCTCAAGCTTAGAAGTACTGCACCATTTAGGATGGAACAGGCAAACCTGTAAAAGAAGCAGACTTCAGCTTCATGAAGAGTTGAAAATCATTAAAAGAGGAGGTTTGTTTGTTTCTACTGGACAGTTGGGTATCATCAACTTATTTTTACTGTTTCATAAAATCAATAGAATATTTAATCAGAATGATTTTGTCCTGTGACCAAAACGATCTAAAAAAGTAAGCTTGAATGTGTTTGTGAATATGGGGGCCAGAGGTCCTGAAGGAGCACTGAAAGGAGGGGTGTGTTTGTTTTGCTACTGAGTTCAAATATCATCAGTCGTCTCTAGAATCATATACATTTACTTAGCAGAACTGAAAATTCGAACAAACAGTTGCCACATAAAAAGCCATTTTTAGTTTTCTAGAAATTCAGACATGACTGAACGTTTCACACAGTTTTTGCCAGAAAGCAATACTGACACAGGTTTACCTATATATTGTTCAGTTTTGTTTTTACTAGTTCCACTACAAAAATATTTACGGTTTGATTCTGTTGTTAAAGTCCATGTATTTAAGAAGTGAAGGTATGTCTATCTGCTAAAAAAAAAACAGGATGTGGTGTTTTGGTTACCAGTATGCTGGTCCACCAGCTTAGACCATCTCTGCCGATTTTTCAGTAGGGATGGCAAAATAATACAATACAATAATAGGTTAGCATCTAAAAGGGTTCTATATAAAATATATACTATGAAATCTACCTAAATTGTCAGAAATCATAATTACACAAATGGATGTTTGTGTGACTGCAAAGTCACCTGTGACAATTACTATGTAATTGAAGACAAATCTCTCGCCTTTAGTGGAAACAAATTTGGCCAATAAAGCTTGCCTGCGTTTTTTTGCATTTGAGTCCACTGTAAAGGAGCTAAATCTGCATCAGTTTCAAACACTTGGATGCACTAATGTAAGAGACTGACTAAAAGGATGCTAGGAGGTAAGGTTTGAAAAAGGTTTTTACCACAATTTGCTTTAGGGGAGGACTAGCAAACTGACCATAAATGTGTCCAGCGATGCAGCACTGGCGGAAGAGCAGACGGTTCTGAGTGAGTGTTCCTGTCTTATCACTCAGCAGATGGCCCACCTGTCCAAGCTCCTCATTGAGAGAGGTGGTGCGGGCCTGAGCGGGCTTGCCACTCTCCTCCCAGTACATCTCAATGTCCCAGCCGATCAGGAGGCAGTGCACCACGTGGATCAGCTCAAACCTAGGCAAGTTAAAGCATCAAATCAGGTCAACAAATCAAACACTTTAAATGAACTATTTGTTGAAAAAAATCACAATCATTCACTTTATGTAGTCAGTTAGCCTCAACATGGATGGTTTACTCCTTGAATTTAGCACTGCAGCAACAAGGCTAATGTAGTGCACAAATAATGTGTATACCCCACCAGATAGCATCAAACAGACTTGCTTATGTGGCTTCTAACACTGCATTTAGTACTGACCATAAAAATTACAAAAGCCTTCAAACGTACTGCTGCTATTGTTTAATGTTTGCTATTACACATTTCTATGCAATTATACATAAAAGTAAATTATATAGCATCAGACACCATGTAAGCATAAGCAAGTCTATGCAGATTACTTAACAACTCAGGATGGTTTAAGGCAACTGTGTAAGCATACATGCAACTTGCATAATGCTAATTAGTAAAACATTAGACAACACACAAAAGCTTTAGACACCACATGGTCTGACTGATCAACTACATTTAGGGTAGATTAGATACTTGTTGCTGCACAGTTTCTCTAAACATAGAAAGAGGACACAGAGCAAATATAATTAGACATTTAGGCAAAATCAGCTTATGTAATCAATAATAAACATATGTTTCAAGCGATATTACGTGATGTAGAGAGATATAGGCATGGCAGGGCTTAGCAGGATGATGTATCCCCAGAAGCTCAGGAAGCCCCGATATGCTGCAGTGGAGTTGCCCCTTATGGCAGATAGAACCTGAATATTTGGGGAAACCAAGTGCTCAAAAATTCCGGATCCCACAGCCAAGAGGAGAGCTACCAGCAGCAAGGAGACAACAATCTGAAAAATGGCACAGTATAGCACATCTTGTATCTGTTTCAACTTGCCACAAACACCATGCATAATATCCTGTTTGCTATATACAGCAGAATATATAATGCTGCATACCATTTGTCGCTTTCATCAGTAATGTCCGGTTCAGGCTGAACACTGGCTTACAACTTGTTGCACTATAAAGAAGCTTTTGCAGAGCACAAATGCAAGATTAACAATTAGGCCTCTGTTGTCCCTTACCGTCACCACCACTTTGTTAAGGAACCTCTCCACCCGAGTCTTCTTTAAATTCAAACTCCCACAGTTCCGGAGGATTTTGCTGTCTGAGCCTGAAATAAGGCGAAAAGAATGTTTTTACTCTTTGTTTTCATTCCATTTAATACACTACCATCCAAAAGTTTTAAATGAATGTTTTCAATTAAAAAAGTGAAATATTTTAATGAATTTATGCAGAAGGTTAAAGTTAAATAAATTGATAATTTGTACCTCCGTTTTTTATTTTGTACATGACTTAAAAATACCTGCTATTTACATACATTACAGTGTTAAGACTTCATAATGAGTGGACCAATAGAAATACTTCAAACTACTTGGAAAACTGGTTTCATTGACTTCCATTCAAATCACATGTATACCTGTGTATATGGCCAGTCCATACGCAGTGTCAGTGTTGCGCAGGACAGTTCCCCTGAGAAGCATGTGCTCTGTATCCAGTAGATGGCACTGTCCTCTCCAGTGTAGCTCTCCTCTGAATGAGTACAACCGACTATTTGGCTCCTCACACCACACCACTCCTGAGAGAGAGAGAGAGAGAGAGAGAGAGAGAGAGAGAGATTGTATTCTATCATTCTATCATATATTTTATGTAAATATTTCTGTGCATGCATATGCATGAGTGTATGAGTGATAAAGACCAAGACAGGCAGACAGACAGACTGACAGACAGACAGAGGAAGAAATAGAGTGGATGACAAAGAGATAGAGACAGACAAAGCCAGAGGGAGAGAGCAGATGGAAAAATTGAGAAAGCGTGAGTGACAGAGGCAGGCATGGTAGGGATTAGCTTTGCATAATAGATGTTTGCATAAACTGCAGTGGCAAGACAGTCACACTGCATGGCAACATAATGTATTATCACTGAAAGAAAACATTGCTCTAACCATCAAACGGCAAGAGAAGCTCCTCTGTAGGACCACTGGTCAGTTCAATGTGGGTGATGTCTAGAGCCTGGCGAAACTTCAGGTTTGTTTCTCTGCAAACAGCCAACACAACAAAGCTTAAAACAGGATGTAAGACTCAGGCCTTCGTGGTTCGCTTGTTACAAGCGGACCTCACCCATAACATGAGGGCATAAAAGTACAAACCCCATCGAGCAAAAGGATTCAATAACCTACTGAAATATGTAAATGTGAAGAAACGACTTACACAGAATGGCCGCATATTCCAGATTTTTTTCAAATTCAAATGCAGTGTTCACTGAGAATGTAAATTGTTAGCCCAGTGCTTCCAAACCCTGGAAGAACACTAACCTGGACATTTGAATGTTTTTACTATCACAAACACAACTAAACTCCGTTTCAATTTTTTCTTTAACCTGCCCTACCCTTAACTTTAGCTAACAGAGTAAGGCAACAGCCCTTAAGATGGAACTGGGGATCCCCCCAAAGTGAAATGACAAGTCCAAGTGGACAAGAACTTGTTAAAAAGGTACAGAAATGGGGGGGGGGGGGGGGGTATTCAGATAATCTGCACTGGGTTCCCTGAAAGTACAAAGATTATTCTTAAATGGTAGATCAAGCATCACTGTAAACACTCTCTCTACAAGCACCAAGTACTATTTGCAACGTGTTAAAGCAGTGAAATCATTTAAACACGCAGGCCGTTACTAACAGAAACTCCCTCCCACAGAAACCAATTTTCTCAGCTGCCCACAATGCCTCGCAGGAATTCCAGGCCTTTTCTCTGTATCAAGGTGACATCATATCATAACACAACCCTTATTGCCCGTCTTCCAGCAAGCTTGGTACAACCTCACACAACACACAGAGAGCAAAAAAGTAAAAACTGACCACTCGCAAACGTCCTGCCCCAGTCCAACCTGTGAAGGTGTATCAGGCCTACCAACATGTTCTACCTGACTTTCAGAGATGAACTCTGACTCAAAAATGATTGGAACCAACGTCATTGTGAACAACCACAGCAGTGTGGGGGTGGAGCTGACCAATCAGAGCACACTGGGCTAATCGGAAAGGGGGGCTTAAAGTTCTAACTCTTACGGGGGTCAATACAGATGTACAGCATGGCATAAATACTGTGTTTTGGGAAGACTGAAGCATGTAAATCTGTTCTAGCAGACCCCAAAAACAAAATTCTGATAATTTAAAATGTCCACTAGCACTTGTTGCTAATGTAACCTCTATATTCTACACAAGAACCATTGTTTTGAATTCAACTGGATGTGTATCATAAATAATGCACTCTCACATGGGAAAGCCATTATAAATACACCGTTTAATTTGCATTTTCAAATTTGCCTGGCTAAGCTGTCTAAACTAGTCTCACTCCAGCTCCATCAGGTGGGTAGACATTGTCACTTGGCATTGTGTTAGTCAACTTGCTCTTTCAAATATTACATTTTAGGTTTTACATCTTGAACGGCACCGTGTAGACTCGAGTCAAAACGTTTGGCGTCGACTCTCGAATGCCTGGAACCGATGAATCGATTCTCTTTGGGAATGACTCCTAGTCCTGCCACCAACGTTGTTAACTTAGGAGCAAGTAGAACCCAAACAGCTAGGGAATCTTTCTGGCCTTGTTCTTACCCGTCGATATCAGCAGTCTCAACGTAGCACAGACTGTGGGGTTCAGTACTGCAGAGGAGGAGAAGGTCTGCCTGGGGATGACAGACAAAGGCTCAAACTCAAACTCACCTCTCTCTCCCTCCCTCTCTCTCATACACACACACACTCACTCACTTACTCACCGGTATGACCTCATCCTTGTGAATCTTTAAAATATCCCCCACACAGACGTCCTTCCACTGAGCTGCCGTGAAGCTGCAGAAAAAAAAACAAACGTTTTTTATAATAACCTAATACACAAAATTAACGAATGCAGGTCTACGAAATGTAAGTTAGCTTCATCCTCAAATTTCCCTCTGCCGTCTGTAACTGGAAAACTCAAACGAGAAGCTGACAAAAATGAAGTTTCGTTTCGAGTCCAACTATATAAAACACCAACCCGTGGGAGGCGAGGATGTCACAGGGTCTTCTGTTAATCTCAGCATCACTGCGGCGTCGACCCTGAGAGTAATGTGATAGGTGGAGAAACACACAAAGGCCGAAAACGTTACTATATCCGTGTGTTCCTGCTGTGTTCAGCTATGTAAAACTGTGTCATTAATAAATATTAATCGTGAAATGTACTTATTTCAGTAGCTGCCTTTTTATGAACTGAGATATTTAGCTAAAATTATTATTTTAAAAAAAGAAGTATGCGCAGCTATGACCGCGTTACAGCCAAACTCTATATTATCCACCACTTCAGCAAAATCCTTGTGCTGTTAATGGAATAGACTTTGGCTGTAGTGCTGCTGCGATGAGGTAAAAAAAAAAACCTGTTTTTGGTTAACAGTGGCTGACAGCTTTATTAACTAGAACTAGGCTAGCTAACAGGCTATAAGATTCACTCAGTCATCAAAATAATAGTTGCCCTTCTAAGGAAATGTGGGATTGCAGTGCTGTTGGGAAGGAAGATAAAGGTTACCAGGAACAATAAAAGATGATAAATGTAGACTCATATGGGCAATATTTATTGAGCTACACATACAGAAGTAGTGTCTCAGTATGACGTCAGGCCGCTATGTTTGCTAATGAAACATACCGGACGTCTCGGCATAGAGTCGTAAACCTACCCACCATGTTTTATTCCTGTCGGTTGACTCCTTCTGGGTGCAACTATTTGTGCAGCTATTCTTTTGATGATGAGTGTATTAAATATGCTAACCAATTGTCCTATATAAATGATATCAGCAGTATTAAACAGACACTGTAGCCTTTCCTATTATTTATTATTATTTCTATGCATTTTTACAGCATGGTCTGAGTGTTTCTTCACCCTTTCTCTCTCATTTCCTCACCAGGTCTGTGAGCAGGTCCTTGGTTCCACGCATTGTCAGGACGGTGAGCAGCGGCAGCATGGTGATGTACCAGGGAAGAGTGGCAATGACAGGAACACACTGGAGACCAGAAAGACAGCCTTACATCATACCAGTAAGATATGCAGACTGCTGCACACTCAAGGAAACTGTCCCTCTATAATTCTCTAATATGATGTTAATTAATAGCATATTCTTCTGAAAGCATCTTAATTGCACACTTAATACTAATCCCAACTAGTTTTTGAGTATGTAGTATATAGTACAGTTACAAATGTCAAACTTGAGTATAGCCAAAAACCCACAGTCCGCACTTAGAACCAGTAAGGTAATGATGGACACTATTGTCCCACAGTGCAACAGGAAATGGAATTTTCACATGTGAAAATCCTGAAAAAAGGTGGACAGTGATACAATGGAGGCTGTGGTAATGGCAGGACCAGAAATGGTGTATAAATGTGAGTTCAGCTCAATTCTGTCACATCAGCCTGTAAAAGTAAATGTATTCTAGTAAATAATATCTTTATTTGTTTGTGCCTCCTGCCGAAGCAGCCTTCAGAGTCCAGCTTGGTATGACGTAAACTTTATCACTCTCTGGTAGTAAGAAATGATGTAGTGTGCTGTATTTTCTGTTACTAGCCTGCTGAACTAGGCTAGCACTATTAATATAATTACATAGCATATACTGTGTTGCAGTAGTGTGTAGTAATTGCGGTGCAGCCTTAGTAAAATATACTACCTGCTGTTTCAAGCACATACATCAAAGCAGTAAATATATAGAATTTTCACAGATGAGCCAAAACTTTATGACCATTCACAGATGAAGAACCTCTTGATAATGGTGGGAAATGGGCAGGGCGTGAAGACCTGAGCTGATGGGGCTAAAGTATTATGGATAGAGTATTGATTAGAAAAGTCTTTAAAAGGGCAAGGCTTGTGGGGGTACTCCCAATTAGCACTGGGGAGTACCTACCAACAGAGGGACATACCACAACCAGGCAACAGGTTTATGGGTGCACAGGGCTCATGAATGCATGAAGGCAAGGAATGCTATGCTAAGGTCAGAACTGACTGATGGGCTTCTATGAAGAAGTAATAGTTATGGGAGGAATATGTCACAACACATGGTCACAAGGATCAGAAGCAGACCTTGGTACAGCGGGAGAAGGTTGCCTTGTCCGATGAGTCACATTTTCTTTTACATCACATGCATGCCATTTACCAGGGGAAGACTGTGGGAATAAGATAAACCAGTGGAGGGAGTGTGATGCTCTGGGCAGTGTTCTCTTGGAAGACCCTAGGTCAAAGGCATTTATACGGACCAGACACACTCCTTCATGGCAGTTGCGTTCCCAATAGCAGTGGTCTCTTTAGCACCAGGCACCATGCCAAATTGCACACACTGTTAGGAAATGGTTTAGAGACCATGATGAAGAGTTCAAGGTGTTGCCTTAGTCTCCAAATTCCCCAGGTCACCAATCAAGCATGTGTGGGATGTACTGCAGCAACTTGTCTGATCTGCAGCAGCCTTGCAACTTACAGGCATGCTAACGTCTAGGTGCTAGAAACCACAGGGCACATTCAGAGTTCATGCCTCAGTGGGTCGGGGCTGTTTTGGCAAAAGGCGGAGAACCCATTTAATGTTGTGCAATGTTTTGACTCATCGGTGTACATGTAAATCCTTATGAATATATGCTATATAGAGAAGTGAAAATAATGCATACATTTATGAATATACCATTGTAAAAATTGTAAAAAGCTACTAAATAAATAAAAAAAATAATAATTTATTACTCTTTACATATGAACCCTTTACATCTGTTTGTTTCTCCAGCGATTAAGTACTCAAAACATTCAGTATTGTTATACACTGATATTCCAATATTCTTCTAGCATTTTTGTAGTAGTACATGGAAACATTTTACATATGAGCAGGAAATAAACCACAGACCTGCATGACCACAATAAGCAGGAAGAAGAAGTTTGCTGCTCTCTGGAACTGCTCGTATAGTGTGAGGGGCAGGAACGTCAGGGGAGAGTATTTATTACTGCGAACCGAGTTGTCCTGGTGGCAAAATCCAATAGAGAAGTGTGAGTAAGAGGAAAAAGTCTGGGATGTCTTCTTACCCTTTTAAAGTGGAGGTGCTTTGTTCTGTTATTATTCTAAAGACTTGTTGTTCAGTAGCGTTGAATATAAAAATCAGATGTACAGCCATAACATAAAAATCACCTCAATCTATCTATGCGCTTTATCCATTTTATCAGCTCCACTTACCACATAGGTGCACCTTGCAGTTCTGCAATTACAGACTGTAGACAGACTTTGTAGGGATAACAAAGTACACAGAGAAGCAGATGGACTAGAGTCTGTCATATTAGGACTACAAAGTGCTCCTGTGTAGTAAGTGGAGCTGATAAAATGGGCAGTGAGTGTAAATACAAGGAGGTGGTTTTAATGTTAGGGATAGGTGTATGTAACTACATTTCACTTAAGTTCTTATTTAATAACGAGCAAGTATTCTGTGACTATGGAAGTAATAGGTCACTTATTTACTTATGAGAGAAGATAATTAATATCTTTAAGAGGTAAAATTAGGCTCGGGATTAAAGTAAGAGGGACCACATCATGCTTTAACACTATTCCATCCAGCCCTGAGAGCTAGCTTTCTTTATAAGGCCCCTGCTATTCACTCTGATGAGCTCTTTAACAGAAACCCCCCTCAACCCCATTCTCATTGTCTTACTCACTGCATAACGCCCCCAGCGGAAACACAGAAAGGACCTGCGTCCAAGGGGCTCATGGAAATATCGGCAGTTGGCACGTACCTGCCAAGTCATACCTGAGAGAGGAAAATGGTTGCTTTTGGTCTGGTTCAGTCCAGGACTAGATTTAGCCCATTTGTCAGAAATTAAGCCTCAGCCTCTTAGCAATCCAAAACTAATTACATACAGTACTGTGCAAAAGCCAATTTCATTTCCAGTCAAAATGGTCATTAAGTTATTAATTTTCCAGCATAAGAAAAAAATAGAAGGCATATATTCAACTGAAAGTGAATCAGAATGTGCCTACGCTTTCTAACAGAATGTATCTTTCTTACAGCGTCATTCTTTCCAGGAGACTTGCTTTGATTTTCTAAAAAAATCTGCAGGGGTATTTTTTCACACCTCCCAAGTTTACTCACAGAAGCTGGTTTCATTTTCTGCTTCTAACAATCCAAGTAATCATAACCACATGCAGTGACGATGAAATCTAGGATGGCTGGTCTGAGGACACCAGCAGCTTCTTTGTTTGACTTTTTTTGTCTATTTCTTTTTATTGCTAATGGCTTCTTGATAGCTGCACGTCCTTTCAGACCCAGAGCACTGAGTTGTTTTCTCTCACTTTAAGAATGCACAGAAAAGGTCTAAGGCAATAATAACATACTTTCAAGCAAAAGTAGAATAAAAGCTTTAAATGCTGTTTATCTTTATTAGTGAAGACAGTTGTGGTGGTTTACCAGGTCCGGTGCATGGTTGTTAGGGAGTCACAATTTCCCTTTACCTTTCATTCATTTAGAAAACGTCTGTTTTGGAAACTTCCTCTTTTTTCCACCAATCTTTTATTGACTTATATACAGTGGACAATCTTATATCTCATTTCATCTCCTGAAAACGAATAACTTTTTTATTTGCCATTTTAGCTGGAAGTTAAATGAAGGATGGTGTCTGACTTTTACATAGCACTGCAAATATAATTCATATTCATATTTACACCAATGTTCTACACATCACTACACACATCTCCTATACAAATATCCACAGGTACACTGTTTATAGCCGTTTAACTGTAGCAATTTAACTGAAAACTCATCACACAGACCTGTTCCCTCTGAGGATGAGGTGTCTCTTCTGGCCATGGTGAATGTACTGGGAAAGACGTAACGTTCTGGAAAGCAGTTTCCCATCTTTGTAAATGAGTCCAGTTTGAAGGTGTAAAAACACAGAAGTCACTTCTCATATGTCAACCTTCACTCATTATACATTGTTCCTATGCTTACCTCGTCACAGACGGAGATTCTTCACACTTCACATAACCTTGCACTAACTACCTGCTGCAGAACAGAGGACTCAAAGTTCTTGAATTATAGTAAAGCACAAAACTATTGAACTGAGTTTTACCTTCAAATAGAAGCTCATCTGGTTTAAAGTATAGTGAGTGAAGTAGAGGAATATCTTCCAAGAGTTAGCATGCACCGGATCTACAGAGTCAACGATGCCCTCATACCTCATTAACAAAATGACTTGCTAGATGATAATCACTGGGGAGTCTCACTGACAAACACCTTACCTGGCAATTGTTCTGCGACATCTCAAGAGGGGATTCTTTCCTCAAGTTGGTCTCCGGTGTCTCACCCACGCAAATTAGGCATTTGATTTGATAGACCAAAAATTATTATAATAATTGTTATAATTATTATATTGTTACCTTCAGCTGATTACCATACGTGAAGCGTATGGTTAAATCTTGCCTTTGCGTTCATCCTTCAGGGATTTTCCAACAAACTATATGCTGTTTCTTTTTATCTCAACCCACTCTTTCCTTGTCCTCCTTCTCCGAACTCTCTTGAACTGATTTGGGAAATTGTGTTCCTGTGGGTGGGAGAGGGAGGGGACTGAAACATGATATGGACACGGCTAAAAAGAGGAGGAGAGAGAAGGCACAAACACCTGCTCTGTGTCCCGAGAGTGTGCAGAGAAACTGACGTGTAAAAACACCCAGGAATTCTGTAGTCCTTAAACACAGTACATTATACGTGTTTCTTCTAAATAGGTCTTTTTAAATGATCTTGGAACACCTTAGGCTATATCACGGAGGGAATTCTTATAGCTTATATGTGTTCATAATAAATGAGTTCAAGCCAGCTGGCTGTAATAGTACCTATTCCATCAGATTGACGGTGAGATTTTGTTGTTCCTCCGCTCAGTGAAAAGTTGTTTTAGCTCATTAAAATAAGTTACCTGGCTGCCCAGGAGCAAAATCATAAAGAACTATCATACTATGTTTACAGTTATGTTATATATAGGATAAAATGTGTATGTAAGTAAAAAGGTTCTCTTGATGGATCAGATGGTGGGATTAAGTCTCAAATTAAACGTCATAACAGGTCAACTTTGGCATACAGGCCACACCTTGGGCAGCTAAAGTGAGAATAGTCCTCCACAACTCAAATTAAAAAGTAATCCAGTAGAGGTCAAAAAACTATTTACATTACTTTTTAGCTCAGAAACCTCTTTGAATTATAAAGCTTCTAAAGTATTAGTGTCTGATTTAAATATGCTATGCATCATTTATCACATTGTGTATGACTACTTGATTTGTAATACATAACTAATACATAAGTCTTGCAGGGTGCAGTCATTAACAGAACCTGAGGAGCACAAAAAAAAGTTAATATTCAGTAATTTTAATGAAAACAGTGTTACTTGAACGGCATTCTTTAAAAACATTAGTCATTATAAATGATTGGTGTGAAATGACTTTTTAACACTCTTGTGAGGGTGTGTTTTCTCGAAAGTTAATGCTCCATAGTCGGTTTCAGTTCACCACACATAAAAGCAGGTGAACGCTGTGACTACTCTTCTCTACGTATCAGAGAAGCCTTAAATCAGAGTCCAGGAACCGTAAAAGTTTTTCTTTTCTGTCAAGCAGCAAAAAAGTTGTAGCATGACAACAATGGGTGATCATATATCTAATATTTCATATCTACTATCATATATCTACTTGCCAGAAATATCTCCTGAAAACATATAACTTGTGCTTAATAGCCATTACTGATTAAAGATAAATAAATGAAAAATGGTCTCTGATTTTTGCACAATACTGTACATATTAATTAACTGACCAACTGTGCCAGAGTGCCACTGGGACTGGATGCCAGCGTGATCCTTTCGAGCTTTTACGCTTCACATGTTCACAGTAATGCAAACATTTGTAAGCTAACCGTCTAATCAATACACTTCAGAAAAAAATAATCAGAGAATGCAGGGTGAGGCATAGCAATTTTATTTCTGTAGCATATTTCATACGCAAAAGCACATTCAAATAAGAAAAAAACATGATGAACAATAATTATAAGAAGAATAATAAATAATACAAACAATATCACCCAAATCTTTTCCAGCACCTTGAGGAGGATCACCAACAGTGTTAATTAACCTCTTGACCTCCATTTAAACCCAAGATTACCAATGACTTGAGCCTTTTCCATCACCTTAAGTGGGGAAGATTATCTCTAAATTATACCTCAGAATGAAACAAAACCTCTTATCAGTGTAAGCATTTATCCTAGAGACAAAAAGAGAAAAAAGGCCTGCTATTTCTTTTGGGCATTCATAACATTTTTAACCCCTTTGAACTGAATACAAATTTCATCTGCACCAGGGGAGCACAATCCAGGTCTTAGAGATATACTACCCTGGAGAGTTCAGAACCAGCACACCTGGTTCTAATGTTCAGATGCTCCTGAAGGGCTTCATTACTTGGGTCACGTGTGTCAGATTAAGGTTTGAGCTAAACTCTGTATGGAGGAGATCTCCAGGACCAGGATTGGGCAGCCCTGATCTGCACTGAATATTAGCCAGCTAGCTAGAGACAAGTGTGCCTTTTGAGTACATTTAGCAACAACCGAACGCAATAAACCGAACACAATAAAAGCTAATAATTACACAATAAATCTTACAATAACAGCTAAGCAATGTAATGAAAATACATTAAAGTGATACTGCCCTACTGTATGAAGACATGCTTCATTTAACTACTTCAGGTGATAATTCTCTAGGGCAGTGCAAACTCGGCTTACCGCCATGCGATTCTTCTAACATACGTGACAATACAGCATTTTTTTGTTATTGACTGGATAGCATGAAGAGAATAGTAGAGATTATTTGCATTTCCATCAAAAGACCGTAAACTGCATAGAATTTCCAAAAGAGTTCTGGTTGAGCTGGTATTTCCACTTACAAGTCTGGGAAAATGTATATTGACATTGTAAATAAAAGAATACCCAGAAAGTAGCCCCACTTCACTTAATACACTGCATGTGTCATATTGCATCTGCAGACACATGTGAATGTGTACAAACACCTTGTTGAGCATTTCACTGGTTAGCTTGGATACCTTGAATATTTGTATACTCCAGTAAACACAGGTAATGTTAATCACTATGATGCTCCTGCTCCTGTAGGCCTTGCTAAAGTGCCTTGTCATCCCATCATTTTGAAACAGCCAATCTTAAAGAATGTGACGTACTGATAAATAAGGTAGTACAGCTCCATGTAGTGTTTTAGAAGTTTGGAATAATGATCCAGTTTATTCAATAAATCTGTGCAAGAACAGGTAGATTAATTCAATACACTATAAAATGCTGGAAAATCTCTATTAGTATGCAATACATTTGATTATTTCTCACAGAAGTCAGTCAAGTAGTGATATTTTAAGGCTGGAGTTTAGTAATAAATGTGCAAACAGTTTTGGCATGGATCGTCAAACCGGCCACACATATCATAATAGTTCTTTATAACACAGTGCAGTCATTCTGCTGATTTTGAATGAAATTTCCCTTTAAGGCCAGACAAAGACTTATAAATTAAGGCCTGTATACGTTCACTAGAAAGAGGCACACAGAGAAAAGTAGTCTTGAACAGCTGGGAATACTGCCAGTTTATCTGTCAGATATCTGACCCCGTTCCCAGCGCATCCTTTCTAGTAGCAGGCCTTTACTTTTTTTTCTCCTCCATAGTGGCCTTCCTGTTACTGGATAAAGAGCCCTCTTGCTTGAGTGCCTGCAGACAAGGGGATGAGTGAACTTGCAGAAAGGTATCTGCCTGTTACTGTGTAAATGTGTTTCGGTGATATGATGAACGTGTATGATCAGACCACCAAGCAAACCACTAGATTTCCTTCTGACTCAAACAGTGAGAAAATGCATGGAAAAAATGTGGCCCACATCTGAACCATGTCAAACATGCATTTTTACAATACAAGCTTACTGGAAACCAGCTAAAAATGTATTTGAGACTTTCGTTTTGTGGCAAGAAAAAAAATCTAGGCTAAGCAAAGAGGCTTACTAGGGCAACAAAAGAAACCAAAAAAGCCGCATTGGATGTGGAGACAAATGACCATCTAAATGCAAAGCCTATGTACATATTGGACCCTTAAGAAAAACCCAGATTGGAAAGGTTTTTTTTTTAAATAGGTCATTTCACTGAAATTAATTTTTAAGTATGTCAGGTACAAAAAAAAGATTTTCTTCAGCATCTTCAAGCATCCTTTGTTGATTTATTATGTTTCTCTCCTCTCACTTAGCTTTGAGTCCATCTAGTGGTTATCTACTCAAACTGCAACTCACACAGTCACAGTCAACACAGAGCATTTAGGGTGAATCCGTACAGAAAAGCCCATAGCAGACATGCCTTACTCTGCTTTATATCTCCGAGACAAGCTGGTGTTGGGTTTGCTTCAGACAGTTTCCCTCCCAAATGGCCCCCGCACCATTCACCGTTAGCAGGCAAAAAGTGTGTGGGTAGGTGTGCGTGCATGTGACAAAGAAAGGGAGATAAATAGTGCATCTCAAAGCCTATCAGGCCCATCTATTTTTAAATGTGGGCTTTTCAGCAGCTGAGTGGTTTGCGAGATGAGAGGGAAAGCTGGTGGCAGGCAGTCCCAGACCTTCAGAGCCAGTGTGACCATTCGGCCTGGCTGCCTTCCGCTCATGTTTCCACTACAGTTTAACTGCTCTTCGCTACTTGCTAAACCGCAGCACACACATATCTCGCTCTGCATCCAAACAGTCCCTGCAAACTGCCCCACAGGTGCTCAAAGTATTTGTGCAGCTGAGGTTGATTGCATGTGGACCGTTCAAATTCAGACGTTCAGGTATCATTTTCTGTGAAAGGGCAAAGGTTGCTAGGCCCAGGTCAAATACATGTGACCTTTTCATAAGCGGGCACCATATGATACACAGAAGACAAGCATCATAGCATGATAAGCAATGTGAATGAGTAAGCGTGTTGGTAAATGTTAATACTGTACGTCCGCAGACCAACCTGAAAAGCCAATATTGTAATGTGAAATGGCAAATGCCTCCAATAAATCCCCAAATATTTAAGGCAATTTGGGACCTGAAAATGTGCATGACCTAGGACCTTGGGGTTTCATAAGCACTTCAATAGGTCCTCTGGGGTGTCCCATTATATAGTACAGTCATATTGAAAATCTGGGTGCCAGAGGTCAAATTAAAGTGAAAATAAGTACCTGTCCTGTACTGGTAATGTATTTCTGAAAGACTGACTCCAAAATTATTGTTTATTAGATGAATTTAACAAATTGGATAAAAAATAAAACATAAAATGTGCCTTGTACAAACATCATATCACATTTTAGATTTACATTTTATTTAGATTTTTTCCGATATTTTAAATTCAGAAAATAAACAGAATTTGTGTCTAGAATTTGCAGGGAAATGTCATATTTATGTTTGTTCATTGTAGAGGAGGTGTTAACCATGGGTAACTTTTGCATATGACTGTAACAGACGAAGAAGTATTTTCTAACAATCTCATTTTGCATAGATCAGCATTACACTTACATAACATTACATAACACGACATAAAACCACCTCCTTGTTCTTGCACTCATTGTCCATTTTGACAGCTCCACCATGTAGGAGCACTTTGTATTTCTACAGTTACAGACTGCAGTCCTCTGTTGCTCTGCATTCTTTGCATTCTTTCACCCTGTTCTTCAGGGGACAGGACCTCCACAGTACCATCACAGAGCAGGTATTATTTGAGTGGTGGATCATTCTCATCTGACATGGTGGTGGCGTGTTAGTATGTGTTGCAGTGGTATGAAGGGATCAGATGCAGCAGTGAGACATGAAAGCTCATCTGTTGCTGCACAGTTTATGTTGATCGTCCTCCAGTCTTTTATCGATGGCCACAAGGCACTTGCCACAGGACGCTGTTGGTTATTTTTGTTTAGTGGGCTGTTCTGACGCTGAGGTGTTTGAAATCTCCAGAAGCACTGCTATGTCTGATCCATGTGTACCGCCGCAATACACATTAACACGCCACCACTACATCAGTGTCACTGCAGTTATACCACCCACATAATACCCAAATAATCTGCGGTGGTCCTTTATACTGTTAAAGAACATGGAAAAAGGGGCCTAACAAAGTATACAGAGAAAGAGGTGGAACATTGTCTGTAATTGTAGAACTACAAAAAGGACCTATATGGTAAGTGGTGATGATAAAATGGACAATGAGTGTAGATACAAGGAGGTGGTTTTATTGTCATGGTGTTTAACAAGCAATGTAACAATATATCCAAGAAAATTTACTGTCATAATACCATATCCACACAGCTGTTTTTCTTTCAACACATGCCTTGATTGTTATGAAAATGAGTAGCTGTTTGGTCGCTCATCTTGGACAAGCCAGTTCCAAGTATATTATTTATTCATTTATTCGTCTTCTAAGCCACTTATCCTTCTGAGTCACGGGGGGGTGCTGGAGCCTGTCCCAGCGCTTATTGGACGGAAGGCAGGCAACACCCTGGACAGGCCCCAGTCCATTGCAGGGCATCTAAGTATATTAATCACACAGAATTAAGGGGTACATAACATCAGCATTAGCCTCATACGTTCATTAAGTCCACTGTGCCATGACACTCAGATTCACTATAGAACAACAATAAATGCTAGTTTTTGAAGAACAAGCATCAGAAGGATAGGTCGGTTTCTGTCGTAGCAACACTACCACTAACAGTGTATGACTGTAAACAGGCCGTATGTGCAGGTTTCACAACCACTGGCTGCTAAGCCATCCTTTCAGCCTGAAAGTTCATATTTGTGCCACCAAGAGTGTCACTGACTCCCTGTTGACTTAAGGGAGAATAAGATTTAAAGTACACCTCAAACAGATGACTAAAGTGACCTGTAAGCATCCCTAAACAGATCATGTGTGCCTCAGTACACCAGCTGTTCACAACTGAGATGCTGAATGTGACAGACATTTAAACAACAATTTATTAGCCAAGGCTCAAAGGATGATTTTTAAAAATTAAACTTAGAGTGGACTGTAATATAAACATTGTTTTGATTACATAAAATAAAACACACAAAACCATTTTCCTTATGAAGTCACATATATTTGAAATGTATATTTGAATTCAGATGCTTTATATGTTTTCATATATTTATACCATTGATTGCATTGTTTGTGACCATATGTTGCCTGATAATCAGATCATTTGCTGAGACATCTAAACGGAATTACCCTGGAACATTGCCATAAGACCAAATATAATTTGTTTATATGACAAAGCGTGATGTCTGATAATGATAAATTTTACTGCACAAACCAACCAAGACAATCACATAGTATTGTTTACCTTGACAATAAGAGTGTTGTTCCCTATAAAAGACAATATATAGCATTAGAAAAAATACAAATAAGCATATATACATTAAAACGCAATACTTCTGTTGTATTTTTAGAGCATTATTATTATCTTACTTAGAAGAAAACAGTTAGAAGAACAAATTTTGGTTCCTGACTTCTTTGTGTATACTAGCCATTGCATGGACTTGTTCAATTCCATCAGCTGTAAAACTGATTTAATTCAAAGATTGATTAGATAAACTAGGTATTAGATGGAAACTGTATATAATGGACTTCCTCTTGGAGTGCTTTAGAAAAAAAAAGTTCAGCTAGCAGACTGACACACATGAAGTCACAATGTATTGTGTGTTTGTGTGTATTCTAATGTTATTGTTTTTTTTTAACAAATTAATGCTTACAGCTTATTTATTGCACATGACTTCACCAATATATCATTATATCAAAGATCAACCAATATATCATTATATCATATATCAAATAGTTCATATTTGGTGATTATGTAAGAATGTAAATCATACCAATGCCCTGAGCTGCCAATCTTGTCATAACCTCACATCCTTAAACATGACTGCAAATTTAGCTTGATGTGGTAACATCAGAGAAATGTATACTTTCAGTGAAAACTCTAAATGTGTCTAACTAGTTTAATGGCTTTTTCGATGAAAATTATGGTGAAAATAAGACATATGCAGATTGACGCCACACTTGCAGTGGCTATGATGTATATAATGTTAATAGGCCAGGCAATGGAAAAAAGTGAAAAAAGTGGAACTGCAAAACTCCAGGTTCCATTGTTTTGAGTCATAATGTAGTTGTTATAGGATATTTTAGGATAGGTATAGGATATAGGTATAGGATAAGTTTTATAGTCTTACAACTCCATTTTCAAAGAAGTTGGTAAGCTGTAAATATAATCAGAATGCAATAATGTACAAATAATTTAAACCCTCAGTTTCAACATATCCAATGTAAAATTATGTTTTTTGAAAAATATATGTGTGCCCATTTTGAATTTCATGCCAGCAACAGCTTTTCAAAAAAGCTGGGACAGGGATAACAAAAGACTGGTAAAGTTTGTTCAATGCTAAAAAACAACTGTTTTAACATTTCACAGCTAATTAGGGAAATTAGCAACAGGTGAGTAACATGACTTGGTATAAAAAGTGCACCCCAGAGGGGCGGAGTCATTCAGAAGTAACTGTGAAATACTGCATGGGCAAATAGTACAACAATTCAAGAATAATGTTTCTCAACATATGATTATTGATGACACAAAACATTATTAAAAGATTCAGAGTATCTGGAGGAATCTCTGAATGCAAGAGATAATGCCCATGATCTTTGGTCCCTCAGGCGGCATTACATTAAACACAACCATAAAAAAATCACTGTTTGGGCAAAAACTTCCAAAAACCATTGTCTGTGGACACAGTTCGTTGCTTCATCCAGAAAAAGTTTTTTAAAAAGGAACCATATATACAGGATCCAGGAACACTGCCACTTTCTCTAGGCACAAGGTCATTTACAATGAAGTAAGGTGGAAAAGTGTCCTGAGGTTCTACCGAATCAAAGGGTGAAAATCTTTTTGGAAATCACGGTTGTTACATTCTCAAGGCGAGAGGAGAGGAACCATCTGGCTTGGTATCAGGCAGCATCAAATTTCTCTGTTGCAGCATTTGATATGTTGTCGTTGTACCGTGTACCTTTAAATGTAGAGTTTAGTTCATCATTCCATTATGTTATTATTCACATTTTGTACAGCATCTTCATTTTTTTGGAAGTGGGGTTGTACAATTGTACAAAAGGTTGCAAATATTATCTGAAACGAGTTTATAACCATTTAGAAGGCCAATTTAACCTGTATTAAAAGACAAGAGATACATGGCTTTGCCATTTTTATAAATATACTTTATTTTGAAAGTCGTACGTGCAATGTTCCCATAAAGTTGGAACAATTTAAGAATAGAAACATAGTAAAATGTTAATGAAACTTTCTCTTACATAGGTGATGCAATCATGTTTGTGTGAACAGTCATGCTTGGAGGATCTAGGTGGGTGACAGGCAAAGTTTGGTGATTTCACTGCTAAAACACACTGGATCTAACTCATCTCTTAACTGCCAGGTTTAGAGGGTGTGTTTGAGTAGGGAAATAAAAATCTGTGCTGGACACCGAACCTCTAGACCAGAAGTTATAGACTCCTGATCTAGTCCTTTGCAAATTAAGATTGCACTATGCATAGCAGAAGCCATTTGTCAACGACATCAAGAAACACTGAAACACTGATGACCTCATGTTTGAGTTCACCTTACATAGACGGATAGATGGAAATATGTAAGGAGCTCTGATGAGTCAAACTTGTAGACTGTTTATACAAATAATGAACGCTGCATTTTCCAGGCCAAATAGCTAAAGGATCATCCAGACTGTTTCTAGCATAATGTTCAAAAACCTGGTATGGTCTGGTATGGAATGGGTGGGTGTTGTATTAGTGATCTTGATATGGGTAACTTACACATGTGTGAAGGCAATATTAACACTAAAATAGATATACAGTTTTGGAGCAATGTGTGCTGCCTTTTAAATATTTCTTTCAGAGACACCCATGCTTATTTTAACATGATGACACCAAGACACGTTCAGCAGTTTCAGCAGTTCCTAACGCATCAAATAACATCAAATAGTACGTTTGGTGCACTATTTTCAATAGATTGAGATATAGGTACTAAGAAATAAAGAAAGAAATAAAGGTACTAAGCACTGCCTTTTTTTTCTTAGTGTTTTACATTCTGTCCCAACTTTTTTTTTTTTTTTTTGAATTGAGGCTCATTGTACTGAATGCACACAATTCACAATGGAAAAATGGCAAGAGCAAGTAAAACTCTCCAATAGCGTCAAGGCTTTGCACCAGATTGACAGTTTCTGAAGAATACCTTCTGGAAAGTACAGGTTTTCTGACTTTCTTTCACCCCTCTTAACTATTGACTGCTTTGCTTTCCGTTGTAAACTGAAAGAACGGGATATGGGCAAGATGAAATTAGGTCGTCAAGAAAGGGGAGTTGTGTGAGACAGGAAGTGGTTTCCATTTACTTGAGAATGAAGCAAAGTGTGATTGGTGTTACTGTACACCGTGGTGTGCATCACTATACAGAGGTGAAAAGCCTTTGTAAGACAGGAGGACTGTCCTGGTGTCGGCAGTCACTCTCTCACGGTCCTGCCCACCTACACATATATGCACAAGGGTAAAAAGGGCTGAAAGCAGTGCCATGTGCACCAGTAAGAATGCTATTGATAAAACATGAGGTCAATGTGCCAATTTGTGTGTATTTTTGAGCATGTGGAAGGTGGGGTGGGGGAGTGTTTGCGGTTAGGATGAATCTACATGTGAAGTTCGGGTTAAGCTCCAAGGTAAGAACATTTGAGTTCGGAGGAGCTTTGTGGTGACATTATGAGTCATTGTCAGCAGAGTAAAAAATCACATCGATTGAGCTATCTGATGAGTCACTGGCAAATACCAAGTGATACCCCCCTCTGCACATACACACACACACAAACCACAGCAGATCACCCCCATTGCAAGGAGGCGAAACCCCACACACCCTACACTGCCTGGACACCCCCATAATGACCACAAGAACTTCCTGCACTGTCATCCCACAGTGCACTGTATGCCCCATTTTCTTCACCTGTGTAGCAAGGCTGTGAACTGTCGTTTATCAGATAATACTGTGCTGCTGACCACAATTTATCATAAAAGAAGGATTTTGACCGCCGATCCACACACACCAAAAAACTTCACTTAAATCACAGAAGGCTGCAATATGCAAATTACCCCTATAATTATCTCACTTTTAATGTGCCGGTGGGCATGTTAACCAACTGCAGGCGTTCCAGACGATTGTTTTGTGGACGTTTTGATGAATCAGGGCATTAACATAACCTGACAAAGGTAAATGATTTTAGCCAAAATAATGCCCAGCAATATGTAACCATGTGACATCAAAGATTCTATGTATTTAGTCACAGTGTGGTATTTGGTTCGTGTCATGCAGGTGTTGTGTACATGTAAGCCACTGTGAGCTTAGTCTTAGTTGGTCTACTGTGTTTGATCTCTTCTCAGTAGCAGAACAGCGGGTTTTCCAACAGTATGGCTCTGCTTTTCTGTGTGGTTTTTGTTCTTTCACTTGTTGCTGTTTCTGTAGCCATAGTAGAACTATGTGTGATGAGCATTTTAGTCATCAAGTCAAGTCATCAACCAATATGTAAAATTTTTAGATTAAAACATTTCAACTAAACACATTCCAATGTAACTAAAATTATCAACAGAATATGCAAGAATGACTTTTTTTAAAGCTTTCAAATTATGTAAAAGTCATCTGAAAAAGGGTTATGCCAAAGGTTTGTCAAATAAACAATGACTTATCATGCAGCAAGATAGAATATTTCATTTTACCTGGTGATTCCATGAATGGATGATTCCATTCTAACTGATGTCATGGCACACAGCGCATACACAACAGTTACACAACAGACACAACAGTTAACAGCTCTGAGATTCTAAAATGCCGAATCCAAAGCTTGAAAAATGGCTCATCGTGATGTGCTCCCAGAATTGTCTGGTGCATTTACGTTCAAAGAAGGTGGATGACGCTGAGATGGCGCAGAGATTTGAGCCCTCACCCTGCATGGCATGTCTAAGCTGCAGACAACACCCCAGATAGCATGCAGATCCAGGCTAGATCTGGCAAAGATATGGCACTGCTGGCCCACTGTTGACCCTGGCAATCTGCAGTGAGCCAAAGGTGGCTCACCTAATTAAAACATGTCCACGTGTCCCAAAACAGATCAGGTCCACTTCTGGCACAGATACGGCAGTGCTGCCTACTGGCAAACTGTATGTTAGCCAAAAATAGCCCACATATACAAAAAATCCTGTGGCCCACATGTTCCAACACAGATCTGGTCCACTTCTGGCACACATACAGCAGTGCTGCCTCCTGGCTAACAGTATGTTTAGCCAAAAGTGGCCCACATATACAAAAAATCATGTGGCTCAGATTTTCCAAAACAGATCTGGCCCACTTCTGGCACATATATGGCAGTGCTGCCTACTGACTAACTGCATGTTATCCAAAAGTGTCCCACATATAAAAAATCACATGTGGCCTGTGTTCCAAAACAGATCTGGCCCACTTCTGGCACAGAAACAGTACAGTTGCCAACTTTTGGCTGATGGGTGGCCTTAACGTGGTGTGTGCAACCGGGAGCGGTCCGCCAAAGTGCTGTCCATCCATGCGGCAAGTGGAGCAGATGAAAATGAGGAACATGGGCAAGATTTGCGCCAGAACAATTTTGCAGGGGTATGGGCATGAAAAGAAGGCAAACAGCTGTAAAGGTAATTCTGCTTAATGAATGGCTCCTTTAATGCTCCAATTAACTGAAAGGCTTCTTAGGGGGTCAAACTGATATAAATTGAATAAGCAATCATACCGTTGCTGTCCAAAGAAAATAAGTATATCCAAAATGGCAACTTTACAGGAAAGGGCAAAAACCTAATTTAATTTTAATGTAAGTCAATGGACCCAGACTTTTCCCAAGCGATTTTGGGCCATTTCTGTTGGTCCATTCATCATGAAAGTTTCACACAATGTTGTTGTTGAACAGTTGTTGTGTTCAAATGATGCCTAAAGGTATAAATCAGCAAAAATCGAGATACATGTTTTTCATTGGATAGCGATGATATAAACGTGTTGTTTTAAAACTGAATGGTAACATTTCTGAAATAATGCTACACTTATTTCATAAAGTGAGAAAAAAAGCTTGTTTTGCACAAAACAGACACTTTAACATGTAATAACAGAACATAACAAGAGGGTTACATTTACTCAGTTATGTTTTACTTAAATCAGACACTCTACAGTCCCGGCCCTTACAGTACGTAAGGTTATTTCTAACGGTTGTGTGGAAGTGGAAGTTTGCTTTGACTCCTATTTAATTCATTTTCCTCACAAAACATTCGTGTGCGTTTAAAAACGTGGAATGAATTCATCCATGTTTATCTCAAATCTCAGCTTCGAAGCCAAAAGTACCTTGGATTTTGCTTAGAAGACGTCATGAACTCTCATACTGAAAATAGCTCTGAACCCTAAAAACCGCTTTGTCCCAGAATGCTGTGCTAAGAAAACCATAGTACGCTGAAAGGTAAACATCAGCCGGCGCCCAGTAGTGAAGGTGATTCAGCCGCAACTTCCAGTCAGAACGCTTGTCGTTTCTGTTTTGTTCTTTTCTTTTCTCTTAAGTAGGCCGAGAAAGACACTCGGTGAGTCATAACGACGTTTAAAGGAATGATCGTCTTTCCGCCTCCATACGCCGCTGAGGGAGGGACGTACAGGTGCCCCTCACCCTAAACCTCCAACCTCTTATTTCCCTGAGCGAGCCTACCGCACGGGCACGCGCACGACGCTCGATTGTCATTGGCTGCGAAGTTCAGGGCTCGCGAGTCTCCTCAACAGATTTAATCTCCTGTCAGCGCGTGCCGGTCTATTCAAAAGTCCTGAGCGCGGACGATGGAGACGACAGCTGAAAGGTAAACCTTTATGTACACTTTCACGTAGATAAGAGAAGGTCTGTTTCAGCGATCGGCCAGGCGGCTTGTTTTTACACACGTCTAATGCAAGTGGAGTGCAGATCGCGTGAATGAAACTTTCTGGGGCTGTTTTGGCCACTAACCCTGCTGAAAACAACTTTCTGGTCACGCTGGTCGTTTGTTGTGTTTTAGCACGTGTTTGCTGGTTAACCAGTATTAATCAGCATGTACCAGCATGAATTCCAGGCTAGTCTCAGCTGCCTTTTTCAGCCGGGAAGTAGGTGATAAGCAGCAGGTGGGGTTACAGTCTTGATATTAGCCAGCTTCTGAACTCTGTTATAAACTGACTGTTATAAACATGTACATCACAGCACAGAATTCAAGATGTACACCTGAACCAAAGCAATGCTGTGTAGTAAGCACAGGTGCAAAGCCAAATTCTGTCATGTGACATCTTTTCTTAACACTTGCTCTGCTAGCAGCCCTCAAAAACAGCCATATCGGGACTGAGTAGACATCTTATATGACTTTATATTAAACTGACCACAGTTATCCACCACAATACCTGTTATCATTGTGGTTTAAAACCTTGACACTAATAACAGTTCAGTAATGCAAAAAAATGCTGCTCTTAGCCATAAAGCCTGACCATCACCAACCTCTCTATCCTGTCCAGAACTATGTCCACTATCAGAAATCCTGGACATCCTGCTGAGATGTGCTTGCCTTCATCCTCGGCTGATACTGCAAGTGAGGAGGATGAATCTATTAGTGCTAGGAGGCTTGTGCCACTGCCAGGCCGGTTCCTGCTGGCCGGAAGACTGTTGCATTTCCAGTCCTATCGAGGCTCTCTCATTCCCAGCAGGCGCCGCAAGCGTGAGATGACCCCAGTCGAGAAGAAAGATGCCTTGTACTGGGACAAGCGCCGCAAGAACAACGAGGCGGCCAAACGCTCCAGGGAGAAGCGGCGGCTCAATGATCTCATGCTGGAGAGCCAGTTGTTGGCTCTGAGTGAGGAGAACGCTCAGTTAAGGGCTGAACTCTTGAGCCTACAGTACCATGTGGGGCTTGGAAGAGGTGCAGACATCCCCCATGCACCCTTTCACTATCCCACGCAGCCCCATCTCCAGTCTTCTCTCTGGGGATTAAATCCTGGCATACCACAAGCAGATCTGTACCAGTGTTGGCCCCAAAGCAGTTCCTGTTCCGCTACCAGCTCCACCCATATTCCCTCACAGAAGAACCCCCAAAGGAACGGCTCCATTCCCCCACACACACTGAGCTTGGACCAACCAGCAGAGCAGTCCACACACGGAAGCCGACCATCCGAGACAGACTCAGCAACTCACCAGCAGGTATCATCCACCAACGATCCAAGCAGTGAGCAAGAGTCATCTTCATCCGACTCCCTTTCATCTCCATCATCCCTCACCACTCAGCCTACCCAAAACTGGCTTCTGACCGGGTTAAACAACCCCAGCAACCAGCACAACAGTTTGCACCTACAATGGGGCTCGTCGTGCCTGCGCCCATCCCCTCTTCACGCCCGCTGGCCTCAGTCATTCTCTTTGCCTCTCAGAGACTCTGAAGGATCTCATCGAGGGGTCAACTCCTTCTGGAACATCAACGGTACCTTCAGCATGCTTTCTGCTGAAATCTCACAGCTCAGAAGGTATTTAAGGCCAGAGAACTCCTAACGTACAGTGATGGACTAGCTTTGAAAGCTTTTGTGCTAAATGTGAATGATGTGATAACTGACTATAAGACAAACGCAATGAACTGCAGCGGTATGTTAATTACTAGTCTGCAAGCATAAATTGTTATTGTTACAGAAATTTCATTGCCAGTTTGTCATTCCCATTCAGTTGGATGCAGTATAGGGCTTTTAAAATGTGCTATTAAATGCCTCCTTTGTGTTACCTTGCATTCAAGCTCTTCTATGTTAAAAAGCCTTACATGTAGATGTGTGCTGTTGTTTGCATCTCTTTTTCTGCAAGCACAAGCTTTCAAAAGCATCTTTACAAAAGCCAGAGATGATTTATGGTGATCAATATTTCATGTTTAACTGGTTATTTTAGCATTCCTTGTAACGGTGTCTCTTGGTAGCTTTAACCGTAAACCTTTTACATGCTTGAATGCATTATTATTTTTCAGTCCTGAGTACTTGTAAGAAGCTATTTTTACTCTAAAAATAAAATCATGAATCAATTAAAATATGACTTACACATGCAGTCCTGTAGCACTATTTCCAGTGTTTCTGCTTTTTGGATAAAATAAAAAATGGGATCAATTTAAATGATCTAATCTGTTCTGCTGTACAGACTGCCCTTTAAAACTTTCTTTCTTCAGCAGATTGTGTGCATCCTGTAGCATCATGTAAGGAAATTGTCTGAAGTTTTAACTTTCAAAAAGTAACTTAATTGACTTAAAATCTGAGATAAGTGTATTTGTTTGGAGCAGCTGTTTGTTTATAGACAACTATGATTGATTGGTGGTGTATCATCTGACATCAAAAGGTTTTAATACTAATCAAATGATTTCTTACACTCTTACACACACACACA
>CM067489.1:19497899-19610999 GCA_034552555.1 Semaprochilodus insignis | reverse complement strand
GTATATATATATATATATATATATATATATATATATATATATATATATATAATTTTTCATTAACTTTCATATGTATATAAAAGGAGATACAAGGTTTTATATAAATGTGTGTGTGTTTGTGTTTTATACAAATGTTAAATGTTAAAACATTCATATGCACCCTTAAATGCAGATTCCTGACTGGACTGTAAGTACCACTGCACATATAAGAGCTATACAGAATTATGATGGACTTACTGAACCCCAGTTATGAACAGACAACAATAGAACATACAACTTCAGGTATAACTAACTAACTTGTATGACGCACACATATATTGCAACAACTGTGTGACAAGAGCAGTTAGGCCTTATAAAGAGTAGACTCGCTCATAAGGCCTCATTCACCAACCATTCAGCGGTCTAAGAACCGAAGTGTCATGAAGCAGTGGTAGACGTCTTTGTAGGACCTTTCTCAAGAAAAGATTTGAGAAGAATCGTAGGAAGATATTGGTAAATAAGGCTCATTGTTGTTAGCTATAACACAGGGCTCCTTGCCCTTGAACTCAGGGTGATTTGCACCCCAGGACACAGTATTTTTACCCAAAGTGACTGTAGCATCATTAGCTAGGAACTGAAAACATAAAATTCTTGTGTTTAAATTAAGCTGCAAGTAAAACATGCTGCTGGAGCTTCAGTATCACCACCATATCAGATGGTGGATTGTGGTACTGTTAATGTCGCTGGCTAGCCAAGACAAGACACCTCTGAATCAGACCTATATGACACGTATTGACTGATGTCAGAACTGTTAAAAAGTAGTATGACAGCTACAGCTAAGCTTTTATCTATTGTTAGTTTTTTTGCTATTGATATTTGTTTTTGTTTTGTTCTATGTTTCTTTTTTGTATCGTTTACAGAACATCTTTCAAGAGTCCAGCAAACCCACTAAAACTGGCAGCTCCAGCTTTTGAAACGTATGAAATGTGTACCTATTTCTCATCAGTTCTTTTTTCGGATTGTGTGGTTTAGGATGCAGTATGGAATTCAGCATGACACCTGTGGTGTGGAATGGCTCCCCACAGTACTCCACTACACTGCATAAACCGTTTGAGCAGGTTAGTAGAAGTTTTGGGCCTGTACTTGTAAAAACAATTTAGGTGATTATTGATAGGTTGCGTCCCAATTGTGCACCCAACACCAACTAGTTTTTGAGTATGTAGTACATAGTAAAGTTTTGAATGATAAAATTGAGTATACTTAAAAATTCACAATGCACACTTTTGAGTGTGGTAATGGTCCCACAATGCATTGGGAAACAGAAAGGGAGGAGTTTCTGAAGTCTGGAAATTTAAAAAACATGGTGGACGCTACACTGTGATGCGCTGGCAGCTGCGGTGGTGGCGGGACTAAAAATAGTGTATAAATTTGAGTTCAGCTCAGTTCTTTCAATATAGCCTGCAAAAGTAAATGTATTCTAGTAAATAATGTGTTTATTTATTTGCGTTTTGTACAAAGACCTCCACCGAAGCAACCTTCAGAGTCCAGTGTGGTATGAAGTAAGCTTCATCACTAGTTTGTAAGAAACAATGTAGTATGCTAATACTGTGTGGACTAATCTGCCAAACTTAAACTATTAAGATTAGTACATAGCATATACTGTGTAGCATTAGTGTATAGTCCACAACTGAGACACAGTCGTAATGTTTGTCAGTTAGATTTGTAGGGCTAATCTAAGGAAGCAAATTCTGGACACCAAACATGTCTTGCCTGATCAACTACATCTGAAGTAAATGAAAATGGTATAAATTAGACTTTTTTCCCTGCACTTTTCTTTTAAAACAAAAGCAGTTATGAGTTGAGTTATTGACATTCAGTAGTCACTTTTTTCCTACTAACATCTATCAGCAATAAACATTGTAGTTACAAGAGGAGACCAGCAGCACCACATCACTGAAAGGCAGTGCTGGACAGTAACTCGGTAAATGTAACAGGTTATTGTACTTAAGTAGTTTTTGTGTGTATCATTACTGAAGTGTTTCCATTTTGGAGGACTTCTTGCTTTAACTCCACTACATTATGACCAAATCTGTCCTTCCTTTTGTCTTATATGTGCATAATAACATGAAGTCAAAACGACAGAAGCGCGAAGCGTGCCCACCAATCAGGATACAGAGGTCATTTTGTTTTGAGCTTGTTTTGACCTGTTGAACAGAGCTTGGTGTCTAGCTAATGTAATCTGTTCTCCTTCAGTGTTTTGTGCTTATGATAATTTTAATAGACATCAGTGTCAGACTAATTAATGACCTTCTATTAAAAGACTGGTGGACCGAGCCTCTTCACCTAAAATGAGTTGATTAAGAGTCTTCTTCCAGAAATGATAATAGGACAAAAGACCCATAACAAATTATGCTACTGTTACTTTCCATACTTAAGTACATTTGAAGGTAAATACCTTTGTACTTTTACTCCAGTGGAGGTCTAAATGGAGGAACTTCTACTTTTACTGGAGAATATTTACCTTGGGTATCTTTACTTTTAACTCAACTACATGCTTTGTGTACTTCGTCCACCTCGGCTGAAATGAGTGAATGAGTCCTGCCACTCAATTACCAGGTCCACAGTGGCTAGTGTTTCAGGACCACTTAGTCAAATATTAGCACAGTGTCAATAGAGGATACAGTATCCACCAGGGGGAGCACAGTCCCTGCAGATCTGGAGGGTCTTTCTTTAGGGCCCATGCTAGGTGCTGTCTTTTCCACTTAAAAATGTTAAGCTTAGTTAGCAGTCTACATACAGGGGTTGGACAATGAAACTGAAACACCTGGTTTTAGACCACAATCATTTATTAGTATGGTGTAGGGCCTCCTTTTGCGGCCAATACAGCGTGAGTTCGTCTTGGGAATGACATATACAAGTCCTGCACAGTGGTCAGAGGGATTTTAAGCCATTCTTCTTGCAGGATAGTGGCCAGGTCACTACGTGATGCTGGTGGAGGAAAATGTCCTTCTTGGTGGTATGCTGACATTACCCTGGATACCGTGGCTCTTGATACATCACAAAGACTTGCGGTCTTGGTCACAGATGCGCCAGCAAGACGTGCACCAACAATTTGTCCTCTTTTGAACTGGTATGTCACCCATAATGTTGTGTGCATTGCAATATTTTGAGCAAAACTGTGCGCTTACCTGCTAATTGAACCTTCACACTCTGCTCTTACTGGTGCAATGTGCAATTAATGAAGACTGGCCACCAGGCTGGTCCAATTTAGCCATGAAACCTCCCACACTAAAATGACAGGTGTTTCAGTGTCATTGTCCAACCCCTGTAGTTAAAGTAACATGTGCTGAAAAACATCTTGCATGTTATATTCAACATTTATGAACACCTTAAACACCTAGGGCCTATAAGCGGACTCACACTTCACTATTAATATTAATATTGTGGCTGTTGCAGAATATAATTTATAGAGGTTAGTAAAATATAACCTCAAGAAGTCACTAAGACAGAAACACTTATTATTATTATTATTATTATTATTATTCAGATAAATATAAATGTATAAATGCAAAAGTGTAGGCACCCCTGGTCAAAGTACATGTTTTGTTGATTTTCAAAGTCAAGTTAACACATCCTCTACAGAGAACACACTTCTGTATATGTTAATGCTCAGTTTCTGTTTATTTGCTGAATTTACCACTTTGGGGGAAAATACTAACTTTTCGTTACCTATGAACATTTCCAAAAATTACGTAAAGCTCTCATTCTTGAAGGATAGCACTCATCAGGCTACCTACACCTACACGCAGAAGTTCATTGCACTAGGCAAAGGTAGGTGGCTGCCTCGGGCCCCCATGAGCCACGGCCTGATGAAAATGTGATATGTTAATGTTAAATAACTCATTCCAGAATATATACATATTACAAATAGCTGTTTACACTTCTGTCCCCCCTTATGTTTATGATGGACTATTCCATGTTGTTACGAGGTGTCGTCAGAAAAAACAAATGAAGTTCTCGAAATTGTAGCAAGGAAACACAAAAAGAGTGAGAAAAGCAAATAGTTTGTAGCTACTTTCGTTTTTTAGTCCTCCACAGGTTTAGCACAATGCTAGCATTAATGTTAGTACTTATAGCTCCAGTGTTGCGATATAGAGGGCATTGTCACTAAATAGGGCAGCTACTTTTGCTTCTTATAAGCTACTTTCTTATATTAAATCGAGTTATTTGCAAATATAGTGACATTATTTCACTTAATATAGTTCATTAAATAGAAAATGTCTAGAAATATTTTGTTAAATATAATATTCTTACAAGAGCCTAAAAATGAGACTTGTTTTATGACGGTTTCACTTGACAAAGATGTAATTTCTTGACAGTGTAGACTTTGGTGTTACCCAGGAGCCCTGAACTAATTTTAAAAATGGGCCCCAGAGCCCCAAAAATCACTAAATCTGCCCTCACACCTACATAAGCCTTATGAACCATTGTTTATAATGTCTTATTCCATTAAGCGTCACTTCTTGCAGCACTTCTTAAATCAAATGAAAATGGGCAAAAGTAGCCTTTATGACACCTGATGCTTACTGTAATAGGCCTTTATAGATGTTTGTGAATGTAGGTTTATGTCAGTTGCATAGGTGTCATGTAGCCTTACAACTGCTGCACTTTAGTAAAGTGTTACCTTCATTTTTCGTGAATGTACTTAAACATTGATATGATATGACAAGGTTTATCATTACGCAAGTAAGCCAACTGAATGGTTTAAAAAGACAGAATAAAGAGTGAGTGAAATTCTGGAAAGAAGAGAGAACAATTTCACTGTGTTGTGTGGAGGCCATCACATTTATGCATCGGTAAAAGTGATGAGTGTTAGACCACAACTCCACTACTGCATACAAGTGTTTGTGTGGGCTTTCTCTCACACATACACGCACACATACGCACACGCGTACACGCGGACCACAGTGCAGACCTTTGAGCTGGGTGTATAAGAGAAGTAGGCTGATGGAGGGGCTTGTGGGCAGAATTAATCGTGTAAGAGGCAAACAGGCAGATTCAAACTCAGAGCGATAATAACACCAAAGAAGCCACGTGCTAGCAAGCAGACCCCCCCACTGACACTCCATGTCAGGTGAGACGCTCATTTCACACACTATCAGGAGTGGGTGCAAGGTCTGTGGCGACTAGCAGCAGTTGGCTGAAGACATACTGAACGTCCACGCTAACGCCAATGTTGGGCAACCCAGCAAGGTTCTGTTCACAAAAGGTAAGATTCCAAGTTTATTTTTATCTGATGACGCAGGGAGATTTAAAGGAAAGACCTGTAGATTCAGATTAATGATGCAGTTACACGATACGTTATGGTAGGAAATAATAAATGTGCACCTTTATTATTATTATTATTATTATTTTTATTATGGCAGAATTTTATTATGGGTTTACCAGATCGACAATGTTCTGTGGTAGACACAGTGTATTTCATACCGCATAGCTCTGTCGCTTAAGCTCCGACGACAATAAAGTTTTAGTAGGAAGTCAAAAACACATGACGGTCAGATAATCCGCTGTGAAACTGCTGCATGCAGAGCACTGTTGCAGTTTGTAGTTCAACGTTTACTGGTATAATAGTTTGACAACTATTGTTCTTTTGAGGATGGAACACGCTGTTAAGCCATTAGGTTCCACGTAAACTTATTCTTAAAGTGTTAGTGCAGCAATAGACTGAGTTGTACTCAAGATGTCTGATATGCGGATCCGAAAAGTTTTGAAAGTGCTGGATTTTGCCATTAGATTATGTAGTAGACCTATCATTTTTTCTATTGTAGAAACAGATATCGATCTTTGGTCACCAGTTTAGGTGACTAAGTTAGAACGGATGTGTGACAAGATATTAATCATAGAATCATAAATATCTCATTATACACTAAGGAGCTGCTTAGGGGAAACAACGCTGCATGATATATCGCTAAAACTCACATTCATATATTCAACGGCAAAAGCAACCACAAACTGTAGTACATAAATGAATGATCAACACATCATACATCCACTAGTACCACACTTTCAAGGAAAAAAATACCAGCTGCAGTTTCTAGTTAGCATGCCTAGCTTTCTGTCTAGACAATAACATAGAAATACGTTTCAGTGAAGGGACAGGTGCTATTTGGTAAAAGAAACATTAGGTGGCAAAAAAGAAGAAGTTTGAGAGGAGTTTGTTACTGAAAAGCGCCGTCTAAAATTAGACAGTTAATAAGCAGCAGGTGCGGCTCTGGCCAAGGCCTCAGGAGATTGCGAGCCAGGAAGTGTTCATCCTGCAAACAGCTCCAATGCCTTTGCTGCACACCACGCAGTGAAACCAAAAAATGAAAATCAATTCTTTCAGTGTTGTTGTTGTTGCAGTTTTTCCATTTGCAGCTTCACCAAAGTCCAACGTCTGACATGCTCATTTGAGCCAACTGAACATGGATTCTGTTTTCTGTGTTTATAGGAAGGTATAAGAGACAGGCAAAAAGAAAGACTTTCTCTCAAGCTGGCCCTGTGTGTTGGTGGCTGCGATACAGCAGTGGAACAGACGTAGATGTATTTTTAGTTGTTAACCATGTGAGATCTGCTGCTCTACTCTTTACCGTATTCAACCCCTTCAAGTACCAGCTGGCCTGTCGAGTGGCATGAACGAGAGAATCGAAACGAATCAGAAAAATACAGCATAACGTCACATAACTTTACATTTCAAAGCTGTGTTTATGGCAGAACAGCCTTCATTACTATGCTCACTCCTAAAAACAAAGCTGCCAGAAAGGGTTCTTTGTAAAACGTAATAGATGCACCCCTTTTGGTTCCCTATAGAACCTTTCGGTGGATGAGCTTTAAACAACTACGGTTGTAAATGTGACGTGTCAGGCCGCTTCTAAAATTTTTAAAGAACCTCCACATAATAAAAAAAAGTCCTAGGAAGAACCCTTACATTGCTATAGAGCCTTTAAATTATGACTCATAAAAGTTCCTCACACTCACAGTTCTCCTTACAAAACAAAGATCTTTGGGGAACCAAAGGTGGTTCTTATATGGCATTGCTCAAAGAACACTTGTGGAAACCTTTTTCACCAGTGCGAAATAATCACTTTCGGTTCCAAACTGAACCTTTCAATGGATGAGTTTAAAAGAACATGTGAGCGTGTAAAGAACCTATACATTATGTAAAAAAAGTCCTAAGAAGAACCCTTAAATTGGTATAACACTTTTATATTATGCTTTCTCATATATCTCTTTATAAAACACAGATCCCAAAAGTGGTTCTTCCACAGCGTTGCTGGAAGAATACTTCGTAAAAACCTTGTTGCTTTAAGAGTGTGAAAGAACCTCTTTTGGTTTCGCAATAGAAATTTCAATGGATGAGTTTTAAAGAGCTGTAAATGAGTTGAATGTGACCTGTGAACCCTTTTAGTTAAAAGTGTCAAGAACTTTTCAATAATGAAATGACAGGTTCTTCCTAGATTTTGGAACCTTTATTATCCTCTCTTTTGACAAACATCCTGATTCTCGTGAATTCACAACTGTGAGATTGTATTAAACTGCATATGAAGCCTTGCAAAGCATGTTTATGGCTAGCAGGACATTATGCTTATTTGCATTTATTCGCTTACATCAATCAAGACGTTCATTGACCTTTATCCAACCCTTGCAAGATCAGTGACCTCTATGAGCCCTATCATAGCTTGCTCTAATTATATAAATATGGTTCTTGAGGACATAGAATGTAATTAAGTGCAATTAAGCCAACACAAAAATCAGTAAATGCAAATGTCAAATGCCGACAGTTGTTGAGGTGATGATTTAAAAATTCACTTGCCAGGCACATTGAGGGTCAAAAGCGTTAAAATAAAGCACAAGAGTGCAGAAACATGTAGCATCTGTGACATGTTCCATCTATGCTGACCATGGCATGATGGGACTAGGACCAGCGGCACATGACACATGCATATGTAGTACACACTGTAGTGTAAAAAAATAGAAATGGACTTATTTAATATAGAATAACCGCCATTGGGGTAATGTTTGCAACATTAGATTAGTGCAATATTAAGTGCACATTACTTTCGGGTTCTGCTAATGAACTATGATAACAGATCTCCGAGAGAATAGAGCAATAACTAACAGTTGTCAACCAAAGCGGAGCATCTACAGAAACGTGTGAAATATGTCAAAGATTGTCACAACTAGATACTAACTGTTAACAGTTTGCAGAAGCAGTACATGAGGGACAAACCCGTCACGTATTCATATTTCATAAAGGGTAACAAGATGTTATCGTTCTTGTATCTGTTTGACATGCACAACATGTTCTGTTAAAAAAAAACTTTGTATGTAGCCCAAATATGTTTCATTGCATAAACCATAAAATGGCCGTAAGTGCCCCAAATACAGAATGTGACTGTACGGTATGCAATTAAGAAACATTGCTCAAAAGAACAGCTGTGGCATCAGCCACCGTGGTTGAAATATTAGACCAAAAGCTACTGATTGGAAAAACACAAACATATGATAAAAAGGGCTGAAGGTTACTCGCAGTGCCAAAGAAAAACACTTTTCGTTTCTTACAGAATTTTTCAGTGGGTGGTTCTTTAAATGTTTAAATGTAAACTTATATGTATACTTATAATGTAATGTACTTTTTTTTTCAATAATTCTATGTGCAAGGCAATTACCACTTTGGAACTGTTATTTTAAAGAGTGTTCGGTCCATGCGTCATACTAACCAAAGTCTTCTCCAAGACAGGGCACTAAAACCTGCAGGTTTCTTGTTTCAGAAGGGTGATACAGGATGATTAATAAAAAGATCTCAGTTCTCAGCACCTTATTGGAGCATTCAACAAGTAAACCTGTGGTAATGTTTATGCGTAGAATCCTTGCGTAGGCTACGATATAATTACTATGATGCCCTACTATAATAATACATTTCACATGTACTACAGAATACAACTGGAAGCCAAACTGGATTTGATGTGAAGTGGTGTATTGCAAAGAAACTTACTGACTAGGATTTGTTTACAGTGATGCTGGTAGGTACCTGGGTTTGTATTTATGATGTGTTAAGCAATCAGTGAACCTACTCGTGTCTACAGTTGAGTTTTTATAGAGCACTGTTAATAATGATAAAATAGTGATACATCTGGAGCAATATGTTTTCTTTTGCCATACAGCACCTTACGTGTACCTCTCCACCCGGAATGTAAAAAAAAGGAAAAGAGAAAAAGAAAGAAAGATTGTTTCAGAACTATTGTAAAACAATGTCTCAGGTATCAGGCAACATATTTGTCATCATGTCTCTGAGGGAATGTTTAGAGGTATTAATTTCCTACCATGTCTGGTCCCCATCACCACCACTTTGACTAAGATTTTGAATCAGTAAGTTTCTATTAAACAGCACATTTTAATCAAACCACTCCGAATTACTTGTTCTGAACGACATCACCTAGTCAAAAACTCTTGAAGCTACAAAAACTGTTTATGCTACAAAAAGATTGAAAGTAACCAGGTAACATCTAGGCTGTATAGAGAAACAGTATATAATTCAGAAATAAAATTAATATCTAAAAGTGCCTTAATGCTAATGACTTTATTACTAGCGGTTGTAACAACACAGACCTCCGTTGATGTGCTTAAACCTTATTTACACAACTGCAGTCTTAGGACCTCTTTTTTAAAGCCCCAGTCACAAACAGATATAACATCCCATTGGTAATTCTAGGATTTTTTTTTTTTTTTTTTTTTTTTATTTAAACAAAAATTCTAAACCATTAGATAACCATGACTAGGTGGCTGGAAGCATGTTGGTTGGCCTCACCCAAAGATCATAGACCAGCTTTCTTCATTACTAAACTTGTGAACCCATAGAGCTATGCAGTTCTAACACATATTTTCTGATTATCAGACAATGGGTTGAATAGGCAGCATAAAGAGTGCTCTGGAGCTCAAAAGCTAAGAGTGAAGAACACTTAAAAAGACTATTAACTGTACACTCACTCATTCACTCACTCATCATCTATATTGCTTACCCTTCTGGGTGGGTGGTGAGGTGCTGGAGCCTATCCCATTGCTCATGGGGTGGAAGGCCGGAAACACCAGTCCGTCACAGGTCGCCAGTCCATCAAAGACTAGAAACAGTATCAGAAAACTTTGAATGATCCTAGAGTACACACTTGGGGTACTCCTTCCCCTATGTTAAATATAATATTGTCTTGAACGGTCCTAGCATGCTGTAACTATGATCATTTGAACCTTCAGTTCAAGACATAAAAACACAAAAAACGAGAAAAAAATACTATGGCGTTTCTAAGTAACGCAGTGCTAAAACTGGTATACCAGAACATTACAATCTTTTTGAAGCTTGTAAAAGACATTAAAATGGACATCATCCTGGTGTCCATGTTACCTAGTAGCAGTTTTACATGGACATTTTAGAAGAGCCCTGACATAGAAGTGACATTTGTTTCCCATTTCTAATCAGGGTCATCAGAAATGTCAAATGACTGACAGAAACGTAGAGTTAGTGACTTATCTAGGTCTTCCCTAAAATGATGTTTATCACCACAATTTGTCCCACCTACTGTAAAACAAAAACATTATTAACTATCTAACCTAAATTACTGTTATTCTCTGGACTTGCAGACATGCTGTCTAGCGTGCTTCAAAGAATTATGGAATTTACAGAGAATTCCACACATTGTGTCATTCATCTTGGTAGTAAGGTGAAGAATGTAGACTTTTCATGTGCATTCAGAGAAGCCACTTGGGATACAGGCTTCAACAGACATTACATTTGAGTACCAAACAAAATTAATAATACATTTATGTGCAAATATGTAGATTTTAATGTCAGTATCAGCCAAATCTAACGTGAAAGCCTTCAGTTCAGCTCCCTGAAGGCCTAACCAACTGGAGAGCACTGGGAAAATCCCCAATTAGACAGTTTTCCCTTTGGTGCTTCAAGACTTTCAACCTTTTGTTCCAAACCAAAACATAACAGTATTACTGCATTACTTGTCTTGTTTAAATCTAATAAATTAACAAGGAACTAAAATTATAAATATGTATTTTTTCAGTTCCCAGATATTAGCGGTGTCTGAGGGTTTCCCACTGCCACATACTCTAAAGTCAGCGATGTGCTATTTACTGTACATTTCTTTGTTTAATTGACATTTAAAACTTTAATTACAAATCCTAAGTTGTTATATTTAACTCTTTATCATAACTGATAAATCATTTGACACTTTAAGTTTTCTGATGGTGTTAGCCGATATGCATGCCTATTGTAAATAGCAGCTTGTCTCATAGCTGTGGTTTTGCACACATATCCTAATGCCCCATTTTTTCGGTCGGTCAAATGGAGGCTCGTATCGACTTTCTGCTTGTCCTGAGCGTCTGTTTCATTTGCCCCATGTTGAACCCTTAGGCATAGCCTCAGCATTTCAGTCCTTATTTCTCTCAGCCCTGATCCCTTACCTGTGAAGAGGGCTCAATAGATGAAAAGGGGTGGGGTGTGTGAGTGTGTAGGGAGTGGGGGTGGGGGAGGTAGGTGGGTGCTGGGGAGGATGTGGTTAACCAGCAGCAGCAGAGACATTCAACAAAAGAAGAGAGTGGACAGGGTCAAAAGTTAGAGACCAAACTGAGAAGGTGGAGATCTGGGGGCTGGTGTTGAGTGGGATGAGGGATGAATCAAAGACAGGCCCAAATGGTTCCATGACCAAATGGTTTCCAGTGTTGTTCTGTTGGTGATATTATCTGTTTGCCCTCAACTGAATTATGTCCAGTCAGTTTATTCTTAGCACGACACCTATTTGACTACACTAATCAAAAATAATTCTTTCTGCTTGGAATGTGTGCAGTGAGACAGTTCCTATATAACTTACATAACAGCTTCATAAACTCTGTAAAGCAGTTTAAAGGAAGGCTGCAGTGTACCAGTGATTTCACAAGGGAAGGAAGTCAACATGGCAAATACAGCTTATTTGACTATGTCACGATCTGTTTCTTTCGTCTCTCTCTCTGTCTCTGTCTCTCTCTCTCTCTCTCTCTCTCTCTCTCTCTCTCTCTCTCTCTCTCTGTCTCTCTCATTCAGTCCGCCCACTCTACGCCTACTTAGCCATGTGGGGACTACCACTACAGTACTCCCACAAAGTCTGCCTGAAATTGGAACAGTGTAACATGTGTAGTTTTTTTTTCTTAATAATTTAAAGAGCATTTTAGCAAACATTTATTATTTTAAAATTTGCCCCTAACATCTACAGACAATTCAGCCCAAAGTGGCATGAGTTCAAACATAACTCTATAGGGCTAGTTTAGGCCGACTGAGGGTCTAATGTAACAATCACTAAAAGGTCTGGAAAGTCAAAGCGTCTTACAGTACTACACTCATTGTCCATTTTATCAGCTCCACTTAGGTGCACTTTGTAATTCTGCAATTGCACACTGTAGATCATATTGTAGTCCGTAGTTCTCATGGCAGTGTTGCTGGAGTGTTTAAATACAGTCCTCTCACTGCCCACTCGATTAGACACTCCTACCTTGCTGGTCCACCTTGTAGATGTAAAGTCAGAGACGATAGCTGATCCACTCATACCAGCACAACAAACACTAACACATGTCCACCACGTCAGTGTCAATGCAGTGCTGAGACTGATCCACCACCAAAATAATACCTGCTCTGTGGTGGTCCTGTGGGGGTTGTGACAACTGAAGAACAGGGTGAAAGGGGGCTCATAAAGTATGCACAGAAACAGACTATCTACAATCTGTAATTGTATAAATACAAAGTTCTCGGTCAGAGTCCTCTACGAACATGGTATCTATAGTACGCAAAAAAAAAATAAATAAATAAAAACATTGTGGCTGTATTCGAAATGGCACACTACTATACTGCATACTGCATACTACAGTAGTATGTACTGCATACTGTTTACGCCCCCTGTGTGTAGTATGCAGCACAGTAACAAGTTTTGACATACAGTGTAGTATACTAATACAGTCACATGACCAGCTACCTCACATTTACCTCAGAGCTGTTATTACTGTATCCACTGTTTAGAGCTAGCTGCTGCTAACACTGCTCAGTTCACCTGAAATAAGTTTAGCCTACCTGTTAGCTTCCCACATTTATTTGACTGTAAAACTGACCTCTAAAGCTAGTTCATCTTTTTATTAAACCTCAGACCTGCATGCTACTTCTTCCCAGTGTTTTGCTTCCCAGTGTTACCCGCCAGCATTTTCTTTGGCTGAAGCAGGCTGAGAGCTGGTGAGGCTGCAGTGCATGATGGGATGCAGTACACCATGAAGATAGCTCCCCCTATATGCTAGAAACTCTGACTGGAGTAGTACATCATCTGGGTATCTCAAGTGCACTACAGATTTTCAGCATTACTAACCCCACCATGTGGAGGCTGTACTTTATCCTTACTAGCACATAAAATACCATAAGTGTGCGACTTTTTCATGGTGAGTCTGTCACATAGCTGTCCAAATTTGCAAATGATATTGCTATGTGAATGTGAAACGCAACAATTGACTTGAACCTGTTTAACTATATTGTATATCCATGTTACGTTTTACCCCGTGTTATTGTGTGTCCCACTCTCTCCTACTGAGTATTTGTAAAAGTAGCTTGTGTCTGAAGCTAATTTAAAAACAGATGCAACATTTATGTCATTATCATCATAAGCAACTGTACCTTAGGTTTAGTTGCCATATTAGGCGTAGAGCAATTACTGCAGTTATTTTTACTGTTGATTACATCATGCTATGAACCCACAATAGGCTGTTTTTTTCTCTCATAACCTGAATACACGATATACAGAAGCTTTGAGATAGAAATAAGGACTGAAATGCTGATGAGTTTCTCACACACTTTGTCACAACCACAAGGGGAATTTTCCTTCTTCATTACACCTCTGTTGCTCATCCAGACCATTACAGGAATATAATTATACATTTGGTTCATGAAACCAAAGTTTTGTGAAGGTAACGTAACTGTGGTCAACTCAATAGACATACGTCACTCTCTCCGTGGGCAATAATGCTTTAAATCTTTAAATCTTTAAATCTTTAAATCAGTTTGCTTAAATAAATGTTGTGTCATAGTTTCCTATATAATACAACTTAATACTTCACAGTCATACCATAAAACCAGTATCTTTTTATGTTCACTTTCATTTTAGGTACAAGAAACACTGAGAAGGTGATTACGGAGTGATCTCAAGAAAATTACAACCAATTACCACAGCGAAACATTCTGAAGGTGAAAGCAGGGACATTCTTTATCCTGTTGATGCTGACTACAATGCAGTCTGCCTTCTTGCAGCTGAGGGGGGAAGCTGAGCAACAGCCCGAGGACCCCTCTCTCAGAGGCCTAGGCCTGCGTCGCAAGCGTGAATTCACTCCAGAAGAAAAAAAGGACGCTTCCTACTGGGAAAAACGGCGCAAGAACAATGAGGCGGCCAAGCGTTCGCGAGAGAAGCGACGGGCAAACGACTACATGCTGGAGACACGGCTAGTGGCGCTAAGTGAAGAAAATGCAGCTCTGCGTGCTGAGCTACTGGCTTTGAAACTTCGCTATGGTCTCCTCACTTCTAGCCCCCCTTACACCGCCCATCAGAGGAGCTTTCTTCAAATGCATCCATACACCCAGCAAACTCCAAACACCTTCCCTGACAGAGATCTCTACTGGGACAGAAGGAGTCAAGAGCCTTCGCAATTGCCTGGATACCAACGACCTTCTGCTCTGCCTGCACACCCTGGCTCAAACTTTCTCCCCACACATTCCATGAACATCAGCAGGCCCTATCCTTACTTGCTAGACGTCCCCGGTCTCCTTCCCCCTACAAACAGCTCCATGCTCTTAGCTCCTGTGTTCTCCCCGGTGGCTGCATCCTATGCAGATCTTCCACTGATAAGGCCCAGAGGACAAAGACCCATGTCAGACGAGGAGGGCGAGCAGCAGGTACCGGCTGATGGCAATGCTGCTTTACCTCACAAATTGAGGCTGAAGAACAGCAAAGTAGCAGAGCACAAAGAAAACAGAGTCATCGCCACGTCCCCAGGTCCCATATATGTGTCTGACTGAAAGCAAGCAAAACTGGAAGAGGGACAAAATGTTAAACATGGCTAGAAGGCTAGTTTATGTGGACTGGGTGTTCTCCTAGGTGGGCTAGAGGTACATCTCGGTGCGAAAAAAAAGACAGAGAGAGAGAGACAATTTCATTTGTGCTTTATTTTCTACCACTGTTACTTTTACCAAGGCCCATAGTTCGAAGTCACCAAAAGCCATGCAACAGCATCAACAAAGTTCCCAAAAAAGGACTAACATAAGACGTCTTACAATACCTAGGGATGGACTTTTCAATCAAATTTGATATCTGAATTGTTAAGGAAATGTTACAAGGGAAAAAAGCCAGATATATGCTGGGTGCGGTAGCCTGAAGCGTGATACCATAACAAGGGTCTGAGCTACTGCACACAAAATGTGTCTGGAAACAACGACACCACCCAGAATCTGTTGTTACTGTACTATATTACATTCTGACCGCCAGTTCATAGAAGGTGACATGTGGCTTGAAATTCAATTTAAAGTCTTTAAGATAAACAAACATTCTAATAGTTTATTTTTACCTCAGCTAGCATTACTAGCCTAGCCACTTTGTATGTGAAGTTTAGTATTATACAGTAAGTTTCAATATTTTATAATATGTTCCCAGAGGCTTTAAAATGACCTTTCTCTGTACTTTTCTGTGACACTTCCTGTGTGCCATAGCGGCACTTTGTACTACCTATTACTTGGCAGCAGAGATCCTCTGGCAACGCTATGCAGAGCTTCTCATCTGCTGTAGCCATTTTTTGTAGTCTTTCTATGCTTCCTTTTTTTAAGTAAACAGATAAGAAACTCTGACCAAAATGTAAGACTCTGGGTCTTCATTTCTCTGTGCTGGGGTATAGAATTCAGACATCTTGTGGTTCTGAATTCTATGTGTAAAGCTAAGTAAAGGTGCGACTTCAAATCGCAAATGATGATTCACTATTTGATTCTTTACACCTGGATGACTGTTTGAACATTCTTACTCATACCTAGCAATGCACATAAGGTACTGCACCAAACAAGACAATCCTAAACTTGGGGCAGGATTTGACTGGTCAAGTGTACCCAGCTAGGCCAGGAAGGAACGACAAAATGCCAGAAACACTGTATGGTTTCCTATGGTCAGAATGGCATTCAAATAGCATTCAAAGTTTGGATTTTTCTGTGTATTTTTTTTTTCTTTTAGTTTTTTTGTTTGTTTGTTTGTATCATGCTCATTAATTCCCCAGTGATCTTTTTTCAGGTTCACAAGCATAAAAAGTTGTTTATTTTTTTCCATGTATCTTACCTTTAAACCACTGCTCATCTACTAGGAGAAATTGTGTCAAAAAGTGTCGCTGTTGTCATGTTCGCTGAGTTTAAGGTGGTCCTTTAGGCCAATCAGCATTGTTGACATATTAATTCTCACATTTCTACAATTGTGAGCCACATAAAATGCCAAAAAAAAACATCCCCATAAAGCCAACATGGCACATACTTTTGGGGTGTGCTGAAGTAGCTGATAGCTGGTAGCTGTAGCAGGTGTATGGAAGCATACAATCATACAGGTCTACCAACAGTGGCAAAAATCACCATCTACAGGAAATTCTCCTCAGAATTGTACCAGGGAAGGCATCCACCAAATCTGGCCCAATTCTTTGATGCAAGAGTGACTAAACACTGATGTGGCCTACCTCCTGAAACTTGTCTAGTCCATGTCAAATCAAATCACACCTGTCATTTGTGCTTACTGAGGTACTACACACTATTAGGTACATTTCAGTCACAGGTGACTAATTTTTTTTTGTCTGGTGAGCTTATCTTCATAGTTGTAGGAGAAACGGTCTCTTATGTAATCCCCTTGCAGGGGATTGGCTTTTACTCACTTTTATTGTTCCGTTTTATGTCATATTTTCTTGCAACATCTTACCTGCTCTCAAAAATAACTGAAAACATGAAATGATGAGTCACAGAGTGTCAGGTTGTTTCAAGGTACTGGGAGATGTTCGTAGTAATTCATGGTGTTTAAAGATTACATAATGATGAATAACTATTCCAAAAGATTTTTATGAATTTGAGAAAGAAACTCTCACAGAAAAAAAGAATGAGTGACTCACCATGATGAAGCTTGGGGGTGTAGTGGCTAACACATTCGTCTCTCATCATCGGGGTTGTGGGTTTAGTCTCCGTCTGGGTAGAGTTTCCATGTTCTCCCCCTGGCTGCATGAGTTCCTGTGTTACAAAACATGGATGATTTGGTGACTGGCTATGCTAAATTGTCCTGGCATGCGTGTTCAGCAATGATATGGCACCTTGCCTTCTATCACAGAGATGGGTGTTTGATAAGCAGCTAGTCAAAGTGAGTGAAACAGTCTAAGCATCTAATATAAAAAGGCTTATCAAAAAGAAAATGAAAATAATAGTCAAACAAAATCAAATCAGTGGTGCTGATAGGAACCATACATCTGAAGGGGTTCATCAACCTTAAAGCTCCCTCACATAAAGCAATTACATTAAGCAGATTACAGTACATTGCATGACATCAATGTATCGTGTTGCCGAGATATCTACTGAAGTTAGCATGCTAACCAGGTAGCCCCGGTCCTCTCTCATAATACCACTTTATTCCTCAAGAGGCAAGAGTGAGTCACTGTGAGTTCAGTCAAGTCAGTCCAGCATCCGAGGGTAAAGAAGGAGCACTTGCCATCTAATACCTCGTCATTCATGTGTGCTGCTCCTGGTTAGATCATTTAGGGGCAATTAGCTAATGAATGGAGGAGTAAATACAACACTGGCTGAAGCTCTTGGCAAATGACTGCCAAATGCGACTCCTTATCAAGAAACCGAAAACAAAAGATGATATAAACAGAAGCAAAAAGAAGAGTTAACACTGGTGCTGCTTCCACTGCTGGAGATGCTCTTGGTAAGTAAAGGGCTGAAGTTTGATGCTGAACACGCAGCATTTCTAATATGTTACCGTCTATTGTTTGGAGTATGAATTTAATAGGTTGCGACATCATTGCAACATTTATGGTGATGAGGTGCATGTAGGAAGCCAAAGGGCAATATAGTGTCCAAAAAACGCCAGTTTCATCCCTGTTTTACTATGATTAACCGTGCATAACAAACACAGCCAAAAAATGATATATAGGTTCAGTTATTTTTTGGAATAGTGAATATCATTGCTATTGTTGGGCAAGCATCAGGACCCCTGCTTATCACTGCAACTGCAAAGAAATTGATGGCAAGTTTCTCCACAATGAAAATACTCTGAATAACTATAAGTTCAATCCTTTGCAAATCTGGTACTTGGAGAATAAAGATTCTGATTCTGAATAACTCAGTCAAGTGATTATGTTGGTCATCATGTGTACAATTCAGAGATTAAGAAAATGAATGAAGCTACATGTCTTCTACAACCTATTTCATTTATGAAAGAATATGAAAATGACTTAACTAAACATGTAAAGCCATATGAGGCAGGGCTCTGAGATTTATAGCTGCACGCACACCTCTGTTGCATTATTTTGCTGGAGGAAATATAGTTTCCATATAGTTTCCTAATTTCTTCAAAGAGCCACAGAAGTTATAAACAAGCAGTTGTAGTGCTGTAGTCTGATTTTTAAAGCTGATCACATCAAATTGACCTAGGTTTAAATTCTTGATGTTCTTGGTGCTCAGGCACAACTTTCATTAAAGAATGAACATTTAAACTCTCGTTAGAAAAAAAGGCTTAATGTAAAGTCATGTGGAACTAGATATGGATGTAGAAGTATACCCCCTGCCCACCCACCCCGTCTTCAGCTTTTAATACTCACAACTCACATGAAAGTAACACCTGAGGTGCCTGTTACTGATCAGAAGAGTGGATGTTAACAAAGCCACAGAAAAAAAAACTTCAACTCAACTTCTGGTAGCAATTACATAATCAAAACTATGTGTAAACAGTAGATTGCTTTTGCCGATTAAACGCTTGTTGGATGCCACAAAAAGCTATAAAAACTGAATGTGATAAATATTTGTTGTGTTTACATTATTTTGAGTCTTCTTTGCAGTTTTGCTGTGAAACAGGCCTACAAGGAAGTAGTAAAGCTATCGACAGGGTCTGTTGTGGTTTACTAGTGTTAAGAGAGGGGGCTGCATGCAAAGTTTCAGTGGCATGAGGGGCTGGAAAGGTGAGGGGGGTTAGTTTCTCAGCAGTTATGAGTCACTTTGGTTTGCAATTAATTGCAGTGTCTCCAGCAACCACCACAAACAACACACTGCATACCGGCAACACTTAACAAAAACTCAGGCAGACGGCGCTAACTGAGGCACTCTCAACAAATCTTCACCCGTTGTAACAGTGACTAATGCATTGCGACAGTAATAATCCCTTCCACATAAATGTTTAACAGTGCACTGTTTCAAAATGTCTGTTTTTCACTTTCATACTTTCAAAGCCAGTGACAAGAATCTGTTAAGTAGTGAAATGATGGCTCAGGGTTGTTCTCGGGAACAAAGTCTGGTAAATTAAAAACCTATAAAATCAAAATAGATTTCTCTCCCCTACTTTCAAATCTACCTAACAATGGTACGAAATGACTGTGGTCTTTCATTAGAAAAGACTGAGAAGCCTTATAGCAGTAAAAGCTATATATACATAACAGAGTGAGGGGAATCAGGTATCCAGACTCTTGTGTTTTGTCATTTAATATACTTCCACTGCATTTCTCCTCTACAAATGTATACACATAATCTTTTGACTTTGTACTTATAAACAAAAAAATTCGTAAAGCGTAAACAAATATGTTTAAAAGTGTCATTGATAGAGAAAACAGTATTCAGACAGCTCAAATGAATTACATTACTACTTTGTGGGAAAGCCATAGCTGGAAATGACAACTTTGAGGCATCTACTGTAAGATGTAGTTAATGACGGTCCTTTTAAAGGACTTACATTTACGGAAACATCCTTAAAATGGGAATCAATTACTTGAATCTCTTTCTTGAACGCACCTTCATCTTCTTTCATAAAAAAAACATTTACATTTACAGCATTTGGCAGACCCCTCTTGTCCAAAATGACTTACAATTTGATCGTTTTTACAGAGGTAGGCGAAGGTTACTTCTTGGCATAGTCTTAGATGTAGTAGTCTGTGCTACACATGGACTGCCGTAGTACATCTTATGTAGATACACACGGATCAACTTCAGTTTTTACTCATACAATTACATGGGAGTATCTTGATAGTTATAACAGCATATGTTCTCTTAAATAATAACGCATGTAACAGAGTTAACTGCTGCTTTTCCAACAAGACATTTCTGATTGTAATAGACAGTGTATAATTACAAGGCATACTGCATACTAACAACTTTCCTAACCTTTAGCTAGCTGTAGTAGTCTGCTTGTGTTCTGACCTTAAACCCTTCGGACATCTAGTACACATATCCATCTTTAAAAGATTTATTTTTATGAAGGTGATGTTTGATTACAAATTGATATTAATCCATTTCATTTAGAGTAGTTATGTAACTAAAAGTAAATTCCTGTTTTGCAAGCACAATGAAGCCACTCTGATAGCATATGAAGTATGCCCCTCCCATTACAATCAAAAGGTCTTGTTGTAAAAAAACAGCTGTTCATTCAAATGTAAGTATTTATCAAACATACACATGTGGACTTACATAAACTGTAATTCATCTGTACAGTGAATGCCTCACCAGTAGCTACATAGTTGCAGTTGATATGTAATTACATAGTTATAAGAGGCCCTTAAAAAGTTTACCAGCCCTTCTTTCTTTAAACTTGATGAGCTAAAATATTGTCAAAGAGTTCTATTTTTCATATTTCATTTGTATACATGTATATTATAGATGCTGATGCTGAAATTAGTGTTGTAGTCCTCAAGACCGCTCTTGAGACCATAAACTAGTGGTGTCGGCCATTTGGAATTGGTCTTGACTTGAGGTGGAAAATGCCAAGTCCAGTGTCTCCGTCTGAGGTAACTAGAAGCTGGATTATTACTGAACTGTGTATTACTGAATGTCAACTAAATCAGAATAAACAGTCTCTCTCTGTATATGGACTAATACGCATGAGCAGACTACCAGGATACAGACAGAACCAGCTACAGCTGGAAGACAAGCAAAATCTCTGAAAGTTTAAATCTCTGTTTAAAACAGTAATAACAAAGACCTGCTCATCACCTGCTGTTTGCTTAAGACACTGTAATCTTTAATCGTTTCTTTCAGGTTTATATGTAGAACTGTTAGTTTAGTAGTGGAGATTATATAGTTTAGTTCTAGTCTAAGATTATATAGTATTGACCCGTTTCACAAACGTCACGTTTTCATTGGGGTTAAGTGATAGCAGGACTTTCTGTCCATATAACTACTGCAGAAATTATACTATTATAGTGTACCACAGCGCTCAAACACTGACCTACAAAAAGCCAAATGTTTTATTATTTTCAATCACTGTCGTGTCAAACAGTGAGAGTAAGAAGTGTATGAACCTGGTCAACTTTAAACAGAGCCAAAATGCCGTATGTGTGGAGCAGCTCTATTTACTGCTGCTGCAGCTGCTCACATCAAGCAGCCTCTGTGTCTGAATTTCATATGTAAACTGATGCTACATGCAATAAACCATTAAGGATGTAATTTCTGCTACATAATAATTTCAGCTTAGTACGAACAGCTAAAGTTAGCGGTACATTGTATCAGAGACATGGCGTGTCTGTCTTGCGTCACAAACATCTGTGTGAGAAAAGGGAAATCAGAACATCACAGCAGAACCATGATGCTAAGATACAAGCTAGGAGTTGTGTTTTCCAGTGAGCTGTAAATCATGGATTATGTCTGAGGACTTGGTTCAAAATTTGAATGATGCTCTGTTGCAGATCGCCAATGCAGCTAGCCGGCAAGCTAATGTTTGCCACTCATTTAAAGCTGTGTTCCTGAACTGCTAGTGCTAGGCTAGCTAACTAGCACCCGCTAGCCTAGCATTAGCTGTATGAGAGCCTAAACTATATCCCATAGACTTTATATACAGTTTTATACGGTTTGCTTTCGTTTTATAGTGTTAATAGTAGATTTATAATGTTACAGAAATCACTGATATGTTTTAAATGTATCACAGAAATTGTTTCATGTAGCACCTGGTGCCAGCAGCTAATTAGAGCTGCCTTGTTTGGATATATAGCCGGTCATGCCGAACTGTACTTGAAGCTCAACGGGCTCAAAGTACAGATCGACTCTTGACCAGTGCCATAAGGTACGGAGAGGCTGGTCCATTCCTGACTTTGTAGGAAGCATGTGAAGGGAGCGCAGCAGCATATCAAATCTATCAATATAGACAAAGTCTATTAACTCCACACTACATACACTTATTCTTTTCTTTTTAACATTGGAATATTACTAAAATCACTGGCACAGAGGCTGCTTGATGTGAGCAGCTGCAGAAGCAGTAAACAAAGCTGCTCTACACATTTTTGCTCTGTTTAAAGTTAAATAAGTGCATTAAAGTTAAATAAGTGCATGTCCACTTCTTACTCTGACTGTTTGTTGTGACAGTGCTTCAACACTGAAATATAGTTGCTGTAGCTGAGTGTTTACGCACTATGATAACATTTTTGTATTACCTTTGTAGTAGTTATACAGAGTGAGTTTTAACATGCTGTCACTGTAAATTGTGCTAATGCTATCTTGTTGAAATGCCCCACCATACATGAACATAATATAAATATAATGTTTACAGGTAGCGCTCTACATAAATTGTAGACTGGATGTTTTGATAGACTATGAATTACACAAGGCTGAAGTTCAGCTTCTTAGTTGCCAGCTTCTTGTTCAAAGTTTCCTGTTCCACCTTAAATGGTGTAGCACTTTGCTGAGGCCACTGAGCCACTGAGGCACTCAGGCACCATTTAAGATGGAACTTCTTATCAGACAATAACGTTTCTGATTCTCATTCTGAGTGCTGATGTTTATTTCTCATGCACGTGAAGCTCACAGCCCTCCCTACTGCTTCCAGTTACCATGCAAAGTTTGACTAAGACTATAATATAATAATATATAATATATAATATATAATATAATAATGTAACTAATAATGTTTTTGTCTATATATTATTTAATGGGATATTTTACTAAATATTTTCTAAAATGGGATATTATATATTACTATATATAACATACAATTAATGATAATGAATATAAAACCAACTAAACTAAACTAAAAACATATTATGTTATCTTATTTCATTCTGAGAAAAAAAAACCTTCTGGTCTCAGTCTTGTTTTGGTCTCAACTGCTAAAATTCTTGGGTTTGACACAATGGCCTGATCTTGTTCTTATCTCGGACTCGGATCTAGCGGTCTTGGCTACGACATTAACTGAAATTATCTGTGCTTCTGTATTAGCAAAGTGGTGTTGTGTCTAGGATGATTGATGATTGTGGTGGAGTTAATTGCTTGTTGTTCTTGGTGTAACTGATTCCCCTGCTATTTTTGAGTCATACTGTAACTCTTTTTTACTGTAACAGTGAATGCTGTTTTTTCTATCATTAGCTTCCTTATCGTTCATCTATGAGCAGATTTTGAAATCTTGCATGGCATGTCTGTCAGGGGATAGGTTAGTTGTGGTTTCTACTGTCATCTTCTACTTATCAAACTTGCTGTAGCAACGGGGATGTGTAAGGTCTTCGTTAGTGCTCTGTAGTTTTTCGTTTTTAATGTGTTTAAAGGGCCCATATTCTAAATTTTCTTGTATGTATTTTTTTTCTTTGAAGACCACATTGGTGCTGTTTTAAGTATCAAACATGGTTGCAATTGATTTTACCATTTTCTTACCTCGCTTTATTGCTTAGGATGAAACAGAGTTTTTCTAGCGCCTTTAGGCCTGATATAAGATAAATGAGCTCTGTTCTGACTGACTGTCCTGTATTGAGCTTTCTTAAGAAAAGCACTCGGAGAGCTGAAACATACATTAGAACTTCGAGCTTCACCGATGAAGGCTGAATAGATGTTTATTTGTAAATAAGTGACATTGTAGAAACAATGGATTGAGTTCAGTTTTCACTATATGCAATGCCACTGGAAGATAAAGGTTACCAGGAACGATAAATGATGATACATTTAGACTGATATGGGCAATATTTACTGAGCTACACATACAGAAATAGTGTCTGTCAGTATGCCATGAGGCCAACATTTTTGCTAATGCGTGCAGACCTCTCGGCATGGAGTTGTAGAGGTTCCTAATGGTGTCCTGTGATAATCCATCCTATGCAACTTGAATATTCTCACACAGTTCCTGCAGATTTTGTGGTAGGGGCAGAGGTGGAGTGACACCAGGACTTCTGGACATGTGACACGTGACAACAAACCTTGGTGCTGACCACGGTGCCTCCACACATGGATTCGTTGGTCGTCTCCACCAAGACAAAAGCAGGACTTGTCAATGTAGGTGACTCGCTGACATTCTGAGTCACTTCATGACAATCTGGCATGACAATCTGGCACGTGCTAAGGGCAGTCATCATAACGGTCTGCACACATGTAGTCCTGCATCATGCAGCTGTCTACCAGTAGTGCTGGCACTAACAGGATGACTCATGGAGGGCATCACTACTTGCTGAATGTCTATAATCATGGCTGTTGGGTCAGTCAGGTACAGCATACATGTATTTTTTTATATGCTTGTAAATTGGAAGGGGATATTTATACACTAGAAGTATATTAAATAACAAATTCAAAGGTGTCTGAATCCTCATTACTATGCGTTCAAATGTCTGTAGACATCCGCTCCTCCAATGTTTCTTCTGAAGTTAAAGGGTGCTAATTCAAAGTTTGTCTTCCTTTTGGTGTAATAATAGTCTTCGTTCTTCTGACATGCCTGTTGGAACATTTCTATGAGGATGTGACTGCATTCAGCCAGGAGACCATCAGTGAGTGCAGGTACTGATGTTGGTTCATTAGTTCTGGATGCATGCCAACTCCCCCCAAAGGTATGCAAAACACTGAATAGTGCATATATAATCATTCATTTGTTACAGTCGTTAATGTTTAGCTTCAAGCATATGGTATCACACCTGAACATAAAACACTCATCATCATGCTCTTAACCATCAACCATACTGCTTTCAACTCTTTAACAGTCTGCTTTGTTACTGTTTCCTACCACAGAAGCAGGAAAGAAGAGAAAAGAGGAACATGAAAGAGAGCCTTTTATATCAACACACCACATCCTCAAAGCAAATTAGATGTGCATTACAGAAGTATATAATCTGGTTGCTTAGTTTTAGTACCTCTTTAACAATAAGTTCGTGCAAGTTTGAAGACTTTTGTGTTGTATGACCAGAATTTGCTGTGCTCATGTGTCTTTTAAGATGGATTAATTGCTATAAACACTTCTGAGTGGCCAACGCCCATGCACTGATTGAGACTTGTTGGTTTGTTTGCTTGTTTGTATGATTGATTGTCTGGCTGTTCTTATATTGCCAGTTATTCACTCTATTGGCTTGCTTGTGCGATCTTTGCCTCTGCCTAGAATAGGAAACATCTTTGCATCTCAAAGCACATTTCAACCAACTTGCTTTAACTTTTAACTTTTATTTCTCTACAATGGCAGTATTTGACACACAATTCATTCCAGAATAATAAAAATATACATAAATAGGCCATATAGTTGTAAGCACAGTAGAATTCTTTGGCCTTTTGTTCACTTTCACATTTTTCTGACCATAATAAATAAAGATAATAAGAGCACAGCTTACAGTAAACAGGTTAACAAGCAAGAAATAACATCACAGTTTATCTACAGTCTAAATGATTCCTGAGTCTAAGTGTGCCAAGATGTCTTATTATACATGTAGAACCAACCTAAAGTTATACATGGTTAAATGAACAGTAAAGTACATAAAACAAAACAAACAAACAAAAAAAACTTTTAAATGCCTTTTTGTTTAATGCTTGTGCCTCATTTCTTGATGGTAATAGAACCTTTCCAATTATTCTTATCGAGGTGCTATGAGTAATAATTATAGATAGATCAGTATACATAGATCAGTCGTAATCCAGGGATGTGCACATGGCTAATGGCAAACATCAAAACACATCAAAAAAGACACAAAACAAAAAAGCAACACTGACACACGCTGACATTTAAAGGCCATTTTAAACCTGAATGGCATTGATTCGAGATGGTTTTCACTCTTGGATAGGCTTGTGTATTATTTCATAATTAAAATCTCCACTCAAATCTCCATAATGATAATAACAGAAAAATGTAAGTCAGTTTAAACAGGCTTTTTTCCAAGTTATTTCTTTTGGCTATTTTGTCTTGAAATGACTTCCACTTAGAGTGTCCACCCTTTGCCTTTATTGAGGCTTCCATTCTTTTCAGCAGGCTTTCTTTCAGTTTGTCAGTGAAATCTGCAGAGATTTTTCCATAGGTGGTTGCATTTTCTGCTTCTCATAAATTCTCAGATAATGACAAATACAAATTGTGAATTATCAATCCATAAAACCTAGCTTCAGGTCTCCAATGTTTCAGAGTTCTTCTACAAAACGTCTTTCTTTTCTCAGTAAGGGTATATTGACAGCTGCACATCCATTCATACCAAAAGTGTTGAGCTGTCTTCTTTTAGTGGACAGATGGATGTGGACTGTTTGAGTGCTTGATGTGGAGCTTGCATTTCCCCTCTATCTCAAAGATGATAGCTTTAAGTGCTGTTTATCTGATGGTGATAGTTTTGGCGGTCAACAGGTCTCGTATGGTTGCTAGGAGACCCATTTTCTTGCGCCTTTCAATAATTTTTTGAACATTAGGGGAGTATCATGCTAGGTGATTACTTTATATACAATTTATATACAATATATATACAATGAATAACTTTAGACTGCTGTATTTTACACATTTTTACACACACACACATATATATATATAGTCTATGATGAATAGAAATTATAACTCAAATATATAATAAGAAGAATTACTCTTCCTCTGCACAGACTTTACATTCTTAGTATGAAAATGAAACTTCTGGAGAACTTCTCTTTTTATAAGTATTCATAGACCATAAATGACTTTAGTAGTAGCCCGATCTCATCCTTGAACAACACTGACAGTAATACTTTCAGAACCGCTTAGCTGTTTGCCACAGCTCAGAAACCAACTGCAACTTACCATTAAAACTCCTTATCATGTGCAATCTGTGCACAGTGTGCAACATAACGTTTGCCCAGAATTATTCCTGATTTGAATTATCTGATTCTACCTTTGAGAAGTGTTTCTTGTTAGTTGCTCATGACTTAGATGATGAGAATATTCTAGGACAAGGAGCTCAGGTCGTCCTGTCCATGTAGCTTCAGCCCAACTGTTCTCTGCTTGTTTGCATGACAACTGCATTCTGCGTACACCTCAGGGCTTCAGTGGTTAGTCTGGAACACGCTCCAACTGGGCAACTTTTTCTATTGCTCAGCACTGTTGAAAGACTGAAATTTTGGGGCTCAGTTAACATGCCAGCTGCACATTTCAAGGAAAATGAAAATAATTGCAGAGGGAATGTACCACTTGGGTTTGTTTAGGATATTAAATGATTACAAGGCCTCTCATGGGGTGTCCTAGTAAGAGTTCCAAAACTGTTACTGCATTTATTAATTAAAATCAATCAATCAATCGCAAATTCACTATATTACTATAACTCCCACTCATGGCATGTGCAACTGTCATCATCCTTCTACTCATTTAGGCCTGTTATCTGGGTGGTGGGTCATTCACACCACTGCAGTAACACTGACATGGTGTTGGTGTGTGTCACTTCTGGACTGATAATAGTCCACCAACCAAAAAAAATCTGGCCCACAGCATCCTGTGATGACTGATGAAGGACTAGAGGATGACATCTCTGACTTTACATCTACAAGCTGGATCAGCACGGTGTCTAAGTGGACATAGTGTTTAAACACTTCAGCAGCTCTGCTGTGTCTGATCCTCGCACACCACCACCACCACCACCACGTCAGTGTTAATGCAGTGCTGAGAATGATCCACCACCCACATAATACCCTCTCAGTGGTGGTTCAGTGGGGGTCCTAACCAGGGAAAAAGGGGGCCAATAAAATATGTGTAGGAGGTATAAAGCCTGTGCATTAAATCACCCATGCTAACAAGGGAAAAACAGGCTTAAAGGAGTAGAAGGATAATGGCATTTGAGCATCCTATGAGCTGTGGCCCAAACAGAACCCAGTACAAGACCCCTGCACTAGGCCTACTACTGTGCAGCTATTGAGTCAGGTTCATTGTTCCTGCAGTGTTTTCACTTGAAAAGAAGGAGGGTGATGTTCCCCATGTGGTGTGAGGTGATCCAATACACTTTATCTTATTGTGGATCCAGGAAGATCCTTATCTTTAAGGAGCAATGTGTAGAATGACGCAACCCATCGAATTCATACTCCAAAAAACAAGGGGCAACATATTAACAGAAAGTTGCGGTGGCCACCCAATCACGACAAACGCTTAGCTGTGAGCATTAGCAGCTATTTACTTACCATTCTAGAAAAAATGTTGCAAGTTCAGCATCTTCAAGTTGCAAGTTGCAAATGTTGCAAGTTCAGCATCAAACTTCCCTTTACTCTGCAAAAACATCTCCAGCAGTGGAAAGCAGCACCAATGTTAACTCTTGTTTTGTTTTTATCATTTCTTTTGTTTGCTGCTGAACATGGTATGTTACAGAGAGCAGGTGGCAGTGGTGATAATGGTCACTTGCCAAGAGCTTCAGCCACCACTGTGTTTACTCTTCCTTTGATTGATTATTTGTCCTTAAATGATCTAACCGGAAGCAGCACCTTCAGTAGATATCTCTGCAACGTGATACATAGATGTCTTTGACATAACTGTAATTTCACTGTAACTGTAATATTCAATTGATCATTTTAGTTAATGTTGGAATGTTGTAAACTAAAAATCATACATATTGCTTCTTTAAAGAACGTACTCTACCACACACCAGTGAGTCTTAACATATGACACACAAGAAGCTCAAGTTCAGGATAAGTTTGCATTTTCCATCAAACTTGCTCTACTTGTATAGTTTATCCGACCTCTGAAGTCATGCGTCATAGTTGAAGTAAACGTTCATGCCCATGTTTGAAACTCTTGTTTTGCTGGTTTTGTCAATGGTAAAAAAAATAAGTGTCATTTTCCAGTCATTGTGGTCATGGCCTGAGAGCGTGACATTTAGAAAACATCATGACTTTTCACTCCACTTTATTGTTCCATTGGAAGCTCTGTAGCGTTTTCATCTGAGAAAGTTTCCCATGTGTTATGAGATGATCAAATAGACTATATCATGATGTACATACAGGTAGTTTTGGAGATATTGTAGGAGTCGAGTTAGGGTCAGACATGCAGGTGAGGCCCACTAGGTTTATGTTACAAAAACAAGCAAGGAAAGTTGTGGTGTCCACCCCATCATAAGAAATTCACAGTCCCTCCTCCTCAATGTTAGCATTAGCAGCTGTTTACTTACCAGTCAAGAAAGAAACATTGTGAGTTCAGCATCAAACTTCATCCCTTTCCTCGCCAAGAGCATCTCCAGTGGTGTAAAGCAACACCAGTGTTAACACTTATTTTGTTTCTGTTTCTATCTTTTTTTTTTGTTTGCTGCTGAACATAGCAGAGAGAGTACTGTGCTGGTTATAATGGTCACTTGCCAAGAGTTTTAGTCATCATTGTGTTTACTGTCATTTTGATTGGTTCAACATGATTCAGTAGATATCTCTGCAACATGATAAGTAGATGTCTTTGACAAAAATGTTATGTCATCATATTCAGTTTATAATTTTAGTTAATGTTGAAATGTTTTAAACTAAAAATTTTACATATTGCTACTTTAAAGAACAAACTCTACCACACACTCATACAACAGATTGGACAAGGGACATAGGAAGCTCAACTTCAGGATACGTTTGCATTTTACATTCTAACTTGCTGTATTCATATAGTATATCAGACCTCTGAAGATGTGTCATTCTGTAGTTGGCATCATCATTCAAGCCTATATTTGGATTCAAGCCTATATTTAGCTCTGTTTTGCTGGTTTTACCAACAGTAAAAAACGAATGTCATTTTCCAATCACTGTGGTCATGCCCTGAGGAAAACAAAAATGTGCCACACACAGTCTGTTTTGTCCTATATGCATCATCTCCCCCTGAGTGCCAATGGATCCTCTGACTTTGTGAGCCAGAGTAGCCCATTCACAATTACAAAGAGATTGATATTATAGCCAGGTTGTGGTGCATAAATCCCTAATTCCAAAGACAAATGCATATTTGAGAGTTGTGAGAGTGCTGCAAAATCATACGCATGCTACAGAGATATGGAAAGTGTTTTCAGATGAGTCATCCGTTACCAGATTCTCCACAAGTGGGCGAGTGCACCAAAATAACGGTACAGGCGTGAATGCTTGATCCCTACAGTGACAGGGGCTGGTGGTTCTGTGTGGTACGCTGTGTAGGGAGGAATTTTGCTGGTATATTTTTGGTCCACTTTGCCCTTTAGAGGGAAGATGAAAATTAGCATAAAGTTATTCTGACTGATCACCTTTATCCTGTGATGATGGAAGTGACCTCTTCCAGGATAACAGTGGCCCTAAGGCCTCATCCACAGGGCACTAGAAGTGACTGAATGTTTGATTAATATGAATGTGGTGCAGATCATATGCTATCAGAGATTCTGAACCAACAGAAAAACATGTATCTCCATTTTTGTCAATTTCTACTTTTATGCATCATTTGATCACATGAGCTGCTGTTTACATTGTGTAAACATTTCATGATCAATACACCAACAGAAATGGGCCAAAACCACATAAGTCTGGTTCCATTGACTTACATTTAAAATTAAATTAGATTTTGCCATCTCCTGTAAAGTTTGCCTTTTGGAGATACTTGTTGTTCTTTGGACAGTCACAATGTGCTCTCCACCAACATCATCATCATCATCATCTGAGAACAATGATGTTCTATCCCTCCAGTATAAACACTTTACTGTTTTTTTTCCTTCACTGCTAGGCCAATGTTTAAGGAATAGCTTGGTGAAAAATAAAATCTATACTTGCAATAAGTCGACATGTTTGCTGTTTTTGTTTACCATTGTGATGCTACAAGGTTAGCTTAGCTGGAAAACACTATAAGTCAATAGTCACCCAATTCTTTTCCATAAACGTCTCTCAAACCACATCCTTCATTAGGGTTGTGCAGACTTGTCAATGTGGTTTAGTGAACAGTATGACTTACCCTACACTATGAAACTAAACTTCACTTTGTAGCTCAACGCTGGGGCCTTTTTGTTGAAAATATGTTCAACTGTTGGATTTCCTTTAGTGGAGTAGTCAGGACTCGGCACAATACTGATCTGATTGGACATTTTGAAGGGAAATCTTTTTGGATGATTTCAGTAATTAATCAAATAGGCAATAAAGTTAAAACCAGTAAGGGTCATGGACGTCCACCTAAACTACAGAGCACCTGGAGAATGTAACATAACTAAACATTACTCCAAACTATTTTTTCCAGAGTTGAAAAACTTGAAATGCATGCAACAGCTGAAATTTGAAAACCTTGGCTTGTGTGGTTAATGATTGGTTGATTTATAGCAGTGTAAATTCTTCAAATTAAAAAAGACAGCAAAGGCATTTTAGGATACATGCTTTTATAAACAGTGATTATTTGTACAAGATAAGAATAACACTTCCAACAGTGAAAGAATAAAACCATTTTCAATGCTCTTTGCCTTTCATTCATTCCCAAACCATGACATGTAAGTGATCACATTTTAAAAAATATAGAAAACACATTTTAGTATTTATTTTCTGTCTAGTTATGGCAGTTTTCAAAGACTGTATACTGACTGTAAATATGTTCATTTTTGTTTTGAAGTTCAGAAGAGTTAGACTGAGGGGTTTTGAAGGCCACCATCTGAACAGGAAAACCATTTATCTTGCCTAGAGATCAGAAATATATAAGGACTTGTAGAACTTTGTGCTCTGATGTAAAAATAAAGTGCTCCATATCTGTATCTATAAAACGACAGGTTCAGAGCCCACGATTCACTGAAAACGGTTTCAATACAAGGACCAGTTAGATATCTCCAACTACTGCTTGGACTAGGGCCTATAAATATAATCTGAAAGCACACATGGACTGACCTACAGCAAAAGAATGCACACAATTTTCACTCACTATGAAATGAGTGCGGACAGATGTCCTTGTAAATGTGTGGGGGATAAAAGAATATCAGATGGACGCATTTACATTTGAGTAAGCTGCGCTAGTAAGTTCCTTGCACCAGCTGAGGGCAGCAGTAGCTTAGTTTAATAATCGTGGGCAGCAGAGCTGGACGCATGTGCTACATTTTGATATCATACTGTCTGTGATAAAACGAACAAATCCATCATAAACACAATATGGTGTGTATCACTGAATGCTGCAAGCAAAAAAAAAATGTTTGTAAATGTTGGTTTACATCCAGCATTACCTGTTTAGAACGCTTCATGTAGAATAAATCTTTTATTCTAAAAGCAGGCATTTAAAAGTTATCAAAACATGACAACAAAACCGGGACACAAAAAGTACTACACACAAAACAGCCATATATACAGTAAAGATACAAATAACTGAACATCTGTACACAATAAAAACACCATGCCACTGATAATGGTGCATATCTGACGAAGGCCTTCTCTGAAATGTATATAAAAAAAGGTTCATGTGTGTGCTTTGTGCAGGTCGTCAGTCTCACTGGTTGTTTTCAGGATGCCATATTGACCACAATTAGAACAATGTAAGACGAGAAGGCGGTCATAGCTCCACATTAAAAGGCAAACAAAAAAGTCATTTCTGCCAGTGGGTGAGAAATGAGGTGTGTGGGGGTTTTCAGCTGTCTATATCACCATTTTATTGAGGATTGGCAGTGTAAACTGTACGTACTGCTGCTGTATACTTAAATGTCTGCGAAGGAGCTTTGCAATCAGGGCAAAATACAAATCATTTTATATTATCCAAATCTCTGAGTATCACCATATAAAGTTTTGGCATTTCCTTGGCAATCAAAGAGCACCCTTTCTCAATGCATCTAAAGCATTATGAGAATATGCACAAACGTGGGCATCCACTTGGTTTAAACATTAAGGGGTAGAAAAATTAGATGTGATATTCCTGGACATGTGAGCAGGAATCATGGGCAAATATTGCAATTATTATTTTTAATTTATTTAATTAACTCTAGTTTATTTAGCTTACTTTACCCGACACGTCATGTAATTATATTGTCAAATTACACACTGGAGTCACATTATTATGACCACTTCCTACTTTCTATGGTAGCAGCGCATAGCTCATGAAGGAAGTCATGTTTTCGTGGTACTCTCTGGGCCTACTCATCCATGTGAAAGGCACTCTCAACCGATTTGGGCATGAATCCATCCTTGCAGATCACGTACACCCATACATGTTGATTGTCTTCCCTGGGGCAGATGGGATCTTCCACCAAGACAATGTGACATGTCACCCACCTACATATGTCGGACATTGCTTGGAAGTGCATGGCCAAGACTTCCAAGTACTACCCTGGCACACTAATTCCCCAGACTTGAACCCAACTGAGCAGCTGTGGGATGCACTGCAGTCAGCATGGCTCCAGATACCTGTGACAACCTACCAGGACCTTACTGAGTCATTCCCAGCCTGTCTAGCTGCTGCCCATGCTGCACACAGGGGCTTCTCTGGATATTAGCTGGTCATAATAATGTGACTCAACTGTGTAGTTTAAACTGCAGTTCCAAAACACAATTTAAAAAACAACTAAGTGTACAGACTTTAGATATTTATAAGGGCTATGTTATCATTTAAACCCAAGGCATTAATTGAGATAACCTAAATATATACAAAATCATAATTTTTCAGTCTGTGTGATGGGCACTCTCATAAATAGCATAATTGTAGTTCAGCTGCAGCTTCGTTCTCTTATTTCTTTCTCTTTAGTCTTAATTATGACCACCAGGGGGACTTAGGGACCGCTACAACAACCAGAATAAACAGTAACACTTTGCTGTAGGGCAGTAAGAGCCGGATCTACCTAAAGAGTGACATAAGCAGATGTTTAAGGACCTGCAGCTGCAAGGGGGCCCACTAACATTTTCTTGGTTTTTGACTGTTCCATTATGTTGTCTAAGATGCTTGAGTGAGGGAAAATGGCACCTGATTAATCATATAAAAGAACACAGGCATCTTATGCCAACAAAAAAAAGAGAGAGAAGAAGGACAAAAGGCTTAAAGATAAGTTTTTTATAGATAATTATTAATATAGTGCCATTTCTTTTGCCTTGTAGTTGAACACAAGAAGTAGTGGACCTAAGATAGGTGCAACCTGAAAAGCTTTCTGGTTTTCAGGTTTTTGAAGCTTTCAGCTTCATAGGAAACACAACTGTGGTTAACTCGTTTTACAGCAGTGGTTAACAACTCCTCTGTTAATCCAAACACAGATATTTAAGATGTGGTTAATCCAGGTTTACATGCTCAGGTTGTGACTAATCCAGGTTTATATGCTCAGACTGTGATTAATCAAGAGTTAGATAATTAGGCTCTAATTACTCCAGGTTTAGATAATTAGGCTGTGATTAATCCAGATTTAGATAATTAGGCTGTGATTAATACAGGGTTTGATAATTAAGCTGTGATTAATACAGGGTTTGATCATTGAGATGTGATTAATCCAAGGTTAGATGCTCAGGCTGTAATTAATCCAGGTTTAGATAATTAGGCTGTGATTAATCCAGGGTTAGATAATTAGGCTGTGATTAATCCAGGGTTAGATAATCAGGCTGTGATAAATACAGGTTTAGATAATTAGGCTGTGATAAATCCGGGTTTAGATAATTAGGCTGTGATTAATCCAGTGTTTGATAATTAGGCTGTGATTAATCCAGTGTTTGATAATTAGGCTGTGATTAATCCAGGTTTAGATAATTAGGCTGTGATTAAACCAGGGTTTGATAATTAGGCTGTGATTAATCCAGGGTTAGATGCTCTGGCTGTGATAAAGCCTGGTGTTGTGTAGGATACATAAACATGTATAATGTCATTTATAACGGTAAAATAGCAACGCTGTAGCCACTGTCGCTATGGTTAGGCCAAACTAAGCTTAGTCACCAGGGGTCATGAAATAGATCCTTATATCCAGAATGAGCGTTTAATCATCAGTAATACACAAATAACAAGTTATACATTTATATAATTTAGACATCTTGTGGTAGCTTTAGTTTTTATTTAGCCATTTGTTTTACAGTACATCAGCTAGCACGATGGGGTGCCCCAAAGGTATGTCTAGGGCCCCCAAAAAGGGTAGAGCAGGCCCTCAGATCAGTAAGGTCATAAGGTTATATCAAGAAAACTGATTTAGAAAGGATTTATATTCTATTATAAAGGCTTATTCTAACAGGCGCCATTCATCAAAAAGGTTGCATTTGCCAAGTTTGATGTCAAATTGACATAGCTCCTGTGTCACGTAACATCCATTTTTTTCTGATGCTGGGTTATGAAGTAGCATATTGTTAAACTGACCTGACATGGCAAACTGTCATTTTATCAGCATTCATTCATATCACTGTGACATACATTGATCCACGTCATTTCACCTCAGAAAGTGACACAACACAATACAACGTCAGAAAACATAGATGTCACTTGATACATGTCAAAATATATAGTAGAGGATCTGAGGTCTGTCATCTTGACATAAAGGTTGGCAAATACAGCCTTTAAGACAAAATAACTATTGGAATAAGTGTTTATAAGTGTTTATGTAGATCTGTGCCAGTTGTTATAGTGGGCATATGTCATACATGGAGCTATGCCCTACAAAATGCATTAACACCTTAGCAGCAGGAATCCAAACTCTACCAGCAAACAGAGCAATTCAGAAAAAAAGTAAAACGTAAATTTGAGTCAAATGTACCAGCAAATGGCTTACAAATTACCAAACAAACCAAGACAATGTGAATGCTTTCTACTATTGCTCTAATCTGTAATATGAGCAGATCATAAAGGGAGAATTTAATTAGGCACATGACAAATATGCTCTGGATTAATTTAACATAAACTCTGGATTAATGTAAAACAAATTTTAAAAAATCACAAAATTAAGTCCCTTTTGTGGTGTTTTTTGCACGCCAAATGACAAAACATGCCCAGCTGTAGATAAACAAAGGAAAAAAACCTTGTTTGAGAAAAGCAGCAGTTTTTCTGATTGCTGTAGCAGCCCTGTATGCTTAAAATCAATACCTTTTTCCAAATGTTAAATTAAACTTCACAGGTGTTTTTCAGACTGTTCTTTGCAGTTTCACTCCATGGCTCAAGCTACATACTAGGACTGAATAGTAAATTTCTACCCAGTCTTATTCTGGGCAGAGGGGGGCGCAATGCCTCCTTGCAGTTGGGCCCTATGTGTGCGAATGATTACAGAACAGACAATTTGCTCCCTGTTTATGCGTAATAATACTTGTAATTATTAACAAGACCATATGTTGTTAACCATATGTAATTACTAATCAAGCTAAATTATGTTTTTGTTTCACACTGTAATTCAATGAGTAATTCTAGTGTGCACTTTGCTGAAGCAAAAGTATCATTAAACCATTGCAGTAATGATGGTTTAATCATGGCTTATTTCTCTATTTCTTGAAAAAATAGGATATTGTGACGTACGATGAGATGTGTAAAAATCTGTTCACAAAAAGGAAGGAGACATACATACATACATACATACATCAGGTTCTTTTGTGCAGTACTTATTTACCCTGTCATCACATTTAAGGTACACAGGTCCTCTATTTATTTTGCCATTTAAATCATCTTCATATTAAATTTTCTAGCCCCTCCTTGGCCCCCGCTGGTTGTGGGGCCATCCACCTTTCGGAAGGAGTACTCTACTGAGAAGTTGTTTTTGTGTTGCCCACGCCCACGACTCCACACGAATAAAAGCAGGAAGCAGAAAAGAACTACTCCCAAAAACGTGATACAGCCCATGGCTGTGGAGACCAGAATGGTCTTAAGGTCTAAAGTGAACTTCAGGAAGACACGCGTGTCATTCAAGTTAGTGTCATTGAGGTCACCCACATAGTAGGTGCGATTTGCTGCGGCAGCTGCGTCTAGTGGCAGTCCACTAACTGTTAGTGTAGCAAAATAAGTATCATTGCCACCTGCATTACTGGCAATGCAGATGTAGGTCCCACTGTCTGTTATCTGGGCATAGCGGATTTCTAGCGTGCCTTCTGGAAGCACAATGACACGGCCGGTGCTCTTAGTGGTAATGCGACGGCGTTGAGGTGAAATCCAAAATATGACCGGAGTCGGCTCTCCCTCAGCATGACAGAAAAACGACACCACCTGACCCTCACGTGCGGTCAACTGTTGCAGTTTTCGGTTGCGGATCTTTGGCCGCTGGCAGGTGAAGTGGTCAAAGAGTGCAGAGTCGGAGAAGGAGCTGAGAGCCTTGTCCTGCACTTCGACAGGTGCAGCACAAACTGGTGACTTGCCATCAAAGTTGAGGGTCTTCCGTCGCTGCAGGATCCATAACAGACGGCAGTCGCAAGAAAGTGGGTTACCATCAACACGTAGAGTTTCCAACGTGTTTACTGAGTGGAAAGAGCCCTCCTCCAGCGTCACCAGCCTGTTGTTGGACAGGTTGAGCAGACGGATCTGCTGCAGGCCTCCAAAGCCATAAGTTTGCACTGATACCAAGTTGGTGCCAACAAGATGCAGCTCCTTCAAACGGACCAGGTCCCGCAAGGCCCAAGATTCCAGCACAGAGATGGGGTTGTAAGAAAGGTTTAGGCTGGCTAAATGGATCAGGCTCCGAAGGGCACCAGTGGGAACCGTGGTAATGTTGGTGTTGGTAATTGACAGCCAGGACAAATTAAGTCCCTGAAAGCTGTGTGGGGAAATGTATTGTAGGAACGGCCAGTGGTCAATCTCTAGACCTCGCAGTCCACCCAGCTTACGGAAGTTTTGCTCCTCCAATGAGGCAATGCTGAGGTAGCGTAGTCGCAGTGTGACCAAACCACGGAGGTAGGAAAGAGACTGACCTGAGATCGATGTCAAGTTGCACCTCTCAATGGTGAGCTCCCGTAGGTCTACCAAGCCCAGGAATGCTTTATTAGATATATACACCAAGTCGTTATCTCCCACCTCCAAGTTTCTCAGGCTACGCAGATCCTGGAAAGTGAAGTCTAACAAGATGACAAGTTTATTCCCACTCAAATCCAAAGTTGTGAGATTGGCAAGATGTGAGAAGGCACCCATTGGCACCAGCTTTAACTGGTTGGCGCTCAGGCGTAACACACGTAGATTCAGTAAGCTGGAAAACGCATTAGGCTCTAGCACACTGATGAGATTCTCACTAAGATCTAATTCTTCCAAATGTACATAGGCTTCCAGATCACCATGTTCCACCCAACGCAAACTGTTGCCACTGAGGTCTAGCAGCCGTGTGTCAAGTGGAATTCCATTCGGAACAGAACTCAGGCGTTTGTTCTGGCAACTGACAGCCTTGCTCTGGGGCACACAGTCACAGCGCTGTGGACAACCTTGGCCTTGGGATGTGGGCACTGTGATCAGTAGCAGAAGAAGGCCCAAAAGGCTCAGGACTGGACTGGTCGCCATGCCCCTTCTCTGCCTTACTGGGGTTGGATCAATGCACCAGACACCTAGACACACAGAAGACAAAACAGTTAGTGTTAATTAATTTCATCCTCAATTATACAATTAAAAATGTATCTAATAACCAATTACGGTACTGTGCAAAAGTCAGAGACCACTATTTTGTTTTTTCATTACCAGTTAAAACAACCAATAACTGCAAGTTATTCATTTTTGTGCACAAACTTTATCTCTCCGATTCTTCCTACTTTAAAACCACCAAGGTACAGCTGTGACCACTCAACAAGAGCTGTTTCATACAGCTGTTTCACATACTCAACACACCTTAGCTGCCTTGCATATTTCTTTCTCATATATTTTATTAGTTAACCTTTGTAAATCATATGGATCCCCTTTTCACTTAATTATTACTCTTTCATCCATTTCATTAACCTTTTTTACAGAAACTACAAGCATTTGTTTTAGTTCGGCAACAGATCAAATCATAACTAATTGCACTGGTTTACTCATGGTATGATATCCTATGTGAGTTCTGATCGCCGTCTACAATAGTTCGTTAGAACAATCACTAAAATCTAAGTCATTTGAATCTCATCTCTTCAAAAAGTAGTTTTTCATAACATTTTAGTGCTTTCAATCATATAAGCAAAGAAACTTTTATAGACTTATTTGTTACACATATTGCACAAGTAGGACTCTTGATTTTCTAACAAGTCCAGTAACATAATGAGGCACTGGGTCTCCATTCTGGTTCATAAGTTTCCTAGTATAGTTCTCAAATACCAGATTGTTGTTGAAAAGTGGCATTTAATGAGGAGTAAGGACCCCAAGAGACCTCCTCTCTAAGCCCTCCACCCATCGTCTCTGATATCCATAACACATGACCAGCCTCCAATTCATCCTTGTATTAGATAGCGTTCAGAAGTCCTCTGGTCAGCATTGACCTGGATAGCAATTGGAGAATGGGAATTGTTACAGGACATGCAGGCAGTTGTGCAAATAGGCAAGACATATCTTAAAATAGGAGCTCTAAGCGTCATTCCCAGGCTCTGCTGAGAGCATTACTGCCATAAAGAATGATTTATACTCTGCCACCTTTCTTTAACCTTCATAGCAACAGAGTATACGGTTGTATCCAAAGGCATTCCTGGCCAAATTACATATTTTGTTAGAGGGAAATCTAAACATAACCTCTGCAGCAAACTATTTAAAACGCATTTTGTGCAAATATTAATGCACAATTACATTTTATTTTATTAATATAAACACTCTTGCATACACAGCATGTTTAATATCTACCCACAGATTTTTTAATAATGTTCAAGACTTTGAGGTATGTTGGATCACAGTCTTGTTGTAGAAGCCACTCTCTTTTTAGCTTCACTTTCTTGACTGACTGTGTAACATTTCCTTCCAGTATTTTTCTTTTTAGTGGAATCCATCCTTTCGCCTACCTATACAATACTTCCTATGGCACTGACTGCCCACAAGCCCAAAGAACAGTAGACCCACCTTCATGCTTAACAGCTGGCAAAGTGTTTTTTTTTCATCAAATGCTGCTCCTTGAGTTTTTGTGGTTTTCCAGATCTTGCCTTGACTTTGACAGTTTCTCTTAACTGCTATTTCTTAATGTCATTTTTGGGCAGTGAAATTGTAAGCTGGAGACACTTTTATATCGTTTTATGGTATTGTTTTGCTTCTAATTAATTCTAATCCTCTTCTAATTAATGTTCCATAGAAAAGCATTGCCAATAGACAGCAGAATCTGACAGACATTACAATTCGACCAATATTTCAAACTGATATTTGATTATGTACTTATTTGTAGTCTGTGGGAGCAGAAGAGGTGAATCTGGACTATTGCTCTAAAATGTCAGCATTTTTAACCCTCTATGAGCAAATATTACTTTTCTTCATAATGCTAATCCAGATCATAAATCATAAATATGTATCAGAAAAATGCAGACACATAAATGAACAATATCAGATATTCCCATATCAGTAAATTATAGTACAAAGCTCTCTGGCTCTACTGCATTCTTTGGAGGGATGGAGCTCCCTTTAATATGGCTGGGAAGATATGGAGTGGGTTTTGCCAATCTTTGAATAGCAAAGAGGGGACATACTTCTTATTAATACCCTTGATTTCAGAAGAAATGTCACATGAGCAGGTATCACTTCACTGTGTTTCACTGTATTGTACATTTCCACCATGACCTGCGGACCATGACCTCCTAGAATTCTAGACTGAGAAACATCTTGTTGGACAAAAAGAAGGTTTATACATTTAGTTCACAGAAAAATCAGGTTAGAAAGATTACTCTTCCAAATCTCGTACTCAGTGAGACACAAGATACTTTCAACCTCTAAATGGCCTACATGATGTAGAATGAATTTAATGGTCCAATAACACAAAATGTAAAAAAGTCTTGCTGGGTTGATTGAAACACATTTTCTACTTGGTAACTTGGCTAAAATTAGCTTGTAGACATGTTCATATCAAAACTACATAGTACAGGTTTGCTGGCTTGGTTATTGGTCTGGTAAGGACATGAATCAATACATCTGGCTGGCTCATTCTGAAACCAGCACTCTGTCTTGTTTTGGTTTCTGTTCAAAAAGTCTTTTATCCCATGACTAACGTGAACACCATCCATATTATTGGGAAATTAGCTCTCTTTCTTTCTTTCCTGTCCTTGACACCCCAGCCCCCCCTGCGCCCCCTGCCCCCCCTCAACTGTCACCCAGTTTCTCTGCAATATACTCTGCTTATGTGATCCTCCCTGTAGGCTTCTTCACATTGAGAGCCAGGTGCTTAAAGAAAACCATGATTGCTAGCACAAGGTTTAAGAGTCATAGAATTTATTACAATCTGGAATTATGAACTGACAATTCCTAATGACAGTCCTGGACCTGCCTAGTTCTAATGATTCAATTAAGCCTAATAATTTAAGTATTCCAATGGTGCCTTCTGTGTGTACAAATGTGCGAGGTTATACAATTATTATACAAGCCATATAATTTCCAAATGACCAGGACACATTTAATAAAGTTACAGCTGCACTATGTATGCTTGTTTGTTTTTGTTGTTCTTGTTTTAATTGAACACAGCAGTACCAATTCAAGAAAGGAAAAAACAATTAAATATGGTGTGCACATGCTGCTGCAACTCACCCGGAATAACAATTTAAAGGCATTTACAGGGTTTACCACGTCATACATATGTAAGTATTAACATCACATGCCCATGGTAAAACATAAAGCATGATGTTTAGGTCTCAAATGCAAACACTAATAATGATAACTAATACTGATATAGATATGATTGTAGATATTTCATTTACATCCTCGGAAGACACGTCCTACAGCAAGTTTTAACTTCCTGAGTTTTGTTTGAATTCTCTTTCTACAGGCTCTCAATCATCACATTAATCTGCTTGTTGAAGGGGTCTGAAGCACAGCAAGCGTTACTAAATGTTCCTCTGCATGTTGCAATCCACATTTCCACCAGAGAAGTCTCTAAATACCCACATGGTGTAACCTTAAAAAAGAGTTTTGTTTAACAATATCACATGGTTTTCAAATGCATTCGACACAGAACTCAAGTTCAACTCAACCCACTCCCCCAAAAGTAAGTATGTGCATAAAACCCATTTCTTTTTTTTTCTAAATAATTATTTCTGTTGAAATCATTACATACATTCCCAACATACATCCCAACAATTATTTTTTTTCTATTAGTCATTATTTTGTCTTATTAAGTCAAAATATAGAGACAATAAGTCACTATTTTGACCTAATGGCTGACAGGTTAGACTTAAAACAGAACGATTCAAATTTTTGGTAACATTTTCTATGAATACCATGTCTATGAGCATCTATAAAAACATTCATAACATATTATAAAACATTATAACACATTATAAACCTGGCTATGAATGTTTATAGAAATGCATTGCACTTTGTAGCCGTGTTTATTATGTATTATGAATTGTTAACATACTGCATTACATGTAGTGTTAATAACACCTGATATTGTGAGTGGCAAAGAAGATAGTCCCAGCTTGAAGAGTGTGAAGTGAAATGAAGTGAGACAAATAAGTTTACTTACACCACAGCTTTTCCAGTTTGGGTAAAATATTACTGATGGCACCACTAGTTTAAAATCTGATCTTTGAAGCTTGCAATGCTTGTTCATGTTGTATGTGGCAGTGTTTCAGCTTTTATAATGGGTTATAAGCAACAATGTGTCATGGTAAAAAATAATGCATAATGCAAAACAAGCATGGCAGCACAGTGACCGAGCGGGGGCCTGGGTTCGATTCCCAGCTGGGGCATCCAGGTGGAGTTTTTTCATGTTCTACCCATGAACTGAAGATGCAAAACTGACCCTAGGTGTGAGTGTGTGCATGAACGTGTATGTCTGTGTGTCTGCACTGCGATGGATTGGTGGTCTATCCAGGGTGTCTTCTGCCCTCTGCCCCGTGAACACTGGGATAGACTCCAGCAGCCCCGCAACCCAGAAGGATAAAGTGGTTTAGATGATGAGTGTGTGAAAGTGAGTGTGTTCTTATAGACATGGCATTTATAGAAATTGTTGCCAATTATTTTTCTTCTCTGTGTGAAAATCGGCTTTTACACAAAAAACACAGGAGCCAGACACTCTCAAACAGTCTCCAGCACTCTTCAGTCTCCAGCATGGACTGAAGAGGTGTTACCCATTACACTACACACAACGGCCACTTCATTACGTACACTTCAATACACACAATATAGGTGCACTATACTTCAGTATACATGTTCAATATAGGTGCACTATGCAGTTCTACAAGTACAGACTGTAGTCCATCTTATTCTCTGCATACTTTGTTAGCCCCTTTTAAAAAAACTCCAGTGTACACCACTTACACCAGCACAACACACACTAACAAACCGCCACCACGTCAGTGTCACTGCAATGCTGAGAATGACCCAACACCCAAATAATACCTGCTCTGTGGTGGTCCTGTGGGGGTCTTGACCATTGAAGAACAGGGTGAAAGGGGATTAACAAAGTATGCAGAGAATCAGATGGACTACAGTCTGTAACTGTAGAGCTACAAAGTGCTCCTATATCGTAAGTGGAGCTGATAAAATGTGCAAGGAGTGTAGAAAGAAGGAGTTGTACCTAATGAAATGGCCAGTGGGTGTATATCGGAACTTTCAATTGCATGAAGTTTCTAAGATGAACACCCCTACATGTAGGTAGACGGTCAAGCCTTAGCATTTCGGTAATTAAATCTGCCCTTAGGTTTCTTTTTCAAAATTTCGTCTTGCGACCTACAGCCAACACCTAATGTGAATATCAGTACCTGCACCATGGAAGTAAAGTGGAAGACTGGGCTCCGAGCTTCAGCTAATATGGGGTAAATTAATAATGTATGAAATCATTGTATTCATAAGGGGCACAGGTCCAGGAGCCATCCCATCTCCCAGTCCCTAACAGGAGTTGAAGCACGCTAGCCAAGGGCACAAACACATAACAAGAGGACTTGATCCATGCCATAGTAATCTCATCAGCCCAGGCATGGGTGGGTATCGAATTTCATGGCAAACGCTGTAACAAGAGAAAGATTAGATACGAGGTACAGCTGAGGCTGTGCTGGGCCTGCGAGACGTGGCATCTCAACACATTGCGTTCATCCCCGGCCAGGTGGTCGGCACCCACGTGAGGGCTACATAACAGCTGTTACTAAAAGCAAAGCACAAATTAAGTAAACGTGTGGATTTGAGTTTAGAGATTAGAGGAGGTGTTTATGACACAGTGGCGTACAAACAGCTGCCAAGGAATATCAAGTGTGCAACATCCGCATGTTAGACCGTCAGCGATATTAAAAGCGGATCAGGAAAAGGGCACTGCTGAAGTGTTTCCTAATCGAGCCAACTACTTGCAGTGTTTCAGCTGGTCTGCCCAGAGATGAATGAATTTCATGTAATCTTAGAGACAGGGGCCTCGGTGAGGCCTAGGCATCAGAAAATCATCTATTACTTCTAAAAGGGTCCTGCAGTCAAGACCTTTGGGCTTCCCATGGGCTCTGCAAGCTGTGTGACAAGTGCTTCTGCAACAGCTCACAAGGAGCACAAAACAACCCTTAACCCAAAAGCAATTTATCAGCAAAGACATCATTTTTGTCTGAAATATACATCTTTAATTATTGTACACTTTCCACTTCTGTATAAACATTTAGCAGACGCTCTTATGGAGCAACTTACAATTTAATCATGTCAGCAAACGTAGCGTTAAGAGTCTTGCCCTAGATCCCTCGTGTGGGGAATCAAACCTTGGCCCAAAATGTTGAGGGCAACAATATTATTTGCTACTCCATTGGTTTGCAATCTCAAATAAAAGAAGAAAAGAACTGGCATACTTGTTGATGTGACTTAGTATGGCATACAGCATATGCCCACTATAGGTAAAAACTAATAGTTTATTTATTAAGATTATCAAATATCATCAAATATTCATTGTAGCTCTAAATAGATTATTTAAAGTCCCAGTTTTGGTCTGTATGATACAAAAATAGTGTTACATTGAACATCCAGTAAAGTTTGATTGATTAAACAAGCAAAGCAAGAACATATTAAAGCATTGCTTAAAAATCCTTTACTAGATCCATCCAAGAACTGTGAGGGTGTGGCTTTTCTAATGAGCATATGTGATCTAAACAATAGCTTGAAAGAGTGAGAAATGAGTAAACATATACTCGTCTTGTTATGAGCATATGGGCGACATGCAGACAGATGAGCTGGTTTGACAGTTCAGTTATTCTTGTTAGGTTAGGGTGACCAGACATCCCCGTTTTCCGGGTGCAGTCCCTGTTTTTGGTGGCCTGTCCCCGGCTGGAGCCGTGTCCGGGAATGTCTCAGTTTTTAACTGTGAATTGAAAACACGTCGGAACATTCTTAGAAAGGCCAATACTTTAGAGTGATATGGGCAATATTTACTGAGCTGCACATATAGAAGTACTGTCTCTCAGTATGGCATTGGTGCCTCCACACACAGATTCGTTGGTCATCTCCATCAAGACAAAAGCGGGACTCATCACTAAAGATGACTCGCTGCCATTCAGAGCTACTCCATGACAGGCTGACATGACACCATTGCAGTCTTTGGTGATGGTGACATTGATGGTGACATGGTGTTAAGGGCAGTCGTCGTAATGGTCTGTGTGTACATAATCCTGAGACATTCGGCCGTCTGCCAGTGGTGCTGCCACTAACAGGATGACTTATGGAGGGCATCACAGCTTGCTGAATGTCTGCAATCGTGCCTGTCAGTCAGGTACAGCAATAAGGCCCGCCTTTGTTTACACATGTGTGGCAGAGCGTGAAACTTGAATCATTGGCATGTCCCGCAATGTCAAACCTACCGACCAACCTGTTGGTTGATTCCTTCCGGGTCTAACAACCTAAGCTGCCAGACTAAGTGACTTTCAAGAGCCTTTTTACTTTATTTCTAAAAGCAAAGGGCAACAAATTTTACAATATCCCCCGTTCTCAATTAATCTTATTCTAGGTTAGTATTAGCGAGCTTGTTAGCATTTGCTTCAGCTCAAACACATTTTTGTTAAAGCTGTGAGGGTGATACAATCCTCAGCCTTGTGATTGGTGAAGATACTATGCTTACATATGTGTGACCCATTACTGAGAATGCCCAGTTTACATCAAACAGAATGCAAGGGATATGCATCAGTCGTTTAGTGGATATGTATTATTTACAGGGTGTATTTTGTACATGTACGTTGTGCGTTTACAACAGCAAGAGTAACCTACTTAGAAAGGAAGCAGGGATTTAGGTTCCCTCTGGCTCTGACTGTGTGATGATTTAGTCATGCAGTTTTGACAACGCTAACTGATGAACTTAAGCTTCCATTCGTTCCAGTAAGCTACAGTATGTCTGCAGCTCCAGTGCAAAACTAAAGAAACTCACAACATCAGTCATGTCTTGGTAGATGGCTACATTTGCGATAAGAAGAAAGAGAATTTTTGCTTAGTCATGCTTAAAATCGAACAGCAACACTTTACAATGTATATGCTAGGCATTTAAGTACGTATTCCAGGCTGGTGTAGTTCTGGTGCACATGCACATGTTGTAGATGCAGACCAATGTAATGTACGTTGTTGAGAAAACTAGACTGACAGAAGAAACAGATGGAAATCAGGGTACACGGTGAGTATGGAAATTGAGTAAGAATAGCACACAAACGGCTCGCTCCAGGGCAGGATCAGGCATTGCAGGAGCACACAGGGGGGCCATGAGCATGGCTGCAGGCTAGTGCGGAGGGGTGTGGGGGCGTCCGCGCTGTACTCCAACCCGCCCATCAGCACTCGAGCTGCAATGTTTTAGCTCGGCTGATGGCCCTCTTCAACTCTCATCGATTTCAGCTCCTCGCTGCCCACACAACACTTCACGTATCCACACACAAGCTTTCTGCTCGGACGCACATCGTCTCAGGTGGCCCATCCATCACAGGCAGCAGGAGGGGAGCACAGTGGCCCTGCAGGGCAACGGAAAGACAAGCTAAGAGGACGATGGATACTGTGCATGAGCGTCTGTTCCCTGGAGGTCCAATCTCAAAGTCTTGTGCTACATGACGACAGCAGGGCCAGCCCTGGACAAAGAAAGCGGACAAGGACGGCAGGCGCTGCTGAAATACAGCAGGCCACTAGGGTCTGTTCTCAGACTCAGCAGGCTACGAGGTCAGCGGAATGACAAACGAAGAGCAGATTCTCTAAATAGCTCACATTATGTGCCTCAATAGCATCGCAGTCACTGTGGATGAAGGATGAGGTTCTTGTGTACTGCTTACAAATAGAGACCGTTATGGGCTGCTAAACTTTAACTACCTTGGCTTGTCAATGAAGTCACCCTAATTACAGAAGGCCAAAAGATATGGAAGATCATTTGTGGCAGGTACAGGAGATATAAAATGCCTAGAATTTTACCCTTCTCTTTGTCTATGAAATTTTCATACAGTATAGTCATATAGTGTAATGAGCTTTTTTCACATACTGATTTACAAAATATTGACTTACTTACTCAATAAAATAACATATGACTTAGAATTATAATCGCAAAATAATGACTTCTGTTTTTGATGTAATAAGTCTTTAATTATTAGTAGTATCTTAAAATCTTGAGAAACGTAATTTTGAGAGTCAATCAACCTTTTGAAATGAAGTAATTAAGTCTATAGTTTGAGCCACAAGAAAATTTTTGAGAAAATAAGTAAATTGTTATTTTGAGATTTTAGGTCACACATTTGAGAAAATAAGTTATTTTTTGAGGCTAAATAGGTGAATGAGAAAATAAGCCAGTATTTCAAGATATTATGTCAAAATACTAAGAAAGTAATTTATTTCTAAACACACAAGTCAACATTTTAGGAAAATAAGCCATTATTTCAAAATACTTCTCCCATAAATAAAAAAGGAGGAATAAAAGGCACCTAAAACAATGGCAAATAACCTGCTCTGCCATTGGCAGAACAACTCTGAACAATTCACGCTTCACGTGACTCTTTAAGGGATTAAATGTCAAGGGCATTTCAGGGAAGACAAAGGTGTAGCACAAAGCAGGGAACATGACTTGTCCAACATGTATATTTTATAGGTGAAAGACAAGAAACTGTGCTCCATGCTACGCACCAAAGGGTTTGCACAGCTAGCTGATGAGCATGAATTATTGAGATCTGCATGGTCTATGGACATGACCCAATGACAGAAATGTCAACCTCCATCTCTCATAGAGACAAAGCTTCAGGGAGCACGGTGTAGGAAAGGATAGGCACGAATCCTCCAGCTTCAGTAGCACTTACTGACAGTTCTTGATGACTGCTACACAAAATGTATCTCTGGGCAGAATGTCATTGTTCATAAGTACTTGTTATTCTCCTGGAGTAGGTGTAGGCACAGGTGCTCATGTCTTCAATCTCTAATCTATTGGCTTATATTTTTTTGTATTATCCTTGAGAGCCCAGAAGTAGAAGCAATGTGACAAGGATTGAGGTGATTAATTAATTATCTACTTGTGTTATATATTTACGTGTTATATTAATTATTACATTAATTACATGTTTCGTACTGAGTTCAGCCTGGCCTTAGATCCTGGAGAAAATCTAGTTAATCCAACTGAAGTGTTTCTCTGTATTTGGTGGTTTAGACATTGATTGATCCTTCTATAAAATTATTTACTACGTTCTTTTGGTGTCAGGTGTTCAAGACTGAAAGAACAGGACTTGATAGCATCAACTCATCAGGGTTCCAGTTACCATTTCTTCAGTCAGAAGAATAAATTGAGTTTCCTCTGTTACTACAGTCATCTTATCCTTTGTGGAAACCAGACATCCCTGCAAATGACAAGTTATGGAAGCTACACAGTCAAATCACATTATTATGACCTTCAGCTTATATCCAGTAATCAGCATATGCACCATGGACAGCAGATAGATGGGCTGGGAGTTGTCACAGGTATCTAGAGCCATGCTGACTGCAGTGCATTCCACAGCTGCTGGCGAGTGTATGGGGTAGGATCTGGCAAACACGACAATCAAGGGGGTCCCACAGATGCTCAACTGGGTTTGACTCTCGGGAATTAGGGGGCCAGGGACTACCCTTGGAAGCCTTGCTCATGCTCTGCCAACCAATGTTGGACATTTCTAGCCATGTCACATTGTCTTGCTGGAAGGAGGACAATCAGCATGTTTGGATGTACATGATCTGCAAGGATGGATTCATAACCAAAACGGTTGAGGTTGCCTTCCAAATGGATGAGCGGGCATAGACTTCAGAAAGTCCACATCCAATGCACATGTTGAAAACACCTCCACAGCTTCAGAAAATCCATGTCCAGGGCTTTGCTGCATCTACCAGTCCCGGTAGTCCTCTAGTAATGGCAGATTAGAAAATAATAGCGCAGTGAATGGAGTGGTTAACCAGCACTTCAAAGAGGTGGTCTTACTTAAGGTACAAAGCTAGGCTCCCCAGCATGGCCCTGGTAAGGGTCCAGTATGGCAGAGCACTGTTTGCACTTTGTAGGCCCCTGGTTAATCTGATATTCACTGCTGTTCAGTTGTTGTTTTTTTTAAAGAGAGAAGAAAATGTTCATTTGTACAAGGATGTTGAATGTTGAAGAGCCTGTATATGGGTGGAGTGGTTGGTTGTCTGCAACAGAGCAAAGCACTATGTTTTTAGTCATTAGTGTCACGAAAAAAAATGATCCCCAAAAAAGACGTATGATACCAAAAATTAAAAACCAAAAAGCTACCCAAAAAATATGCAAACAGTCGAATATTCTGGTCCAGTTCTAGACCGTACCCAACCTAAATGGCCGCAGCATCCTTCTAAAAAGCTCCATGACCAAAGGCTTAAACGTAAATATTCATAATGCATTTGTGGGATATAGACAGCTTAGAGCCAAGACATGTTTTTCTCCTGGTAAGCATTGAGCTTCAGGTTAGGTTAGCTCACCTTAAGTACTTTATCATGGCTACTAGTGGAGAGGGGCATTTTAAGTCATTTTGACATTCAAGTGCTCTCATTAAAACTCTGTGGTTCATGTGTACCTGGGTTATCAAGGAGCACAGCAGGTGTGACCCTGACTAGTGTTAGCTGACAGACATTCCACCGTCCAAAAACTCATTTCAGAGTATCATTATGACCCCCCGACTTTCATCATAGTTTGACTGCCAGCTAACATTAACTAACATTAGCAATGTCAATGGACGAGTGAACCCTGACAAACTCATTTCAACATGTCTTTTACAGTCATTTAGCCCACCTTGAGCAATAGAGAAGTTGCAAACAGTACAGTGAGCAGCACAGTCCTTATTTTTTACCCCTATCAAGCAGGGATACGCTCCAGAGTAGTCTGGGGTTTAGTAAGCACAGAGAGAGACCAATCAAGATGCTCTGTTTGTCACTCTCTCGCTATGTGTGGGTCTTTCTCTCTGTGTCTTTCTTGCTTGCACTCTTTCTCTCTCTTACTTGCTTGTTGATTTCCGGGAAAATATATTGCTATAATTTGCAAACATCAGGGAGCTCCTATTAAAATGCGACAGATTCCCAGAACTACCAGGAGAGGTGGGATGCCTGGGCTAACATCATCATACTGCACACTAATGTTAACTGCTATCGGGGGGGGGGGGGGGTGGTGGTGCCGGAGCCTATCCCAGCATTCATTGGGCAGAAGGCAGGAAACACCCTGGACAGGCTGCCAGTCCATCGCAGGGCAGAAACACAGACATAAACATTCACATCTAGGGGGCAATTCCTTCATGCTGTGAGGCAACAGTGCTACCCACTGCGTCATCCAAAAGCTGAGCTCAACATTTTTAAAAATGGGACTGCACACAACCGCGCAAGTCCTAGTGGTGATTCTAATATTATGTGGGGTGGCACAGGGGTGGCAGGGAGTTTAGGGAGGGTAGCAGTGTATACGTGGATCCCAGGGGAGGTGGTGGTTTGAAAATCTGATCGGGGTGGAGTGTTGCTTATCGTCAATGACACTCATGATGAGAAAGTGTGGGCAGGGTGTTGGGGGTTGGCAAGTATTGGACAGTTATTATGCTAATGGGCATTTCAGTCCCCCCTTAAAGACCAGACACAAGAGATATATTCACAGTGAGAATGTGCATTGTGGGAGAGGGTGTGAAAATGAGATGGATATGGTTGGACCACAAAATAACTCTCCTCTTGCAAACAAGTGCAAACATCCGTACCACAGCGAGGTGGAAGCAGAAATGTTTGGGTGGCATCTGGGATGGCAAGTCAGATTTTAGGAGCGGCACTGGCCACTTAGGCCTCCCTTTTAGAACTGCACATGGCAAGACCTGGTAGAAGAAACGGACATAAAGAAGATCTGGTGTTTACCTGGTGTTTCTACTCCAATAGACCTTCACAATTGAACATCTGAGACATGACGTGATTGTAGATTCAAGATTTTATGGATCTTTTTTGGTGGATCATTGTCAACCTACAAAGCAATCTACGTTGCTCCCCTCGTAGATGTAAAGTCAGAGTTGATAGCTCATCTGCTGCTGCAGAGTTTGTGTTGGTCATCCTCTAGTCCTTCATCAGTGGTCACAGGATGCTGCCCGCTGGACGCTGTTGGCTGGATAGTTTTGGTTGGTGGACTATTTTCAGTCCAGCAGTGACACTGAGGTGTTTAAACACTCCAGCAGCACTGCTGTGTCTGATCCACTCACACCAGCACAACACACACTAACACACCACCACGTAAGTGTCACTGCAATGCTGGGAATGATCCACCCCCCACATAATACCTGCTCTGTGGTGGTCCTGTGGGGGTCCTGACCATTGAAAAAAATTTGACAGGATTAACAAAGTGTGCAGAGAAACAGATGAACTACAGTCTGTAATTGTAGAACTACAAGGTGCACTTATGTGGTATGTGGAGCTGATAAAATAGATAAAGAGTGTAGATACATTGAGCTGGTCATAATGTTATGTCTGATCAGTGTATATTAATTAAGAACAAGTATAATATGTGCTATGTACTATACAGTCCGTGTGTGTCTATATCTAAAGCAAGTTTGAAAGGCACAGGTGCAGACCATATTTACAGTATGCAATATTAGTGCAAGTGACAGCACTGTGCAATAGCAGCTAAATAAATGAACTGATGGGTTTAAATTGGTAATCGGATCTTAGGAAGCAGAAAATTGCAACCAAGTTTTAGAACTAATCTGGAAAAGTATCCCTGCAGATTTTTAAAGAAACTGACAGCAAGTCTCCTGAAATAAATGGAAGCTATAAAAAGTCAAACTGTGGAGAAAAATTGTTTTAGATTTAGTCTCTTCTGTAGAACTTTCTGTTAAATATCTACATTGTTTTACTGATGCTGAAAAACAGCTTGTGATCGGTCTGACTGGAAATCATATGCATGAAAGAGTGGTCTCTGATGTCTGTACTGTAGTGTACAGTATGCTCAGGGCCCTAAGTGACTGGAAATCAATTGTCTCTGTTTTCCTTGTTTTCCATTAAAGCACTCAAAGGCATTTTGGTCTGATAACAAGATAACATCAGAAAATGATTATTTTAGATGTCCCTGCAGACACAGCACGACCTGGGTCAGAACACCACTTCTCGCCTACCGAAACACATAAAGCTCAAAGGTGTTTTCTTTTTTTTCTTCTCTTCTTTATATGAGGATCCTGCATATGTATTCAAAGGCATTACTGTACATTGCATATAGGTTATTACTGTGTTAAAAACTGTCATATTTTCCATTAGCCAAGTCAAGGCAAATTTATTTATATAGAGCTTTTTACAACAGGTGTTCTCACAAAGCAGCTTTACAGAGAATCCAGGTCCAAGGCCCCAATGAGCAAGCCAAAGGCAACAGTGGCTTAAGGAAAACTTAAGACTTAATAGGGGAACCCGTACTCTTCAGGTCATTAGACAGAAGGTTCTCAGTGAATATCTAGTATACAATCATGCAATTCCTGAAATAAGCTCAGCAGACTCTTAGACAAGGTCAATTTAGGCACCCTACATCTGGTTAAGCAGTTACACCAAAAACAACCCACAGTCTCACTGCCTGTTAATATGTGATCTACCAGATTAACACAACATCAAGTGTCCTGATTACAAGGTCTTTGGATCCTCTGACATTTCATTTCCTTGAAAGTATTAAGTTTCCCACAAACCCTGTATAATTTATATGATCCCCTAATAACCAAATTCAAATCACTAAAATTCCAAACTGCTACTAAAGTCCATTTACTAGAGTGAGTGGTGTTTAAAAGTAGATTACTACTTTGTTAGCTCGTCCAAGATCAGTGTCAAACGGTGCTTATGCAAGATGTAATGACTTGCATGGGGCAGCCAGGGTTCTGGCATAACTGTTGTCAGTATACATAAGGACGGAGTCCAAAAGTAGGCCAGCCATGTGCAGCACCCCTGGCATTTGGGCACAGGCGGCAGCACACTGAAATGTGCATCCTCTCTTAAAGACCTATAAGAATGCAAGTTGGCAAGAGAGGAAAGCCTTTATCACGGTTCTCAGAGACCATCCAACACAGTGATGAGATGGCAGCATGGAACTCAGAGCACTTGTCAGTTCTGCAATTGCTTTCAAGCAATTATCGGGTATTAACCGTAATCACACAGTGTGAGCCTCGCAAAACATAACCAGAACGTTCATGGACAACCATGAGAGATTCTGAGCTAAATGTGGTTGGGACTGTAGACTCATTAGAGTGGGAACAAACTGAATGTAAAATTTCTAAAACAATTAAATGCCTCGCAGTAGGTGATGGGGTGCTTGTCAACATCGGCACAACAAGATGGCATGGATGTACCTTAAGTTAGCATGACTGGAAGCCCCCCTAGTGAATTACAGTTAAGCATGTAGATGTGGGTTGCATTAAGCATGTACCAGGCAGTGAAGGATGTTGGCACTTTTCATACGCTTCCCAGGGTACTGCCTATCCTATTCAAATGTTCCATTCCACCTTGAATGCTTCAGCTTGTACTTGGCACCAGAATGTAACTGCGGTACCATTTAAGGTGGACAAGAAAGTCTGCAAAGCAAGCTGGCGAATAGGAAGCAAACTTCAGCTCCCACATATTTAGCAAGATCCTGGACAACTTGAAGTCAAAGTAGGCTCAAAGTGTAAAGTTGAGCAGGTTTCGCTCAGTGTTTGACACTGAAGAGAGGGGCAGTTTCAACTTAATTAGCACCACATCCCCAACTGTAAGTAGCAGCCTGTAAGTTTCACAGTAAGTAACAGATTTAAAGTACGTAGGTAACTAGAAAGCTCCAAGTAACTAGCATAGCTAACTAAATAGCATGGCCACATAAATTATTTACAGAGGATTATCCTTTTTTTAAAAAGATTTCTTAAAGATTTTCCTTTCTGTGTCTATTTAGACATGCTGTTTCTGCGTGATCATTGCTGTCTCGCTGTAAATCAGCAAATCAGAGCAGAGCTCATTAAAATATTCATGAGTACATAGGTTTTAAATGGGTGTGTAAAACTGGGCATTTTTGGCCCCAACCAAAGTCAAATACCTTCTATGTAGATAGCAGGGAACAATTAAAAATGCTGAATAATGCATTCGACGGTACTGTTAAACTGGTGTTCAGCATAGCCTGGGAATAGCTTGACAGGTAACACAACTTTAATGTCACGGTTACGGTAAAACTCCAAGGAAAGAAAAACAAAATAATAGTGCAATCAACTAAACAGTACACAACTGAACTGGTTTTATGTACAAATGGCTCTTGACAGACCGACCCACTGAAATCTACACAGTACACTTGTAACACCACCAGCAAGAGCAATTCAATTATAGCCCTCCTTTTATCACCAACATTAAAGACATGCAATGCTTAACTGTGACAGTTCCTATCAAGGTTTTCTCAAGATGCCTCTTATCCTCCTTCCTAATTCATTATGGAGTTTGACTCTTGGGGCCAATTACATGTAAACACAGGGCGACATAAGTTACATAACCAATTCAGTCAGAATTAGTGGCATAGCTTATAATTACTGGGATAGGGGGAAAACAATGGAAGACAAACTAGAGGACATACACAGTGGGAAAATCACCTTCAAGCAAAGAGCACAGCTCAGTTCTGACATGCAGTGTAGATAGAATGGCTTCCTAGGTCTGGGTTCAGAGCTTTGGCCTGCACCCTTCATTGGCTGGCATTCTAAGTCTGTCAAGAGGCATCACTTCAAATCACCTGGGCACTGCCTGGTAGGAAGCCTGGTGTTCCGTTAGAGTGGGCATGTGGGCTGGGTGTGGGGTCATGCTCAGTCACTCAGAAGTCTTTCCACTGCATGTATTGCAAATACATTTAGATTGAGACATGTTCAAGTAGACTCATGTCGATACTACAATTGATCTGTAATTCTATTGTTAATGAATTTGAATCAATACTTTCTATCAATAATAATTTATTTTGCTCTGTATTCATACCAGTTGCTATACTTCAGTCAGTGTAGATGAAGAGCATACTTAAAGCCCAAGGGGATCTAAATCTGTGTTTTCTTTCTGATTAAGTTGATGTTGTTCCTCTGGGCTCTAATGTATATATATATAAAGTATGAACACTATCCCAAGATCTAATAAATATCTGCTGTATTTCACCATATTTGACTGATAAATGTCTTTATTGAAACGGTCATTCTTATGTCCAAATGTTTTATCCACAAATGTAAATGCAGGATGATTTGTCTCCTGCTATGCTGAATTTCATAATTGGATGGTTGTTTTGCTTAGTACTTCAACTGCTGAATTTTCTGCTCTAAAATGCAGGTGTTTGGTTAAAATAAGGCTACACCTATAGACAAAATTTTTTTTTGTTCCAGTAATGACATAAAAACGCATGATAGGTCCAAATCTTTCAAGTTCACATTAAAATAAACTAAAATCCAATATTAAAAATACCAAAAACTTATTATTTTCACAAGTTGAAATTAAGGGTGGCCGAGAAGTGCAAAACAAATTAACATTTCAGACAACAAATTTACGAAAATAAAAATAAATTTACAAAAGCAAAAACAATTCTACAAGGGCAAAAAATATTAAATTTCAAAAAAACAAAATTACAAAAGTAAAAACAAATTTACAAGATGTGAAACACTTTTACCAGTACCGAACTGCAAATTCTGACGGAAAGGGTAGGTCTAACATACAGGAAGTGCTTGTTGCGGACCCTTGTCAATCCTTGACAATTTCGCGGTGGTAGAGTGAGTGGAAGTCAGAGACGAACAGGCGACGTCTAAACCACTTAGTGTTGGAAATGTTAATGAATGTAAGTGGGCTGTAATGTTAGCTATAGTGGATAACTAGCTAGCTAGCTTAAAATGTAAAACAGTCCACTTTTTACGGCCCAAGTGGTTTAGACGGCATCCGTCTGCTCTTTTAAAAACTCTAAAGACCTTCTACAGGAAAAACAAAAGTGTGTCAGCTGGGTAAAATGCGTGCCACAGATGGCCAAAACATGCTTTAGCGTCGTGACCATCCCAAACTCCACTCACTCTACCACCGCAAACATTTTGATTGACAAGGGTCCGCAACAAGCACTTCCTGTGTGTTAGACCTACACTTTCCATCAGAATTTGCAGTTTGTAACAGTGTTTCATGTCCTGTAAATTTGTTATATTTTTTATATGTAACAAAAATATTATAAAAATATTATAAATATTTTTTTTTGCCCTTGTAAAATTGTTTTTGCCTTTGTAATTTTTTTGTTGAATGTAATTTTTTTTGTTTGTAAATTAGCTTTTATTTTTGTAAATTTGTTTTCTGAAATGCTAATTTGTTTTGCACTTCTCGGCCACCGTAGACTAGGGTTTAGGTCAGACACCTCTGAAGAAAAATCACTATTTAAATGATGAACATGTATATAGTTAGCTTATTACTACTTCTATTAATGTATTGGGTTTAAATAGATCATATCACAGTTGTTATAAATATCTAAACGCCTACATATTTAATTATTTAGACTTTATAGTTTTTTTCCTTCTCTTTTTTCTTTACTGTAGGACTGGAGTTTTCTAATTTGGTATCAGTTTGCTGACCAGCCAAAATGTTTTGTGCGTAAAGCAAATCTTCAGAAGTATTATTAAATGTACATTTACCTGCTGACCAGATTAACTGTAAGTATGTCATGGGCCATTTCACACAGACTAATAGGTTAAGGCATTAATTATTCAGCTTCTGTGTTTGCTATGCAGTAGTCTCATCCCATTGCTAAAGATATTCCAGTATGAGATAAAATGTATTTGTTTATTAATTTTACTTGGAATTTAGATGCATTATGACTGTAATCAGAAATATGCCACTGTAGATAAGCAAATTAGCTAAAAAGTCTGTCCCAAACACACACCTAGCGCAAGTGAGCAGCATTTGGGAAAAAGTCTTTTGGCAGTGTTTGACATGTAACGAGTAGAGAATCTTGATCTAGTCGAGATTTTCCGACATATAGAATTGTGATACGTATGGTATCGTGAGCTAATCTGCACTACCCAGCCTTATCAAGCAAATCCGACTCTTCTGTGGATTTAGTGATCCATACATGGCAATAAAGGCTTAAAGCACTGGCCAGTGAAACAGCATTGAGATCTGCTCAATCTCTGAACACAGCAACAGCTATGCTCATAGCCCCAGCTCTTGGTATATCACTCGATGCCTTCATTGAGCACTGCTCAGTGCTTTTAATCAGGGCTCACACTGCTTACAGATCAGCAAGAGCAATTAAACACTATTAATTAGAGTCATCAAGGATCCATGAGAGCCTGAGCAGAGTTGTTCCCTGCTGACTGGATTCTAATACTCCTATCTTCTTCCTTATTTTCCCCTTTTCTTACAATTTCCAATTACCCACGCCCAGATATTTAATTCTCATCGCATGGCACATCACACTCAAGCCTGCATTGCTGGTGCAAGCACCTCTGATGGCAGCTGGAGACGACAAATCTGCTGTGATTGTAGTCACTTCAGTGAATGTGTGTCACTCAGTGATGACCACAAATGCAGATCTAAGATCCACGAGGACATCTGTCTTAAATACAGTCATGCTATGTAGAACTCACTGGCTAACTTTTGATCACTGATGCGTTGTAAACATGGAAAAGATGAATGTGGAACATGATTGCCTGCTACGCCATCACCGGCAGTTCAGTGCCACTAACAACATTTGATCCTCTATCCACTAAATCCACGATAAGACTGTCAGTGGTCAAACAAACTGTGAGTAACCCAAGAGACTGGAGTAGAGCTTCTTAAGTGACCAGTAGAGCTTCTTAAGTGACCAGTTATTTAATACATCTATTAGGCTTGCTAATGGAGACTTGTGTCCTTTAAGACTGAAAGTTATCCTCAGCTTTCTTAGTTTGTCCTCCATGAACACTGGGGCTCATACAGTAAAAACAGCAATCATGTGACAATTGGTGTTAATTAACAGATATATAGAGAAGTTTATGTGGGGGGTTTGTTATGCCCATGGAATACACCTACAAATTTATCAGCAGAAATGCCTTGCGAAAGAAGGAATGTCCATTCTGACCAATTCTGCTGTCCAAATGTTTGCATAACATGCCAGACGTCTCGGCATCGGGGTTGTAGAGGTTCCTAATGGTGTAATATATATATAATAGTATGTATATAATCAATCCAATACAGCTTTCATATTCTCACACAGTTCCTGCAGATTTTGTGGTAGGTGGAGGTGGAGTGACACCAGGCCTTCTGGACAAGTGACGCATGACAACAAACCACAACAACTGACCACAGTGCCTCCACACACAGATTCGTTGGTCACCGCTACCAAGACAAAAGCGGGACCCGTCACTGAAGCTGCCATTCTGAGTCACTCCATGACAGTCTGGCATGACACCATTGCAGTCTTTGGTGACAGTGACATGGTGATAAGGGCAGTCGTCGTAAGATGTGCATGTAGTCCTGCATCATGCTGCTGTCTGCCAGTGGTGCTGGCACTAACAAGATGACTCATGGAGGGCATCACTGCTCACTGAATATCCACAATCGTGGCTGTTGGGTACTCAGCACATGTCAGACAATTCATGGATTCTCTCAGATCCTTCATGTTGCTGGTGCATGCTTTCTTCTATCCACCGCCACCAACAGTGTGCTGTGGTAGTATCTGCACAACAGGTATGGTTCACATTATGTTGATAAGACCATCCCACTTACTGGAGCCCTATGATGCGATGCCTCTCCAACTCTTCCAACTGATCGAATTGCTTTTGAACTCTTCTCTGAGGTATACTTCATCTGCAAAGAATGCTACCAACACAACAACACAGATCAGAATAGAACATACAACAGAACGACCCTATATAGTCAGTCAGGTACAGCGATAAGGCCCGTCCTTGCTTACATCAAACAGCTGTGAAACTTGAATCATTTGCATGTCTCATGATATCAAACCTACAAAGGTAGTGATCAATCCTGTCGGATGATTCCTGTCGGATTCCTGTCGGATGATTCTTCTTTTTTTTTTATGTTTTTATCTTCTGAGCCACCCCAAAGTCCCCATGAATTCTAACCTACCTCATGTAGCTTCAGCACTATTGTTGTGGACCAAGCGTTCACATGCCGATGAAGGACAAACAGGCCTCACTGATAGGCCACAGCTGAATGCCAGCAGATGGAGGCATAAAATGTTGCACCAATGCTCACTCAAGTGAACAGCTTAGAGACCGACCATACTGATGCAACTTCGCTCTCTCTTTTCTGATCTTAATGCGAAATGACTGCCTCCCAAACCCAGGCCAAGCCACCGCTTTTCCTCCAGCCTCCGCCTCATGGCACTAAAGCCAAAAACTATTCCATGGTCAAGTACAGTCACACCAGGACTACATATAATTGTTTTCTTTTTCTTTCCCTCATTTCCCCATAATTTCTGAATAAACTCCCCTCCTTTGGTCTTTCTGTTGGCTTTTCTGTGCATGCCTTCAGGCCCAGGAGTGTTTCTGATTGATGATAGATGGTAGTGATCAGAAGTAAACAGTGAAATATATTTTTATTGTTTTTAACTGTTTTCTACCTTCATTGTGCATATGCACAGTAGTCAGCAAAAAAGCTGAAATTGTTATTTGAACTGAACTATGTAAGTGTTTTTTGTCAGACTTTATCTGTGATTTCAAATATGCTTTTGACACATTAATGCTGCTTTAAGGTCTAGTTGTATTGGTCTCTTTTCATTCAAAAATATATGAGCTCATCATCAAAAGAATAGTTGCACAAATAGTTGCACCCAGAAGGAATTAACTGACAGGAATGAAACTTAGTGGGTAGGTTTGACATTGTGAGACATTCGAATGATTCAAGTTTCATGCTCGGCCACGCATCTGATGTAAGCAAGGATGGGTCTTATTACTGTCAGCCAGGATTGTGTACATTCAGCGACCAGTGATGCCCTCCATGTGTCATCCTGTTGGCAGCTGGTTGCACGCTGCAGGACTAGATGCACACATACCGCTACGATGAAGGCCCTTAACACCACCAAGGTCAACGTTGCCAAAGACTGCAATGGTGTCATGTCCACTTTTGTCTCGGTGGAGACAACCATCAAGTCTGTTCTGAGGCACCGTGGTCAGCGCCAAGGTAAGCCAGAAGGCCTGGTGTCACTCCACCTCCACCCCTACTGCAAAATCTGCAGGAACTGTGTGAGAATGTTCATGCCAAGATGTCTGCATGTTGCGTTAGCAAACATGGTGCCCCGAGGCCATACTGAGAGACACTACTTCTGTATGTGTAGCTCAATAAATATTTCATAATTTATTGCTCCTGGTAATCTTTATCTTCCTTCCAAACAGCATTGCAATCTTACATTTCCTTCTGGGTGCAACTATTTTTTGGTGATGAGTTTAGTTCACCTAGAAATAATGGCATTGAAAATATGGACAGACTTTCCTATAAGGACCTTGAGTTAACTAATTACTGCTTAATCACATGCTTAACAACGCATCCTAGGCCATGCACTTACATTAAAGGGAACCCTGACTGTTAAGACTGTTAGTAAAATATAACTATTAACTAATATAGACTAAAACATGACATTTAGGCAAAATTTCTCAAGTAATGTTACACTCTAGTTAAAGTTGGGAAGTCTGAATGATATATTAGAGATAAATGAAATATTTAGCTCCTTGTTCCCCACTCAGTGGACAAGAGACAGAGCAACCATTTGATGTGGCAATAAAAAAAAAGATTCTTTTTTTAATAATAAAAAAATGGTTAATACAACATATCTAAATGGTTATTGGAGATGTTCATGATATTTGGACCTATATGTCTTCACAGTCAGGTTTCTCTTAAAGGCACTCATGTTTATTCTTAGCTCATTTTAAATACTTAAAAACTATAAGATTTTGAACAGCCCCAAAGAAAGTTAACATTCTCTAAATCAGTAAGTTTAATGACACAGACCAGATACAGGACAAAGCGGTGATTTTAGTATTCAAATGCTTGCACTTTAAATGCTCAATTGAGTAGGCAAGTACCCATGCACATCCATGTATATAACTTGTTCTGATGTAGGAACTGTTCCTGTTTGGGTAGAGCAGACCTGAGGCACCAGAACTGGTTCTTTACCCCTATCATCCTCTACCTATGACGTAAAGTATGACCCATACACAAGTTTCTCTAGGGAATCATCACAAAAAGTCTGGATAGAAGCTGAATAGAAGTTTTTAAAATAAACTTCTCCTTGACCACTGGCTTTGTCCTTCCCAGACTGTACTAACTAGGAAAAGAACCCTCCAGCCTCACAAACTACAGCATCCAAAGCTTTTCTGATCAAGTTACAACAAAGGATTTACCATGTATATACATATGAAGATATGGGTCAACCTTGGTATATATTTGACAACAGAGTAACAGCTACTTATCACTAAGTCACAGCTGACCTCCCTTTAACAGGTGTGTCAGAGTGCTGACCCTGTTAAATTAGGTTTGGGTGGCATGAGTCAGAGCGGGCCCCTCGCCTCAGGCTGAAAAATTAGACCCTGAGGACCCTATATACTCCAGCTTAGGTTACAGGCAAAACACAGAGCACTCCAAACTGCACACTAGCGGAAATACCCCACATGAGACCACAGAGTTTCTAAATGGTAGCTTTAAAGAGTAGTTCAGACTGAGAAAGGTAGATCTTTTTAGATAGCTCACAGAGTGTCAATAAGGGGATAAATAGCTTTCCATTCTGATTGCTTCAACTGGCTACCATGCAGAAGGTCGCATCTGCAAATTTTACTGCTGTGATCACCAGCCACTGGCACAGCACCATGTAATACATCTGCAGCCTCCAAAAACTAGAAGCAATTTTACTCTCATTGCATGATAATAAAAGGGACAGCTATATACAGTAATCATATGTCTAAGGGGGAGGAAAATTAAGGACTACACGCATTTCCTTTCATCGGGAGTGTCAGTCAGCAATCTGCATCTCCAGTCAGTGAAATAGCACACGTGACAGTGCAAAAGAGATGGATTAACATATTACACTGGCAACGTTCTGTCACTGCGGCATCCGTATTTCAAGAGTTGGATGTGGGGCCTGGCCTAGTTCAGAGTAGTCTCCTAATCCTATGGCACATTGCCAGCTTCGACTTCTACCTACAACCAGCGATAATCTGTATACAGACAAGATAACAGAAGGCCTATGGGGACAACTGGCAACTCATCACAGTGTCTCCAAAAAAAATGGGTTTAAAATACAGCTGTCTAAACAGTAACACAAAACCTTAAATATAAATCACTGTTTTATGTTTATTTATGTTTCTTATTATTTATGTATCTTATATTTAAATGTATTTACACTGAAATGCCAAAAAGTCATAGGACAGCAGTATGTAAATGGATTATGAAGTAGCATTACTTCAGGGGATGGTGTGGGAAGGCCCACACTTTAAGTTGTGAGGTATTATCGTGTGAGTGAGGTTAAACACTGGTCAGCATGCTCATGGCAAGGTGACGTGAATTAACAGAGTTTGAATGAGGCATTACAGTGGAATGCCTCAACTGGGCTCATGTCGGGCAGACATGCAAGGCATACCGTTCATCAGAACTCTTCATCAGAATGCTCCTCGAACCAATTCTGGACAACTTCTGCTCAAAGGCATGGCGCATTATCTTGCTGGAATATCCCATCATTCTCTGGGTACATGAAGTCAATGAAGGGCTGCAAATGGTCACCAAGCAGAGAAGCATAACAGACACCGGTCAATGATGTGTTTCAGCGGATCAGTAGACCTAACCCATGCCAAGAGAACGCACCCCACACCCAGTACCAAACCACTACCAGCCTGCACAGTGCCTTGTTGACAACTGGGGTCCATGACTTCATGGGGTCTGCACCTCTGATCCTAAGTGAGGTAGAAAAAGCTAGTAGACCTGATCCAGGTGTTTTTTAAGATTCCACAAGTGTGCCACATTACACGGGTTGAAAGAAGTTCTGAAGTGGCTACAGAAAAGATTTAGGTGACTACTGACTTCTAGTGTTTTTTAGCAACATTGGTATCGTCAGCGCTAAACTAAATAATCTAAATTTGGGCATCAAATATATCTTTGCTGATCATCCTCTTCTGGGATAAATTGTGTAAATTAGATTTTTCACCAAACTATTTTTTATTCTTTTGAACATTAGGCAACTGTTCCTATTTATTACAAAATGCCATTATAAATAACATTTCTTGTGAATGTTTACATTTAAAGGTCACCATATCATATTATATTTTTTATTGCATTTTTTCATATTTTATGTGTTCATATTTCTCAAAACTTACAGTTTTTGTATCTGCACAAACGAGGTCTGTAGAGACTGGGGGCCCTTTAGCTAGTTCAAAAAGCCATTCAAGCATTAATATTGCTTTCAGTGTCAAACATGAGGGGTGGGGGCAAGTCGCAGTAAGCTAAATAGGCGGATATATGTAAATGATTGGTTTTGGTGACATCACAAACACAATAAATTCAAAATAGTCAGTTTAGAGGCTTTTCAAACTTTCAAACATTTTTTTTAATTCATTCATTCATTCATTAATATCCATATATATTTACTCATCATTAAAAAATAGCTGCACCGAGAAGGAAGTGTAAGATTGCAATGCTATTTAGAAAGAAGATAAAGGTTACCAGCAACAATAAACAATTTAGACTGATATGAGCAATATTTATTGAGCTACACATATAGAGGTAGTGTCTCTCAGTATGGCTAATGCAACATGCCAGATGTCTCGGCATGGAGTTGTAGAGGTCCTGCAATAATCCATCCCATGCAGCTTGAATATTCTGACACAGTTCCTGTAGATTTTGGGGTAGGGGTGGAGGTGTAGTGACACCAGGCCTTCTGGACATGTGACGCGTTACAACAAACTTCGTTCATCTTGGCGCTGACCACGGTGCCTCCACATACGGATTCACTGGTCGTCTCCACCACAGCAAAAGCAGGACTTGTCACTGAAGATGACCCGCTGCCATTCTGAGTCACTCCACAGTCTGGTATGACACCATTGCAGTCTTTGGAAAAGTTGACGTGGTGTTAAGGGCAGTTACGGTCATAACAGTCAGCATGCATGTAGTCCTGTCCCGTGCAGCCAGTGGTACTGGCTCTAACAGGATGACTAATGGAGGGCATCAATGCTCTTTGTTTGCCTGCAATCGTAGCTGTTGGGTCACTCCGCACATGTCAGACAATTCATTGGTTCTCTCTCTCTGTGGTTCATGTAGGTCTCCCAGATCCTTCATATCGCTGGTGTGTGCCTTCTGCTATCCACTGCTGCCAAAAGTGTACTATGGTAGTATCCGCACGACAGGTATGACGCACAATACGTTGACAAGACCATCCCACTCCCTGGAGCCCTATAGTGCAACCACTCTTGCACTCTTCTGACTACTCAAATTGCTTTCGAACTCTTCTCTGAGGCATACTTCACTTGCAAAGGATGCTACCAACACAACAGCACGAGTCAGAATGGAAAACACATGTGACAGGACAACCTTATATAGTCAGTCAGGTACAGCAATAAGGCCCATCCTTGCTTACTTCACATGCGTGGCCGAGCATGAAACTTGAATCGTTCGCATGTTTCATGATGTCAAACACACACACTATATATATATAAAAAAGGCCACTGTTTTACAGGGTTTGGGCTTTGAGAGAATTACTTTAGTGCTGCCTTTAATCCTCTGACTGCCAAAGCAACTTCAGGGCATTCAAACAGATAACTCCACATCATGAGATCCCTAATGCTGTTCACAAACTGGGCTAGATGTCCTCACTGTTTGGACTAAGATGACCCTACAAAGCAAACTGTTTTCTCCCCTCTGGCAATTCCTTCTAAATGCATCAGTTCTAAAGCTTATCTTATCAACTAATTTAACTCCAAGGCCTGAAAATGTGTTAGATGTTATTATAGATGGAAGGACAGAGTGAGAGAAGAACAGTGCAAAATGCTTTAGGAAATTTGATGAGGATTGGAGGAAAGACAGAGCGAGATAGACAGAAGAGGATTTGCCGAATCCAAGGCTTCTCGGATGAAGGCAGCATGATTGGATGAGAGTTTGACAGGTGCTCTCGTTTCCTTCTTTGCTACGACCTGTTTTGGGCTGTCAAGGTGGAAATCCAATTGCGGAGGGACCGGGGACGACGCCTAAGAATCTGAGGGGACTTAGCACTGAGCCCCCACAAATGACTGACAATCCTAAGGCCTCTGTGAGACAGGCTTAAGAGCAGAGAGCGGGAGGGCTGAGGAGAGAGGAAGAAAGAGAGTGGGATGAAAGAGAGAAACGGGGGGGATGAGAAAGCAGTAGAGGGAATATTGAGTGCTCAGCACTTTTTCACCAAATCTTATGACTTCCAAAAGCCCTTCTTGACCCAGTGCCGGCTGCAAAAGTCAAGAATCATCAAACGAAAGGCTTCTGACCCAGCGCCAGGCATAAACATCAGGTGCCTCATCTTAACAGAATTTTGTCAGGACTGTGGCTGCAAAATGGCTCACAGAAACTGAAATCTGAGCTCCAAGTAGCAGGGGTTTGGGATAATTGGCATTACACAACAAAAAAAAGACTCTGTCCCCAGCATCACTGCACTTGCCGCAGCTTACGTAATGCACTGTGCTGAATATATCCATAAACATCCCCCGATCAAGCCCAAACCCTCAACAACAATGCAATGAATACCCCTACTTGACAGTGGCAGGCCAGACAAAACAAAGCCTGGATGCCCAGGCTGAATCATTCAGTTCAGCAGGACAGAGCTTTCCTCAGTGGGAGTCAAGGTGAACTAGCATGACAGGTTGAGAAGAGACTGAAACAGTGGAAGTGGGAGAGACAAATCAAGAGGGGAAAAAGAAAGGTCGAATTTAGATGAACGTTGATCATCTGCAGTTACAAAACCGCCTCAAGCAGTGACTGTGGGATCACCACATGAATTTCTTTCTCATAGAAAAGTGAATAATTTAGCCATGAAGGGGTGACAGCCAGGAGATGACCTCGCATGCTGCATGCCTGTTTTAATGTGCATGAGAAATTCATGGCACATCCCAAAGAGGCCAAGGTTCTGTCGTGGCAGCCCAAACGAAAGCAGGCAGCCAAGATGGATATATTGTCATCAAAGTAATGATACAGCCTCTGGCGTGACCCTGCAGGACATGGAGAAAGCATCAAGTGAAGCTTAGATGATTGAGAGTTCCCAGCCTTGCAAAGTGCGGTGGCTTTTTCAACCCATCCAGAACATGAAGTATTGCCTCTGCTGTCTATCACAGCACATCAAATCGTTTTTATTAACTCCATCTCTTGGTTTGGTTATACTTTTTTGCTGGGTGCCTGCAATACTGTGCAAAAATCAAAAGGATCTGCTGAGAAATATCTACTGAAAAATGAATAGTGTGTGCTTAATGGCTGTTTTGACTGGTTTCTGACTGACATAGGGACTTCATATTACAAGCATACGCATCCAAATATTCATTTATGAAGCAATACTTAAAAACATAAACTGTTTTAAGATAGGAATGACATTGCATTGGCATTTGATGCATAGTTTCATTTCTACCAGGTTCTACAGCATCATTCCCAAGTAATGGAATTCATAAGGCCAAGTTAAAATCTTCTATATTTCAGGTCTATGGAAGATGCTAATGTACTCAAACATATTTTCACACATATTTTCCCATTTGCATTGCCAAACAAATTCACATATATAAAAACTTCTGTATTTGAGTAAAAGTAGAGAAACTCTTGGTAAAATATTATGCTGTAAAAGTTGAACTTCCTTGCCTATATCTGCACTTTAATACAAAAGTAACTTCTATTGAGGAAGCCTTTGTTATCTGTTCATGTCTGCAGTCACACAGGTCCCTTTAAAGGAGCAATCTGAAGATGATGCAAACAGTTCAAATTCATTCTCCAAACAATAATGGGCAAGGTATTACAGGTAAGGTGTGGTCAAGAGCTTCAGCCATAGCTGTGATTACTCTTTTTAACAGTGTATTTGTCCCTAAATGATCTAACTAGGAGCAGGACCATCAACAAGATTGACAAGAAATTAGAATACGTCAGGGTAGTGCTACTTCTTCATCCTCTCATGTGGGACTGATTCGACTCAATGCTGCAGTGACTCACTATCACCTCTTAAGGTACAAAGTGGTATTACAAAACAAGACAGGCCAGGGCTAACTGGTTAGCATGCTAACTTCAGGGGATATCTCTGCAACACAATAAATAGATGTCTTTGATGTACCATCAAAACTGTTATTTCTTTACATTCTGTTAACATCGTAGTTAATTCTGGAATATTTTAACCTAAAAATCTTATATATTGCACCTTTAACTAAAAGTGTACTTTTTTTTCATTTGTACTTTATCTCAAGTAGAAATACATACTCGGCATTTTCCCTCTTCTACTAGCTGTTTGAAATAGTGAGCTCAGGGAGAGCAAACTTGGGCTTGAAGAAACGAAATCATCCTTGCATTGTTTAGGAACAATTTGGTTTCCCTGTCGAGTATAATAATGATGGGCAAAGAGTGGTAGATCCAAGTGACAATGCTCAACGTGAGTATCAGATATCTGTGCTAATGACCTAAACTAAGGCTTTCCCTGAAAACATCACTTAAATGAGCCAGAGTGAGGAGAAAACACACAGCTGAAGGTAGATTTTATTTGCAAACGTATTGTTCAATTTTCCATTCCACCTTAAATAAAGCAGAAGTTACACCCTCCATAGTCTATAGGTCTTTAGTTTACTTTAACTTTATGAGCCGTAATAACACGCACTTGCCAAACACAAATATTTAACATGTAACATGCACTCTCTGACCACTTTATTAGAAACACACTTCAGTTTATTAAGAATGCCTCTTTTTTCTGCGCCCATAGTGCATTTTATCAGCTCCTCTTGACTGACACACAAAACACCCTACATCATAAATGGCCCTGGCAAAATAGACAAAGGGTTTAGATACCAGGCGATGTACTTATTGAAGTGGCTGGTCAGTGTAGACTATATTAATACTGAGTGAGACCTCCCTTTGCTCAATAAAACACCCTCAATTCTTCGTGGCACGGATTTCACAAGATAAACAGTGGCTTAGAGCAATGATTGATTTGTACCAATAAGTGTGCCAAGAAAATATTCCCTACACCATCACACCACCTCCACCAGCCTAGACTGGTGACACAAGGCAGGTTGGGTCCATGGATACATGCTATAGGCACCAAATTCAGACCCCACCATCTGTGTGCCTCAGCAGAAATCCAGATTCAGCAGATGAGTTAGGAGTTAGGTGAGCCTGTGCCCACTGCAGTCTTTGCTTTCTGTCCGTGACTGACAGAAGTGGAACACAACGTGGTCTTCTGCTGTTGTTCGAGGTGTTGTGCATTCTCAGATGCTTTTCTGTTCATCACAATTGTACAGAGTGGTCACCATATTCTTTGTTGACATCCTATCACTGGATGTTTTTGCTTTATCACACTGCTCTGTGTAAATTCTAGACCTGTCCTGGATCACTGAGGTCACATTTCTCCATTCTGATGTTTCATGTGAACATCTACCGTTTGGCTCTATCTGCATGATTTTATGCACTATGCCATATGATTGGCAGATTTGATAATTGCATGTATGATCAGGTGTACAAGTATCCACCAAGTGCTCATTGTAGTGAAAAGTGTAGATCTTAAACTCTTGTTCTTCTGAGAAAATGACTTGTGCTGGTTATTCCTGGGAATAATGAAAGGTAAAAAAAAATATATTTTTTTTATGAATTGTTAAATACCTCCAAGTTGATCCCAAATCCTGGTAAACATATGGATATGGATTATCTGGAAATGTGTTTCTCCAAAATATAATAATATAAGTAATTAATTATAATTAATAATTATTAATAATATTGCAATAATATTAATTAATTAATTAATTATTAATAATATGTCTGTCTATTGTCTAGCTTTCAAATTAAAAAACAGTCACAACAATGCTGAACTTTCTTTGATTTTTTTTCCAAGTTCCTTCATTCTTGTTCTGTGGAATGCCAGTCTGTTCTCTATTTCTTGAATGGTGGATCCTTTGTTATAAAACACACAAATAAATTAATTAACTAATTATTTAATTAATTAATAGTATGTTAGCATTTCTTTCCAAATTCTGTATCAGTGACAATTCAAATGGTATCATTAAGATTTGTGTCTACACCCCAGTCCATATACATGCTGCCTTGCTTGTTCCATACTCACAATTGTCAGTGCAACACAAAGCAAAGCCCTTCAAACTAAGCTTATTATGCAGCTGTCAGACACCAATATACAACAGATCCTGTGTCATTTTTCTAGATGTGACCTCAATCTTGCGTCCATCAACATAAGCATCTTGATACACTGTAGTGAAGCCTCTCCCTCGTGATTCCACCATGGATGGAAGCTGAGCATCATTACTAAGTCCATCTGATTAAATGATCTAGGCCTTTTTGACAGATACCTCAGGGGAGAGGAAGCGGGAAGGAGTCTGTTTAGATTGATCTCACGCACCATCTGTCGCCATATTGTAAAGTAAGGCACGGCAGAGGCATATTAACAATTAAATTCATCCGCGGGGAGCAGGCAGTGTTTTCATGACTAACATCGCACTCAGTCACTTTAACTATTGTGGAAGCTGCTAATATCAGTCACTTTCAAATCTAGGACACAGTCTCCTGAACTGAATTAGATTAAAGAACTTTCTGGAATATTTCTATTGCTGCTTGCTAGGCAATTGACTGCATCAGGCTCGGCTAATGAGGGGGAAAAAAAACAACTCTTTCCATCATTAGTTCAATGTACCGCCCTCCCATGAGGAGAGATGAATTATGAATTTACGTGACACCCAGCTAAATTGCCTTGTCTGCTTTTTTTTCCTGCCCATGTATCGGCCTTGTAAAAAGAGTCAATGAGATGAGTCATGACTTTGTAATGCAGGGAAGAGGCAAGATAGAGCCCTTTTAAATCAGTATTAGGGGCACACACTGTGGGTAGAGAAAGAATGTATCATTTTCCATCACAATTCTCCGAGCCCAGTCGTTGTGCTTTGACGGACTACCTCTGTCGGCTCTTGATGATAGCTCTGATGAAACGGCGTCTTGATAGGCAGAGGCTCGTCTTGAGAGCAACTCGGTGTCCAGACTTCGACTTCTGAGGCCAGATTTCCAATCTGTTATGAGCAGCTGTGTAAAGACCACGGCATCATGATTAATTGACGCAATGCCAACATCTCCACCAGATAGGACTGAGCAATCAATTACATCTTACACAAGATATCCAGCCCTTATGTAACCTGGAGGGAGCCATGAGGTGAATCTCCAGTGCTCCAGTGATGGGACTATTTTATACACGTGTTTCAAAAATGAAGCACTCACCACCCGCTGACAATTAATAGGTGGGCAAAAAATGCAGGAAGTGGTAATCAAATACCAGTCCCATCAAATCAGTCATATATTGGCAGAGGAGGACAAACGACTTTGGGCTGGTTTGACGAGTATGTTGTTAATCCAATTACATAAATTAAAGAGCTGGTAGAATGCAGGCCCAGGGCAGGGTCAATGGGAAAGACATGCAATCTGAGCCTCTCTGGAGGCATTAGGCAACTACTGCGGCCAAGGACAGTAAAAAGCTAATTCGAGTCTACAAGAGACAGCCAGAGAAAGAAAGATACAGTCAGCTCCACAATGTTTGGTGTACTTGACACAGATGGGTAAAAACAGGTCCTGTTTTTGTGATTAATTGCCTCAATCTAACAGTAAAGTTAGTCTGAAAAAAAAAACATTTTTAGAATTTAGAATTTGTGTTTTGCACACAGAGGAATTTGTCCTCTGTGTTTAACCCATCCGTGAAGTGAAACACACACACTAGTTAACACACTTGGCCGGAGCGGTGAGCAGCTCTATCCACAGCACCCAGGGAGCAGTTGGGGGTTAGGTGCCTTGCTCAAGGGCACTTCAGTCATGTACTGTCGGTTCAGGGAATCGAAACGGCAACACTCCGATCACAAGGCTGGTTCCTTAACCTCCAGTTTTACCAAGTAATATTTATTAAGATCACAGTTTTTGGCAGCCCCAGGAAGTCTTTTGAACATAATGTAAATGAAGCACGTTGCAATTAATATTTCACTTTTTTAACATTAGCTTTGCCAAAATGGTCATTTTGAAGGTATATTCAGTAACCAACCCGCCTTATCTGAGTATTTCTACCTCCAGTCGATACTGATCATTTTGACTGTATACATTAGACTGTATTTCATCTGTGTGGGCTCTTTTTCCTGCTATTCCAGCGAGTCAGACATTTTTGGGAGCGGTTATTTTTTCACATTTTCTAATTTATCTCAAAGAATATCTGAAAAGAACTGACACATAGTTTACAACAGCAGAATACAGCAATAACGACATAATAGGACATTTCAGACAACACTGACTATGGCATAAAAAACCCAACAAACGTGTTAGATAGTTTAAATTGCTGCAAATATATGGTAAAAAATGCTATACTTTGTCTAAGATAAGATGTGAACTCTCGGGCAGTAACTAGGTGGGAGAATGCTGCTGATGGTTCCTTTTATACTCAAATAAAAGACAGGTGAAAGTGTGTTGGCCTTTATAAATCAGGCAATGGCTATAAAAATTGCTATATGCTGGAAAATGTCCATATTAACTGTAAGGGGAATAATTAAAACCACCAGAGCTGTAGTGAACCTGCCTGGAAGAAGATCAGTGTATTTTCCCCCACACAGTGAGGTGGGTGGATAGAGAGGTAAAGAATTCTCTAAAAGTCATGTTTTAGGGTTATCCAGTCTCCGAAACTACAATTAGATCCCACCTCCATGCCAACAAAATATTTAGAAGGAAAAGCGCAGCACTGATTGATGCCTTCTATACATTTCTTAACCCTGTTTGCACCTACGTATCTCTGGATATTCGCATACCTCATGTCTGTGAGAAGAAAGCCCATTTCTGGAAATGAGTACTATGGCCAGATGAGACAAATCGGCTTTTTGACATCAAACACTCAAGGCGGGTTAACTGTGGCTTATAATTTAGCATCGAACATGGGTAAAGGATAAATTGACAAGAGAATAAACACTCACAGTAACGTTTATCTACAGTCTGCTACAGCAGTGGTGGGCAGGCAGACTGAAAAAGCCCCCTGCTCTGAGAATTACAGCAGTCCCACTTTTCTACCCTGTCCGAGTGAATTAGCATCATTCAGCTGGTGTCCACAAGGACTGAAAGACCACTGTGAAAGCAGGGCTCGATGATGAGCTCACACGGTTTGGGGATCAATGTGGGTTTGATATTTGATAACAATGTTTACATGCATTTCTGAAGCTTATATCCATAATACAGTGGTGAGAATCTCAGGGACCATAGTGACTGCTCACATAAGCCTCTGTTGGGTGATCCTTATTATCGTACAAAACATTTGTGTGTACAGAAAAACTGATGTGAAACCCTGTTTGTAAGAGCTGTAGAAATGCAAAATACAAGCTAATTTCAGCAAGAAGCGCTTCCTCATTTTACCCCCTCATCTTTTGAAGATTCATGTTTTTTTTCCACCTCAGAGCTGCTTGATTCTTTTAATGATACAGCAGGGTCACAGGCTAACGTCATTAGCTTTGTGCATAGCACAGCATGACTAAAAAGAGAATATGTGAACCTGAATAAGCGCATTAGAAGGAAAAAAAATGTGGGCATTCAATGAAATCTTTATGGCATTCGCGTGATACAGGCCAATATGAGCGATTGCACCATCTATGTGCTGACAAATACAAAGGTACAGACAGTAATTTCCTCTACAAGAAGATTTATAGAGTATACAACTGTACTCTGAAATTAAAGTCAATACTGCCACTTCAACTAGCGTGTTATAGAAATCTAACAGATGTGTCACACTGAAAAGCGCAGCACTGATTGATGCCTTCTATACATTTCTTAACCCTGTTTGCACCTACGTATCTCTAGATATTCGCATACCTCATCAACTTACAAGCACGTTTCGTCTGCTGTAACACAATCCCTATGTTCAAACAGTACCATGACCTTCTGGAAATAAACTAGACATCCAAGCCTAGCCTAAGTGCCTGTTCTTCAACTCTCCAAAGCCCACGCGTGCCCCCAAAGCTTCGGTCGGCATCTCAGTGCCTTCTTTCATGGCTCTATAACTTCTTTCATGAAGAGATATCTTGTCACTTACGGTGCAGTGAGCACTTTAACATCCACCCCTGAAAATTCCCTCCAGACCAATGGAGCACTTTAATGTGATTTACACATATTGTGGTGCCATTACTATCAGTGAGCCCACTGAGCAATGACGAGCTTGCCGCCGCTGGCCATAGAGGTGCATGCGATTATCAGCTGAGTGTAAGGTGATGAGGCTGTGATGTCCAGCGATATGTAAGGGTATACACCGAAAGGAGATACACAGTCAGACAATGGTGCTAACCTACATAATACGCAGGCAGGAGCTCGAGCCAGCATGGAGATACGCATATAACCAAGGAAAGAAGTGGAGATGGACACAATGCTGTGGGTAACAATGCTGTGAGGTAATAAAGCCTGAATTGTGTGTAACATTGTTGCTGATCATTGACATTCTTTGATGCTGCCTCTTAAAGCCAGCACGGTTTCACACTGTTCAAGAAGCCTGTGCTTTCCACCATGAACCAATAAGGCAAATCAGGGAACCAAGTCTGACATGTGTGTTATTGAATCTGTACTGCATGTTTGCATATTCAGTTTCTTGCAATTTTTAGTTTTTCACATAGGTCAGCTCAGCTGTTCTGTGCATTGCATGAAAATGATTGGACCAAAAGAAATAGTCCAAAATTTGGTTAAAATCTCTTTGCATTAACTTGCATTGAAATTAAAGAACGTTTTTGTACTCTCTTGTAAAGGTACCATCTGGGTGAGAGTTGTTTTTCTGGGGACAGATACAAAATCTTAATTCTTCTTTAGTTATTACTCTTAAAGTCACCTGTTTCAAACTGTTCGTGAAGAACCCTACCAAGAGAAGAGCTTTCTACCATCACTACATGAAGACATAAAGCCTGACTTGTGTGCTGAATGAATCTGTTTGTGCAGTGTTGCAAATCATTATCTTTCTGTGTTCTATCTCCATTGAAGCCAACACAGATTCAAACTATCGAAGACTCTTGTTTTCTACACTGAGCCAATACGAGGCAAATCACTAGTTGTACATGAAGGAAAAAAGCCTGGATTGCCTGCTGTTGAATCTGTTCAGCATAATTGTAGCCATACCTTTTAAAGCTTAGATGGTTGTAGAAACTGTTCAAGAAGGCTGGATCTAATACCATAAACCAGTACAAGGAAAGTTAATTCATTCATGCAATTCATGAGGTAAATGAACCCTACAGGTTCTTCTTATTACTGCCTCTGTCCTCTAAAATATTGCTGCTAGACTGCAATGTAAGAGTACTCACCCAGGACTGGAACTTGACAGTTGATGCATCCACATCAGCAAACCTTGACAGCTTGTGAACATGCATGCCCGTCTCAAGTCCAACTGTGTCCCTCTTTTGGACTGCCACTGGAATCTTCCAAACAAGGCTTGCAGATGCGGCAATATCTGCATGTGCTATCAGACATGGAGCCCCCCTGTTCCTCAGAACAATCAGCTTTCTCTCTCTTTCTCAGTCATAGTCTATGCCAGAGCACTAGGAGAAAGCAATGCAATCCTTCCTCCTGCTTCTTTTGTTTCTCACTGCTGACTCCCAGTAGGCATCGGTCAGAGCGCCTCACGCTGCCCCATTGAGAGGGGGGGGGCTGGTGGGGGTGGGAGTATAGGCAAGATTGTTACACGTCAGGGAGAGTCCTGTGTCCTATTTCTGCCTCTCTTCCCTAAAGCTGCTGTGTATGTGTGCATGGGGGGGAGCTACTGCCTCTCTCTCTCCCTCTCTCCCCTTCTCTCCACCACTACGGCTGCACAGCTTCTAAACTCACTCTGCCAGCTAAGAGTCAGACTAAGGGATCATCTAAAAAGTCTGCACAGCAGAAGAAAACATACAGGGGCAACGTTCTGGGCACACATCCACCTGGCACCACCACAATGACTTCTGAAGGAGGGAACAGCACTGGCTCATGAATTACTTTACAAAGACTTCACAGCCTTTCAAGAGGCCAACAGTGCCTACAGGCTCTGGAGTTTAGTTACTGAGTTCACGACACAATCCCTAACCAGCTGGCAACCAGCTCCATTGAGGATTGGATTTTACTCCACAGGAAAACAAACAGCTGCAGTCTTGCTGTTTTGGCGCACACATGATCTCAGCTCATCTTAATCAAACTTTGTGCTTAGGATAAAAAAGGATTTTCTGCTTATTCTGTTTTGTTTGTTTGTTTGTTTGTTTGTTTGTTTTGCCAAAATGTGATTCACATGTCATAGGACTGATGTATGTGTCACATTTGTAATGAGGCCATCCAGTTTCATCCAATACAACAGCCTCATGACATCCTGTATCCTTGTCTATACATGCTTCCATACATAGGGAACACGCGGAGCAGGGCACTTCTTGTTGTTTTGCACTCTGTACTCCCAGCAAGACTTTTTCTGGAAATGCTGTGATTGATTCATAATGTGGAAAAGTCAGAGATCCCAAGACTCGTTTATTTAATTTCCAGTCAAAACAGCCTTTAAGTACAAGCTATTATTTTTCAATGTCAGGAAAAAAAGTAGAAAACTATATTTATCAGATATTGCTTTTATAATTCCTTCCCTTCATTTTTTGGAGAGAAGTTTTGTAAAGAAATCTGCAGGGATATTTTTCAGCACCTCTAAAGTTCAGTCTTTGAAGCTGGTTGCATTTTCTGGTTGCTTCTCAAAATCTAAATGATCCAAACTATAAATTTAGACTCATTTCCCGTTCTCCACATCAGCAAACCGAGCTTGTGAACATTCACATGGATGGCCATTTCTGGACTGCCAATTGAATCTTCCAACAGTGCTTAAATATGCAGCAATATCTACATGTGCTTTCAGACATGAAGGCCCCCAAGTAATACCAGTCACAAATTTAGACTACCTTTCTTTCTTGTGTAGGGATGGACAGAATCACCTGTGGATTTTACTGATCTGATTTTTCAGATTCTTCTCTCGCTCAAACATGAAAGCTGTAAGCACGGTTTATCAGATGTGGACAGTTTTGGTGGTCTACCAGGTTATGTAAGTGTCCCATTTTCTCTGTATCTTCTAACATTTCTTTCAACTCCACCTATTTTTCTTTGACCTTCCTCTTTCTTATGCAAGTGGATTAGCGTATAGCTAATCTCCTCAGTAAAATGGTGGTTTGACTGGAAAATAAAGAATTGTAGGCTGACTTCTGTCTTTTGCACTGCACTGTATAAGTATGCTTTTTGACGTGGCTCACTGTTTCTCAGTTCAGTTATGTTTGTTATTATTTTTTTTTTTCATTATTGTGTAAATGGGTGTGGATGATTAACTAAATCAGCTTTTGAATGGGTCAATCCCATTAGGGAACGCTACATCCAGAGCAAGAATTTGGATGAATAAATTTTGAATGAAATAACTGCAAAAACATAATAAATTATTAATTCACGCAGACCTCTTTGCTGATTCTGTATAGCCACACATATGTTTTATATGTGAAATTGTAAGCTTATTATTGTGATTGGGACTTTTAGTTCTTAGTTCAAAATGTCTGCTTAATTCATAATTAGTGAGATTGAGATGATATTGACATTGAGTCAAGGAAGTCATTCAGAGTGGTTTGTTGTGAAATGGTTCATAGTAGAGACTCAGATTTCTTTACAATGGTGATGATAGGAACTAAGAGTCATGATGTCTACAACACAAATACAGATATACATACATATATGTTCACACATACACTTCCACCTAGGAGCAATTTAGTATCTGCGGATCACCTGACAGCATATCTTTGGACTATGGGAGCACACACAAGGAGAACATGACTGCCCAACTGGAGAGTATCCATAATCATTTTGTAAAATTTATTTTTATGAGGTATCTTGGCAGCATTAAACTCGTCAGACATCTGGTTCCTATCCATACTATTATGAACCGTTTTGAGTGGTAGATTGAATTATGCAAAACGTTTGTGGATATCTGGTGAAATTCTCCATTAATCATGCAAATTCTGTTAAAAGGGAGCTACTTAGTCTGGATGCTATTCTTTGATTCACCTGCCTATTGCCTGCTTGACTAAACATCTTACTGTTGTCAGCAGCCAGGACGACGAAAAAAGATATTCTTGTCCTGAACATTACCACAACACGGCTCAACTGCAGCGATGTTAACTAACACATCACTGTCAGCAGCAACCGACTTAATAAATAACAATGGTCAAAAAACACACACACCTACACAGTGGAGCAATAATGGTGCTCCTAATGGCCTCGGCCAAACTGAAATGCATGAGGTTTCTGACAGACACCCCCACGTCACACACATTCCAGCTGCAGCATAATTACAATGTCCAAGGTATGGGGGCAGTATGGGGGCAGTCTGAGCTGAAGAAGTGGACAGAATAATGTGGAGACGGGGGATTGTGAAGAAATAGGAATGAGATATTTGGTCATTTTTACCCCAAAAGAGACTTTCTGACCTTTCTGAGACAAAGACAGTGCAAGTGCATCACACACACACATTCATAGCGGTACACCCTGGTGGGGGCCGGTAAAGGGCACCTACCGCATGTACTTATAGACTTCAGATTTTTGTTATGTATTTTTAACATTTGTCTGGGTTTTGTACCAAAAGACTTTATTTAATTACATTTTTATACAACCAACTTTAACCTCTCTTTATCCCTTAGAATTTAACTAGCTATTTTTGTTACTGTGTCTTTAAGACTGACCTGTATTTTGATTGGTGGCCCTGTTCTGCATCTCAGCAGTTTAGGCTGAAAAGTACTGTACCATGCAAAAGTCAAGAGACCAAACTTTATGGTTATTTTTAATTACGGAGGCTCTATTATGCTTTTCCAGTTTCTCCCTTTCCTTTAGCATGTTATGTAGCTTTTTGTGCATGTAAATGGTCTGCAAGTTATAAAGCCCACAGTACATGCCAGTGGGAGAAACTCCGTCCCACAGAAACCACTCGTCTCAGCTTTCTGAAATGCCTCGATGGAATTCCAGTGTGTTACAAGACGATGCCATCTCATCACAATCCTCAATACGATCTACCAGCAAGCTTGGCAAGTCCTTACGCACTGCACAGAGACTCTGATCACTCTGAAACGTCCTGCTCAAATTTAGCTTGCAAAGGTGTATCAGGTTTACCAGCTTGTCTCAACGGGGTTTTCAGGATCAGACTCTGGCTCAAAAAAGGCAGAATTTGTAGCAGGATGCTGGCGGCTGGAGCATATGCAAAATTATGAACATTGAAAATTAATACAAAAGTAACCAAACGTCCCGGTTTGTGTCCTACAGCAAAGATCAGCTAGGAACAGTACAACATTTAATGTCTTCCACATCTTCAACTCCAATAACAATTACGACTCCAATAGCTTCGGACTGCCTGCAGTAACAACACTCCACATCACTTCAATGTGAATGAGTGGTCATATGTAAATGTGCTTGACATCACAACCATGATGTTGTTTATGTTATGCTCTAAATCGTCTCTTTTTGCAGGAAATTCCATATATAGGCTGTAAGGACTGGGCAATGAATGTTTGTACAGTGCATCCCCCTTGTACATAAGCAATGCTAATTCTGATGTGTATGGCCTGGGCCCTTTAACACCATCTCTTCTTTGAATTGGGCATAGTCATGAAGTGTGACAGAGAGCAGGCTATTTGGCTCCAGGGGGCCTTTTACCTTGTATTTAGATTCCCTCAAATTTTGTATGTGTAAGACAGAATATGAGTGTTAATGCACGCTTGTATGTTGGAAAGTGTCTGTGTGTTTGACCCAGAGGGAGCTTCATCCTGCTGAGAAGCTTGAGAGATGATGAAGCAGTCACAGCAGGGAAAGCGCTTGCCAATAGTCCCTGTCCGACACTGGATGATGATATAAAGTGTCATGTGGCCTCTAGCGTATGGTGGCCTGAGACTGCACTGGGTAAACGGACAGCGGCTGGAGGAGATGATGTGTTAATTAGTGCACTAATTAAGTGCTTTCAATGTAACACTGAATCTGAGCTATCAGTTCAATGTGATGACGCAAGAAGCAGACTGACGCAGCTCATCATTGCTGACGTAATAAAACCCTGAATTTGAGCAGAAAAAAAACTCCCATAAAATGTTAAAGAGAAAATCCACCATTTTGTTTTACTAATTTGACCTAATATTAAATGCTTTATAGTGGAGGACTGTGCCTGGTATAAAGAACACTTACTGTGTGTACTTATATAGTATATATTTGTCATGCACTTTTTAAACACTTAACATCTACTTGTTGTTATGTACCAAAAATAGAGTAACTATTTTTTACATGACCATTTTTTAATCCAGCTTTATTTTAGCTTTATCCAGCTCTATTTATTTATTTAGAATTAAACTAGCTTTTGCCTTTAATATCCAGTCAAAACAGCCATTAACTAATATTTTTTGCTACATAAGCTACATAAATACAGATAATCTTGGCACCTAATACTGATGGTATAAAGCATGGTATGAACCATGTCACATCAAACCAACAAATACGTGCATATCAATACATTTATATCTCAAGGAATTAATTATGCCGATATTGTGAAAAATTGGTGTAATCCCCCTTTATTTCAAGTATGGTGTTTATTTAATCCAAGTGGATGATTTCTATTGGACCATTCAGACTCCAATGGTCACACAGTAGAAATGCCAGCAGGTAAACATGGTTCTATGGTTTCAAAACTAATAATACACTATTTAAAACATTAGTTATATACCATAAATCCAAAGCACTGGCATGTTGGTTTTGACTCCACATTACAGCGACCGTGATAAAGTGCTACAGCCTGGCAGAAGAGCAAAGCATGGTGATCCAAGGTGACATGCTAGTGTGAAATCAGCATCAGGCTGGGAGGCAGGAATGACTCAAACATTCAGTGTCATTCAGACCTCAGCTGAACCACGCTGGACTAAATGTGTGTTCCTCTTTCTGGCATTGTCAAAAACATACAGACCCAACTTCAGCCAAACGTGTGTGTTTGTGTGTGTCTGTGCTCTGTGACTCCAGGGGCAGGCGTGTGAGGTGAGTCACCCATGGAGTGGAGCTGAGATTAAATCCCAAAGGATCTGAGAGAGAAAGAGAGAGAGAATGGCAGAGGGGAGATCAGACCAGGGGGCATCCCAAAAGGGGAAAGCGACAGTTCTGTTTACAGGAAAGGATACAGCACCTATTTAAGACCATGTGAGTGTGTATATGTGTCTTACTCTAATGGAAATGTTCTACCCAAATAGTGCTTTACAGAATAACTGCAGCTTCTGTACTGGTCACCAGCCCATCCCAGGGCAGACACACAGACATGCACATTCACGCACACACACACTAGCACCTAAGGACAATTTAGCATCTCCAATTCACCTGTTGGCATGCCTTTGGACTGTAGTAGGAAACCGGAGGACCTGGAGGAAACCCACACAGACGCCAGACTCCCTAGCCGTAAGGAGTTATGAAAGGATACACAGCATGTTGGAATGCAACTCTTTATTTATTGCAAATATTATTATTTACTGTTAATAAAGTGTTAATAACAGTGTTTGTATTTTATCATATTTGGTGTTGCTGTATATTGGAAAGGCTATGTTGGTTGTGTTTTAGACTCCATTTCTCCTTAATTCATAAGATCACAGCAGCACATGGCCTTTCATGGCATATTGCTTTAAGCCATGAAATGATTTGCACTGTTAGGCCTACATTCTGTTATTCTTGTCGCTCAGTTACTATGCTATGCTTACTTCCTCGTTTTCTGAAAGCACAAAAATAGGCTCAGTTTGCACTCTTGCTGACTATCCAAGACTGATTAGAGGGCTGAACAACATCAAGTGCCCAAAGCCCCCATGCAAAAGTGTCCTTTCATATCCGTTAACTGTGCCTAAATAAGGCTATAGAGGGCTCATTTACCACAAACAAGAAGGTCACACAAGCATTTCCGCAGAAAACAGGAAATTATACTACATGCTTATGCAAAGCAGTGGATCTATGAATATACTAATGGGAGGAAATGGCATTTATTATAATTCTGAGGAGCACTTGGAATTCTCTGTAACTGACTCTTTCAAGCTGGAGCTCATGAATTGCATGAGTAGGGAACGGAGCTCCGGCTGCCCATTCAAACCCAAGATGATTTGTGCCTGGCCGGCAGAAGATGAAAGACTGCCATACAAGGACGCAAGAGGTGTTCTGAGGTTTCAGCGTTCATTTGCAGACATGTCCTACACTGAGGGCACAAACAAGAAAGAGACAACATACATAACTCATGGCACACAGCATGCACATACAGAGCACATTAAATAATGCAATGGAGGAGGTTGCTGACACAGCAGATGGAGCTGGCAGTGTGAATCTGTCATGTACGCCTGCTCCAATATTGCTGAAGCATGCAGGAAGGAGAGGAGATGAAGGTGCTCGGAGAGTTGCTGTGGTAAAATACACAAACAGATGACGTGATTAAATTGAATAATGGCGAGTCCTGACATCTCCCTGGAGGTCTGAAGCAGAGCTGAGCGAAAATCCAATGCTTTGCATTAGGAACAGGTATAGACATGCTCTATTTTGTTGACCAGCTAAATTAAGAGTGGGAAATATGAAGATCTGTTATTGCTATCATATTCAAATACCTAACCATACGCTTTTCTGAGCAAATAGAGTCCTACATAGTACTGAACAGAGATTCTTTGACTCATAACAATAGAGAGGCAAAAAGACTGTAGAGCACTGAACCTGGCAAGTATCATACCAACAGAAAGATTTAGACTGGGAATGTAACTGCTTAAATAATTAACTGACCAATGACCAATTAACTGGCCAATATCAGTTAAAATACTTTCATTCATTCCATTCCCGATAAACATTTCTTATTTAAATCAGTGGGTTATTTTAGCTGCAACATTAATGAGGAATGTTTTTGAATATGGTGCTATAAGCTATTGGTTTAGCTAGGCCTGCTAAAAGTAACTGCATGCCTAAAACTGATGTTCGGAACCACTTTTTTTTTTTTGCTTTTTTCATCTAAAACAAACATCAAGTGACACAGCAGAAGACTATTTCATCCATTTTCTCAGAGAGGAAGTGAGAGGAAATTAGACGTGGCTGTACAAAATGAAAAAGAAGGACGCACTGTATCAAGGTATCAATATGGTGAAAACGTCTTTAAATATAATCATATAATATATATTTCCTGTTCTCCTGTTCATTCTAAAGTAGTTTAACTTCTGAGAACATTAGTTTTTATAAGAGTCTACGAAAAAAAAAACGTAATATTGTGATATTTATAATGAAAATGTCTTTTTAGTATCTTTTTAAAATGCTGCAACATCACCCAGTAAATGATGGCCCTCAAACAAAAGCAAATCTGTGGCTTCTTACATCATGTTTTGTTCCCGCTAGCAGCTTCAAACAGCCATGGGGGTCATCTATATTCATTAGGCAGTAATCTGTACTGTACGTGCTTGGAGTATTAGTTGCCCTCTTTTGTTCCATATGTATCCAAAAATAGCATAATATGGCTTTAATGGTCTTTCACTGTATTGTTTCCACAGGGAGGAGCATTTACGAGAAATGCCATTTGTAGGCCTCTACCACAAAGGCACAGAGAATTTAGAAATGATCTAACACATACTGTTGAATCATGCTAAGCACAGTGCATTTGTCTATTTTGAAACCTTTCACTAGCTGTGCTAACTGTACTGAAGTAACAGTATTTGGAACGTCATTCTGCAACACTTTAAGATTATATACCAGCCTAATAAAGCAAACCTCACTTTGCATACTGAGCAAACACAAACAATGCTGGTAAATAATGCCCGCCAGCTTTTAAGCCTAAACTGGACAAATCAAAACGAGCTGCTCCAGCAGTCTGACATTAAATGCAAATCAGTCACCTCTAGCTGACAACATCGCAGCACATGTAGGACGAAATGATTATTTGGCCCCATAGAGGCTTGAAATCTCATAGTCATTAAAGAAAACACGCTTGACATTCAGCATGATGCCTCACTCCGGCATTTCCCTGCTTCATTAAAGGCTTATGCACGCTGCGGTGGGGTGCAGGGCTAGCTGCAGTCGACATGAATTAATATCCACTTAGACCAACATTCAAAACGCACCACCGTCACACAAACCTTTTATTTTTCTTATGCAAACAATTTTATTCATTCAGCTGGAATATGCCTCGTATGACCGTTTCTTACAATATCATCTACAGAATAGGCTCTACTCACTCTCACTTGAGATAGAGTGATGTGATGTGGCACGCCTTTTTAGAGTGGAACAATAGAAATGAGCCCACTGAGTCCCTTTGGGCTTACTGAACACCGGCCTAAGAGACTGCATAAGATTAAAGAACTAAGTCACCAGACCCCATAGGGGTGTGAGAAAATATATATCGAAAATGCTGAATATCACAATATTATGTTTTGTAATACTGTATCAATTTTCAAAAACACAGTATAGATTTTTCTTGCAGTTAAAATTTTGTGTTGCATTTAACCCCCCTCACTGCTAGATAGCAGTGATATATCTCAGTATATCAAACCGTAACCACTGTATCATTATAAGCATCGTATCGCCAGGTTCTTGCCAAGACACAGCCCTAAGGCCCCATGTGTTACAGTGATTTTACCCTGGTTCATGGTTCAAGGGTTAGTATTAACCCCAAGCGGAGTATTAACCCCCCTAACCACAGTGCAAACACACAAATCAAGCCACACATTGCTTTCATCAAACTGTGATAACAAACTCCCATACAATTACACCAATTAAAGCTTAATAACTAACTTATTCTTATTTACACTAGATGGACAGATACAACTTTATTGTTATTACACAGTGCAGGTACTAGGCAACAAGTTGCCATTTAGCATCTATAAGAAGTGCAAATAGCACAGCAGTGCAAAGGTGAACAAAGTGAAAAAAGTGAAAGTGATATAGTGTATATATGCTGCCAGTCCTGTCATCATTTTGAAAATATCCTGGGGGAAAACAAGGCTGTGGTTCTTCTGAAGTGTTATAAGAACAGTACAGAGCAGTGCTTAAATGAAGCAGGTTAAGGCAGTGATGCTAGTATGGCATATCGTTGTGTACCAGAACACGATCAGGGCTTGTCTCTCCATCGACTTCCAAGAAACCCAAACACCTGTCACAAGGAAAATCGCAATGACAAAGAGACATCTTGGAACTTGATTTCTGGTAATGTATCACAAGCTAATGTTAGCTAAGCTAATGTAATTATCCCAAAACGTTAGTCTAAGATAGCAAACACGACATTAGCTTACCCTGATAATAACCTCCAAAAGTTCTTTAAGATTAATTTACATGTCAAATTTTCCATTACCACAAACTCTCATTCTCTCATCACACAAACTGTGCTCCAAACAGCCCTCCAAGAAGTGCATGATAAGATTACTCACCTGCTAGAACCAACTGATAAACAGTGTGTAGCCTTAGTCTAAGACCAGATGACATTTGCATATCAACATGAAAAATATAACAAAAGCATCAGCATTCCTCACTGCTCTTGGAAGTTATTATCAGGTAAGTTAATGTTAGATTTGCTAAATTAGACACTAAGGTCTTTATCATGACTTGAATGATGTAGCCAACATACCTGAGATCAGCTGAATAATGTAGCCAACATAGTTTACATTAGCTGAACTATGTAGCAAACATAGCTAACATTAGCTGAATAATGTAGCCAACATAGCTAACAGTGGCTGAACTATGTAGCAAACATAGCTTACATTAGCTGAACTATGTAGCCAACATATATAACATTAGCTGAACTTTGTGGCAAACATATATTTCATTAGCTGAATGATGTAGCCAACATAGCTAACATTAGCTGAATGATGTAGAAAACATAGCTAACATTAGCTGAATGATGTATCCAATATAGCTAACATTAGCTGAATGATGTAGAAAACATAGCTAACATTAGCTGAATGATGTATCCAATATAGCTGACATTAGTCGAATGATGTAACCAACATAGCTGACATTAGCTGAATGATGTAACCAACATAGCCGAGATCAGCTGAATGATGTAGCCAACATGGCTAAGATTAGCTAAACTATGTAGCAAACATAGCTACGTGGATGTGGATGTGGATGTGGACCATGACTGATGTACATGTCCATGTGTTTTGGGGAAAAGGCTTTGGAAGGAGGGCTGAAACTTGGAGTGGTATATTTTAAAAACATTTACAGCTTTCTATACGTAGCATACAGTTACTGGTTTCTGCAAAATCACCTACTCCAGCTTTAAGTTCAGGTCACAAGTGGAGCGCAGTGTTGGTTGTGTTGATGTGAATCCAACATTCTGATCCATTGCTATTGTTTTATATCAGATTTTAAAACAGGAAGTAACCATTTTATAAATGGTTCAACCGTGTTGCTACAGACACTGAATAATTAACTACAATAAGCACACAACAAATACAAACAGTTACTAGTTGCACAGTGCTGTAAACATGCACAGTGTTGTGTTCAGAAGGAACAAAAGAGGCTTCAATTAAACGCAGTCCACACCGAGAGGCTGACAGGTGCTCTAAGAATACAACCTATTAAAATCGCATTATTTTCCAGCATCTGCGGCTAAAGATAGCATTCTCATTGCAGGTACAGCATGAACACACTGGGATAGGGAATTCCCTGCCATGGGCCACGTCTGTCTTTGTTTGTCTCTGCGAGTTGGCCTGCAGTATGTATGCCTCTGGGAGTGTAATGAGCAATACAAAACACGGCCAAGCATTTTGCCTCCAGATACATGCCAGGATAATGCTGGGATCACGGCCAGCAAACCCAGAAGCTGTCACTGCTGCGCTGGAGGCCAGGCATTAGCAGGAGCGTGCCACAGTCCACGTGCATTCATGTGTTTGCACACACACACACACCGGCTGTGTGATTTATGACCAGATCAAACATGTCAATCCTTTTAGCTCCTCCTGTTCCACTGCAATACTTCAAAATCCATGACTCTCCGAAAACATTTCATTAATATGAGTGAGGTGCAGATTGCAGAGCTTTGCAGAAAATATAACAATATGCACAACACAATCCCAAATCGCTCTGGATTTTGCTAGCTCTGTGCTTTCTTTGTCATGCTGTCTGGAGAGAAGTTCTAACAAGGAGACAGATCTCTAAATCGCATTCCCTGTGGTGCTGCGAGTCGTGTTATCTCAGGCCAAACAAAGACACACCATTTCATAGTTGTAGAGCTGCTGCATGTTTTCTTAGGCAAGTCTGCCTCCACCACTTGAAAAACAAGCATGCAGTTAGTTATACTAATACATGTTTCAGAGTCAATCTCATACAAATAAGGAAGATCAGTCGGCAGTGCATGAGAAACATTATACTATTGTGTTAAATGTAACCATGTCGGCTTCAGATAAACATTGTTACTTAAGACAATCTGCTGCTGCGTTAAGAAATGCAACTTGAAACTTTTATGCAAGGTGAAAGCCAGACATCAATTCTATGCAGAAACGCTGCTGAGCTCTCTGGGCCTGAGCTCATCTCAAAAGGTCCAAAATATAGTGGGAATGTGTGCTGTGGTCAAATAAATCCATTTTGAAATAAATGGATATGGATTTCCCAAAGACGGGTGATGTAGCACGGTGGTAAACATACCATGCTGTAGGCATCAAAATAAAGAAGCATTTATTTTTACAAAATACAACCAAGTTAGTCAGTGAAATCATTAGAAGTATGTATTTATATTTGTATCAGTTTAATAAAGGTTTTAGAGAATGAACAAAGAGGGGTTTTTTTGCATTTTACAAAATTCCCCAACTTTTCTGTAAATGGGGTTTGTATGTGTAATAAGCTAGTATCTCAGAATGTTCATGTTATATCTCATATGCCTCATGATTTAGGATCTCATAATGGGGACATAATGTCTAATGATAAGAAAGGATTTCATAATTATGACTTAATATCTCAAAGTGATGACTCATTATCAAATTGACAGACTTAGTATCTCATAGATATGACCTTATATCTAATTTGATGATTTAGTGTCTCATAATGATGATATACCTCAAAATAATAGTAATGCTTCTTATTATTATTATCTTGTGATTATGCCCACCACTCTCTCTCTCTCTCTTACAATAATGAGGTATTATTAGATCATAAAGACTTGATATCTCGTAAATTTAATAGGTAATAGGTAATCTCATAAATCTCCTAACACTTACTATCTTAGTATGTCTTATATTAATTTAGTATCTCATCATTATGACTTAATATCCCCTAATAATCCCTTCATAATTAGATAGTATCTCATAGTTTTCTCTCATTAATATGAAACATTAAGCCATAATTATTAGAATCTAAATAACAGGCTTCCAAATCTTTGGAGTGCAATGTGAAGTTATAGGGGGGAAAAGCAAAAGCGTGGTAAAGCACACTACACGGGCAGAAGCTACCATTTTTATTCCTTTTGTTGTTTTTCATAGGCGTGACTCAGAGCAGCTGCCACAGCGATTAGTTCTCCTTACTCCTTCTGCACTTCCCAGTTCACATGCAAGAATACATTTCTGAGAGAATCAGCGAGGAAAGTAGAGTCGCACATAATTTGACACACTAAAGAGTCTGATTTCAAGAAGAAGAAAAACGCAGCACCGTCACCAGCGCAGAGACGGCCTAAGCTGAAGGACTGCGCATTGTGGTCATGGACCCCAATTTCCAAGTTGTCACGAGTGAATAAAGGCTCGGGGGAAAGCGGATAAGAACAGTGAGCAGATTTCTGGAAAAAGAACCTCGAGCAAACAACAAGAAACTCCTGGTGGAGAAGCACAAAGACTAACTACGTCAAATAAAAACACAAAGCAAGCAGACTTTACCAAAAAGTAGAATCCTGAATGAGACTCCACACACAAAGAGCAAGGGCACAAAACGATCCATTATAAATGAAGCAATATCCCAGAGTGAGTGAGGGAAGATTACTTGATAGATCATTAGCTGTGAGCAGCAGAGTCCCTGAGATGGAGCTTAGTGAACGTGGGGGCTTTATGGCTTTATGATTGTCAGCAATTTTGTGTGATGTGAAAGTAGGAAGAATCCTAATCCAGGCTGTTTACTTTCTGCACAGTGTCAGATCAGGGGTGACTCGCTCAACTGTAGAAAGAAAGAGGAAGAAACAGAGAGTGAGTGAGAGAGTAAGAGCAATCTCAAACAAACAGCTGCCAGAGGACGCTGTAATATCAGCTTATAAAGAATGGAACAGACTGTCCAAGAATAGCAGTACGTTCATTGTTCTCCACATATTAAGACAGACAACAGCATTAACCTCTGGCAATATCGTTTTCATAGCTTGCAGACAAAAAAGCACATTGTTCAGAACTGCTACTACTTTGCCTGGGAACATTACCCATTACAAAATCCAATTTGCAATTGGGGAGGAATGCAAAGTATTGTCTGCGCACATAAAGATAAAATATTAAAGTGAACCAAAATGAGATGGAGAAATTCATCTTTTGGCAGCTCGTTCCATTCGGATGGCAATTCAGTGGCAAACAGGCCTTCCTTGTGCCACCGGGGGGGCAAATAAATGTCCATTAAAATATACGTGTATGCAGGTAACTGACAGTTACATAAACACCATTAACAATCCACTTACTCTTCACTCATTTACATTTCTGCCCCGATTTGAGCTCCAGATCACATGGACATGCATAAATGCCACACATCCACAAGCTCTGATTAAAATTGCTCTTCTCCTGGGAATGCGTGTGTGTATGCGTGTACGTGTATGAGAACAGGGCAGCTGTGAATCTAATGTCACAATGCCATACAATAACCACCCACACAGTATTCAGATTCAGACAGAGAAGAGGCTTGTGTGGGTGGCTTAATGGCATCTATGAATATAACAGTTCAAACTCCCGGGGATGTTAGTATGAGAAAGTACATGAGCTTTTTAGATTAGGAGTCCAACTGACCATTTTAGAACAGGGACTATGCTGTGTGCAGTACTGTCTAAAAGTCAGAGACCACCCATAATTTATTTCATTTCCAGTCATAAAGTTCTTCAGACATAAGAGATTACACTAGCATAAAGAAAGAAGAGAACACATTATTCAAAAAATATTAAATGATTCAGGGAAAATGTGACTCCTAATAACTGTGCAAGACCTTATGGACCACCAAAACTTTGAGAGAACTAACTCCACTGTTGCTCCACTCTTCTGTCTATTTTCCACTGTGAGAAAACAACTCGGTTCTATAAGTCTGAAAAGATGTGTAGCTGTCAAGAGTCCCTTACTGAGAAAAGGAAAGAGACAAAAAAGAGACATCTGTGAATGAAAGAAGCTGCTGATTTTCTCAGAACAATGGACCGACCACCCCAAAATCCAGACCTCAACATCGCTCACTCTGTTTAAGATTATATGGGTTGTCAAAGAGAGACAATGCCACAGACTACTGAGGCTGAACTTTAGAGATGTGGAAAAGTATTCCAGGAGATTTCTTTGAAAAACTGAAAGCAGGTCTCCTGAATGGAACTATAACAGACACACTAAATACTAAGAAAACTTATAATATACTGCATTTAGCTGTTTTTGGCTGTTTCTCTGGTAAAAGCAAAGGTTTCTTTCCTTCAATGAATCATCAACATCAGTGCTACTGGAGTGTTTAAACACTGTGTCCGCTCACTGTCCACTCTACTAGACACTCCTACATTGCTGATCCACCTTGTAGATGTAAAGTCAGGGACAATAGCTCATCTGCTGCTGCACAGTTTGTGTTGGTCATGCTCTAGTCCTCGATCAGTGGTCACAGGACACTGTTAGCTGGATAGTTTTGGTTGATGGACTATTATCAGTCCAGCAGTGTCACTGAAGTGTTTCAAAACTCCAGCAGCACTGCTGTCTCTGATCCACTCACACCAGCACAACACACACTAACACACAACCATCACCACGTCAGTGTCAATGCTGTGCTGAGAATGATCTACCACCTACATAATACCTGCTCTGTGGTGGTCCGGTGGTGGTTCTGACCATTGAAGAATAGGGTGAAAGGGGGACAATAGCTTTATCATATTAGCTATACAAAGAAACAGATGTACAGTCAATGTAGATACAAGGAGGTATACCTAATGAAAGTGCGTTCTCTGTGTGACTATATCATCAGCACAATCTGATCTATGCCTCAGTTATGTACTTTGAGGTTGAGAACAGTCTTTCAGATTTTAATCTAATCTCTATGCAATATCAATATTGTACAGTTGATACCACAAACAAAACACTTGCAACGTTTCTCTGTACTTACTTGGTGAAGAAAAGAAATAAGAAATGTTTATCACATACACGCTTTTAACAGAAGCCAGTGCTGGAAGCTGCTGTAAAGGAGCAATTTCACACTATGTGTTTGTAATGTGCACTTTGTAAAGAGAAACTACTGAAATAAATGTGTTTTTGATTTGTGTGGCATCTCCAAGGGCATCATAATACAGTGTTATCTACTGCACACTGCACAAAAAGTAAAGAGAAATGAGAACTGTACAAGTGTGGGCGTGCCTACTGGCTAGAACTCAAAGAGAGTATGGAATAGGAAAGCAGCAGTAGCCCAATCTCTGCATATTTAGCCTGCGGGAGACTGCGCAATTTAATGGGCGCCTGTCAGTCTTACTAGACTGAGAGCATTCTATGGAACGCACGAGGAAGGAAGACGAAATGTTTTACATTTCAAGGACATTCCTGTACGAAACGTCCGGAAAAATCACTCATGGCAGCAAAAATTCATTTCTGTGGCATATTAGTTGTACAGGGCCTTTTGACTTATGTGAAAATCACAGGTATTGCAATTATTTTCCAGTTCATAATTACTTTTATGGAGAAATCATTTTGTCAGTTAAATGACTAATTGAGGGTTTTTAAGGCTAAACAATAATACTGGACTCATTCTATATTTGTCTTGTTTATTCCCCCCCTCTGAAATCCGCTTATAACGTTTATGTGTTTTTTGTATATATGACCATTTTTCACCCTCTCGCTATCTCTTAGGTTAAAATGGCCATCACTGTGCCTATAATACCGATGTAAATGAGCTCTGTTCTGATTGACTGCCCTGTATTATGCGTCATTAGGTTCTATATTTGGATTGTGACTGATTGGAGAGTGAATGATTTTAAAACAATGTTTACACAATACATCAAACTCTCTTTTATTATATCAAAAAAAGGCTTTTTTTATATTGGCCTTTTCCAAAACACTTCACAAAAAGATAAAGAAGAAATTCCCAGGGAGCGTAAATATCTGTTTTCTTTCTGATGAATAAGTGTAAATACATACTCCTATTAAATTGCTGTATTTCACCATATTTCCCTCTTCTCCATGTTCAATTGGGCGGTCCTAATCCTGGGTAATGCTTCTGGCAAACAAATGAAGGGTGGTTCTTTCGTCCGTCTGTCTGCACATCAGTTTGTCCACAACTTTCTTGTCCAGTTACCATCACACAAAAGCTGGACAATGGTTATGGTTGTGTATAATTGGCAGAGTAGTAATGTTGGACAGAGAACTGTCAATCAAGCTGCTCGTTAGCCACGCCTACACAGTTCTTGGATAGGTCTGATCAGCGTTTTTTTTAGCTGTGTTGTATTATACTTATATCTAAATTTTTTTAGTCAAGCTTTCTTGAATGTTTAATATAAACACACAATTAATATCAAACAAACATTTTAATATTTTATTCCGTGTTCCCTGAGACTATAAAATCTGAAAGTGCATGTAAATGGGTGTGTCTGTTTCTTACTGTGGGAAAGCAGTGAGAGAATATAATATATACATCATCATGCAAAACAGTAACAAATTAACCAAAATGGTCAATAGTAAATTGATTTCACCACGGAACTGTGGCGGCCCTAGATGTAATATGTGCTGAAAAAAAATGACATTACAAACATTAACAGCGCAGTGTGAAGACGAATATTGTCATAAAAATAACCTGGGTCAGAGTGCTCTTCTTCCGCTGCCCACACAGTTTGTTTCATGTGTTCGGTTGGGTGGTATTTTACCTCAGGTCAGTGTACTGTTATGAGTGTGCGGTTCTGCAGCTGACAAGGCTGTTGGGAACCCCAGTCTGGGCCTCCGCTCAGCTTCTGCTAGGCTGCAGCCCACGCCTCTTACATAAGGAGCTGCTGTGGGCTGGAACAGGCAGAGAACAGCCACTCCACTCAGCCACTGGGACACTGCTTGACACCTCAGCACAGGAATACATTATACTGAGAAGGTACAATGAAAAACGCAAAACGCAAATCCTCCTAACTCCAGCTCCATCGGGTTTCATTTTACTTTTTCTTTTTCTTTTATTTGAAGATGCAAACTGCCCTTTACATTGTGTAAACAGAACTGTGAGAAGAGAACCTTTCAAAGGTTTAAGGTTCTGTTAACACATGCTAAAGACATGCCATTGTAGACATATGTGGTTTTAACCAAACATAAAAAGAAAATGACCACTATCATACAAAACCTCATCGGTGGCCCTTCAGACCTTCTTGTCTTTCAGAGAAGACCTAATGATTTCTTGGGACAAAAATACAGTGATTTTAGTTTATTTTAATTTAGTATGATCATCATGCTTGTTAGACTGAAGAAACAACATGTAATATTCTTAGCATAAAACATTCCAAAATGTACTGTTGTGTTACACAGTTATTTACTGAGGTTAGCATGCTAATCAGCTTGCCCCAATCTATTCTGTCTCGTAATACCACTTCGTACCTCAAGGTGATAGTGAGTCACTGCAACATTGAGTTGAATCAGTCCTACAGTCCGACGGTGAAAAAGTAGCACAGCCATGACGGCTATTCTAATCTCTTGTCAATTATATTGAATATTCTGCTCCTGGTTAAATCATTTAAGGGGCAGATTTAATGCCCAACGAAAGGAAGAGTAAACAACGATGGCTGAAGCACTTGGCATACAACCATTATAATGTCACCCACTTTCGGCCATAATAGTTTGGAGTATCTCAAACAGACTACAGCAATATTGAATAAAGCCAAACCACCAACTGTATTGGCATGGGATATGGCTGCAGCAGCGCTTAGGGAATTACTATTGGACCATTAAATGAATGCCATTAGAGATTACCCTTCAATACATTCGACTGGTGTGACTGTGATTATGTTTGTGTTGTGCAGAGGTATGTGGATTATACTTTGTGTTATAAGTGATAGAAAAAAAATTATCACAAAAATAATTGAGTATGAGTATAAATTTGTTTGGAGTACGAACTTGTCAGGCAGCATCATTTTACAAATTGCTTCGAAGTCATTTGGAGTGATTTGATGTGAGGTGGTCAATTCTAGCAAAACTGGCCAAGGTTTGCAATGGCTGTAACATAAATATGACCATTTTACATGTGTCTTCTGAGTTTTGCCTTACAATGCCCTTACATGTATCTCTCCACCATGAATAGCTTTTATTCAGAAGTATGTTCCATGTCAAAAGCTATTCTTAAAATGATCTCAAAATATCATAAATGTCCCAACAGCCCGCATATTCGCAGCCATTCATATTCAGGTTATTGTTGTGGCTCTCTGAGAGGAGACTTGTAGAGGCATTAAACTTGTTTACATCTATCACCACTACAAATAATTCTGACTCAATGAGTTTCTGTAGACGGGGGCATTTCACATCATTTTTCACTTTTATGGCCCAAACAGAATGCCCAGCTCTAAAGGCCACAGCTGCAAGTTTTTTTAGGTTCCATTAACAGATATTAAGTTCATTCTTTTTCCTCGAAGTTATCATTTCATAGATACAAGGTTTACTTACCACAGAAACAAAACGTTTCTATGGCGGCATGGTTACAGCATCAGGAAGGCAATTCTCCAGTGGCTTCTCTCTGCCAACATCTGTGCACTTAACAGAGCTGTCTGTTGAGGCCATTTGTGTCTCGCAGTTCAGAGGACCCTGGCATCTAGAATCTCTGAGAGCTATTTTATGTCTAGAGAGTGAAGGCGCAGACGTGGATCCTGTGACAATAGAAAATCAAGGAAAAGTAAAGTCTCTGAGCCCAAGTCTGTGACAAACCATTGCATAGCATCTCTGACCATCTTTAAGGCTAGACCACTCCCATCTCTACTGTTCCCAGTAGTGTTTGATGATGTATTAAAAGCTCATTGTTTTTTTTAATACATTGTTATCATAGGCAGTAATATAATACACATAACTGTTGCATAATCAGGGTACAAAGACAGCAATCAGATTACATATATGTTATAAAAATATGACACAATTTGATTAAAACCACTCTAGCACATCAAACTAGGGGTTGCATAGCAGATTTATTTAAGGTCAGTTATGTGATGAAAGTCCAACCCCCATCAACTAATTGCTGATCACATGATGAATAAACCCCATAAGAGAAGAGAATGCTTTGCAACAAGGGTGAAGAATCTGTGAAGCCATCGGTGAGTACAGTGTGACGTGCCTTTGAGATGTAAATGCAAATATAAATGTGTCCTTTCCAATGAACTGTAGATCACATTGCTAGCCTTCAGGGAACCAGTGATACAGATCCCGGAATTTGACATGCATCCATGGCAGAGGTTGGAAAAGCCAAGGAAGTTTAGAGCAACATGGTTAAAATAAGGGTAACCAACTTCAACATTTACCGCATATTATATATTATATTATTTTATATAAAACTTTGTATTTTAACTTTTGAATAGCGTTAAATTGACAAAAAAGAAGCTGAATAAAAAAAATTATGTTTTGTGTTAAAAAATGTCAAAGTATCAGTGATATCAAGCACTGTGATATTACACACTGTCTCTTGGTATCACAGTCAAAAACACATTTCCACACTACTAGCACATTTTATAATGAATACTACATGTTACATTTATTTCTTCACATGTCCATAAGAGACATGCATAATTAAAAAGATGTAGACAAATAATTTATAAATATCAAGATGTACCAGATTCAGCCAAAGAGCTCAGGGAGCTCCCAATCCTCTCTATCTATTAATTAAACTTTTACATCCTCACTTTCTCTAAACACTGATGCAGCATCAAAAGAATTAGGTCAGAAGAGTGTTGTGGTTTAATCAAGCAGACTCTTATTAATTAAATCTTCATTGAAATGGGACAATATGGTGCAGTCAGTATTTAGTTGGACAGTGACACAGTTTGAAGCAATGATTCTGGGTTAAAGTACTGGATGTCAGCTTTAATTGAGAGTATTCGGTACGATCTTTAAACATTTAAACACTGCCTTGCCCTACAATTAAATTATTATGTTTTGTTGGATTGTCTTTGATTACAGTGTACATTCACCACGGCATGGCACCTTATACATCATAATATTTATTTCTGCCCAGAGTGGCATTCAGTTTGGCTGATCTTTTAACAACAACAGTTAAGTCAAAGCACTATGTGGTCTTCTCAAGTACATTCCAAAGACTGTCCATGAGGTCAAGGTCAGGAAGATCTTTTTCCATTGGTCCAGAGTCCAAACTTTATGTCCCCTACCAAACTGAAGCCTTCTTTCCAATTAGCCTCACTAACCGTTGTTTGAGAAATGTGAAGCTACTTACTGCATCAGTCAGGGTTAAAAGAATTGTTGCCACTTGAAACATATTGACTTTTTTTAGGGACTACGGGTAAATGCATAAGTTAACAAACTAACAAAAAAGGGTCATGTAGGGCAGTGTCCACCTAATACCTCTGTAAATCCAAAACATCAATAAATATTACATATATGGCTTCATCAGTTTAGTTTGCTAAGACGGTCACCAAGTAAGTGAACATAGTGCCCCATTTTCAAGCTTTAATTCAATAAATCTCAAACTCTCTAACAATTGTCACATGTTTAACAGTGCTACTAACTAAGGGAACTAGTTAGCATTAACTCACTTAGCAGGAAAACAGCTCTGTTGGCCACAGAACATGCCTGCTTCTGGCTGGCACAGTTTAAAAGATTATGATTCAAATCTAAGAGAGCAACTGGCAGTGAAAGCACAGAAAGGCAAAATAAAAGCTGTTTGTGCTGTTTGGGACTAGTATTTTGGCTACTTACTGCAGCTTACTGCTGCTAAAATGACGACAAAACCTGTTTTGAGGATATTTGAGAAAGCAGAGTTGAATGGCTGGTGTTAAGAGTGTAGTGTGTGTGTTGAGGAAAATGTCGGCAGCCATCTTTGTAATGACCCTGGGCAGTTATTTTCAGCCCTAAAAGCTCAAACTCCCCTCTCTTTAAATAGGGAGAGATTAAAATACTCAAAACTGAAAGTAAATTGGGATTAAAAAAACATATTTTATATTACATATTTTGATCAAATCTTCCAAAAATCTCAATAACACACACAATAATGTTTGGCCAGTTCTGGCTACTACTCTTGCGCAGATCTCCACAATGAAGGGGGCCTCTCCCCGCTAACACTGCAGTATCATTGACCCTAAGCTTTCCTATTCATATTTTAACCAGTGACTGGTCTACTCATTTATAATAGCTCTGTTGTAGCTTTTAGCCTTCACTGAGCTACTGTCATGCTAGGTTTCATATTGAGGTTTTTTGAGTCTCTGATGTTCCTCTTTTTCTAGGAGACCACCTATCATTGAGGTCCCACATTACCCCTCTAAAATTTAAACAGGTCCAATGTGTTTATTTGTGTGGAATAGAAATTTGACAAATTGGAATTTATTTTTTTAAATACTTCAATCATTTTTGAATCCCACAGTATACCTGATTACCATTATACCACCCAATCCTACTGTCATGTTTACTATTTAGTTAATGACTGCCTTAAGTCTGTAACTTGTGTTTAACCATCTTAAAGAATACAGTCCTGCTGTATTTTTCTTTTATCATGGTAGTCTGTGACACATCTGTCAAACACACATCTTGTTCTTCACTTGTTTTCTGTACCAAGCAGGCAATTTCCATTATATTTCCATGTGTTTTTGCTATGTCTCTGATGAATTCATTCTGATTTCTTGTGCCTGACACATCTTTGATCTTCATACTGAGAGACAACAGACTGCAAATGCCACATCTATAATCAAATCTGGACCTTTTGTAACTGTTGTGGAAGAACTAACAATGTAACAATGACACAGCAGAGGAACAACTGAGCAAACAGTTGGTCAAAAAGGGACAAAAATGGTTCATCAGTTACAGACCTATATACCGAGTATAGAGCATAGAGTATAGAGCAAAAGTCAGTTACAGTTACAAAATTACTAACATTATAATTAATACAAATAACAATATGCTGTTTTATACTGTACTGCCTTTATTTATTTGGATGTATACTATGTAGTATACATATACATGTCTATTATATACTGTTTTACTGGCAATACTGCTTTTGTACAGTAATATATTAATGCAAAATAATGATACAAAGCAGGCAATATGTACTTTAACTTATTTCTCATAGTTCTGTTATTAAAGGGGATGAAGATAATATAATTAGAAGTAATAACCATGAGGAACCATGTTTTGGAGCTGTTTTGGAGCTTCTTTTTTTGTGCCTTAATCTAGTCTATACCTTCTTTCATATCCAGTGTCCAGGAGCAGAGAACAAAATAAAAATTGTTTTCATGGTAATTGTCAATACACTTACTGGCGTGATTAATCAAGGCCATTTTCCACTTGAGAGAAATACGGTGGTACCATCAATGAATTACACTTGAAGATTTTATGGTCAGACACTGATAGGCCATAACTACAGGACCTTAACTAAGGATTTAAAAATGTTGCCATCACAAATTGCAAGCATTATATATCAGGTTAATGGCCTTGCCTTCAGTAGTTCTGGGAGAATCAATTTGGCAGCATCTCCCCAGAAATCCACTGTCCTTCATATAATCATCTGAACAGCTTGTTTCTGTGAGGTTTAAGGCCAATAACGGCATTTAAATATTTTAAAGTTTGAAGAATAAACGTCATCTCCTCTGCAGACCTGTTACTGGCTCCTGTAATGTTACAAATACCCAAATGAACATGCACAGAACGTTCTTAAACTTTCCAGTTGGGAACAAAATCAGATAGAGGTGTTTACATGGCTATAATTTTTTAAATTAGCAGACTATTTACAGGATTGCCCACTTTGTCCAATCAGACAGTAATTCTATTTAGAATTGACAGATTACCAGGCTGCATGTAAATATGGTTACCGTTTCCTTTAGGACTCCAATACACAAACATAAAATATACAAAAACATTAGATAAACGTGTCTTCAGAACTTGACTCTAAACATTACACAGGACATAGCATGTTCAATTTCTAAAAAGCAAATTAATTAAACTTGTGAAAGACTGTTATTCATATTTTATTAGACTGCTAATAAACACAGACCCAAATGTTACAAAGATGCCACAGAAAAGTTTGATTCAGTTATATTTCTGAATCAGTTCGACCAATTATGTACAAGGAATGTATTCAAATTAAGACAATTAGACTGAGAGGATAAACAAGCAAGCACTGTATAGAACTGTATGCTATTTCATGTATTTGATTTTATCCTTTTTTCCTTATTCACTTACTTCCTTGACTTGATATGTCATGCAGTCCCGTACTAGGTTTGCCTTCGACTAACATCCAGTACAGGAACAGCCACAGACTGCAAATAAGAATTGTATCTACAAGCATGAGCACAATGACATCTCTGTCCACGAGGGCTATAGGAGAAAATCTGTGCCGACAGACCCAGCAGCTAACATGCTTTTAACCATATCTCATTGCAGAGACTGACATTAACTTGTCACCACTGCGAATCCAAAAGTCGGTGCATCAGCATTACATGAAGAACATCTCAAGAATTCCAAGCGCATATGGACCACTGCAGAGAAATGCCAGAGGAAAGAACATGAACAAAAACATGAAAAACTCTCTCTGCTTCAACACATCAGATATATCTCACATTAGAGTGGCAGGTCACGGGCATCATGGCTGATAAACCTTATACATGTTTGGTGTTATTACATTGGAAATGTGCTGGAAATCTACATATTAGAAACACAGCTGGAGATTTTCCACTAATAGAAAGCAGGTGTAATACAGTTGAAAAATATGATATATCGACATCTGCATGATTCAATCCAGGATTATTTTTGTGCTTTCCACCAAGTGAGGTCGGGTTATTGACTTCACCATTGAAGACCATTTCAGTTGTTTGCCTTTGACAAATTATTTGGTTGTTTTCACAGTATGCTTCAGGCTTGTTGTCCATCTGCACTGCAAAGCAACATCCAATTGGTTGTGAAGCACTTTGCTGAATCTAAGCAGATAATACAGCTCTATTGATTCTGCTGCCTTTGTCAGCAATCACATCATCAAGAAATACAAAAGGGAACTAGTTCCACTGACAGCCATACATTCCCACACCATAACACTACATCCACCATGCCTGACATATGAGGTGATATGTTTTGGATCCCCTTTCCATCCCCTGGATCTTCTTTTCCCATCACTCTGGTACAGGCTGATCTTTGCCTCGTCTCTTGTACAGCCTTTTTAATCTATTCTTTCTGTTTTTAAAGCTTACTGATGGTTTATATCTTGTAGGTAAACCCTCTGTATTTATCTGGTGAAGTCTTCTTGTGATACTTGACTTTGACATGTATACCTCTGGGTGTGTACTCTTAATCTGATCAACTGTTCTGAAGGATTTTTCTTCACCAGAAATATAATAGTTCTGTCATCCACCATGCGTGTTTTCTATGGTTATTCCTTTTAAGAATGTATCAAATATGCAATTAGGCCACACTTAATGTTTCTGCTATCTCTCTGATGAGTTTGTTTTGATTTTTCAGGCTTGCTACACTGAACAGCTCAGCAGCCATTTGTCCAATTACTTCTAAGGCCTAAAAATCGTAGGGCTATGTATGGAATAGGTAGTAATTCCTACACCGTTCACTCAGTTTGGATGTAAATACCCCTAAATTAAAGCAGAAAACTTGTAACTGGGTCCTTATTTAATTTCAACTCCAATATGCTACAAAATAACACTAACTTCATCAATGTCCAAATTTATACACAATGTTTCAAATTTACAGACGTATATTTATTTTGATGATATAATAATTAGCAGTGATTCATTGATGGACGTCAGCAGCAATGCAGGGAAAGGTATATAGGCAACCACTGGGTTCAAATTTGATTAGCTAACTGCTTTTCTGTAAAAATCTACTCGTGTTTATCCAAACATTCCATCTATATTGCCGACTAATTTGCTACAATGAGGATAAACCTAGCTTGCCAGTCAGTGACAAAATGAATGCTTAACCAAGCTTTTGTGTACAAAATGTGACATAGCTTAATGAATACTGTTATCGTGCTGCAACTGAATGAATATTCCACATATCACATGCTTCACACTGTCCAGCTCAGAATATTTTTCACTGAGCATTTCTCTGCATTTTCCTCAAATGCCTTGTTGTACTTGCCTTTTGTTCCACATTTGCTCTTACATTTTTTGCTGCCGTTGTTTATCCTCATATGATTCCCGTATGAAATTGGCCTCAGCTACGTGTACTGTGAATTCTGTCTATTGTGCTAACCAGCCCCAGAGTCATACAGGCATGGCTGAAAATCACTATATGAAAGCCATTTACTGACAAATGGGGCTGTACCATTTGAGGACGGGCTGCCAATTTACCTCTATAAATGACTAGAAAACAATGACTTGGTTTTGGCATTTACAATTTGTTTGAGCATTCTTGTTTGGAGGAAGAAGCAGGTCAGCCATAGCGAGGCTTTTCTTTTATAAATGTAATGTTGTTGGCCCATGGTAACAAGCCCAAGCCTTGTGGCCCACCGGGAATTCTCTCAATGCTCCCAATTACTCACACTGGCATTGGTGTCCACTGTGGTACATTGGTGTCTACTGTATTTATATTTATTTGCAGGGAGTTAGGGTGTAACTGCACATCTGGAACTATAGTATGACCTGCCATCCTGAAAAACTTGATTCCTGATAGGCCTATATAGTGCAACACTTGTATCAGAAACATTATCCATTTACTAGGCAGAGCAGTGCAACAAGATATAATACAGTGTCTGTCTAATTGCATTGGTGCTTTTTGGCTAAGAAGACCAGCGTATACTTTTTCTGGCTTAAGGCTTAAATGCTTAACACAGTGCACCAGCCTGCCAGTTTTTTGTGGTTGTGATGTCACAGCACATGGAAGTTTGGTTGCTTCTGATCAGTCAAATTAATCTTTAAGTAGTTTACAAGATTGAAGTTGAGGTTTGATTTCCCTTCTTAGAACTTCCAAATTATCAACATAATTGATGTTAGACTATAAAAGTAGCCCCTGCTATTTGAAAATTGTATTCTTTCAGTCCTACTATACAGGATCATTTCTTTCAACTATATGAAACAGAAGAGAAAATTTGATCATCTCTATATAATTTGTTCATCTCTAATAATTATTAGTATTAGTATTTAAGTCTACTTTTTGCTTTTATTACAGCTTTCAGTTATTCAAAGAAATCTGCAGGGATTTTTTTCACAACTCCAAAGTTTAGTCTGAGAAGTTGGTAGTTTTTTCTGGTTCTCATGATTACAGGAATTCCCAACACATTCAGTGATGTTGAGGTCTGGACTCTGAGGTCTCCACCCCACTGTTCTGAGAACACTAGCATTTTTTTGTCTATTTTCTTTCCTCAGTTACAGCTGCTTCTCAGTGACACATCCTTTCAGACCCATAGCATTGAGCTCTCTTCTCATTGTGGAAGAAATACCTATGGGTTTTTGAATCTAAAGCAAAAGTGGAGCTTAATTTTCTCAAGGGTCTCCTTAACAACTAATCTTTTGAATTTGAGTTTCTCTGACTTTTGACTACTTTAGAGTACTTTAGTACTGTATACCCTACCTTCCTAAATTACAAGACTTCAGGGGTTTTATCTTTGGCTACTAGAGGTATCAAACGGAGATCAGACCTAAGACCTAAAAAAAAGTCATATGATTTCAGCTATGGAGCATGGAGTAATTAATCATTAAACAAAGTAAACAGAAAGTGTTTGGAACACATCACAACATTATGCCATTTAAAATAATAACAAATACAGAATTTCATCAAGCTCTTTTTCAAAAGACTTCTAAAAGACTGCCGAATGAACTTCAAAAAGACCTGCTGCCACAGCAGATAGTTTGTGCCATTATTTGTGCACTGTCTTTTGTTTGACAGAGACTGGTACTCTAATCTGCCACTGCCACAACAAAAGCTGCATTCATTAAAGCCTCTCGCGAATCCAAAGTCCTACTGCTTCACCTTCCATCCCACAACTGAAATCTATTGACTGAACAATCTGCACAGTGATTACAATGGCACTCTCTCTGATGCTGCTATGCGTTAATTACCTCTGGGATAGAAAAGACTGCTGTGGCCTCAGTCAGGCAAAAAAAAGAACATGACTAATGCATCAACCCATTATGAAACAGCAGGGTTTTTCAGCTAACCTTTTGAAGAGGAAGGGTCCGACAACTAGACAGCCAAATCATCACGGACGAATAATCACAACCGTGCACGGTATAAACAAGGTTTATAATGATTTACCACATAGTAAACAATGTAGCATAGACACTATGTATCCCTATGTTTTACTGCAATATTGAGAGCACACCCTACGCTGTCATACAAATAAATAATACATTTTCCATAATCATCTTTACATTTTGCGTTCGTTCGTTTCCATTATTCCCCCTCACCTCAAAAATCTATCTATCTATTGTGTCTATTATGTAACTTCTCCATAACTGACTCTTGATGGCAGTTAGTAGCTGTTCAGAAATTCAAAATCAAACTAAAATCAGCATACAGTCATCAAGTAAACAGCTAAAAAACAGCCAACGTAAGAGTGTAATGTAACAGACAGTGTTTCTGTAATCATAACCTAATGAAGTTCAGTCTCAGCCCAGCAACTAACCTGTAAAACCCACACTGTTAGTTCCAGAAGCAGCCACAGTCACCCAGCGAAAGAGAGCAGCATCACTTTCACTTCCGTTACTAAAGACTTGAAAATGTGAAAAACATTAAATGCCTGTAAACACAGTTTGATATATATTTCTAGCTTCTCTTTGGAATTTCCCAGTAATTACAATGGCTGTTGTAAACAGAGAATAAGTTTATGTCTAATTCATAGTAAACAATTATCTTACTATTTTCAGTTTAACCCTTAAAAGCATGACAAACAATCTCCTTAATACATTACAATATATTTCCCTTTTGTTTATTTACTTGAGAGGAAGAGGGGTACACTACTAAGCCCATGCCCAAAATGTGGCGCTATACGACCCTGTCAGGTCTGACAAGTCTTTAAATAATGAGCCTTTCATTATAGAAAAAGCTTCAGTTAGCCTGGAGTTACAGCTAATTTTTTTGTTTTTGTAAATGTGATCTATAAGGCTATGTTTAGACTGCTAGCCCAAATCTGATTTTTGGCATGTCCATATTGTATCCAGGTTGATTTTTGATATTCTGGACAACAAAAAGCACATGAAATCCAGTTTGGAAAAATTGGATCCAAACCAAATTTGAAGGTGGTTTGAGACACAATTCTAATTCTAAGAGTTTTACAGATACGTCTCCGTCTCAACCTCAAATCAGATTTCAAAGTGCTGGGATTCAAGAAGAGCACCAAAAAGTTGTGAACTGTGACTTGACAGAGCAATAGGGCAAAATTACACACTTCCAACTCTTCTGCTTCGGCATATGGAAGCCACGTCACCTGCATGACTATGTAATGCTGATAGGTTGGTGATGTCTGGACACACAAATCCGATCTGATGTTCCTTTCCTGTGAGGTTACCTTTATAAGATACTGCTTTTTGTCTCAACAGCAACAATATGATTGTGCTGATAAACACACATAAGCTACACCACAAAAAAAAAAAAAAAATCTGTCTCTACTCAAAAGGTTAGGTGGATGTATAATAAATTCTGCTTCTAAGGCCTAAGCACAACGATGAACGGCTTTTATAGTTTATCCTTTTGCAAGGGGTGGGGAGGGGGCAGGGGGAGAGAGAGAGAGCGAGAAAACGAGAGAGCAAGGAGAACTTGTGCTTAAAAGAGGACAAAATAATCTGGTGCTCACCACCATCCAGGTCAGCGTGCCCTGACGGAGTGGGACACCTGCGGTCATTTAAGCACAGTGACAGAGGGCCTGTGCCAAAATGCGCTGAGAGATTTAGTGACCTGAGCCAAGTTTCATACACCTCATATGGTCTGCACCCTTTCCTGAGGTGAGGTTGAGGACAGAGAAATTACACTCAAAGCACAAAACTACATCCTTAACTTTGTATTACCTCATCCCTTGCAAAAAATGAGCTTGAGCACATTCCTGGTAGAACATGGAAAATCTATGATATCGACTCTGTCATGCACTCCAATCTTCACCTGCAAAACATCAAAGGAAAATTCCATTCAAAATGCATCAGAGGAGTCTGTTTATTCTACAGTATCTTGTCCAGCCATGGAATAAAGGACTACTGCCTCTTTATGTTAAACCCCACACGCTAGAGCAGAGAACAGAACAAAATTCACCTTTTCCCTGATTACTGTTCAAAAGAATGGTACAAACAACTAGAATATAACGGTTGTGGATGAACTTGGTCTAGCTTGTGTGCCACATGTCATTCCGAGGCCACAGAAATCCTGACAATTCATGAAGAAAGTGTTTGTGCAACAGTGGAAGGATATAAGATGGGGTAGCAGAGTACTATAATTGTTCTGTCAGTATGAATTTTAGGATCCAATGTGTTTTGGATCAAAAGAAGAATCTTTATACCAAATGTATTAACTGTAGCTAGAAAACTGAAGGGGTACTGGAAGCAATAGATTTCTATTAGATGACTGAAAGGATATATAGCGGGAGTTGACAGATGAGGACAGCTAAATGCCCACATCTTTGCCCAGATTCAAGAGGTACCTAAATTAATGTCTGAAATTAACACAGCACAAGAATGGGGGGCTTACTTAAGTCCTACCGCTGGTGATTGCACTGGCGTTAACATCTTTAACATTAGCTTTTATTTATTTATGTATTTAACATATTTATTATTTAGAAAAAGGTTGAGGGAAATCAGTCCTTTTCTGTGTTTCCGAGTGGAGCAGCTTATAGATTGTTTGTCACTGGCAATCTGCAGATGGAGGAAGATAAATGATTTACTACATAGGAAGTACTATCACCAGCTCTAAAAACACCTTTGTAGGACTACAACAAACAACTGTTTTAACAGTCAAATAATCTATCAATTTCTTAAATGATTAATTTGTAACTTGGATTATGAATCGCTTGATTACCAAATAACTCTAATGCCACCATGTGCTTTTAGATTTAGCTCAAGGTTGTTTTATGAACAAAGACAATAAAGATAAATGCCATATTCAAAAATGAACATTCCTTAATGCAAAAGATAAATAGAACTCCAGCATCCTGTCAAAATTTAAAACCAAAAATGTGTCAAGAAAAAAATATGAATCCAAATTTAAATTTTAATAAAAAAGTTTAAATTCAATATAAAAGTATACAAATATCTGTCTACATTCAATGTTGCAATTCAATTCTCCTATCACAGGGCTTTACTGAAATGAGAGAAACAACATCGCCAACTAATTGACTATTAAATTAGTTGGCAACTGATTTAAGTATTCGCCAGCTTTTCAATAGAATGTTCCATTTCACCTTAAAAGCTACGGCACCATTTAACAACATGCCGAACAAAATGAATTCAAAGTTGTTAGCTCTGCACACTTCACTCCACAAGGTTTTTTTTAAACCTTGGACAATATTGAGGCTTTGCACAGCAACCTGCAAGCAGCAGCCATGCTGTGTGATTTTATCTACATTTTGATGGTTGAAGCAGACCATCTTACACCGAAAGTAAGTAACAATTTTAATCACTTTGTGTTGATGTCAAGGTTAATGTCATTGTCCAGCCTGCATCTATCTAGACATATTGCTTGAACCAGCCAATCAGAGCAGAGCTCATCCAAATCATTTTGAGTGCATCATATAAGGCAAAACAGCGTGATTCATTCAAAGGGTGTAAATGAGCAAGTGGAACTGTATTTCGCCGCGTTTAACCCCAGAGTCACATACAATCCATGTAGACATCAGAGAACAATTTAAAACACTGAATAAATGAATTCTATGGGAAACTGAAAACAATAGCTACATGCAACAACACTTAAATCAGGGATAAAACATGAGACAGACAAACGTAAATAACCTGCAATGTAACTGCAGCAAGCTGCAATGATTTTTCTGTCTTATTAAGTAAACAACTGTAATGTTAAGGCACAGTGGTGTTGACTTCTTGTACCTAGGTTAACCCACAGGACCATAACACAAAACCAAATGACAGTCAGCTTGGTACTAAGGTCAACCTAATCGCTAAAACTGTTCCTCAGTACTTTTGCAAGCTTTCATTTGTTTTCTTGAGTAGAAGAATGTCTGGAGGACAGGGTAGTTGCTTGTATCCAGTGCTCTGATAGCAGCCAAGTTGGCTCTTCTTCATAACTTAAGTCTCATGTCCAACATTTCTTTATGCGGCATTCTGTCTGTGCCTTTCTCCGGTAATACTGTCTATACAAACACAAAAAGTGCTAGTCTCTGTCTCATCCATTCAGCTTTTCATTTCCAGCCCTCTATCTGGATTTTTCACATCACCGGTATCACATGACTGCAAACTAGAGCTGCAACTAAAGACTATTTTGACAGACAAATTATCTACTCATCACTGAAATGAATAATCCATTATTTAAATTATGAATTGTTAAATTACCAAATAACTCCTACATAGCTATGAGCTTTAAATTTAGTTTGAGGTTGTTTTATACACTTGCTAACTAACAATGAATAATAATTCACTGTTTACTTGCTAATAAGCTCACTGGACAAAAAAGTGGTAGTAACTTCAGGTTCCTGCAGATGGTGCTGCACGAGGATGATGGGGCTATAAATACCTGTGGGTGTGAGTGACAGGATTCATAGATTGAGAAGAGGTGGTACAGTGCAATGAATGTCTCATTCCATGTGTGGAAAATGGCTCCAAAAAGGATGTTAATGATTGGTAAAGAGGTGTGACTGCGTTTGGCCGTGCCAAAGGCCATAGTGTGAAGGTAGTGGCTGAATTTGAAGGTGTATGCAAGCGTATGGTCATACGGGTCTACCAGCAGTGGCAAAATTCCCAGTCTACAGGAAATTCTCCTCAGAATGCTGAGGATATCCACCAAATCTGGCTCAACTGCCCAATTCTTTGATGCAAGAGTGTCTGAACATTGACATCCAGAAACGTGTCCAGTCCATGCCAAATTGAACCACAGCTGTTATTTGTGCTCATGGAGGTATTACACTATTAGGTAACAGGTGACTTAATTTTTTGTCCAGTGAAAAAAATAAAAATAAAATTTGAAAGCAAGTACGTGCAAAGTAGCAGCAATAAAATATAAAACAAAACTAAATCAGTTTTTCCTTAATCAAGTACAACTGTATTTAAAAAACTGTATTAATAGTGCACTAATCTGCTCTGTGCATTCTGCTGTCTGCAAACTCTCTGTTCCAACTAAATTCTACAATCACAGGTCTTTATTGAAATGGAGGAAAAGATCACCAACTGACCAGCCGTTAAATTAGTTGCCAACTAATTTGGTGATCAATGTTAGTCGACCAAGTCGATTAACTGTTACGCCCCTACTGCAAACTACCTAAGTACACACTCAGTGACATGATAAACGTACATGAGGTGTCATTATTTAAAAGTGCTCAGACATATAACAATGTAATGTTTTATTGCTGTTCGGCATTCAGGAAATAAATGCATTAATCGATTTAAAAAACGTTTAAGCTTTTACAAACTATGATTTTGTTCAAATGCTCCATATTAACCAATTCATTTTGGGGGGGGTTAGTGTTCCATTGGATAGTTTCCTAGCTAGTACAAGAAGGATAGAGTCTACAATTCGCCTTGAGTTCAGACACAAGGGCCAGAACAAGGGCCAGTGCTGATACCTAGAGAGAAGAATACAAAGACAAATATAAAGCATCTGCTTTAAGCAAACCGTAGAAGACATTATAGAGTTTAAATAATCCACTCTTCAAATGATCTAACTTATTGTAATACCATTAGTCGGCTGGCTAAGCCCAGGTGATCAGTTCTTTGGCTAAAAACCTTTATCGCTTTCTGCCATAGATATGTATTAATATTGGTTTTAACTGTCACCTGGTCATGCCCCCTAGTGTGAGGTCAGATTGGCAAGCACTCTAAATTCATCAGCAAATAAATAAACAGACTGGATTTAGTTTTCCTTTAATTGTACAGTTTGATAGCTCAAGGCTATATCACACACCTATATAAACATCCTAAAAAAACCTCTAGGGTCTTTTTGTTTATATATTTGTTTTACTTTAAATTTTGTCAGCATGGCATTCTGAAAGCTGTAAAGGAGCCTGGAATTAAAGAAGTTAATAGCTTTGCTGCTTCATCAGCTTTATTAGGAGGGTAAAAGAACAGCTTAAGTGAAAACATCAATACAAATATCTCTGACAAATGATTCCCAATATGATAAATGTCATTATACAGCTTGAATCTTATTTAGCTTAGGCCAGTTCAACAAAACTGATAGATTAAAGATGTTTAGCCATTTTCAGCAGCATTACTGGAACCCTGGGTATATTTTAGCTAGACTAATGTAACTCAGGCATATGGATCATAACACTGCAATACTGCACACTGGGCAAACTCAATAATGCCATGCTGCAGCAGGAGTCATTCTAAATGCACATCATTGATACATCAGCTCAGTATGCATATCCAGCTGTGTCTTTCAAAGCCTCGTCAACATTAAAGGCTATGTGCGAGAGGAGAATGAGTGCTGTTGGTGTGCTGGTATGCTATTTTCAGGCCCAATAATAAAAAATAAAAAAACACCCTTCTCCTCTATGCTCAACTGTCTTCTCTTCAAAAAGCCAGACAGACAGAAATTCCCAAAAGACCGCAGATCCAATCCATGCTTTGAGGCTACCCCCACCATCCCTAAACTCTCTTCCTTCCAAAGCCTCCTAAAGCAACCTCATTTTAATCCATTCTGTTTTTGATCCTCTGCCTCACAAGGTCAAGCCGGAATCCTATCCAAACACCAACAGCACAATCTTCTCTGTAATAACAGCATACACAGAATTGTTCACAAACTAGAAAATGATGACCTCTTTACTCAGGAACATTTCCTGTTCGGCCCCAAACAGAGACACTTCACTGACCTGCTGAATGTGACCAGGTTTTCAAGAGTGTAATCAAACAGGCAGCTTCAGTGGAGAGGTAACTGAAAAATGAGCAAACATAGGTCCCTACAGCCTAAGAGGCATAGTAGCAATGTCCAGTGTGGGTGGAGGATCCTTGAGTACAAGGCTTTTATGTCCTTATCAGACTCGTGTGACCACTACTCACATCCGGCTCAATGTGCCATACAGCCAGTAATTTAGAGCAGGATGTTTTTGCCCATAATGGAAGGTGAGAACAGCATGGGTATGAATAATTGCACCCAATAATTGCCAGTGGGAAGTAATTGCTGTAGTTATTATACAGTTTTATTTAGTAGACTACAGCAAAAGACAAACAGCTAAATAATGCATGTGAGCACAAAAAAAAGGTCAGAAAAACACCTTAATGTAATAGCGCAATTCCATATCACAGTCAGCATGAAACATCAAGAGTGAAATCAGCTAGCACAGCTGTACACTCATGTGGACGCTAAACTAGAATGCTGTTGGCAGCAGTGGATAGAAGAAGGCACACACCAGCGACATTAAGGATCTGGGAGACCTACACGAACCACGGAGATAGAAAACTGCCCAATTGTCTAACATGCGCGGAATGACCCAACAGGCACAACTGCAGACATTTAGCGAGCAGTGATGACCTCCATGAGTCATCCTAGTGCTAGCAACATTGGCAGATGGCAGCTAGACACAGACCGTTACGACAGCCTCCCTTAACACCACATCAACGTCACCAAAGACTGCAGTGGTGTCCTGCCAGACCGTCATGGACTTAGAATGACAGCGGGTCATCTTCAGTGACGAGTTTCGCTTTTTCTCTTGGTGGAAACGGTCAATGAATCCGTATGTGGAGGCACCGTGGTCAGTGCCAAGATGAACGGTTCGTTGCCATGCATGTCCAGAAGACCTGGGGTCACTCCACCTCCACCCCTACCGCAAAAACGGCAGGAAGTGTGCGAGAATACTCAAGCGGCATGGGATGGATTATCACAGGACACCATTACGAACCTCTACAACTCCATGCCAAGACTTCTGGCATGTTCCGTTAGAAAAGACAGTGTCGCAAAGCCATTCTGAGAGACACTACTTGTGTGTGTAGAGCTCAATAAATATTGCCCCAATAAGTCTAAATTCTTCACCATGTATTTTGCTCTGGTAACCATTATCTTCCTTCCCAATAGCACTGTAACCTGACACTTCCGTGTGGGTGCAACTATTCTTTGCTATTCTACGCATGGAAACAAGAACTGCAAACTTCATGTATCGTGTTACTAGAACCGAACACCGCAAATCAAAACACTACATCAGCATACAAAAGCCACAGGCTGCAGAATTCCTGTACAACACTGGAGTCAGCAAGTTGTAAAAGCTGTTCTCATTCAAAATATTCCACTAAGGCTTACAAACAATACTGATCAAGCCAGAGTCTACCCTTACGTTAAATTTCTAGTCAAAACAGCACTGAGGACTAAAACTAAAAAGGTATTCATTTTTTTTTTCAGGGTCAGACTAATAGCAAGAACATTTAACTGATAGCCCAAAAGCCCAACACTGAAATTCATCACTTTTTCAATTGCTCCTTTGATTCTGGTTTTGTACACCATATGTCCAAATTTATTAAGTGTTTAAGACCCATGAGTGGATATCACCACATGGGACACTTAATTGCAAATGTTCTTGTAATAGATATTCTTCTATGATTTATCCAGTTTGCTAGAACACAACTAGCTTAACTCTGATCATATACACAAAGACAAAACAAAACAAAACACTCAAGCTCACTGCTTAGATGTGGTCTTCAACAAAGGGGCGTTTTTAATGTGGTCTCATGCATCGTTTGCAATTGAGACGACACTCCGTAAAAAGCACATGAATGCACAAAGAAGCACGAACCTCCCTCCACCAACCTTGTAAAGACACTAGTTACTACTACCACCACCACCACCACCACCTGTTTTACAACAGTAATATTCAGACCAATTAGTACTCTCAATGGAAAAAGCACTCCCAAAATAAGACTCACCATCCATCCAATAAATACCCACACACCATATTTAGGAAGTCATGAGTTAAGGCTCCCATCATAGACACTGCTTACACACTTTCAGTTGGAAGTTTCTCTACAATTCATTTTACATACACAAATTCTAAGCTAGATTTTACTTAGTTACACCATGTGTGGCTGACAGTACTTGCAAAAGGCTGCATGTGCGTCCGGAAAGTATCCATTACAAGTGAATATCTGCCATCTGCTGGTGAAGTTGTGCATCACTCAGTCAATAAATAAATAAAGCAGCTTTAATATATACACAGTTTTATTTCAGAACATAATACATTGAAAGACATACAAAAAAAAAAACAAAAAAAAAAAACTGCTACTGACAAGTCAGGAGGCTCTTGGCAACCCCTATAAAGTGAGCAAACACAATAACAGTAAGTCAACACTTACATTTAACCCACCAGCAGTGCAATGGAAAATACATACCCAGCATGCCACTCTGCCATCACTATGCCTCAGGGGTAACTCCCTGCAATAAAACATTCCAAAATTAAAACCAATTGGTTTAGTAACTGCTTTCACAATAAGTCACTTTACTCCATGCACGTAGTATACCACAGACTGTACTTGAGCAACCTCCTCCAAAATGCAGATGGTGAGAAACCCATACCGTCTCCAAATCTTTGATCACAACGACACCCTTCTCCACTTCAATGTCACTCTCCGTGTCATTGTGTGACCTGTACTCCTCACTGTCCGTCTCAATTGCACTGGGCTGCAAGGACAAAGAAATCTGCATAAACCTCAAGCAAAACTTTGGGTTTACAAGCCTTCAAGCACTGTTCAGTTGCCATCAGTGACAGCAAAACATAAGGG
>CM067489.1:19442248-19497647 GCA_034552555.1 Semaprochilodus insignis | reverse complement strand
GGTGGGATATAAAAATAAAATTGCCAGATGGCATCAATCTCCAAACGTGTGGGTTTTTTTTTTTTTTTTTTTTTTTTAAAAGAACTTCAGGCTTGTTCAATTCTTAAGAGATGCATTTCGTTTGTGACTAGGCTACTGTGCCAACAGCTGCTCTACTTCCGTTTTTGTATAGAGTATTTAACAGTGAATGTGGAAGGAATGAGACTACAAGGACGTAATTCATTGTAAAATAAGAGGAATCCAAGTACAACACTGTCAAGTTTTATGTACATAGGCCAGGTCTTCATTTGTGAACCTGGTAGGTATTTCAAAAGGGCCTAGATACTGCATGCAAAAGACAGCACGGACATCATATGGACTACTCCTTACTTTTAGCTTTAGGTACTAGCTTTAAGAAATACAGTTGGCAAAGATGATTAAAAGGCGTTAGCATACTTCATAATCTGGATCACCAGCATGGTCCTCATCAGTCAGCTCCTGAGTTAGCGCCTCCACCCAGGACTGCTGCTCAGGCTCATAATCTTCATCCATGTCATCCTGCTTCCGCTTACTGCCTTTCCCACAGGGCTTAGTGGGAGAGCAGCGCACCTCTACAAGAAGGTCAACATAATTAGTCAAGCCATCACACCGTTATTCTGCTATTCCTATGACAAGGCAATTTGTACAAAAACCTTGCAGGCTGCATATGGAAGCAAATCTCAAAAACACCCAATGCACCATGGAATGGTATGAATTAACTACCTCAAGACACAGCAACTTTCTAATGACACTGGAGCTGGGAGGCAGAGGTGCCAGAGTACACCAACGGTGCTAACCATTTACAAATGCTGGTTTGCATCATGAGATCATAATGCATTATTACACTCCTATAAAGAAATGCAAAAACACTCAAGCAGGACACATTTGAGGGTCAAGAGCACACCTGGAGACACAGAACAGCCAATGCTAGTGCAAATAGGGTAGCCCAGCAGCCCCTGGACCCTGCGGGGCAAGATAGCCAGCAGAAGACGCGAGGCCCACCGCAGGCGCTTCCGGCCTGTCCTGCACTGCCGTCCAGCTGGAGAACTTCCTGCCTCTGGATGAGAGAGGAGGGGCTTTCTGGGAGAGGAGAACCCAAACAGCCACCACAAGCCACGAAAACCACGTACCTGAAGTTGCATCACCAACAGAAGATGACACAGGCATTCATTTAGCACATTTTAATATTGGAGATGCAAGATATTGACCCAATCCCCTTCACAAAAATACAAGTCCAACAACTAAACAACTTCATTTGTTTTACTTTACTCTAAATAAAGCAGAAGATTAGAGTTCAGACTCAAGACAGGCCTGACTTAACACCATAGCTAACAGGCAAAGTCTTCAGGAGAAAATACCAGACTCTGCAGAACTGACACCTACAGTGCAGAGTGAGGTTTTGTATAGTTGACCCAACACCACTCATTGAATTTATACTACAAGTAGCTTCATATTTATTCACAATCACAGTCTGGATCCTCAAATCAGTAGCCTAGAGAGTCCACATTTTACCATGTCCAAAATTTCTTCACTAGAGGACAAGGATTTAACATACTGAAATTAAAGGGTAACAAATCTATCTGCATGACCAGGCCTAGTACACCTACAAGGCCCTAGCAGGCCTAAAGCCACCAGACCAAAAACACCCTTCAGAAGAAGTAGTCCCTGGAACAGAAAGACTACTGACACAGTTTACATCCTGAAAAGGACAGTCAGATCTGAAACCACTCGCCAGCAACTCACCACAAAGCTGACTGGCCAAAACTGTGAAATTCGACAGAAGACGGATCCGAGAATACCGCCTCTCTTCGAAACCGCGTCCCGCTGCTGAAAGAACAGGTACAGACTGGATTACAGCACACAGATCAAGCCTGTCCAGCAGCTACGCGGCGCTGTAGTTAACCTAAGCTTGGTAAAGCTATAGCTGGCTAGCCACTGAGCTGTAGCTTACCGGTGCAATTAAGCACTAAGCTAACCAACCAGCGCAACTTCCAGCTCTTTCGCCACAAACTAGTGAAACAACACGAATTAAAGCAGTTATCGAGACGCAACACTGAAGGGGAACAAACTTGCCTGTTGACCCTCAACGCTCTTAGCCTCAGTGTTGACGCTGCACTGGGAGGCCATTGTGTGCTCGCTACCTTCACACAGGTGCTGCTCTGGCGCTTCACATGTAGCGTTGAGACGGTGGCACTGAACCAATCAGAAACACCGGCGCGCTAGCCAATCAGTCACGACCAATCACGAACGTCGGCGCTACGCGTACTACGCAAATGCTGGCTCTCGGCCAACGAAAGACCGAACTGCGCCATTTCCCGTCGTTAATTAATCACAACAGCGAGCCAATCATTTCAGCTCAGAACACCAGCAGTCCCGGAAATTGCGTAAGGTGCGCTCCTTTTGCACGTGCCGGGCTCGCCGCTTATCGCATGCGAAAAATGAATACTTTCTTCATAATACATGCTAACTAATAACTGTAGATATACAGGAGAAATACAAACTATCAACAACTAAATTATCTCTTTGTATTAAGTAAATAAATCAGGAGTAACAACTTACATTGTGCTTTATACACTGCTCAAAAAAAATTTAAGGAACACTTTGAAAACACATCAGATCTCAATAGGAAAAAAATCATGCAGAATATCTTTCCTCATATGGACTGGGTAATGTGTTAGCAACGAAAGGATGCCACATTGTTTGATGGAAATGAAAATGATTACCCTACAGAGGGCTGAATTCAAAGACACCCTGAAAATGAAAGTGAAAAAATGATGCAGCAGGCTAGTCCATTTAACCGAAATTCCATTGCAGCAACTCAAAATGGTACTCATTAGTTTGTATGGCCTCCACATGCTTGTATGCATGCCTGACAACGTCGGGGCATGCTCCTAATGAGACGACGGATAGTGTCTTGTGGGATCTCCTCCCAGATCTGGACCAGGGCATTACTGAGCTCCTGGACAGTCTGAAGTGCAACCTGGTGGCGTCGGATGGACCGAAACATAATGTCCCAGAGGTGTTCTATTGGATTTAGGTCAGGCGAGCAGCGTAGGGTCCGACAATGGGTCCAAGGATTTCATCCCGATACCTAATAGCAGTCAGGGTGCCATTGTCTAGCCTGCAGAGGTCTGTGCGTCATTCCAGGGATATGCCTCCCCAGACCATCACTGACCCACCACCAAACCGGTCATGCTGAATGATTTTGCAGGCGGCATAACATTGTCATTGACAGTTTTGGTCAGACACATTCTCAGCAGTGGCCTGCTGGAGTTCATTTTGTAGGGCTCTGGCAGTGCTCGTCCTGTTCCTCCTTGCACAAAGGAGCAGATACCGGTCCTGCTGAGGGGTTAAGGACCTTCTATGGCCTTGTCCAGCTCTCCTAGAGTAACTCCCTGTCTCCTGGAATCTTCACCATACTCTTAAGACTGTTCTGGGAGACACAGCAAACCTTCTGGCAGTGGCACGTATTGATGTGCCATCCTTCAGGAGTTGGACTACCTGTGCAACCTCTGTAGGGTCCAGGTACTGCACCATGGTACTAGTAGTGATGCTGACCCAAGCCAACTGCAAAACTAGTGAAAAATCAGTCGGAAAAGATGAGGAGGGACAAAATGTCAATGACCCCCACCTTTTAAACCATTCCTGTCCTGGGGTAATCTCATTGTTGCTCCTCTAGTGCACCTGTTGTTAATTTCATTAACACCAAAGCAGCTGAAACTGATTAACAACCCCCCTACTAATTAACTCACCAGTTCAATATCCCAGAAGTTGAAATGAGTTGATGCTATACTCTGATTAAAAAGTGTTCCCTTTATTGTTTTGAGCAGTGTATGTGTAATGTTGTTAGTATGTATTCTGGAGTTGGAGTTGTTGATATCTTGAATACTGCAGGACTAGCTAGCAGACAAAAACCCCTCGACCAAGAAGAAGAAGAGGAAGAAGAAGAAGAAGAAGAATATAAATCGGATAACAATATGTTGCACATTGCAAGTTGTAAAGTTTGTTTAACAGGGAATTTCAATATTGTCTCCAAATTTCTAAATAATTCAGTCCTGGAGAGGAACACAGATTGGAGCAAGTCAACTGGAGTAGTTTGATGTGAAACAGTTCATTGCAGGGAAACCTACAGACCCAGATTTCTTCACAGTGGTGGTCATGATGTCTACAACACACATATAGCCATTTTATTTCTTATTTACAACCACCAGTGAAATACACATGTCTTCTGAGTAATGTTGATGTAATGTTGATGATGGTTCAGTTATAAATCTGAAATAACAGGTAACCTGGTACACTGTAAGAAACATGATGCAAAATTTTAACTTTAAAAAGTAAGTCAACTTAATATTGAATTCATTAACCATGTAACATTTCATAAACAGATGAACAGTCTGTGTTTTACATTTGGTAACTTATTATTTAAAGTTCAGTTAACTCACCTTTTCAGGTAAACCTGGTTACTTACTCGATGCCACACCTTACCATATCTTGAAACCCCAATGGGTGAAAAAGCTTTGTGGAACTGTGTGAGGGAAAGAGTCTCAGCTACAGAGTCTCAGCTACTGGAGTAACTGAGTTTAAAACCCGGCAAAACCCTGCATTGTTTACTGAGATGCAGAACCACTAAAGGCACTTAAGAAAGCTTTCAGCTAAACTAAGATGTCTGAGTTGGATGAACTCTAATATCCTCAAATTGAGTTAACTCAAGAAACGTTGTGCAACAAGTCATTGTCATTTAAAGAGCTGACTTTTCACTTTTTCCAGTATGATAATAATGAATAATATAATCGGATGCAAAAACTACGAGAGACCATGAGTTAGTCATAATTTACTAGACTGGACTGTTACCGAGATTAGGACTTAATTTTCATGTGATCTTCAGATAACAATAGTATCTTAAGTATTTTTATATATTGTTTGTCTTATCCTAAGACAAGTTGTGATTGGTTATGTTGTGAACGTTGGTTATCTTGAGATTGCTAGAAAAAAGTTGTGATCTAGAGAAAAAACAAACGTTATCTTCTTGAGAAGTTCTAATTTTGAGAAAACAACTTTTGTTATCTTGAGATTATGATCTCAACGGTCCAGATAACAGTCCAAAAAAGTATAACGGCCTCATGGGCTCTCTGGATTTCTGTAAAAAAAAAAAAAATAATAATAAAATAAAATGTAAAAAACGCAAATTTGTTATTCTACATTACTTCAACATATTCTGTGAAAAAATCTTAAACCAACAAAAATCTGTTTACATTCACTGGTATTAATACTTAAAGCATCCATTTAAAACTATATAGTTTGTTTTTGATGTTGTTTGTTTGTTTCGTGAATGAAACAGCTGGACGGAAGCTTTGCCTTGTATGAATCATCAGGTGTTTATGAGAGAGCCCATTGCTTACGCATCTCCTATGCTCCGTGATCCAGTAGACACACTTGGTCCGGCTTCCGCCGAGGCGCGCACGCCCACCGTCTAGACTCTCGTGCGTAAGACAGTGGAGGGTCGTGTAGGAGCGTATATAAAACACGGCGGGGGTCTTTCATTTAGTCATCATCACTAAAGCGCCGGGAAAACATGAACAAGCCCGTCTCGCGCACTATCAGCGTCGGCTGTTCTCCGCTCAGTCGCTCTGCCGAGAGCGCGCGCACACCGCCCAGCGGCTTTGAGTTCGTGCGCCGTCACAGCGCTGCGGGATTGCGCGCGCTCGCGTGGACCGCGCCCAGTGCCTTCTCGTGCTCTGTGGGCTCGGAGGGCCGTGCTAGTCGGGACAGCCTGCGGGGTATCGTAGTGACCCCAGACAGCATCCCACAGTTTACCATCCCCAGGCTAGCTGTGGAGGACTCACACAGGTGCAAGGAGCGGCGGGACGGAGCCTGGAGCAGCACCGACGAACTGACTGGGTCACCTCATCCACATTCGCCGACTTCACTTTCTTCATCCGCCTCGTCTTCATCATCACCCTTCAACTTGTCTCCGGCACTTGGACGCAAGGCACACAGGAGTGTCTCGGACCCTGACACCATCAGGAGGACGTCTCTGCGCCGTGAGAGCTCCATCCCTTGTCCTCTGCTGGTAGGCGAACACTGCCATGATCCCACTACCAGGGCAGCGCTCTCCTTACCCCACCTGCCCAAAGTCACCACCCCCTATGGCTTCATCACCCTCAGCCAGAGTCCTCAGATGGCCAATGAGGAGGAGCTGTTCTTTCAGGCAGGACACCGCCGCTGGGCCAAGGATGAGGGGAACACGACCCTGAGGAACCCAAACCTGGAGGCCAGAAGGAATTCCTCAGGCAAGACGCTCCCCATTCACGTCTACGCAAACGTCCCCAAGAAGCAGTCCTCAGCCAAAGGAGGCAACAGCTGGGACACCATAGGACATTCAAGATCTTCTCTGTGTACCGGAACACAGATGCCAGTTAGCAGACCAAAGCGCAGCCTCTGGGGTGTCCTGCGTAAACATCTAACCAGCCAGAAGGACACCAAATGGGAAGGGTCCATCTGATCATACAGCAAAATGAACAATAACCTTTTAAGAATGATTCTATTTTTGTAACAATGATTTGTTCACTGTGCCTTGCTCATATCACTGTGTTACTATTACGATATAATTGTACTAAAACTTGCTGTGCGGTCTAAGTATGTTTCTCATGCATCATAATGTATAATAATAACTCGGTTGTTATGGATTTTACCTTCCTCTTTCTTATTCCTTCTGTGCCCATGGCACCAATAAAAGGGTAGTAAAATAAACTGCAGTGAGAGGCTTGCCTTAATTTAGTCGTGGAGATGCAGTTTAAGACAACATGGAATCCAATAAATGAATCAATAGGTTCTAAGCAATGATTCATAAAAGGGGTTTTATACTACATTACACAAACATTAAGATGCTAGATTGTGAAAAGGAAACAAGACTTTCCAAAACTGGAGCTCAGAAAAGTTTGAAAGGCTACAGAAAAAACTGAGACTGCAACAAGCATGCAAGACCTGGCAACCCAATACACCTATCACCATAAACCGAACATTTATCTTTGATAGAGAGAGAGAGAGAGAGAGAGAGAGAGAGAGAGAGAGAAGAAAATCTAGCTCCACTATTACTTCAGACCTGGAAAACTCCACAGGTGCTTCTGTGCATCCTTCAACTGTGTAAAGACAACTGGGGGTGAAAGGATGTGTAGATGACAAGAAGTTGTAACTAAGACAGCGAAATTTGCTAAGAAGCTGCTGGTGTTCTTGGAACATTATACGGACCACCAGATCTCAGTCCAGACCTCAGTACTGTTCAATGTGTTTGGAGCACCAAAAGCACAAAACACAACCAGTTTCTGAGGTGTAGATTACTGCAAAAACTGAAAGCAAGCCTATGTGATTTCCTGTTTAATGCTGTGTTTGGTTTCTGTGTTTTTTTCCTAACGCTGAAACATTAATAACTTACACCTAAAGTTGCAGTACACAGTTCTAAAGAACGGATGTTGATATTTAAACTCAACAGCAAAACAAATGCACCCCTTCCTTCAGTGCTTAATCACACATATTCCCAAAGGAAATTTGGGAAAAAGGCTAGTAGCTTGTTTTTGGGCATAAACCCTTCACAAAAGCTTTTTGTCCGTCGTATGAACAAATACCATTAGAACATTAGAGCAAACAATCACACAGTAGGCAATATAGCTAACGTTAGTTGACTGTGGGCTAGCAAACTGTCACTGCTGCAATGCTAACTAGTTGCTATCACAAACATGAGCAAACACGACAAAACAGTACTGACCTACTGATCCTGTAAAACAGCCAAAAATAAGTTCATGTTACCCACATATCAAACAGAAGCAGAGCAACCTCATCAGCCCCTCTCATGCCTTTCCACTCCCCATGAAGTTGTATATAGCTTCTTTTTTAAGTTTTCCAGTTCCATCTTAAGTAATGCCACATGTAGGTGCCTCCGGTGCCACAGCGGTAATGCTGTAGTATTAAGGTGGAATGGGAATATGCAAGTAGGAAGCCAACTTCAACCATGTCAACTCGTGGGGGTCTCTCCAGCACTGAAATGCCTCACAATCAGTTCTCAGAGCTCTGTCCAGTGTTGAAACGTCTGATTTGTTCTTTAGAACTTCAGCCCAGAGCTTCTTTCATTCCCACCATGTCCTATGCGTGAGCCCAATGTCCCCTGTTGCTGATTGGCTGGCAGAGTGTTGTGTGACTCTACTCCAGCCACTTTATTTATTTCCCATTTTCCGAGCCTGGGCTGTGTACCAGCACTGGACTTCTTCCTGCATGTACAAAGACTGTGAGGAGATATTTGCTGAAATTTACCAAAAAAAAGTGTATTAAATTAAAATCATATACCTTCAAAGGCAAGATTGATTGGAAATTAAATGAAGGATGGTCTCTGCCTTTTTCACTCATTTGTAAGTCATTTACCTGTGTCTAATACTGTGTGTGCAAGTTCGGACCATGACTTTATGTGGTGGTAGCATAAGGGAATACTGACTGAGGAAGGTAGTGTACTCTTGGCAGAACAGCTGGGCAGTTTCTGCCTGAAGCTAGAAAGCTGGACTACCCTTGTTACTGTACTGTGACTGTCATTGGACTAGAGGAACAGGGAGGAAGTGGTGTGGTGGCGTGGACTGTACGAACTTCATCATGAGAAACTGAAAGGAAAGGATGTGAATCTATGGACCACTAGTGTGGAAGGAGCCAGGGGTTTCAAGTATGTACCTCGCCCCAAACTTCCATAACTCCATAATATTGTGCGCAGATAGTTAAAAGCAGAATCAAGTATTTATCATAGCTTTATTGAATTTGTTATTTGTTGTCTAAAGAGTATTTGCAGCCGGAAGGAAGTGTCTAATTGAAATGCTATTTGGAAGAAAGATAAAGGTTACCAGGAAAAATACATGATGATAAATTTAGACTGATATGGGCAATATTTATTGAGCTACACATACAAAAGTAGTGTCTCTCAGTATGGCGTCAGGCCGACATGCTTGCTAATGCAATATAATAATCGATCCTATGCAACTTGAATATTCTCACACAGTTCCTACAGATTTTGTGGTAGGGGTAGAGGTGGAGGTCATCTCCCCCAAGACAAAAGCAGGACTCATTACTGAAGAGCAACGCTCTGCATGCATGTAGTCCTGCGTCGTACAACTGTTTGCCAGTGGTGCTGGTACTAACAGGATGACATACTGAATGTCCCCTATCGTGGCTGTTGGATCACCCTGTGCATGTTGGACAATCTGTTGGTTCTCTCTCTCTGTGGTTCATGTAGGTCTCCCAGATCCTTCATGTCTTCACAGAATCCAGTAGAGACAGGTCAGAGTTTAACTCCCAAGCTTCAGTTACTTTATTATGCGTACATGTAGGATAATTCAGAAACTGCTAAGTGCCTTATTGTACACTGAATCAGTTGGTGTGAGCTCTGAAAAATGTAGGACAGAGAGCAACAGTTTTAGTTTAAGAGTGTGTAGACCTTGGCTGGTTTCTCCTACATCCATTAATGATACCCGCTCATGTGGTTTGAATAGGGCTGCTGACGTGAGCATGCATGTGTGAGTCAGGGATGCCCTGTGTGGGGAGTAGGTGAAGGATCTATCCACAAACCCTTAAAGGCCTAATGAGGGTCCACTTCATAGCTCTTCAGTGCTCCCACTGTCTCTTTCCCACTCTCTTCTTTTCATTTTGATGCGTCATTGAAAGCGGCATGCTGAATTCACCAAGATACGACCCTCCCAGCACTTAGGCCAGTATCAAAAAAGCCCAGAGCAAGTGTTTAGCTTTTGATCTACACCCCATACTTGATATGACAGACATTCAAATGATAATGTTTGCATCATTTTCTAAAAGTCTTGCTTAACTATAGATAAAGCATGTAAAATGCAAAGCTGGCTGATTCTGCTTTTGTACTGGATACAGTTCCTGGCCACTTTATTAGACACCTCCAACTAAATTAGGCAAGGGGATTCAAGATGCAAAATACAAAGGGCTCCCGGGGCTGCGGGACCCCTAGTTAACCTGCCGGACCCTGCGAATGACTCAAAATCCAAATTCTTTGGTGTCCCTGAAAATAAACTTATTTTGAAGCTACGCTGTTTGTCAGAGTAAAACAGACACTCAAATATAAATCCAGGTAAAGGTCACTGTTTAGCTGCTTCACACCATCTGTAAGCTTCTGTCTTTGGTGTTTTTAACTAACTAGAGGTGTAGCACTGGTCTGCTTCAGGGTGGCGCTGTAGCAAATTGGTTCACCCAGTTGGTTCTTTAAAGCCAATTATAACAGTGCCTGGGATACCTCTGAAAAACTTTACAATATGCTGTTCAGAAGAGAAGATGTGTAAGATCTCGGTTTATGTGAGAAAACAGCATTTCCAGAGGAAGAATTGTTAATCAATCATTTTGTTGCCATTGAAGTGCTGCTATGGCAAGCGAGCACCGGAGAAGCCAGCCAACATGAGACCCCCCGAATACCAGGGGGTACTTCGCACAATGGGGAGGCTGGTAAATTATGCAACAACAGATGGACTGTAGTCATTTGCTTATGAACCCACAAAGTGCACCTATTGTGCTTCTGATAAAATGACCAACTAATGTTGGTATAAGGAACAGACAGAGAGCCATTAGAATACCATCATGAACCATCAGAATAGCTTCAAACCACCTTGGCACATATGTGTTTGGAACTGTACTGCAGGGCTTGAAAATGGGTCCTCAGTTGGTGGTTGGATGATGTTAGCGGAGAGCACTGCCTGACATGTTGGTTCAAACTCTCCCATGGGTGCTCAACAACCTGGCTAGAAAGCCATAGCATACAGGCCCCTGGTAAACATGAGCAAGACAGACTGTAAAAAGGCATTCTTTATTGCTCATCCTTTTGAACATTCATTCAAATTATTAATAAAAACCTAACCTTTATCTGAAGTACAATGATTGAAAGAAAAAATCTAAATCTTATTATCAAATTGTGTTTTTATTTTAAACCTATGTGTGTTGACCCACCCCATGATGTAATACTTAGTCAAGCCTCCCTGTGCAAAGATAACAGCTCTGAGTCTTCTCCTACATTGCTGAAAGAAACTAGAGATAACAAGGCAACCAATCTGAGAACATCTCCATTTCTCCATACAGAATCACTCCACATCTCTTTAGGGTCAACACTTTTTGACTCTCCATCTTTCTGTCAGGGTCAGAAAACAAATCCCCAGGTTTTCTAAGGGGTCCAAAGGCTCGGATAACTATGGGATAAGGCTGAGATAACTATGACAAAACCTTGATTTTGTGATCAGTGGCCACTATTCTGAGGTGTGTTTTGGATCATTTTCATACAGAAAGACCCAACCGTGTCCCAGCAAAGGGGTCATAGAATGTATTTACATTGACATGCTTGAATAACAAGAGTTCAGTACATAGTACTGACATACCATGACCCTCAAACCCTGCCATGTAACAGTCCTAGCTCCACCCAAAATGATGCCCCCAAAATTTATATATACCAGCTCACACTCCAGCCAAACAACAACAATGGATCAACAAGAATGGCATATTATGCATGCAGAAGTCTACCTTTCCAGGCTGTGACGGAGATGTTGGCACTTTTCATGCCATTTCCTATTATCTCCCAGACGGCATGAATGATGTTTATTTTCTAATAGGCTTCCTATTCACCTGCTTCTTAATTGAATGTTCCAAGCCACCTTAAATGCTACAGCTTGTGCAGGAGCTGGCAGATTGTGCAGAAATATAATTTCCAGGCTGAGAAGGGGATGTGGGCATTTGTCATACCCTGGTTAATGTTCATCTTTAAACAAGCCTTAAACAAGTTCCACCAGAACTGCAGTACCATTTAAGGTGGAAAAGAAAATTAGCAAAACAAGCTGGTGAACAGGAAGTCAGAATAAACTGTCTAAGAAGAAAAGAAGACCCACAGCGTCACAGAACCACAACCATACTTCATTGTGAAAAGTAGGTACTTTTCTGCTTGAGTGTTCTTTGTGTGTACACCAAATCCACCTCTGGTGTTTGTTGCTTCTATTTTGGTCTCACCTGACCAAAGAAAACAGTCCCACTGAACGTTTCTGGTAAATTGTAGGGGCCTGAGTTTGTTAGCAGCAGGGGATTTCTTTTGGCACCCCACCCAAACAACTTGTGGTTATGGGGGGTGGTGTCTTGTTGTAGTCTGGGAGATAACCCCCAAGACCTAACAATGATCGGCAATTTCCCCTCTATGACCTATGGAGATTCTTTTGCTACTTGAACCATCCTCATCACTGTGCATCGGGTCATTATGGTGAAACAGCAAAACAGGAACTAAAAGCTGACCGTTAGTCAGTTCCTCATAACACAGGTGAACTTTAAAACATACTGTATCAATGAGAATATACTCATGTTAAACTTAAATCTTTTAGGAGTGCCCACATTTGTAGCACAAAAATATTTCATGAAAAGATTTGGGTTTTTGCATATTTTCAATGACAGATGAAACAGATAAACAATAGGTCATATTTTCATGTTTAACAGGGGTGCCGATATTTGTGGAGGGCACTGTATGTGTGATGATACCTGACAGATCACCAAGAATGCTTTTGAGTACTACACTCCAATATGCTATTTAAATGGAGCAGTGTGTGTATCCTTACTCTTCTTCTGGGGCTGGCGCTATGATGATTTTGGAAGAGCGGTGACAGCACCTAAAAGCTAATATATGAAGAAGTACAAAGCTAATACAAAGCTGAATATAGACTTATTGTATTTATTATGGTTTACGTATCCGTAATGGAATGATGTAAACCATCTTGTTTTGGTTTCCATCCAAGCTCAACAGGGAAGGTATAAATGTATAAAACAGGACATGGGGGGTCCTTTAGCTGACTTGTGTGTGTGTGACTGTCTGCGGCCTTGTGTCTTGCAGATGAATCTACTAAAGTTAGCATGCTAACCAGCTAACCCCGGCCCGTCCCTTGTGATACCACATTTTACCTCAAGAGTATATCGTGAGTCACTGTAGCATAAAGTCAAATCAGTCAAACATGAGAGAATGAAGATGTAGTGCTGCTGACAGTGCATTCTAATCCCTTGTAAGCAATGTTGAAGGTCCTACTCTGGGTTAGATCATTTAAGGACCAGTAGCTAATGAACAGAAGAATAGTTGCTACATTGACTGAAGCTCTTGGCAAGAAACCACATTCAGCAGTAAACAAAAGAACTGATATTAACAGCAGCACAACAAGAAGTGTTGGTGGCATTAAATAAAGAGTTGCTTTGAATAAAGGGATAAAGTTTGATGGTGAACTTCAAGTAGGATGTCCCTGTGTGTGCACGTTTTAAACTACAACAGCATGAAAGTTTTTGTTTTGCCCTTAAGGCACCTCCATCCATTCTGAGTATATGAGAAGGTGTGCATGCAAGACCTATTTATTGTTCTGGATATGCTGAACAAAATAAAACTCTATCGTTCTATAGACAACTGATGATTTCTCTTGACTATCATGAATCATTTGAGTCACACTGACATCAGCGACAGGCCAGTAAGATGTGTGGGAGACAACAGGGCAGCCTGATTAATTCTCCTCTGAATGCAGGCAGCCTCTTCAGCACCCAGCTAATTACACAGGTACGCACTCCATCTTCTGAAGATCTCACTGATCCAGTCCCATGACGTGAGTCTCACACACTTCAGTAATGTTTGCTTCTAGATGAGCCAGTGTGGGGGTGATTGCTTGTACTGACGACACTAACACTGTCATTCAAAAGTTTGGAATCACTTATGGAAGCTCACTTATGGAATCACTTCTGTAAAAAAACTGGAAAAAAACAAGCATATCCAGTTTTTTTCCCCAAATTGCTTGGAATAAAATCTCTTTACATTTGCGTACGTTGAAATTAACGAAAGAAAGTTTTTGGCTTCTCCTGTATCTCCCAGACATCTCCCGCTCAAACTGCAATTTTAAAAAACGATTGTATTCAGACAGATTTACAAGGATTATTATGATCTATTTAAACCCAAACAATTATTAGAGATAATAATAAGACAAATACGTACCGATTTGTCATTTATAGACTATTTTCTATTGGGAGGTGCATGTCCCAAACCTTAACCACTATATTTACACATGTGAAAATAATACTTATGCTTTCATTTAACATTTTTAAAAACATATTTTCTAATTTCTTTTTACAGAGAAGAGCTTAATATGAAACAAACTAAAATAAGTATATGGCCAAACAAATCAAAGGGATTTCATTTTTGAAAAATCATTTTTGTTATAATGATTTTTCCTTAATGTTTTTTTTATTATTTTGTTGATAAAATCAGTCTGTCACACGCAATATCAGACATCAGAAGGTATAGATGCTATATTCAGCATTTCAAGGGTTGTTTTTGGAAAATCAAGAAGTAGTTTCAATAACTAGAATGTTATAAGGGTGTTATATAGGATGTTATCAAAATGAATGCCCTCCACACAAAAATGACATTTAGTGAACAAAAAAGTGATTAAATGTAAAATGACGTAAACCAATTGATGCTCCCAGTGCATGTCACTCTACCCACTAACATATAACACTAACCTAACTATCTCAGTATCTGTAATACTGGGCCCAGTAAAGATTTTAGGGGTCCTGGTTGCCGTGGGCCCCCTGCACCATAAGCCCAAATGCCAATGCCTCTCCTGGCTCCCCAGGTGTTAAACCTCTACCAATAACTTGTTAAATGATAAAATATATACTATAAATTGGTCAATTTGTTAACTGAGTTCTGTTTACATTTGGAAATAATTTACATGTAACTCAGTAACAATCAACAATCTGGAGGGAAAAGTCCAATAACAGATTTCATTTCAGTCCAAACTTACATTCATACCTTCACGGTTCACAATTCTATCAAGTGCAAACATTCAGTGTTTGTATATTAAAGTGTCTCTAAAGTCACAAATTAAAACAAACAAAAAATAGTTTAAATAATAAACTGTTAAATACACTCATCATCAATAGAATAGTTGCACCCAGAAAGTGTTGGATTGCAAGGCTATTGGGAAGGAAGATAAAGGTTACCAGGAACAATAAATGATGATACATTTAGACTGATATGGGCAATATTTATTGAGCTACACATACAGAAGTAGTGTCTCTCAGTATGGCTAACGCTACATGCCAGACGTCTCGGCATGGAGTTGTAGAGGTTCCTAATGGTGTCTTGTCATAATCCATCCCATGCAACTTGAAAATTTTCACACAGTTCCTGCAGAATTTGTGGTAGGGGTGGAGCTGGAGGTCTCTACTGAAAGCAAAAGCAGGACTCGTCACTGAAGATGACCCACTGCCATTCTGAGTCACTTCATGACAGTCTGGCATGACACCATTGCAATCTTGGGTGATGCTGACATAGTGTTAAGGGCAGCTGTGGTAACAGCAGTACATGTAGTGCTGCGTCCTAGTAGTATCCGCACAACCAGTATGGCACGCAATACCTCAATGAGACCATCCCTCTTCTCAAAGCCCTATGATGTAGCCCTTCTAGAACTCCTCCAACTGCTCAAATTGCTTTCAAACTCTTCTCTGAGGTATTCTTCGCTTGCAAAGGATGCTACCAACACAACAACATGAGTTAGAATGGAAAGCATGCGCAACAGGACGACCCTATATAATCAGTCAGGCACAGCAATAAGGCCCGTCCTTGCTTGCGTCACATGTTCAGCCAGGCCTGAAACTTTAATCATTCGTATGTCTCACAATGTCAAACCTACCCACCAAGTTTCATTCCAGTCAGTTGATTCCTTCTGGATGCAGTTATTTCTTTTGAAGAGTGTATGTTATGTATTATTGTCATGCTCACAAAACATCTAAAAGTGGCACAGTAGCACCCCCAAACCTCAACCCTCATTAGAATGCAATATATGCTAATTGTAAATGCCCTTTTTCTAAACCCCACCCCTTCCTCCCATTGTCCTGCACACTCTATGTTTGAACAGATCAGCAGAAACAAAAACTAACCCCCACTTTAGTAATCAGAAAGATTTTACTGTTATCAAACAACAATCATTTCACTTTAAAATGTGCATCAATGCAGCAGAAGTTTACTAGTGGTTTAGCCTTCATGCTAATCTAACGTTAGCCTCTTGTTCTACTGAATTTAAAGGACCTTAGACTAACAGCTCCACACACAGTTCACCTGCTCAGATTTGAGTTTTTGTTCATGAAACATGCATCACTGAGTTTTCATGTTTTCATGAATGTTTAGGCCTTCTCGCAATGCTAACATTAGCTTCTAGTGCCACAAGACCACACCTCATGTTCGACCACAGACGTTGCCGAAGGACGTAATGACAAGTCTACTCTCCCTCTCATCTCAGGTCCTAGTGCTGAACTGTGAGTCACTGGTTTGGCATTCATCAGTGCGGGCTAATGTCACTTCCTGTGGCTCTCAACAGCCTCTTACTTGCTCTCATTAGCATGTTTTAGTTACCTGGATCAGTTCAAACTGTTGTACATGCTGTACAAAACTAAGCAAATACTGAACGTAATGCTCCACACATTTCTGTGTGCTGCTGATCTTAACTTACATCAGAAGTACATCAGAACTAAACATTATGCATTCTGCATGGAATAAAGAGTGGGGCCCGGGACATAACTAAAATATAAATCTTTGTGCATATTTTCTATATGTTAACACACCTAATTTCGTGCATAATTCTATTTATGCTGTCTGTATGATGTGTGTTAACTTATTTGCACTTATGAACAAACCAGGTCAATCGATCAGGGGTGTTAAAACTTTTGCATACAGCTGCACATGCTTTTCTGAAGATGTATGAAAACATGAATATAGGTTTTGACAGGAAGTGAAATGAACAAAGGCTGATCTCTGACTTTTGCAAAACATAGAAGAAAGCACAAAGATAGAGAAGATAATATAAAGCTGTTTGCCAGTCATGCAGCTTCTCTTCATTAATTAGTATTTGCAACATCTAGTGCCTCAAAAGGCGCATGGCCAGACAGCCAGTAGGTTGCATTTTTGAAAAGGCTCTGCACATGATTTTAATTAGAATTATCAGTTATGCAAGCAAAAGTCAGAAGCACTTCAGCGAGAGTTTTGGAGATGTTTTCCGGGTTTCAAAAGTTTGAGGTTAGAGCGAGGAAGAGACGCTCAGTAAGACACAAGTGTTCCGCTTCCAACCTCAGACAGAGATAAAGTGAGATAACAAGTGTGTGAGAGAGTGAGTGAGAGAGAGACAGAGAGGGAGTATGAATTGACGAATGAGAAGTAGAACCCCACAGGAACTGACATTTGGAGAAGTGAGTGCGTTCACACTCAGACATTCTGACGGAGGCTGGCGAACTACTCTGGCTAAAAGTTGTCAGAAATGGACTTCACCCTCCAAGGAGCTACAGCAGACAGGAAGCCCCCTGCACTGCCCATCAAACAGCGCAGGTAAACCAGCGGCATCTTTAACTCTTTGCTGTCCGATGTCACACATATTAGACAATACTACGCAACTACAGGTCTACTGCAAATAGCTTGCAATATAATAGATGGCAACTCAATATGAAAGGTGCAATAACATGCTTAGTCACTTCATTAGCATTAGCATTTGCCATTTGCTTTGAATGGGTGTCAGTATGGTGGTTGTCTAATGATCATTTTGATTATTATTAGACTAATTAGTTCTAATAATGAGTCTTAAAAAGGCCAAGTAATAAGAGACAACTTGGAAAACTTGGGAAAAACTTAAAAACCTTGAAAAATGATAACGTTAATTCATTTAATTTCCACTCAAAATTGCCATTACATGCAAGTTATTCATTTTTTTGTCAAAAAAGCCGAAATCATATATTTCAATAAAAAATAACATGGAAACCTCAACAAACATAGTCATGAATCTAGTTTTTCAGTATGTAGCGCTTCCATTATTGTCAGGAGACTTGATTTCAGAAAAAAATCTGCAGGGATATTTTTCCACATCTCCAGAGTTCAGTCTTAGATGTAGGTTGCATGTTCTGCTAGAGTTTTAGAAGAGTATCTAAGTGAAGTCACACATTGTGTTCAGATTGCCCAACATAACAATGCTCATTTTTTTCTGCAACCAAACTCTCATCTTCCTAAAACATAAATAAGAAGAAAAAAGGAAATAAACAAAATGTTCTAAAAGTTCTAATGGCATCATACATTAAATTAGAGATGGAAGCATGTTAACAACCAAACAGGGCACATTCAATCTCAACCTTGTGCATCATTTTGCCATGGTTTACATGTCCGAAACAGTGTGAAACGGTGTACGGCTGGTTTAAAGGTGCGTTTTCTTTATTATGATGCGTGTATCAGAGATGTTACAAAATCAGCAGTGATGTGCCTTGCCATATTAAAAAGACTGTGCACACAGTAGACTCTATTCACTGCACCTTGGTGTACACAACAACTGAAGACGTTAGGAGTTTCCTGTAAGTATTTTATTGTAAAGTTTTTTAAATCAGCCTCCAAGATTCTTCAGAAAGGATGCCATCCTTCTAATCACATTCAAATCAAACTACACATTAACTAACAATTAAACTAAACAATGTTTTAGAAAATACACCTCAAAATTATGTAGTACAAGTTTGGCAAAATAATTTGTATTAATTTCCTCAGCAAAACAGACAGATTCTGATGACTGACAGTTAGCTGTGCATCTGCAAACACCCACTATTTACTATTTATTGATTACGAAAGCTGAGTCTGATGCTAGAAAGCAAATGTGTTTGCTGGCATTTTCATTTTATCGCTTATTTTATTTTTGGAAAAGTTGATAGAAACATGGCTATTGTTGGGAGGACACAGCTGTAATTTTTAAGACTTGAAGAACGGAGGACTTAAAATGGCAATAGAGTGCACAAGTACAGATATAATACAGGTAAAGATAAACTAAAGATTGACAGATTTGATCTGATTTGATGACGCTTCTGTAGATTTCTTTTAAATTGATGTTTCTGCTTTCTGACACTGGAAACATGAATGACTTGCACATAACAGACGTTTTGACTGGAAACTGAATGAACACAAGGGTGGTCTCTGACCTTCGGAGAGGACTGTGCACAATGGCATACATCGGGCCCTGCTTCTTACTGTAGGGAAAGCAGCAGGAGCTTAAATGGATCAAGTTTAATTGAGTTATCATGATAGGCCTAACACATATCCATCTGAATAACCTGTGTTTGTGCAGGAGTCATTCCTCCAGTTCAAGCTCTGCAGCCGATCTACAGCTGGAGGGGACCCTGAATGCTCCTGGTGCTTCTCCTCTTGCCTCTCCTTTTATTGATGTGTTTGCTGCCCCCACGGACTGTAACGCTGATCAGTGTCCAATCCATCACTGCTATGGTAAGTGAGCACATCTGTAACACACTGAAGCAAATCAAAGAAGGTTCATTTCTTGAAACCAAAACTTGACAGTAGTGTAACTCAGGTGACAAGGTGACGAGGACATGACATAGTTACATGGCCTAGTTTTGTTTGCACCTTTTTGATCCTGCTTCTGTTTTTTTTTACTCATGAAGTGAATAAGGGGAAGTAATATCTGAAACCAAACCTGTGAGCCACCTGACAGCTCAACCGCATTGAGTTTTGTGTGCTAAAAAACGTAAGGAAGCTGCACAAGTTCTCAGCAAATGTCAAAAACATTCCTTTGCATGGTCTGCTAGATCATAGCTGGGTGATGACACAGGGGTGAACCTGTGTTTGCATGCACGAGTGCTGAAGTGCTCGGCTGAAGTAGCAGCTGACATTTAGTTAGTGATATTAGTGTAAAGTAATTGTTACATGTACTGCCGACTTTATAAGGTATTAAGTATCTTGTATCTATCGGGTCTTGTATTTATCAGTTGCACTTCCTATATTTGGGAATTTTGTAGTTGTTGTATTCAATGCAAAGAATGATCCACCAAACAAATGTTACCTACTCATCTTTGATGTACATTGTGCGGTTGTGGTGGTAGGGCTATGAAATTATACAGAGAAACAGGCTGTTGAACTATAAAGTGTACCCACAGCACTGTGCCAAAGTCAGAAGACATTTTTATCTACACACGTCAAGCACCAACACCAGTACACCTACTCATTCATGCAAATGTCTGATCAGCCAATCGTGTTGGCACCAGTGCAGTGCATAAATTCATGCATATACAGGCTAGCAGTTTCAGGTAATGTTCACATCAAGCTGGGAAAAAAACATCAAAATGAGGGTAAAAATGTGGTGTCAGTGACCTTGTTAGTGCTAGATGGGCTGCCTTGAATATTTCTATAACTGTTGGTCTTCTGGGACTTTCACACACAACAGTCCCCAGAGTTTATTCAGAATAGTACAATAAAGGACGGTTCTGCAGACATTAACGCCTTGTTAATGTGAAAGATCAACAGAGAATGGTCAGAATGGTTTGAGCTGACAAAAAAGCTATGGTAACCCAGAAAACCACTCCGTACAACTATGGTGAGCAGAAAAGCATCTCAGAATGCAGAGCACATCAAACCTTGAGGCAGATGGGCTACAACAGCAGAAGACCAAATGGGCTTCCACTTCTGTCAGTCAAGAACAGAAAGTTCTTGAGGATGCAGAAGAAACAGGCTCACCATAACTGGACAGTCGAAGACTGAAAAAACATTGTCTAGTGTGATAACAGATGACAGAGTCAGAATTTCCCGCCATCAGCATATGGACCCAACCTGCCCTGTGTTAATAGTCCAGGTTGGTGGAGGTTGTGTGATGGTGTGGGAAATGGTTTCTTGGCACCAATCAGTCATCGCTTGAATGCCACAACCATTTGAATGTTATCTACTTCCAGCGTGATAATGCACCATGTCACAAAGCAACAGTTTTTCCTGCCAGTGAAATGCAGAAGGAAGCAAAATAGCTAAAATGTCTGCTATGAATACCATGTCTTTATTTATTTGTCTACATTAGTGGATTTCTTTATCACAGGGGAGGGATTTTCAGTGGGTGATGTATTATGATGTTTGATGTTATGATGTATTTTGTGCAATGCATGGTGGGTATTGTAGTGAGATGGATGAAAATACAAAAAGGCTACAAAATCATACATTCTGTCAAAGAGCTAATGCAGTTCTATGCTATAGACATGGCACAAAAACATATTAAAGGGAATTTAATCCACTTTTAAAACCTGCCTGTTTTTGTTTTCAAGAAAATTCAGGCTGTCACCAGGAGAGATTCTTCTCAGACCAAACCCCTCCTCCAATTCCCAAGAAGAAGCTGGCACGGACCTTATCCCTGCCTGTAGAGACTATGTCCCCCCATGTCCAGCAGCTCTTGAATACTCGCCACTTTAGAAGTCCACCGTACACAGTTGAAGACCCACCTCTCAACCGTACTGAAGAGGATAGGAAAGAGGATAGCCTTAAGGCCCACTGCTTCAGCCAGCTAACCTTTGACACTCCTGATCAGCATCTTCCAGGCTTTTTCAACAGCTTCTGTCACCAGGAGCAAGTGTATGTGGGCATCCAAAACCGCTACCTTGAATTTGTGAGGGACGCTGTGAAGCACCTAGAGGCACAGGTCCTCCTGGAAGAACAGGAAGCTAAGTGGGTGAAGACACTCCAGCCTCAGGACTTTGTGATATGCGAGAATCTTCAGCCTGAGAAGATAGAGCAAGATGTTTTCTTCATGGTGCACGTCCCTAAAGTTTCTGAGGGGTTTTTCTCTGCAAAGGTGAGGCAAAAGTTAAAAAATAATGCTGTGTTATCATTATGAAATGTAGTCCATTACTGTCAAACACAGTGCAGAGTGGGAACATAAGGTGCAAGCAATTAGCTAATGTCAACTCAGAGGCTTGATATTGCGTGCCAGGCAACCTGGTTGCATAAAAGAACAGAAGTTTTGTTGTAAACAGACACTTTCCCACACTGTACCCCTAAGCCACAGGCAGCACTCACACCCTTATAAGGCAGCCCACTGTCAGAGGACTAAAACCTCATTGACCCACACTTCCTTTTTCACCAGGTGTTGTGCAATAGCTCTAACGACTTACTAAATGGGCTGAAAATTGGGGCCTTGAACGCACCCTGTATTTATGCCCTCTGTCAAAAACACTTGGACGGCCCACATCTGATGATGTATCTTGGAGGCTGGAGAATCTTTTGAAAAGTATTTTTATCCCCTAGGCTCCAATAACCCTTAGCTTTTTGGTAATTGTAGACCATGGGGTAATTCAAAAACTTGAGAATGAATCCTAGTTGAATAATTAAATTAAGCCTGGATGCTTTAATTGATTAGTTACATTTTCCAATTTAAGTGACCAAATTCTCATTTTTGCAGATAGCCTGCAGATAAAGTTGTTTCACAGTTTGTGTACTCTTTTGGGGCTAAATATTTTATTAATTATCTACTTATTAGAGGTTTTACTTTTTACTTTCACCAAACGGCACATATTCTTACTGTTTTCGGGGAAAACATTAAAAGAGGTTAAAGGAGCAATATGTAAGATTTTCAGTTAAAAACATTTCAGAATTTGCTGCAGTCATCAACAGAACTCCTTTGACGGTACAGATGTCTATGTACTGTGTTGCAGAGATATCCACCGAAGTTAGCATGCATCAACTTACAAATTGCTCCTTTAAAAGTAACACAAAGTTAATTTTTTAAAAACAGCAAAACACATAAGTGGACACTTTTGACACATAATTTCCTAAACTGTTTACATGCTGCTTCTGTAAGATGGTTTTTACAACCCAATTTCCAAGCAAGTTGAGAGCCTGTGCACAATATACACAGAATGAAATGATGTGCAAATCATTTTAACCTTATACTAAATTGATGTATAAATAACACAGAAATGAGAGGTTTTTATATTGTGTATATATGATTATTTTGAATTTGATGCCACCATCACCTCTTCTTTTAGCAGCACTTCTTTTAACAGCGCTTGGGAACTGAAAAGACCAATTACTGTAGTTTTGAAAGTGATCTGTTTTCTGGTCTTGCTTGATATAGGATTTTAGCTGCTTAACCGTTCAGAGCCTATTTCGTCATAATTTTCATTTCATAATGTGCCAAATGTTTTCAGTGGGTAATATGTCTGGGCTGCAGGCAGGCCAGTTTAGCATGCTGATAATGAGCCATATGGTCCCTCTCCTCTTTTCCCTGGTTTTCCAAAAAGAATTGTAGATTTTGAATCATTGAATCACGGGATACTTTTCCATTTCACCTGAAACACATTTTAAATGAGTTTTGTCGATGCTGTTTAAATTCTCATTGTCAAAAAAATAGTTGCACCCAGAGGGAAGTGTTAGAGTCTAAATTTATCACAATAAATGATGATAAATTTAGACTGATATGGGCAATATTTATTGAGCTACACATACAGAAGCAGTGTCTCTCAGCTAACGCAACTTGTCAGACTTCTGGGAGTGGAGTTGTAGAGGTTCCTAATGGTGTCCTACCATCCCATGTATCTTGAATATTCTCCCACAGTTCCTGCAGATTTTGTGGTAGGGGTGGAGGTGGAGTGACACGTGTGACACGTGACAACAAACTGTTCATCTTGGCGCTGACCATGTTGCACCCACACACAGATTTGTAGGTCGTCTCCACCATGATAAAAGCAACTTGTCACTGAAGATGACCCGCTGCCATTCTGCGTCACTCCATGACAGTCTGGCACGAAACTGTTATAGTCTTTATGCGACAATGACATGGTCTTAAACGCAGTCGTCGTAACGGTCTGTGTGCATGTAGACCTGCACCGTCTGCTAACGGTGCTGGCACTAACAGGATGACTCATGGAGGGCATCACTGCTCGCTGAATGTCTGCAGTCGTGGCTGTTGGGTCAATCAGGTACTGCGATAAGGCCCATTCATAGTTACGTCACAGGTGCCACCAAGTGTGAAACTGGAATCATTCGTATGTCTCACGATGTCACACCTACCCACCAAGTTTTATTCCAGTCAAGTTTCCATACCTGTTCTGGGTGCAACTATTTGTGCAGCTATTTTTTTGACGATGAGTACCTGCTAAAAAAGTTGATGTATAGCCCTGATACCTGTATTAACCTCTACATAAATACATTTTAGTGCATTATTGTTGTGCTAAACTGTGGGGTTTCCCAATGCTTGTCTGATGGATTTGCATGCATTTCAGTTACGGTAATGACCAAATGTTGAAGAACAAAAACAGATAAAGGATACAAAATCATAAATGCTGTGAAACCAATAAGGCTGATGCTAGTTTTAGGCCTGAATGCTGCTTTAAATGAAATAATATTAACGCTTTATTATTAACTTCTGTATTCTGAACAAAGTGCTAAGGCATGTTCAAATGTATCTACATTTTCTCATCCCAGGTAAGCAGGAAAAACTCTGCAGCAGCTTGCCCAGTTCCCCTTCCTCATTGTCCCAATACTGAAGAGACCCTGGCCCAGTTTTCACCATGCATGGCACAGGAAGATCAACACCTCTCAAAACTACTCACTGTCACAGAAGCACCAGAATTATCACATGAGGGCAGTGGTGAGCTAGGCCAGAAATCCGACACCATCACCAAGGGACACACAGTCTTATCATTCCTGGAAAGCGGCCATACAGTCACTATTGTGAGGGATTTTCCCTGGGGAACACTGATGGACTTTGTCCAGGAGGGAATTTCTCTGCACTGTTTGCAGCCTGATGTGTACGAGAGAAGGCTTTGCCTGCTGATTCTCCAGCTGGCTCTGGGCTTGCAGCATCTAGAAAGTTACGATGTCAAGCATGCAGAACTGAGACCACAAAGAATTTTGCTGGTGTGGTCGCATACCAAGAACAAGAGGTCAAGGGAGAAGATTGAAGCCATTGCGTATTCGAAGGAAGTTAAGAAGAGGAGTTGCACGGATAATCCTGAGTGGGAAAGTACTGTTCAGGGTGACACCCTGCATGAGAACAGGAGCCCGAAAAGGGTTCATGCATTGTGGGAGAAGTGGGGCACTCCTCGTGTTGTAATTAGCCATAGCAATGTCCAGCCTGAAGCTTTTCAAGAAGTACCAACCAATGGGTTCCAACTAGGAGATATGTTGAAGTTCTGTCTGCACCATATTCAATATGGTCAAAATACTCAGTACACACCTGGCCTGCTTCACCTGATCAACCAGCTAACTGCTGAGAATCCAGGCCTTCAACTGTCTGAAATAGCAGGAGTTCTTCAGGCCCTGTTATGGGGCCCCCGAGCTGGACTCTTTGAGAAGAACCAACCAAACACAACAGTGCTTCACAACTGGCTAGCGGTGAAACGCTCGCTGCTGATGTTGAAGCTGGCTGAAAAGGGACTATGCTTAAATCAGAATGACTTGGATTGGGAGGAGTATCTGTGCCTGCAGTATGTCGCATTTGCTGAGCCCGAGACTGTACTTAAGACGACCGCACATTTGGGTCTGTACAATAATGTAAGGTTGGTTTAAGAGCTAGGGAAAACACTGCACAGTCCAAGAAGTTTTCAGAAAAGCTAATGAGGCAGCAAGCATTACTTATACTATATCCTAATCTTCATTTCCAAGTTTATCTGCTGTGTGCTAGGAAGAATATGAAATATAAAAGTAGAAATAAATACTTAATTTTCCAGTCAAAAAGTCCATTAAGTACAAATTAATCAATTTTCAAGAGACATTTCTGAAATTAGATGCAAGATCCACTTTCATAAGAAGGAAGAACATTTTTGAGGGGGTGTAGTTGTCAAAAGATACAGGACATGTGACTCCTCACAAACTAGTAGACCACCGAAACTGTCACCATCAGACAAAGGGAACTTACAGCTTTCATCTTTCAGAGAAACATAAGGAGATCCATTCTCTTTTCATCCATCCTTCTAGCATGAGGACAACTTGAGGAGACACGCTTATTAAGTCTTACCAGGCTACTACGAAGGGGGGAAAAAGTAGAATAAACTGCAGATTAAACAAAGAAGCTGCTGGGGTTCTTAGAACAATGGACTGACCACCCCAGAGTCCAGATCTTAGGCACTGTATTTGGGATTACTTAAGATTGTGAGAAGCAGACAATAAAAATAAGACTGAACTTTGAAAGTATTTAAACAAAGCATATTATCCTTCCAGAGTTCTGTGAAAACTTTGTCTTCCAGAAGAGTGGGAACACATGAAATACTAAATTGACATTTAATCACTGTTTCTGTTTTTTGCCCCAATGCTAAAAAAAAAAAAACCCTTAATGACCACTTTAGCTGGAAAGTAAATAAATGAAGGGTGTACCATATTTGGAGTCTGGGATTAAGCTTGATCCATCTCGTTGCTCACACAGACTCTCCAAAGCGTTAAAAGGAGCAATATTTAAGATGACGTAATCTGTCAAATTCATACCCCACGCAGTACCTCCTCCTCATTTACTTACCAGTCTGAAGAATTATTGCAAGTTCAGCATCAAACATCCTTCTCTTACTTGCCTTGTAGCATGTCCAGTGGTGCAAAGCAACTCCAACAGTAATTCTCATTCTGCTGTTATTTTTGTCACTTTATCTCATTTTCAAATGTGCTTTGTTGCTGAGAGCGGACATGCTTCTTTATCTACTCGCGTGGGAACTGAGGCACACTCACACTACAGTAACTCACCCTCACCTCTTCAGTTGCATTACAGATAGGACAGGCCAGGGTTAGCTAGTTAGCATGTTAACTTCAGTGGATATCTCAGCGATACAAGATACACAGATCATACCATCAAAGCTGTTATTGCTTCACATTCTGCTTGTAAATTTCAGGTAACTTGTGAACTAAAATTTAACATATTGCTCCTTTAGTGGACGCAACTCGAGCAGATTGTAGCAAGAAGTGAAACTAAAGCACTGCACAGGGTGAGCACTTTTATTCTGCACCGTTACAACATGCAGATCAATCCAACTCAACTTGGAACATAAGAAAATTAAAGAATCATGCACACAAAATTTAATAAAAAAAAAGAAATTCAATAGAAACATCAATATGAAATAGCACTGGAAACAAAACTACTTACATACATTTTTGTTGCAGGGGAATTTTAACCATAAATATTACAATCTACAAAGCAATGTGTGGGAACAAGAGTGGAAGAACCAGCATTAAACAATTACTTTAGGTAGCTAACCCAATAGTAATGATTTCTGGCCTACTGATTGCAGCGGAAATCCTGGTTTCAGCTAGTGCAAATAACACCAAAATACAGCACGACTTTTGAGAACTACTGAAGAGTAATTCACAGAAAACATCAATGCAGCGTGTTCATAATCTTTTGGATTCTTTTAATGGTAAAGTTTGGGTGAATGAGCACAAAAAAAAAAAAAAACCAAAAAAAACCAAAAAACACAATTAAAGCGTGGGATTAATAAGCATTATTCATTGTCGTCATCCGAGTCTCTTTCGATGCTGTAAGCCATGAAGAAAGCGTCAGGGCGGGATGGGATAAGGGAATGACCAGGCCTCACAATCTCAAAGCCCAGGAAACTGAACGTCCGCAGTAGCGATGCTGAAGGGAGAGGAGAAGGCATAAGCACTCATTCCAAACACTATCAAGACAGACAAGGACCTGAGAGAGGACTGACCTCTATCATCACGGTTTTTCTGGAAACAGATAAAAACGTGATCGACCTCAAGCTTCTCTTCTGCAAATTCCAGCAAGAGGGCAAAACTGCAAAAGAGGAGAAGTCAATTAATAGCAAAAATAACATTTCCACACCAAGGGTCAATGGTGAACACATATCTCAAGAGTGAACAAGACCTGATGAAATCCATCAGTGTTTGCAAGCTCAGTCTGATTTACTCTGCAGGTTCAAATCATTTGGTCATAATGACAATTGATTGTTTTTAATCCCTTGTATATACAGAATTTATATCATTAAAATAAAATAAAGTATTCAAGGCTTAATGTATCCTCTTTTGTAGACAGCCTTAGTTGTTTTTAATTTCAGGGATCAAACAAACCATGGGGGCCCAGTCTGGTCCACAAATTGCTTGCAAAGCAACAGGTTTTCATTCTAGTAGGAGTAGTAAGTAGGAGCTTACGTGACCTGTGGTTGAAAACTAAGCATATCGTGAAATCAAGCACACTCAGCAGAAGTTTTATTAGCAGTTACAGATTACATGCTTTATAAAAAGTGTTCTAAATAATACCAAAAAAAGGGTGCATGACTTGACAACAGCAGACAGTCAGGTGGGTAGGTGGGCGAGTGGTTAGGTGTGTATCCTACCTGTCCTTGCTGCCTTCAGGAAGAGCTCCAGGGGGAATCTCGATGTAAATCTTGGCCCCAGTCAGTGCCCCCCTCCATACAAGCGGCTTAGCCTCAGAGCAACGCCGCTCAAAGAGCAAAAAACGTACTCGGCTGTTCAAGGGTGGGGGCTCCTCAAGAACCAGCAACTGAGCATCCTGTTGGAATAAGTGGAAATTCAGCAGGGATTCGGCAGCTTATCTGTGCACAACTACAGTCCTCTCTCCTTCTGGTCTTGTGGCTAAACACTCACTTTATATTATCAAAGCCAATAATACCAAGTGAGGCAACCTGCACAGATTAAGTGGATTTCAAAGTTACTTCCTTCAGTCGTTTGAGGTTGGACAAGTTTAGAATGTGCTGAAATTACCTTAAGAACTTCAAGTTCCCTGGCTTTCCAAGAATACAGCAATAATTAACTAATTCTAGTGTACTTTCAGACTTCACATGTACTGCCATGTTTTTACAGCTTACCAAGAAGACCAAGATTGGGTATTAACACGAACAAGCACCTACACTCAACTCCACCACTGATTAATGCAATCTATTCTTTATGTAAGCCCTCGAGTGCAGACTGACAAAGTAAACATGACACTTACAGAATAGAATAGCTTAGCTGAAAGATTGTGATCCCTCTGATCGTTCCCTCGCCCACCTGGGATCTTCAGGGGTGGGTGAGGGGCATCAGGAACACCACAGAGGCCCTGGACACGGGTTACTGCAACACGGGGGGCAACGGCGGGGACTGCAGGAAGCAGATGTACACAATAGGTTAACAATAATCATACAATGACCAACCATTCTGCGCACGCGCACACACACACACACACACACACACACTCCTGGTCTGAAGAAGCATGCTACATAGAAATGGTATATTGAGAATGATGAGCATGTCTGCTTGTTTTTGGTTGAAGTGCATTTGAGCACTTTCCATGCCAAATGCCTAGTCTGTGAGCTCAACAACAAACACACTGATCACAGGACATTACACCTACTGAAATTGGTAACGGGTAATTCAGCTAATCCTTTTGAGCCGAGATGACAAGAGTCCATACCAAAATCCAAGTGGGTTAGGCACAAAATAAGAGATTTCAGCATATATTTTGCCAATAAATAAAATAAATAAGTCACCCATTGAGCTTTAAAGCAAACGTTACTGGGTGTCGTTTGGCCCTTTTATTACAAAACATTCTTTTTTTAATTCTTTTCCAAACTGAACTAAAACATGTATTTAACCATCCAACAATATGTTCATCTCGCAAGAACTAGAATCTATTCTACACCATTTTTGTTGAAAACGTTGCAATAAATAATAGGGTTAAGTTTTTCTTTAAGAAAGCATGAGGACATTAAGGACATTGTTTTCATTCACCACTCATTGTTAAGAAGAAATTACTTTGTAAAACTCACAATTTACACATAGATTCTGACATTCACCCACTTATTTGGGATTTGCTCATGGGCAAGACCAGCTCACAAAGGTGCAAACAATTCTGCGGTTTAAGAAAACGTCATGACTGTGACCTCCTTTCTTCTCCTTGGGACCTTTCTCAAAAACAAACTTCAATTTTTTTTAAATATATATATATATATATATATATATATATATATATATATATTAGTAAATGAGGCCTATTTATCCTTTCAATCTATCATTTTTACCTCATCAGTCAATATCAAAATCATTAGTTATTATTTTAAGAATGGGTGAATCTGTTTAAGTAATGAGGCCGAGTAATGTGATGAACTAAAATGTAATTTTTCTAGCATAATTGAGGATTCCCACATTAATTTAAATGGATTCGCACATAATGGGTTTGAGCAAAAACAGACTCGTATGTGCTGTGTGTGTGTGTGTGTTTTATATATGTATATAACACACACACACACACACACACACACTATATTTTATACATATGAGAAAATGTTATTTGTTAAAATGTTATCTGAAAGGTGCTTATGGGCTACCGTGGGGGACACTGCACATACATTACCAGTGGGCCACAAATGGCCCCGCATTCGTGGAAACACCCAGCAACACTTGCGTCTTACAGGTATGTAGTTTACTCAGAGGTGTTACGTTAATGATCGCAGATCCGCTGATGTGAAGTAATTCCGGGAAAGACGGATTGCGTTTATAGGACGCGAAGTTCATGCGCGTACAAAGTCTGCGTTAGTCACTGATACACTGACTGAGCCAACAGCGTACTTGTCGAGGCCGCTAACTACCAAACAAATAACTTATACCTGCCCAACACGTCTAAGCTTGATAATTACCAAAATGTCATCTGACCCGACGAACCAAAAGATAAACGTTATAATCTATAAAACGACTGGTAACAATCTCACCAGAGCCTACAGTCTATGTAACTCGCTATCTAGCTAATATTAACAGCAATTGCAGCGCATTAGCTAGTTATCAAAACACCGACAAGCTAACCGCTAGCTAACTAACCTTACATCGTCCAAAAAAAGACAGCGTCAATGGTTATTTAAACCACAAAGTAAGTATAGAAGAACCTACCGAAGGAAACTGCGCATTTGTGCCTAGAGATTATATTTATTACATAATTATGTCTGCTAGGTGGACAAAGTCCAGCAAGGCTTTATCGAGACCCCAAGGCCTCGAAGCTAGCAACAAGCTAAGTAAAGCTAATCCGGTTAAAGTCACAACATACCTTTCGATCTCGGATTTATTACGGGTCATTTCGGCTACTGGCATCTTGGATATATTTCTCTCTTTTTCTCTGACAAAACAGTGGCTATTCAGGATCGTCTGGAGGTTGGATTTAACCATCCGGCCAACGTCAGGGCCCACAGCTCGTCGTCCTTTCTCGGCTGAATGTGGTCGCTGTGGAGCTGAAGTAGCAGGCTTTATGCTCCGTGTCCCAAAGCCGAGCAGGGGAGGATCCATCAGAGCGCCTCCCTCAGGTTACCTGCCAGTCACTTATGTCGTGTTAAAGTAGAAACACTCGACTAAACGTGCTGATATAGAAGCTGAAGTACGAATAACTTATAGGAAACGTTTTCCAAAAGTCTGTTTAATGAAATGGTTACAACTTCACACAATGAGGTTTACAGGTATGTGAGGTATGCTGTGTTGTGTAAGAGTGTGTGTGTGTGTGTGTGTGTGTGTGTGTGTGTGTAGTGTGCTTTTGTGAAATGTTGTCAGGTCCTGTGCACTGTGAGCTTACCAAACACAAATGCCTTGTTTGTGTGAGCATACTTGGCCATTATATATATGGATGTGCTATCCTGTCTCTCAATGAAAATAACAAAGCAAAATGCTGCTGTAAATGATGGTGCAGAATAGGAACTACCCTCCCAAATAAAGCTGGCAAATAAAAGAACACTTTACATGTAATGCACAAAAGTGACTCTGAAATGTGGGTTTTTAAACTCATTATCAAAAGAATAGTTGCACCCAGAATAAGGGTTACCAGGAACAATAAATGATAAAATAATTTAGACTGATAGGCAGTATTTATTGAGCTACATATACAGAAATAGTGTCTTTCGGTATGGTGTCGGGTCGCCATGTTTGCTAATGTAACATGCAGACGTCTTGACATGGAGTTGTAGAGGTTCCTAATGGTGTCCTGCTGTAATCCATCCCATGCAGTTTGAATATTCTCACACAATTCCTACAGTTTGATCTGGACATGTGACGTGTGACAACATAGCTTTGGCACTGACCACGGTGTCTCAGATTCGTTGGTCGTCTCCACCAAGACAAAAGCAAGACTCGTCACTTAAGATGACTTGCTGCCATTCTGAGTCACTCCATGACAGTCTGGCAGGACACCATTGCAGTCTTTGGCGATATTGATGTGGTGTTAAGGGCAGTCGTCGTAATAATCTGGGCACTATAGTCCTGTGTTGTGTAGCCGTCTGCCAATGGTGCTGGCACTAACAGGATGACTCATGGAGGACATCACTACTTATGCTGAATGTCCACAATCGTGGTTGTTGGTTCAGTCAGGTACAGCAATAAGGCCCATCCTTGCTTACGTCACATGCATGGCTGAGCGTGAAAATCATTAGCACGTCTCACAATGTCAAACCAACCCACCAAGTTTCATTCCTGTCGGTTGATTCCTTCTGGGTGCAACTATTTGTGGAACTTTTCTTTTGATAATGAGTGTAATTGGTAGACTTCCCTAAATTAATTATCAAAAGCAGAAGAGATTTAATATTACATAGTACATGTGGCTTACACTACCACTAAACTACCCAGCAGAAAAAAATAGATATACTTATCCTTTCCTTTTTTATCTTGCATATTTTTAATAGGGTTTCATTTTCATTATTTATAATTTTCAGGGGCTGTAATTGGCTATATCTGTGTTGTAGACATGGCAACCCCGTCAGTACCACTGTAAAGAAAAAAAAACTGGAAAGTTTCTCTACAGTGAATAATTTCACATCAACCACTCAGAATAACTCTGCTTACATCTCAAGGACTTCCCATTTAAGTAGGAGGGAAAAGGTTTAGTTGGGTTCTCTTTGGGATTATTTTGCTCTAAAATAACATCTTAAAATCGCTCATCAAAATTATAGTGGTTAGTTTATTGATTTTTTGTTCTTTTTTATTAGTTCAATACACTACACAACAAAATACTACATATATAGAGGTAAATAGAAAACTCTAGAAAGTTGGGATAGTATGTGAAGTGTCATAAAAGAGAAAGCTTTGATTAGTAGCTACATTCTATTTGATGTGTATTAAAGGTGCCACAGAATGAAAAACTGTACTTTCATTGTCATAGTTGCATAAGAAGTGATCAGTATATACTATGAATCTCAAACACTTTTGTCTCCTCCTTCAAATACAAATCCTGCATTTGCAAAAGAGGGTGGGAAAATGGACCAGTTCCAAAATCTTAAACTGTTACCTAACGGTCATCCAAAATTTACAAGCAAAATTTATTTTTCTACCTGTGTCTGTTTCAACATGTTGCTTCTGAGGGATCATCATGGTACCTCGCTGCAGGTAAAACAATACGGAGGTTTTTACCTAATGGACTTTATTGGGTTTTTTTTATTGTTTGTTTGTTTTTGTTTTTGTTTTATTTTTCTTCTTGCACTCATTAAAAAATGAAAAGAATAAAAGCATGTTTACCTCAGTGTTACATTACCTTTCCTTTTACCAAAACTTCAAATGATTTGGTGACTAAAGACATCAACTGATCCAGTTTTGAAAGCATACATTTGTCCTTCTTCTGTTCTACAGGTTTTTAGCTGTACATCCCTTTGTCCCTTTGGCCTTTGTTGTTGTATTTTGTACTGCACAATGCACCACTCATTTTCAGGGGGCCAGTAAGCCAGTAACTCCACTCTCTAATTTACACAGCCGTTCTGTTGTAACATGCAGAACACGGCTTGCCTTTGCCTTTAAAATAAACATGGACGTCTCTGAACATGATGTTATCTAGTGCTACTCCAAAACGATGGGCAAGTTATCCATGTCATGGGCACTTATATGACATACTATGGTATAACCCTGTTTTTTTAACTTCACACTGGTAACAAACAGGATGGTCATTTTTTTGTTGGGGGGACTGGATGCAGCGATGGATGGTCTTTACTGAGTTTTATTAAAGTATTCCTAAACCTACTGTATGTAGTGACAGCCATCACAAAAGCAGTGCCATCTGAAGAATCAAAGATCACGGTTGTTCAGTTGTGATTGTCTGCTGTCTTCTTTATGCACAGAGAGTTCTCCAGATTCACTAAATCTTTTGATGATAAGGAACGTTGTTCTTCAAGCATCATCAGCTGACACATTTTGATGGCTCATAATGGGCTAGGCTTTTCCCTCGGATGCTCCTTTAACACCCATGAAATATGATGGCATCACCTGTTTAAGATTGATAAACATCTTTCAAGCCTTAAATTCCCAATTTTGTAACAAATTGAAGGCATTAATTTCAGAATAAGCCAATATTTCCAAAAAAAAAAGAAAAAGAAAATAATGAAGTAAAACATTATATATCTTCTTTTTGTGTTGCCAAATTCCAATTATGGACTGCTTTTGCTCTGCACTGTGTAGTTTTCCCTAGCCTAGCACACCTAATCAGTAGTTCATTGTGAAGTCATGCAGGATCTGGGGAGGGTAAATAATGGTCTACATCTGTCAAGCCTTTGAAAGAAGAAACAAAACCCACAGACAAAAAAAAAATCAGCTTTGGATAAAACGTCAACATTTTCTTGGTAGACGTATACACAGCTCATTCCCTTCGAAAGTCATGTGAATTTTCAGAAACATCAGTGTAGCTGTTGACAGACAGCACATGGCACAGCTGGGACAAAGCTGCATCTCAGCACCTCTGTAAGGTGAAAGCATGTCTGCACTGACCTCCAAGTGCGCTTTCAGTGGCACCTTTTATTTTTTACAACCCACTCTCAGCTGTGTCTGTCAATCAAGTAGCCACATCTGACGCACAGTGTGACGCACCGAAATTGAAATCAATATCCATTCTTTCCATGAGTACACAGGTTACGCCAGGTAAGACTGGAGTTATTTCCTCATAACAGGCAATCATATTTGTGGGAATGTTTTGGTAGTTTGAATGTCTTACATGTACTGTATCATTCCTGAAGAACTCGAGCTTTCCTCAAGTTCGGCCAAACGTCTATTTTAAGCTGTGCTGCAAGTGTTGTGTACTTCATACAGCTAGTAGGTATAAGCGTGTGTGTATATTATATTGCAACTGGGCACATGGAACAGACTAGATTTCTGAAATCTGTTTCCATCTCTGGTTGTTTTCCTGATAGTAATTTTGCTTGACTTTGTTTTACATTTGCTGATATCTTTTTCTCTGCCCATAGACGCTGGTGATTGATAGAGAAACGATCAAAACTGAAAGTGTGTATTCTTGTAGTACTAACACATAATTACATTGCAGTTCTGATACCCCACTAATGCACCTTTCTTTACATTTAATCAGTTAATTAACATCAATCAGGAAATCAGATCATATGATATATGCTAATATAACATAGAAGATTGAGGTGTAATTCAGTATCTTGACCCATAGTGAAATACCGCCGGATACTGCCTGTCAAGTCTTTGAGTGAGGTGGAAAACCCATGGAAAGGGGTCACTCTGAACCGCTGCATATTAGTGGCCATGGTGATTGTGGTGGTCAGCTCAGGGGTTGAACTTGTACAAGGTAAATCGTTCTACCATTATTTTTTGTTACAGCTGTTTCATTCTCCATGAGTTCTCGTAAAACGTTTTCAGTGAAAAGACATGATACTTTCTTTTCCAATATCAATACCTTTGTTCTTAAAAAAACCCTAATAACTTAAAATTAAATGTTTGTGGCCAAAGCCTACAGTACTGTCCACATTCTAGTCAAAATGTATTCTTTCTATGTCAGGGGAAAAAGCAGAAAACATTTAAAATAAAATTACACAGAACCCTGAACTAAATATAATATGATTTTTCAGTATTTGGTGTCCAGTCTTTGGGACTTAATTTAAAAATCCAAAGTTTTAGAAGTTGTTTTAAAACATGCAAAATAACAAAGTCAATCCAAGATTTCATCCACAGTCGGATCAAAGTTACTGTTTGTTCTCCAGCTTGCTCTTGTGGTAGCAATTCGGTGTCCTGTCTACTTTTCAGAGTGACTGGCTTGATTATTCGACACTGTTGTGTGTTTCAGAGACACTGGAGCCTTTGTTTGAGGTGTCAGAAGAGGAGGTTGGATCAGAGGTGCAGGATGGGGACGCAGATGAGGTACTGGAGGAATCCTCTAGTACTGTGTAATATGCTGCTGTTAAGTTTAGAGACCTGTACTGAATAAACTTCTACATCCTTCCCCTAGTCCGAAGCATCCTGGTGGGACACCCTAGCGTTTTGGAACTGGGGAGTAGAGGATAAAGTTGATGAATTTAGAAAGAAGAGAGCAGCCAGGCAGAGGCAACCTGGAGAGAAGGCTGGACCCAGGATCCGTAACAGGGAAATGGCTACAAAAGGACTTCTAAAGGAAAGGGATTAGACAAGTTAATAGCTAAAGACCTGCGTTTGGAGGGTCTTTCAACATGGAGCAAAACCAGAAGAGTAGGAAAGAGAGCTTTTAGGGGATTGAATAAACATGTCAGGAGGTGCGTTAAAGTGGTAGTTCTGCAAAAATCAAGTTTACACAGTCTTTCCTTTACTTCATGTGAAGTTTGGTGTTTGTTTGAAACAGAAGCTTATTTCTGCCCCTTACATTGTGCAGACTGCCTAAATGATCATACTCAGTTTGTTCAGTAATCTGTATGACATCTACAGTTTCAGGCAAGGAGGAAATTATGTAAATGTATTTTTTGTAAAACTGCTGCGTTAAATAACACACAATTAATATCATCGTACTATCTTATATACCAAGCTGTTACATTCATCTTATGTCTTCTCTCTCTTAAAAGGATAACCTGAAAATACTTGATAAATAAACAAAATTTGATATGTGACATTTTGAACATTAAGCACACATAGTTGGCTCAAAGTAAACATGCTTTATGGATCTTTAATGTAATAAGATAGACACGTCACTGTGAATATAAAACAAGGGTCAAACAAGCACAGCAGCATTACTACACGGTTATATGAGAACAAGAAATAAACATACATTAGAAGTGTTTTACATGAAATTTTGATCTGTGGCCTTAGTACAGTACTACAGTATAGTACATAAGTGTACATAAAGTATATAAGTGTTTACACTAATAATGATGTTAAAGGAAAATGTATATCTATCACTGTGCATGTCTCTGGAATGTTTATGTGTAGGTGTAATGATGCACTGATTTAATTAGACTTTTGATTTTGACACATTTTGGTATTCTCATGAAGTTTTAAATAAAATTCAAACAACGCGAGCGCTGGGACACAGGAGGAGTGCTGGAGTTGTTGGTTGGTGCTGGGATTAATTCACATTGGGATTAATCTTAAAACACAGAGAGTCAGTATCCCACACGAGATTAAGCCTAGCTGATGACTTTTCTTTTAATACTGAATCTCCATTCAGAATGTTGTTTAGTGCATAATTAGGCTTAATCTCTGTCTGGTAAACTGACCTACAGTCTTTCACAGCTGCACCCGGTAACCCCTTTTAACATAACACTTTTTCAACCCAGTCTTTTTTTGATGCATCTGTAGCTCCTCCATACGTCTCGTCTTTTGTCTTTGGTCACTCCTGGAAAATCTGACAAATTTTCTGATTTAAAAACATGATGCGTTTTTTAGAGGTATAGTTACAGTGGCATAGTTGCAGTTACTAGGCTAAGAAGGACCAAGAATGTTTACTGCAGCACCAACCAGCACAAACCAGTGCAGCAACGACAATGACAGAAACTTGGCCGTTCCCTTTGAGAAAAGGAGACGTTTTAAAGAATGCCCTTGCCCATAATTGGTATTTCAGCATCTGTTTTATCATAACGAACAGCATGACATCCTAATAAGTTTATTTTCAGAGACCCCCTCCACCATATTCAGGGAGCCTAGGTGGGTTAATTAGGGGGTGCCAGACCCCCCAGGACCTCCTGGATTTTGCAGCTTTACAGTATACTACAGATGCCCCAGACAGAGATTAGACTAAAAATACCTGAAGCAGTGCTTTAATGTGAGCCAGACAAAAGATAAGATAGGACTGCACACCTCCTGTGTTAAAAAAAAACACTTATCTGTCTTTTAAATGTGGCCACTTAAAAACCCAGACATGTGTGATGCTGAATACGACACTTATATCCTATCCTTATCAAGTTTAACCCATCAGTGATATTTTAATTTCAGAAAAGGTCCACTTTCCATGCTCTGGTTTCCTTTACTGGTTTGGTAGGACTGTGTTTCTTAGTGATCTAGACAGTGTGCAATGCATAAAACATTAAACTACAGCAACATGATTTGTGTAGAAAAGATGTGCTTATATGTAAAATAAATGCAATATAGACAAATCTGTGAGGTTTGTGTCATAACACATGCAAGTACTGGAAATGGGTATATGCACTACAGGCAAAACATGTCTCCCCCACCCCAAGAGAAAACAGACTTTAATGTGTTTATTTAAAAAAAACAGTCTTGTTTCTGGTGCCAGGCCTAATCAGATCTACCCATTTCTTTTATTCAAACTCTCCTGAAATCTTGATGCATCAAATCAGGTGTAGCTGTCAGTCAGCTGTCAGTTATATTAGTCTTTGAGAAATCTATTGGTTTTTCAATGAATAAAGTATTTGGAGCTTTTTAAAACAATCCAAACGATGCAGGTGGACCTAACTGAACAGTGTCAACTTATGTTGAGCCTTTTATAGATCCCAAAATATAATATTGAAAAAGATGAACAGCAATCATAACAGCCCTAATCAGAACTGAATTAGAACTAATTAAGAACTGGTCTATGTAAGTGACTTAGCCTCAATGAAAGTGAGGGATTTTCCTGTATAGTATGTCAGTAAATCAGTGCTCGCTTCCATACTTCTTGCCTGTAGTTCTGCAATATGACACTGTCAGCGACATTCACATTCTTTGGCTATCATGTTTGTTTTGTAAGAGATGGTGGAGCCCTCACTGCCCAGCTCAATCACACACAGATCATCATAGTCAACAGGCACGCAGCAGAGTGTGCGGTTCAGAGGCTGGCCGCTCTGGAGGTGGCTGTTCAGCAGGATGGCGTGATTGTTGCTGCTGGTTAGTGGAAAACCACATGGTCCTTCACAGTTGTTAATGTTGGCTGTAGGAGGCTCTAACAAGTATTTCTCCAGAGACACAGTGAGGCTCTGGAGGCGACACTGACTGGGTCGCGTTGGGCCTAACTGGTCAGCTCTGGCTGCCCGCTGCGCTCTCTCTACTGCCCACGTGCCCAGCACAGTCTGTAATGCCTTCAGCAGCAGGAATGCCCTGTACTGAACCTCACGAAGGTTCTCCAAACCTTTAAAAACAAATACAGGTATTCCATATCATGGGTGCTACTGTTTGGTATCAGTGTTTCCCACAATATACAGCAAATGTGGTTGCAGATAAAATGTTCCTGCTTCTGTGCATATCTAGTACAGCTGTATGTTCCCACCAAAAAAGATTGGAGTTACAATTAAATTAATATCCAGAATGCCTGAGATTTCCAAAGTGATGATCAAATCTTAAGCTATGTTCCTGATCAAATCTTTACTATGTTCCTGTTATTTCCAAAGTATTTGAAACATGGAATAAAACAGCTAAAGATAAATGTCTAGTTTGTAATAATTAAACCTACATTGTACACAAAAAACTGTTAATATACATTTTTCCTAACATTTGTGATTCATTTTCTATTCTTTTCCATTTAAAGATGAATACAAAAAACAGCACCCCATAGTCCAACCCCAACCCATACCCACATAGGAATTAACATAAACTGATCATGTTAGCACCACAGGACACCTTAAAGGCTCAACACATAATTAAGCAAACAAAAAATGAGTGCAATTTGGATATTCCATTTTTCCATGTAAGAACAGTTATGTTGCAGATGGTAATTCCAGATAAGGGATGTCCAAAAGGATATAGAGCCAGTCAACTAACATTTGAACTGTTCTGTATATACAATACCATTTACAAGTTTGGAATCTCTTGTCATATTAACACTTATTAATAAACCATATTTTGGTAATCCTATATATAAGAATACCTTACACTATAATATAATGTTTTATTATTATAACTTACACAATACAAAATATATTTAGAGTATTTCAGAGTAACCACATACTGTAATTCTTTGTTTACAGCAATTTCAGGTTTTTTAATTCAAGATTTGATCGTAAGCTTGGCAGAAACTAGGCATTCTGGACATTAAAGTAATTCTAACTTTGTTTTCTTTTTTGCAGCCTTATGACTTTGCAGAGGACTAGCATATTAGAATTATCTTATACATTTACCTGCAACAAAATCAGTTTTATACAGTAAACCTGTTACCTGTTTCTGCTCCTTCTCCGTGACCAGGGAGAGCAGTAAGTGCAGTGAGAACCTGCAGCTTGTCCATCACACTGTGTCCAGCTTCTTCCGTGCGGATCTGAGCTAAAGCCTTGTGCAGCCGCAGTCTCAAAACAGACAGCAGCTCTGGGTTCAGGTCCAGCTCCACTCGGTGGTTCTGCAGCCCCAGACTGTGGCGGGGGAAGGAGAAGATGGTTGGGCCAGAGGAATTAATCAGCTCTAGAAGAAGAGACTCGCTCGATGACATTCCAAGTGTTAGAGGAGGGAGAGAGTGAAGAACATTCTGAGACACTGGGGCATCCTCCTGCACTGAACGTGCTGGATCTTTCGGAGGGAGGACTTGACTGAGGAACTTCTGTAGCTCACACAGGAAGAAGAAGGTTCTAGAAAAGGTAAGAGGGCCAGGTTAGAGTCTCTGTCTTCTGAGTTGCTTTCATACCAAGGATTCACAATCCAGTTCACATATTTACTCTGCTGTAGGTACATGCTTTATAGGAATGATTCAAATTCACACAGTTTTCCCCATCAGCAAGGACGTTTTCGCACACATACAAATATACCAGTAGAGTCGCATTTAAAAATAGCTAAAATAGCAAACAAATTTCACATACTGCACTAATCTAGTTAAACAGGTCTAGTTTTCTGTGTAACGAAATACGCAGTCGGTCAGTGTTTATTAACCCAATGTCTACAGCATGCTCAGAAAAGCATATTGTTTATGTTGACAACAAAGTTTATCAGGATAACAAATAAATATGGTCATTTTGGCCCTTAGTACTATAACATGTGCACTGGAGCCAAAAACATTAAAAGAGGGCTGAACTGCAATCCCATGCGAAGGGGAATTCCTTGCCCCCCAGGAATGCCCCCAATATTTAGGCACTGGAGTTAGACATTGACATTACTACTGAATGAATTGTGGAGTGCTGACTAAACCAAATACAACAGAAAAAAGTACATAAAGCCATAATTTACCCCAAATAAATTTGAATTTAAAATGTTTAATTCATTTTACATTAGTTGTATTTCTATGATTGCTTAGTAAATCAAATTAGAGTAACGTTATATTCCGGATGCAGGGAAGAGGTCTCGTCTAACTGCCACCTTTTGCCTTGAGAGGAAAAAAATCAAATTTATTGAGTTTGATTTTTTTATTTGCACATCTTAGAAGTGCATGCATACGAAGACAGTTTTGTAGATGGCCATGCCATGCTGTGCAGAGCTGCCAGCTCTGGGGGTGCGTGTAAATAAAGTGTCTGAATTTAAATAGTATCATTAACAGTTAGCTTAATATATAAATGGAATACACTAAACTGCTTCAGTTTAAAAGAGCAAGGTGAATTCGGTTTTCCATGATATAGGCCCTTTAAGTATCTCTGCATAAAGCGAAAGACATGCAGAACATGCGGTGGGTGCTCTGATCTTACTACGAGCCAATGAAAGACACTGATACTATTGTGGGTTTTCTTGTCTTACAGGAACTCCCTTTACCGCAATTCAGCTCTATTGTGTGGTTTAGTAACATCAAGGCAAACTTGCCTTGACTTGTACCAACTTGTTAAGAACTCTAGCAAATAAATCTAGTTAACATTTTAAAAGCTTTTTTACCCCCCCTTTAAACAGGTAACAGTGCTGTACTGTGTCAGAAACTGCATAAGCAAGTCAATTAGAGATTACATATCATCTTGATGCAGATATGCATGATGACATAGACATGCAGTTTGCATGTTGCTAATTGGGTATAGTCTTTCATTACATGTCAGCTACATTTGCCCTGAATCTCCAGTGCAACTATAGCCAAACATGTCTTTAGGTAAGGGAATTAAATTATTTTGATTTTCAGCAACCCAAAAAGACAAGCCAGAGTTCTGCAGTCAAACTGAAATCCAGCTTGGCTGGGTTTCCCCAAGAAAAGGACTGTGAGGACCCCCCATTTATACAGTAACCCACATTTCTAACGATTTGCTCAAAAACATACCGATTTGAAGGCGGGGCCTGTAATTCACCAGTACTTCCATGTGTAAAGAAAACAACTACTGGGCTCAGTGGAATACTGGTCTTGGTGTCCTTCTTCGCCATGATGGCTTGAAAGTCAGCCAAACCCATTTTCTGCTCTGAAAATAGAGCAACAGGTTAAGCTTCTAAAAATTACTATGTATAGTATTAAACAAGTCTCAAGTTCTCACCACTGTCTTCCTGGGAACCAACAACCATTCGCAGCATTAGATGGCCATGACTGAAGATCTCTGCATGGCCAGTCGACAGCACTACAAACCGTGTCCCCTTAGAAACACAAACTGTCTAAAAGGGGAATAAAAACGAGACAAAGCCTGAATCAAAAAGCTCACCACAGAAATATGCTTGCAGTCAGTGCAAATAATAAAGTCTCAGTCAAGCGGAAAAGACCCAAAACTGAACACTTTAAAAAGAGACAGTATTTTGTTATTAAATATGTTCTCTGCTACAAACAAAATAACATATTACATGATTGTTTTAATCATTCTAGTATATGGTCAACCAGTACAAAGACTGAGTTCTGTAGTAAAACACATGAAAGTGAGTGGGCTGATGTATTTGCTTATATAGAGTTACAACATCTGGGAAGTAATTCTGTCCTGTATACTGGGCATTTGGAATGAGGATAAGGCATTATTATGGCTGACCTGTTTGTTTGGCTGAAGGGCATGACTGCTGAACTTTATGTTTAACCCCTCTTTGTTAATGGTGTCCACAAAGAACAGGAGCATTATGGAGGCCAACATGCTTTGCTGATAATCCTTGCAAAGTCTTGTGAGGTGAAGGGTCAGCCTGAACTTTCCATTCTCTTCAACATCCCAGTGCTCTAAACAGGTGAAGAGAACAATCCTATAACATCGCATTCTAATAATAAAAATAAAGAAAACTATATGAACCTGTTTATCTGGGCACTGTTCTGTGTGGTTTGTTAACATTAGAATAAATATTAGTAAGCATTAACTGGCAAGAATCAAAAACTCTGGGTGTGGCTTAGGTGTGGCTTCTCAATGCCCCTTTCCATTACATGGATTTGTTAAAGGATCCATATCATGTCTTATATATTATGTAAGCATTGCTATAATTTAAAAAGGCCAACTCTCCCCATGAAGTCTGTATTGTTATTTTTACAGAAAATAAGCTACAAAAACACAGTTTGGAACGATGTCACAAAAAAAGCAATGAAAAACAAACCATAAGCACCAACCATCAGGGTCGACTGAGGCCTTATAATGCCCTAATGTTTGTAAGGTTTTTACAAAGACGTCAGGATAAGAGCTTCATGTTCATGATGCATGCCTTACTTTCACAGTCACAGCTCCAACAGCTCAGCTCAGATACGAACCCTTTACTACTCCAAACCATTGCCACTCCAAAGACATTGCAACAGGACCATTTTTGAGACAATATGATGAAAACGGACTAGTTTGAAAAGGTTTTAGTTTTTTTCTGAATATTTTTCTTTTGCATGAAATTGTCAGTCTCTGTGCACTGCAATACAGATCGAAAACCTTTTCCACAAAATAAGTACAGTAGGTTTCTTTGGTATTTTTGTGTTTTGAATTGTTTTTGAACTGCAATTTTGAAAACAGTTTTTTTTTTCAATATTTTCAAGCTTAGCACACTGCTTGACAAGAAACAAAGTTAATTTCTGCAAGATAAACACAATATTATATATTTTTTTATAAATAGCACCACCTAATGGCCAAGTGATAGAAGATAATGCCATTCAAATTTCATTAGGACTGCCAATGTTAAGTCTTACATACGCCTAATGGAACTGATTAGCTAATAGGTCATCCTTACCACCCCACTTACAAGGTAGATCAACGATCCTGCATCCAAAATTTCATCTCAACTGGTGGTATTGATCAAATCATACAAAGTCATGTCACACTTATGATGATTTTACATTTACGCCTAAATGACTGATTAGCAGAAGCTGGGTAATATCCATTCATTAGTACCTGTAGGGTTACCTTGCAAGGAGATGTGGAAATGGCTAAGCTAGCATACTGACATATAAAATCAGTTTTATTGCATTAATGTTTATTGGCACTTATTTTAATGTTGGTGAGGATTTTTTCAAGCTAATATAAGCTGACTGCCCAGATAAACGGTCTAAGATCTATTAATTTTGCATAGTATTTGCTTTGGTATGACTGATTATCGAGATAGAGCATTGGTACCTTTTTTAGTGTGAAAATATCCTGGACCATTGTTTTCTTTATGTGCCTTCTGAGCCAGCATTAGCAATGACGAAAACTGCTGCTGCGGCACATCATCAGAATGTGAACAAATTCCAAACCGAGCTAATTCCTCTTTTCCCAGCTCACTCTGGCTTTTCCAGCTATCACGCAAAGCGAGCAGGAAGTCACTCAGAGCATCATGAGATTGTGGTTGCTCCTCAGCACACGCCACATGCCCTGAGAGCTGGTCAGAGGAGGTGTGTATGGAACCAGAGATCTCTCCATTGGGTAAATGTGCTGTACTCTCCCTCTCCAGCTCACCTCCACTGCGCTCTGTAAAGGGGTACAAATCACATTAGAAGTAGTGCTAAAGCGACTAGAGCGCATAGACACCTTAATATCTACTGTTTCAGTAATGTGAACTGTCTGTCTGATCCCCACCTATGGTAATACACCTACAGTCTGCACTGATGTCTTATACTGTATATGTAGGCATAGTGATGTGCATATTAAAGACAAAAGTTAAATGAAATAGTAATTCTTTCATGTGTACATTTTTGACACCCTCCACTGAAAATGAGGCTCCAATCCCCCAGGCAGCGATGCTCCCAGACTGGGAATAGTTAGGCAGCAGAATGACACATTTCAATTGTAGGAGTAATAAAGTACATAACAAAATGTGTTAGCTGGCCTGGGGCACGTAGTCATTTACATACAGCAGTAAGTAGTGATATAAGGCATCCAATGAAGACTTCTGGGCCCAGCCGCCATCAACACCCTGCATTATGGGTCCCAGTGTGAGTACCCCACCTGGATTGGTAGTTATGCCACTCAGCCGAGTTATCTCCTCTCAGTATGACATAGGTCTATCAGACTTGCTCAGTATATTACTGGCGGTCGCAGTATTAGCGTTTGCAATATTAATATTGCAGAAGAATGCAATGCAAATGAGCACTATAACCATTCAGCATCCTATACATCCTCAAATGTTGAAAAAGATGAACTTGATAGAAAATAAGTAAGTTTATTTATATCAGAGTATCATATTTTGTTCATAGCGTGCTGCCCTACTGTTACTGTTAGTGTAAAAGTGACTGACCTGGCCACGGAAGGACTGGGGTCAGGTCCTGGCTCTGGTCAGGCTTTCCCTCTGCAGTAGTGAGTGGCCCTGTGACCGCAGTCACAGGCAGAAGCAGCAACAGCCAAAGCCCTGCCTGCAAACCCATGGCCCCGCAGTCACAGCAGCGTCAAGTGCTTGTTTTGGGGCGTTTGAGCAAAAGACGCTCATTTTATACACGTCTCCTACATTCCTGACGGAGAAGAGTCTGCCAAAATAGCTCCACAGTACCAGCGTCCTTGAGGGGTTTTGATGTGGGGGCTTGTTTTGTAGTAAGGTTGAAGCAGGCTGTGAGAATGTGTAGAAAGTGTCTGTCATGCCTTGCTGGGCTATGATAAGCCAAGCGAATACACAAGACACACACAATGGATTACTGTACATAAACCACTCAAAGCTGCCAAGTTAAATCGAAGGTTGTCTGAGGCGTGGCTGGTATCTAAAAGCCTTTGTCCTTTGTGAAGTAAATGAATGTCTCTTTTCATTTCATTACCCTCAATGGTGTCGTCATGGAAAACATCTTTTTCATTTAGTTGCTAATCAATGCATATTTCCTAATATGGTTCATTTTTGGTTAACTAATAATATGGTTACTTTTTTCCCCTGCTCGTTTCTTCTTCGGCATAGGGCAACATGATCTCCTCAAGTATCTGGATATATTCAAACTGATCCATGATACCTCGTATGCGATAAATTGGCCCGACACTATGGTATGAGAAGCATCCCCATATTCTGATTTTTGCACCACTATGCTTTACGGTCTTCACAGTGTACTGCGGCTTGAATTCAGTGTTTGGGGGTCGTCTGACATACTCTTTGCCGCCACTAGACCCAAAAAAAAAACTTTTTTGCTTTCAGCAGTCCACAAAACGTTGGCTCATTTCTCTTTGAGCCAGGCTCAATTAATTGCCTTCTGATGGTAACTTCAGATCTTCTTTGCTCTTTCTGGAAGTGATCATTGGCTGAGCCTTTGCCATTTTGGCTTTTCTTCAATCCATTTGAACAGTAGTTCCTCTCTTCCTTCCACTTTTGGTTGCCACTTCAAGGCATTTGAGATCATTCTAGCTGAGCAGCCTATAATTTGCTGCACTTCTCTATATGAGTATATATACAGTATTTCGGAAAGAAATGCACTATAACCAACGTGCAACATTTGCCGCCCTCCTACCTTTAATAAGGGCCAAACCTGACACCTGTACTTCACAGAATGAATGCCTTCACCAACTGATAGTGACTGATTTTTGAAAAATGGCAGTGAACAATAGTGTGATTTATCCGGTTAATGATGTAAGTCCGCTACTTTTTTTGAACACTACTGTATGTAATGATTTACATTTCAGCGCCCCAGCATAAAACGCCGTCACTCTTGACTGCGATATAGTGACATGACCAGGCACATATACTAAGATTGTAAAATGGTTCGTTTGATCTTTAATGACACTATGAATTATCAGCATCTTTAGTAAATGACAATATGAGAACCTTACAATGGCAAATCACAGGCAGACCTATTCAGAGATATGCACTTTGTGGTACACACCTATTTGTTGTTTGCCCCAGTAAACAGGATGTTGTGGTTGTAAAACAGAGCCCTGTGGCTTAGCTGCAGAAAACTCACAGCTGCAAAAGTGTTGAGGGCTTTCAAGGTCTTCACAGCGCAGGCCAGCTAGGTCTTAGACAAGACCAAAGAGATAAGACAAAAGATATGGCAACACAAAAATGCAGCTGAAAAGTCACAAGAAGCCATTCCCACAACTGTTTACCAATTACAGAAGGAAAAGCTTTGTGGTGATACAGAATCTGACATGTCAACATGCCAAGCACAATACAGCACTGTCAACAGCTTCCTTATTGCAATCAGCTTCTAGTATTTGTTCTCAGTTTAATGCGGAACTGGAACCCACTGAGGACAAAAACCTCCAGCACACCAGCAAACATGTTAGACACATATTTCACAGCAAAGAGGTGACACGGGCAATTTCCCAAAACAGCTAGCCCCATCTTTGGTCAAGGCTGTGATAAGATATGAACAGCATGTACTCTTTTGAGGGTAGCAACACAAGACTGTCTCGTATCATTGTAAATATATCATACGATTACAAAAAAAAAAAAAAAAAAGTCACAAAGTCTTGTTAGTAAAATTGCAATCAGCTTTGTTTTGATACTAGTCAAATTTGTTGATCTTCCAAAGTGAAAATAATCCTTTAATGCACAATTACTATTTACACTCATCATCATCAAAAAAAAAAAAAGGGCACCCAAAACGAATCAGCCAACAGGAATGAAACTTAGTGGGTAGGTTTGACGTCATGAGACATGCGAATGATTCAAGTATCTTGCTCAGCCGCACATGGGACATAAGCAAGGGTGGGCCTTAAATCTGGAATGACCCAAGACTACATGCACACAGACTGTTGCAACGATTGCCCTTAACACCATACGTAACATTTTTCGTTAACAAAACAAATTTATACAAAAAAAAAAAAAAAAAAAAAAAGGAGTGTTCTTTAGAAAACTATACCGTATATCATCTCAAAGGATAAATAATGCCAGTCATTAAGCGTACCATAGTAAGTGAACCTAGAGAGAAAAATAACATGAATTAATCAAAAGTAATTATGCAGTAAATAACATTTTACTGAAGAAATATCAATAAAGGAATCCTACTTTAACTCGAGTAGTAGTTTCCAAACAGTACCTCCATTTTAACTCAAGTATGGGAATCAAGTACTTTGTCAACCACTGTACAGTACAAACCACTGATGAAATGATGGCATGGCATGCCTGGGATACAGGGCAGGAACTAAAAACTCTACTGTTCCAAATATCCCCACTCTCACTCACATCCTTACTATGAACATTAAGATCTATGTAGGACAATTAAAGGAAGAGGAATAAAGACCAGCAAGCCTTCTTTATTAGAAACACTTTATTAAGTTATAACAAAAGCTGAGAAATTCAAAAGAATTTAGTCTTAATTTAAAACAGCTGTTTGTTTTCATTTGATAAAAGAACCAGCACCAAAAGACAGCAAAAGGAGTAGAACATTGGTGAAGACTTATTGCACCATCATCCTATCCTGTTCTGCGAGAAGAGAAGAATGGAAGTAAAATGACTAAATAACTGCAATGCAAAGACTTACAATTCCTTTACACATAACTATGATCATCTTTATTGTTTAGTGTGAAGGGACAGGTACGGGTAGAGTACGCACACATGTGGTTGGAAAAGGCTAGCCGACACTGTGACGGGGGTGGGGGGGGGGGGGGGGTGCTCCAACAACAAAGAATGCATTAACGCAGGCTTGAAAATGGTATTTAAAAAAAAAAAAGAAGAAAAAAAAAAAACAAGAAAGAAACAAAGCGTGTTCGCATACCCACTGAGAAGACAACTAAAAATGTTCCAACCTTCCCTTCAGGTTTCAGACACTACCTATGAAGCCAAATGATAAGCGATCTTCCTGAGACTATAGAGGGATCTAAACGCATTCTCACAGTACGCTCTATCACAAAGACAAGTTGCCTTAGAATGTATGACTAACCTTACACATGTACCTGAGTAAATATACACTACCCTAATTAACTGCGAGATTTCTAGTTACACAGATTAAATCTGATTCTTTTTTTTCCCCCCACAAAGCCAAAATCCTCCTCCTATTTTTTCCACTCTTACCAATGAATAAGGTCAATTCAGACATCACAGAAAGCCAAACAAGCCGCACTTGCACTGGAGTTTCTCTTTTCTCGCCCATCTCGCCCCTCTTTAGCACACTGTGAAAAGTGTAGATCAATTCATAGCTGCATTGTCCTTGTTTAAAGTGTAGGAGAGCACCTTATGTTACTGGTCTAAAGTGTATTAAAACCATTTGGATCTTAAGTCTTAATAAAAGCATTATCAATAAAACAGTCGCAAAGATATCAAACACAAACAGGCAAATTGAAACAGATAACATTAACAAAGACAATATTATATATTTATATATATGTTTATATATATATATAGACAGACCTTTTCAGTGCTGGTAACATTGTTAACAATGGACTTTCTTCTCTGGTCGACATCATACATAATAAAAATAGCCTCCACTTCACAGAGAACAATCAAAACACATTTCTAAGTTACAACACACTGTAATCTACTCAACAGTCTACTCAACCAGCCTTGTGACCATAAAGCTTAGGTGATTTATCCTTAATCTCGCACACACACGCGCGCACACACACACACACACACACACACACACACACACGCTAAAAAGCCAAAGAATACACAAAACAATGAGAAATAAACCTGCATTCGCCTGACCATTAACAACAATAGGCCACCAACCTCCTTTCACTGAATACTGGTCTCTACAAGCCACGTCAGAGCAACTTATACTTCATCACGGTTCACACAACAGGCTCAAACTCTGGAATGGTAGAGCAGTTCACACTCTCGTTTCCTATGGTCTAAGCAGCACCGGTTTCACACCAAGGTGTATAATGTGAAACGTTTGGACAGATTCTGGGTGAATGTGACCACCCAGAAAGAGGGGCAATGGTCTCAAGCACAGAACTGTAGTTATTTGCTTTTTCAATGGCTAACTAAAAAGACGTTTTCAAGAAAGAATGCCACATAGGCACAATAGCACCAGCCAAACAGAGTCAAATCATAATATGTTTAAGAAAGGTGAGCCGCACCCTGCCTAAAGGCTGCTAGCACTTGCTGCTAAACGTCAGCACCAGTGGAGACGGAACCCCTATATTTTGATAATCAATTCCCCCGCCGGCATCCGTTCTCTCCGTAACATCACAAGCTGCTTTCTAGTGAAAAAGAGCAGTGGTGCGGTCTAAATCGTCTTCGGTTCCTAAGAGCAGAAGGTGTTTTAAATATATGAATAATCAGCCATTGTCGATAGCACTACTGAAACATGCTCCAACCCTTCACACTTGGTGCTAAATGCTAATATATTATAAATATCAGAAAAGCCACAAAAACAGCAAGAAAAAGTCCCTGTTAACAAAAGCACCCAAAATTTCTGTTTGATGTTCGTAATATAAATAGGCACAGTCCAGAGTTGTACAGATTGTAGCACCATGGGTTTTTTTTTTTTTTTTTAAACTGTGAGTCAAGTACACACACTTTGCACGTATTGTGCTCTACTGTTACACACAAAATAAACAAAACAAATTACAATAAAAGAAAGTGAAATGATAAATAATCTAAATTATATACAATTATACAGTCTGAGAGTGACTCCCATTCACAGTACAAAAAAAGCTGTCAATAACAAAAGGAATAATGGAAAATAAGGTGAAAGTTGCCCAGTAGTTTCTGTTTGACGCTGCATTTCCCCAGTGTGTGATTTTTCTCATCAAATCTGTGTATGTGAGCTGTTTCTACTTGCAGAGAGCACCAGAATATTATTGGAGTGGATCATCAAATTGATGACAATAGTTCTTTGCAAAACCTTTCTGAGAAAGAAAGGAGGACAAAAAGAAAGAAAAAAAAAAAAAAAAAAAAAAAAAAAAAAAAAGAAGTGTTTGAGCACCACAAATCTTTATTTGTCTCGGATAAATCACCTGAATAGATTGTACCATATACAACACTGAGCTGTATGCGCGTATGCATCTTTGAAAGACATCAGCAGTAATTAAGGAAAGAGGGTGGGGGATTCAATTGCAACATACGGCTTATTAAAATAAAAAGTGGGCCTTAAGCTGAGCTTGGCTAAATGTAGTGATTTTAAAATAGCTTCGGCAGTTACGTTAACTAGCCTGATTAACTAGCTTCTTTAACTTCATGCGTTCAGTGTTCACTCCTGGTAGGTTGTGCTTTAGCAAGTGCGTGTGGTGGAGGTATCAAGGGTAGGGGACTTAACAGTTTTCATACGCCAAATCTACTCAACCCTAATAAAAATGTGAGTTAAAAATGGTCATTTTGCTTTTTAAAGCACAAGAAAACTAAAATTTACTTCATATCAGTTGTATGTAATGAACAGCTCCACAGGTCTGCTCTCCAGTGTAAATGTACAGAAGCACAGTACAGTGTAAAAGTCTTCAGCACCTAAGTGAACTGTTTCACCATTTATCTGGGCAATTACTTTTTTGGAAGGTAATAACTTCATAGAACATTAAAATAAATGCAAACAAACTTTAAAACAGTAAAAAGTAATGTTTTCATGTTCCAGGGCTCTCCTTGATGTCCTCGGCCATTGCACAGCTTTGTTAATTTGCATCAGCATACCTGATTAAACTTAATGAAGTTTATTATCCAAACCAGGTATTGGATGATGATTACCATCAGCACCAGGCTGCTACAAGAAGAGGTTTGGAACTTCTGCATGAATACTGTTTGTATTTACTTTAATATTAGTGTTTCCAAAGTTAAACACTTACTACCCAGTGAAATAGCTTGTATCTAATCAAATCGATTTTTCCCCAGGTGCCTAAAACTTTAGCATAGCACTGTATATCTAATCACCAAATGGCTGCATTATGAAGAATTTCTAATTCAAATAATTCATAACTCCTAAAAACACAGAACTGTAATTTGTCATTTTTCAAGTAAAAGTATATCCCAGTCTCATTTATCTTTAAAGATGGTCCTAGATTTATCTGAGTGTGCAGCAGATGGGGAGATAATTCTAGATTTTACAGCAGGTTCCAGCACCAGGGAGGCACACAGCCATGAGGACAGGCAAACTTGCAACCAACTGCATTGCAGAACTATCCTCTACAGTAAAAGGTGAGCATTCAGGAAATGACCATTTATACAACATGTCATGGCTCAGCTGATGTTTTAATAGAATTCATCAATAGAGTATCAAAAAAAAATAAATCCTGAAAGAAAAAAAATAATAAATTTGAGACGAATCCATTAATTTCAGAAATTTGATTCAGCTGGACGATCACTACATATCTGTAGCTTGTGTCATTGCGCATAAAAACCTTGATTGATGATGTTTAAAATGAACTATCCACTGATGCATGAGTAAAACATACAATTATGAATGTTAACATTGTCATTTTTGTCTATGTGCCTCCCTTTTCAACTTTCACCAGGCCGGAGCATGATGCTGCCACTGGGCCTGCATCTGTGTATATGTACATCTGTATTTGTGTATACGAGTTCAGCTGCACCTTCGTTGAGTTCCGATACCCATGCCGGTTTTACCGCAGCGGCTTTAGCAAACGTTAGAGCACCAGTGAGGGAGAAGAGCCTATTGGTCCACACCTGTCCATTGCATAGGTTATGTTGGGTTGAGGTAGATTGCTTCAGTTACCTAAAAAAAAAATAAATAAATAATAATAATAAATAAAAAAATGTAAAAAAAAAAAAAAAAAAACAAAGAGAGACAGAAAAAGCAAGAAGGTAAGCAAGTTTGTTGAGTGCTTCTGTTGTTTTGCTGCAGGTTAAAAGTAAACTGAAAAAGTAGTAATTGCATGTGGCAACTTTAAAATACAGCAGTGCAGAAGGGGGGAATAAAAGACGACTTAACAGTTAAATTAGTCAATTAACCAGTTGAAATAATTAATGAGATAACACTTAACAGGTTAACCAAACACAAAAACAATTGTTGGTTGCATTCGTAACCAACATGCCAAAAAAATCCTATATAGTCACATTTATTACCTAGGCACCTAAACGCATTTATGTAGCTGACCACAATTATGTTCCACATTTTTAATGGCGCAGCAAACAGAATGCAGTTCTGTTAAGGCAAATGCATGTAAATGAAAGCAAGCACATAATGCATTTACTGAGCCTTACGGGTCCCACACAGACACACACAGACAGGCCAAAAAAAAAAAGAAAAAAAAAAAGAAAGAAGAAGAAGAACATTTAAATTAGACCTGGGCAATAGGGTGATGTAATCGGATATTAGTAAGGGAAGGGAATCCTGAAGCAATAATCACCATTTTGGGGGGAAAAAAAAAAAAATCAGAGAAAAGTTAGCGAGAGAGATACTTGGAGAGGACTGTTGGGTGACATCAGTAATATGCTAATTTTTCAACTAAAACTGACAAAAGGATTGTGGTGAACTCCACAGAAGGTCAGAAACAAATTTGGAATGATCAGTGAACACTGAACAACTGTGTAGTCAAAACAAAAAAAATAGTGGAAAAATTAACAGTTGAACTAACAGCGTGTTTACTAGTAGGGGTGGCTTGATATCCGACACTAATGCCAAAACCCTGATTATCTACCAAAACAGATATCAATTTGCTTGATTGTTCAGCACCTTCAGAGACTCAAAACCAAATAATGATCGAAAATTTAAATTAGGTGCAACAGTTCAGATGTGCATCTAGCTTACTAAACATGAGAATCAAACCAGCGATCTTCTCGATAAAAGACCACAAGGTTAAGGGGCACGCCACCATCCAAACATATAAGAACACAATACTATAACAGAGTGAGCAGCTCACTTAAAATAAACTGATTAAACCTGAAAGAACCAGACCAGAAGGGGAATCAAACTACTGATCTCTGAGATGAAACATTTACAGCATGAGAAGCAAAATTTCATAAAGAAAATGAAAACCTGAATGTTTTTTCAGAACTGAGTGAAGATAAACAGAAGGCCTTCCATGTTAGCTTTTTTCATTTCAAGAGCTTTACTCGATAAAGACCGAAAGCCAAAGTCAATGAACTTAAGAGAGTAATATCTAAGGTTTGCGGTCAGATCACAAAGCAAGTTAAAGCAAGTTGCGAGCAGGAGTTCCTGTAAATTTTCACACTACCAACATCAAATTTAAGGTAAATGAATACCGACCTCAAATACCAGTGTACTTGATTACTAATAATTTGCCTCAGTGCTGGAACAAAAAACCCACTAAAGTATTAAATAAATAATTAAACAAAAACATATGGGTCTCCCTCTAATTGAAATGTTGCAAAACGTTATCAAAACAATGCCACAGCCAAAGGACACTGTAATCAAAATTGAAGTCAGAAATAGTGGACGGTGCAACTTTTTTTTTTTTTTTTTTTGGCCAGACAGTGCATATCAATAAATCATTAGCTGAAATTGAATGACCATGACAGGCTTATTCATCCTTAAAAACTGAGCACACAAAAGCAAAGCAACATACCTTGTTCAGACAGAGACAGCATCTGAGAGAGGTGCAATGCAGCAGCTTCCCTGTTATACATATAGCTAAACTTCTCCCCTTTCCCTCCCCCCCTTCCCCAGCTGAAACCAGCTCCTATCTGGGACGGGCGCTGGGGACCTGCGAGGCGACATAGGGCGCCTGCATACCCAGAGTCCTCCAGGAAGTCACACCCCCGCTGCTGCTACTGCTGCCTCCACTACTACTGCTGCTGGGTGCAGCTGGAGGGGGCAGGTGAGGCTGGTAGTGGACGGTGAAGGGCCGGGAGGAGGTGGAGGAAAGGGAGGAGGCAGTGGGAGCGGCTGTGGCACAAGCAGCGGAAGCAGAGGATGTGCCTGAATTCGAGGAGGCAGAAGGGGCTGCTCGCAGCGTCTGGAGGGAGGCTGACTGCTGTCTCTCTGAACGCGGCGGAGAAGGCTGGGGAGGGGCGGAGGACGAGGAAGACACATTGAGAAGGGGGGGAGGGGGAGGCAGCGAGAGCGTAGGAGGGGAAGGAGCGTGCAGGACTGTCTGCGTGCGGCCATGCTGCGTCTGTGGAGGGGGGAAGACTGAGGAGCCTGAGGCCAGGAATGTTGAGGGCCCTGTGGCTTTGGCGTCTGGATGCCTCTGCTGGGAGGAAGAGAGACTGAGGAGAGAGCTGAGGGCCCCGGGGCCGGCCAGCGTGGCCCCAGACTGCTGAGAGGAGACTGAAGAAGGCACCATGTGATGAAAGATCCCTGCAGACAAAAAGCAAGAGAGAGAGAGAGAGAGAGAGAGAGAGAGAGAGAGAGAAAAAAAAATGGGGAGATGGAGCAGACAGAGATACATGGGAGAGGGTGAGATGAAAGTAAAC
>CM067489.1:19337375-19407469 GCA_034552555.1 Semaprochilodus insignis | reverse complement strand
ATATATATATATATATATATATATATATATATATATATATATATATATATTCTTTTCAACATTGCTACATCATTTAAACACAGCTGCCTATATTGTGTGAAACATTTTATAATAAAGTCTCTTTCAATTAAGAATCAGTTAAGAACCTTTTTGTCCTCTACTCTAGTTGGAGATTTCTTTGGGCAGTAATAAATACAGTATAGAGAGATCACTTTCAACAAAACCTTCCATCTTCATTTTTACAGTTTTTACTTTTTTTATACAATTTGAAAACACCAGCCTTCTCTTTACAACGTTCCAAGACCTTCTTAATGAATGGACCACTAGAAACAGTCTAAAATGACGCAATCATATTTTATAACATTATCTTTTAAGTTTACAAAGCTTTTCTCTTGTAAAAGTTCCCTTTTTGGATACATAAAGATTTGTTCTAATGCAGACAATATATGTTTGTTGTCTCACTGGGTAAAGGGCAACTTTCTGATGGCCTACTTTGGCCGACCCTAGTTTAAACGTTAAGGAACATGAAAACGACCCCAAAAAGTGAAAGTTTTTCCAAGAATTTTATTGAAATACTAAGACAAATTTCAGTCCCAGTCCCTTATTGTTTCAAAAAAAGCACGCTTTGGGTTTTAGCGTTAACATCAAAACTTCTTTTTTCCAAAGCCTCCCCTTTTGCTAAAACAGCAGCATATTTCATCTTATGCAAACCTATACAACAGGTCATTTGGCACATTCACCCCAGAATTGCGGTGTTTGTGTATTTGCAGCTCACGCTAATAGCACAGCAGACTCCAAATCCGAACAAATGCCATCTTCTCTGGGGTTGCATTTACTTCTTAGGCCAATTTCTTTTGCAACGCTGATAGCATAACTGAAGCGAAATGATAGCGATGTTGTAATTAAGACAGACTGAAGATTGAGATGAGTCCTAAAACGATGCGAGACCCAACCAACAGTACTGGGTTTGCTGATTGTACCCATGAGCTTTAGCACCAATTAGAACTACGAAATACCCAAAGACATAAAAAATGAAACAAAACAGCTCTGCTGGCTTGTGCTGATAAGCTCCCATTGAAATGTGGTCCGTTTCAGATATACGGCTAAATAGGAAGACCTCTCAGCCTTAGAGAGAGCGGAGAGCTATTCACTTGGCTAACATGGCCATTCTCAGTGTACTTTCAAGTTAAAATGAAGCACACACCAAAAAAAAAAAAAAAAAAAAAAAAAAAAAGGGACCAGCATTAGGAGCTGTTGTTTCTCACACTGATGGCAAAACTAAGGGTATTTTCTATCTTCAAGTGTTGGTGTGCATTAGTCTCATCAGGCTTTGTTTGGATTTGAATGCCCTTCAACAGTGGTATGACACCATGATGCAAATACTGGTCTTTTTTCTTTTTTTGAAACACATTCACAAAAGCATGCACTTTAGATGGACAAGGCAAATGTCTTCTCGCAACAAAACCCAGGTAAGAGTAACAGCAAGAGGCTGTGCAAAGTGCTGGATTTTAATGTTTAAACATAAAAAGGTCATAAAGGTCATTATCAGGGATACAATGGATGCTCGGACAGGAGGACAGGTGAACTGGTTGCAGAGAGCGCTCTCAAGATCATTTTCAAGTCACTCTATACAAGGCTTGAGAAATTTCAAGAGTATCCCATGCAGATGTGATTGGAAAGTGAACACTTGTGGCGACAGAGACATTGATCCCTCAAGGTAGTTTAACAGTCGTCTCAAAATGCTGCAGAATAGGAAGAAAACAACAAAGTCACTAAGACGACTGCAGGTTGTGCGTTACGATAGAAAAAGGTAAAAATTTACCCAAAAGAAAAACAATTTGGAGTAATTTACCACTGAACTTAAAAGGCTTGAGAAAGAGAAAGACGACAGTAGCACTGAGCAACAATACAGTATCATTAGAAGTACATCACGCTGTGGAGTTCCTCGTGTGTGCACAAGCGAGGTACTTTTAAAGGGATACAATCTTGACTGAGGGACGAATACCATCTTATACTTGATGCAAAAGCACCACCCAGGCTGATCAGATGCTCTTGCACAAATGTAGTAATACTAGGTGACTGTGTGAAAGAAAGCAGGCCACAGATCTGGAGAATCCGTCTTAAGAGTTTCTTGTGATTCAAAAATCAGACCTGACTTTAGTTCAGAGGCCAGCTTTTTTTTTAGTATACTTAAAGGAATATTCAACAGTTTTTCAGTGTAATCTCTTCTATAGCATCTGCAGTCTTACCACAGACAATAAGTTCACTGCACTCTCCAGACTCAAAGCACATACAACAGAACCCAAATGGGGAGACCCTCCGGCTTTTGTCACTGACTTCTATTAACGTCAAAGCAAACAGGTTTTCTGTACAGGGAAAGTACAGCACTGAAATTACTGTCTGCACTTTGGGCTGTATGCTAAAAGATGTCATAGACAAAGAAAGGCTAGAAAATGCCAGAATATTCCTTTAACTTCAACGAAAGCCTGGGAATGCTGACTTATTCTGATGGGTACTGTCCATTTCTGGTAAGACAAAATCAATAAAGTGAGTGCGTAAACGCAACCATAGTTCACCAGTATGCAACTGTCAAAGCTGCAGACATACCCCTCACTCTACTGTAGGCATAGAATCCACATCCATTGCACATAAGATACCTGTAGAACATTGCACACAATGTAAGAAAGGGCTAAACGGTCTTGGCTTGAGATGTATTTGGGGGTGGGGTGGGGGTCTCTGCATAAGAAACTCAATTGGTGGACTGCGTACTATGGACCGCCTGAAAACTAAGGCAGCGCTTGCATAAATACTGATTTTTTTTTTGTTTTGTTTTTTTAAAGAGTTGAAAAGGAAGGAAAAAAGTTCTTACTGAGGAGTGTACAGGTCTGGTATATCCCCAGGGAAGACAAAAAAAAAAAAAAGAATAAATAAAAAAAAAAGATAACATAAAATATAAGTACCTTCCATTCAATATATAGGGAAACAGATGATATTCACTTAAATCTTTTCTTTCTCTTCAATAAACAAAAGTAAGACAACTTGATCTGCTTTGCTAAATCTGTTTCAGTGTTGCTTGCCCCTGTTTAACAAGCAAGGAAAAGGGCTGGTAAAGTGATCCCCACGGTGGATTCTCCTCTTCTGCTCTTTGAGAGATCTGTGTGCTTTGAGGGAGGGAAGCTGAGAACTGATGCCACAATAGGCTTTCCCATAATGCAGTGTAACTACACTGGCAGGCATGGCCGAAGAGGCCAAAGACCCTCCCCTCACAAAAAGGGAAAAAATAACAATAATTAAAGGAAACAATCTTATCAGTCTGTATTGCCCTCACTAGAGCGTTCGTCCCTCATCATGAGGGGAAATACTCCTTTTCGTGGCATTTTTACATTACAGCAACTTTATTTTAGAGCAAGCCAAAAGAAAAAGAAAAAAAAAAAAAGAAGGAAAAATAAAGGAAAAATCCCACAAATCCAAAGTTTCTTTCTCATTGTCTTCTTTCCAGACGAGAAAGGGGGGAATAAACACAATATGGTTAGTGCCAGTTTTGAAGTTGCTGCTGATCATATTCTGCTATAAGTTTCTTTATATGTGCCAGTTTGTTGTGGAGATATTCACAGCGGTTCCTCTCTTGGCTATAGTTGGGGTTAGTCTGTGAGGAAACAGGAGATGATGGTAAGTAATCTGTACAAATTTGTACATAAATATATATTAATGTAATCCAGCAATGCAGACAGTCAAGGCATCGAGGCTTACCTTTTTTATTTTGCGATACTCTTGAAGTATCTGATTATGGATTGTCTGTGAAAAGATGGAACAAAATCAATCAGTGAATTAAAAAAACAAAACAAAACAAAATAAACATCTAATCCGTGAAGAGAGAAACCTTTGTGTCACACTTTTTTGCCATATTCCTAGAATTGAACACACACTACAGGCTGACTTATACTTCTGCATCTGCCTTTGTAGGTGTCTGCCACATTGACAAAGTACACCAAACTGGACTTGAGAGAATGTAAATATGCCCTCGGTCTGGGTGTTCCAAGACCTCTATTTTTTTTTACCTAAAGCACAAAAGTACTAGCTTTTAAATTGTATGCAAGTATCGTAAAAGTACTGTGAGGTATTTTAACAATCCAAAATATTTTTTTGCATCTTTAGTTTAGGAAATATTTTCCTTCCCAAACTCCTGTGATATCAGGTATCTGCACAGCGATCAAGCATTTTCTTTAATTCTAAAGGCATGTTAGAGGCATGCGGGCCTAGTTGCTAAGCTATGAAAAAAACAGGCGTTATAACAGACCAATTCAGACAGAGGGTTAATACAGATGTACAGTACGGTAAAGATATTGTGCATTTGGGAAAATGGAAGCATGTAAATATATTCTAGTAGACCCCAAAAATAAAATTATGAACACTGAAAATGAGCATAATAAGACAATAATATATATATATAGATTTTAAAGAAGGGTCATAATCTTTGTGCCGTCACACCTTTTCTGCCAGGCAGCCCTCAAGCGGTTTCATTAGATTTTGAATCAAATTGTATGATTTGGGTTTTGTCCCACCCCATTACTAGATAGCCAGTGAGTGAGTGCTTGACACACATGATGTTAAGATTTTAAGGTATGCATATCATGGCCTCTCCATATGTTTTTGTAGAAGTACAAATCAGCCTTAAGTGGACAAGTGTGCAAGATCTCTATTAAATCACCAAGCCGTTTTTTCTAAACCCTTCCCCTGTATACTGTCCTCCATCAAAGCAGACAGAACTTTGTGTTCTTAAAAGTCAACTACAACCCCAAATCAGAAAAAAAAATCAGCATTTTACATTTACTTTGACCTTTATTGCACTGCAAACAGTATGAAACCAAGACATGTCATTTATTGTCTGGTCAACTTCATTTCATTTTTTTAATACACACCCAGTCCTGCATTTCAGCCCGTAACGCATCCCAAAAAAGTTGGGAGCTAGAAATGAGGTAATACAAACTAAATAATTATGTGATTATCAACAGGTGGCTTTAATCATTATTTGCTACAAAAGCAGTATTTAGGATAGACCGAGTCTTTGATAAGCAAATATAGGATCTCTGGTTTATTAACAAATATGTGAGAAAATGGCTGATTATTGATTATGTTCCTCATGATTGGAAATGGATTTGCATATTTCTCCCTCTACAGTGCATATCATTAAACAATTTAAGCAATCGGGAGGAATTTCAGCGTGTAAAGGGCAGAAGCCTAAACTTGACACCCGTGACCTCCAATCCTCAGACGGCACTGCATCAACAGCAGTCATTTAACAATGGCTGATATAACTACATGAGCAAGGGATTACTTTGGCAAACCTTTGTCAAGCACTACAATACAGAGTTACATTTACAAAAGCCACTTAAAACTTTACTGTGCAAAACAGAAGCTTTATGTTAACCATGTACAGAAGGAGCACTGACTTCTCTGGGCTCGGTATTCCAGATTTTTTTTTGACGCCATGTGCAACGCACCAAAGATGAAAAGGACCAACCAGACTATCATCAGCAGCAAGTCCAAAAGCAAGGGCCTGTCAATGTATGAGGTTGTGCAAGTACACTTCTGTGATAGCAGGATTAAGAAATGTACACCGAAATCTTAGATCAACATATGCTGCCTTCAAGAAGACATCTTTTCCAGATCTTTTCCATGAATTTTTCCAAACACCACAACACAAAACCACAAGCTGCACACATTACAAAGGGATGGCTGGGGAAGAAGGAGGTACGGGTGCTAGACTGGCCTGCCTGCAGTCCTGACCTGTCCTCAGTAGAGAACGTGTATAGAATTTTAAAACCAAAAATGTGACAAAGACGACCCTGTACTGTTTCACACATGACATGCTTGTAAGAAGAATGGGACAAAATAACACCTGAAACATTTCAATGCTTTTGGTGCCAAAAATGCTTTCAAGTGTTGTGAAAAGGAATGGCAACATTACACAGCAGTAAAAGCTTTACTGCCGCAACTATTATTGGAACATGTTAAAGGACTGGATGCATATTAACAAATTAAATGAAGTTGGCCAGACAAAACATGAAATATCTTGGGTTCATACTGTCTGCAATGAAATAAAAGTCAAAGTAAATGTAAGAAGCTCTGCATTTTCCATATTGTCCCAACATTTTCTGATTAGGGGGCAAACCTAGTTAGCATCAGCAACATTCAAATATTTTATAAGGCATGTTTTTTCACCTGGCCAGTACACAACAGGAGAAATGTAGGTGATGTTTCATTTGGACAGCCTTTATATTTGGCTCAAGTTATCAGACACAGTGAAAAATCCTGCTTTGTGAAATACCCTTCAAGAAGTATTGTTCAATGCATGTTTAACAAACTGATGTACACTGTCTTGGGACAGTCTCTGCAGTTACCTTATACTTATCTGTGCCTTGCTGGAGCTGCTTGAGTTCAGCATCCAGCACGGTGAACTGCCGGGTGATGCCCTCTATCCGCGCATGGAGGCCCCGGTACTCACTGTACTCCGCATTAAAGTCATTCTTGTAGGTTTGACGCTGCTCCTGTGATCCAATCTCAGTGTATTTTCTGCTCAAACAGAAGACAAAATCGACACGTCTTTTTATACAGTCACTGAACAACTGTGGAGAAGCTAAGTAGATATGAGCGAAAACATTTCCTCGCTGGCAAAAAAAAAGGGTAGTCTTATGATGTCAAATTTCATTAAAACTTGTAAAGGTCAGACAGTGCTTACAATAAATAGTCTGCCATCTCGGACGAAGATGCAGAAATGCTGGAGCTGTCGCACATTCCATTCAGATCTAAAAGAAAACACAAGAGGTGAACTTAAGTACAAGGCTTCATCTTTGTCAGACAGAAAAAAAGGCAGAAGGACACTACGGATGACGTCAGCTTACTGCTGATCGTAATTACACACGTCAACTTTCAAGCCTTTTTAGATAAACAGTTCACTGGCTTAGGATCCCTAGCAGAGTATTTGCAGCAGTGAGAAACAATTTTGAATATTTTCACTGATGCGTTTAGTGAACATGCAGCATTCTAAACATCACAAATTTCAAATTTTTTAAAAACATTCAATTTACTAATAAAATTACTAAAGACTAATGAGGAAAAGTTCCTGAACTTCAGCATGGTTGTTGACCTTAGAACCCTTAAATGGTTACAGGAAGATACTGAATTAGAAAACGAAACGAGCAAAAAGGAAAACATCTGAAATACTGTTATTTCCCCCCCATCATCTGTAGAACGATTTACTTTTTAATTAATGCAGTATACTAACTGCCACAAGGCATTGTTTTCTCTTTTTAGCATCCTGCTTCTGTGTGGAAACTATAAAACTTTCTCAAACAGCTGTTGGGAATACGTTTAATTACCATTCTTTTTTTCATGAAGAAGGGGTAGTGTGTGGTTACATGTTTTATTGTATTATTTAATTTTATTTTATTACACTACATTGCTTAAGCCTAAGTGGAGGAACGCACCCGTGCTTTTATGTGTAACGCTGCTGCTGCTCAGGTCCGGACTTGTGGTGACCTCACAGGATTTCCTTGGCGTCGAGCTGCTGTCCTCCCCTCCTTTTCTTTCCTTTTTCAGCACTCTCTCTCTTTCCCTGTCCCTCTCTTTGGACTTGTCTTTATCCTTGTGCTTCTTGGATTTCTTCTTTGACTTTCCGTGCAGAGAGGGTGAAGTGCTCCGGCCCTGAGGGCCATCCAGGCTGCTGGTGACTGGGGACGTAGAGCTGGGTCCTGCCGCTAGCTGCCCGGAGCTCCCTGTGAAAGCGGGCGGGTGGCTCAGCCTCTCGGCCACCGCTGCCTCCTGACCTTCACAATCCCGTCCATTGTGGCTGGAGTCATTACTGACATCTGATAATGGATCGAAAGGCCGAGAGATGTCCAGCACCGGAAGTTGTACGCTGGAAGAGCTCTCTCCTGCCTGAGAACCGGATATGTCCTTCCCGTTGGAAGAACTCAATTTTCCGTTGATGGGCGGAGCACCCTTGCTGGCTAGATGCGATATTCTAGGCTTCTTGTTGGCCAGAGGGTCGATGAAGTCTGCAGCAGACCTTTTCTGTAGAAAAGAAATTTGTCAGTCTTACAAATCTACCAACAGAAAAGGATCACAGCTGCCAGCCAAATGACGACTGATATGTTGTATTTTCTGTCCCTAATTTAGGGACCACTAATTTATTTCCTGCTCAAGTAAGATGACAGTTCCATTAGAACATAACTGGTTACTAAAGTAGCCAATGTTACACAGAGTTTACCTACCTTAAATAGGCTTTTGCACATCAGTCCTACACCTACTTTTCTGCTAAAAATCCAACTTGAAGCCCTTTACACGAGTTCTATAAGTAGCTCTCATAACCCTTTTCTTTCCTTCATCATACTCTGTGTTAATCATATACTTGGGCTGATTTTAATATAGAACAGCCTGTGGTTTCTACCTCCACTAACAGGTTTCTACTAACATCCAACATACCATTTGAAATACTCTCGCATTTTCAACTGAAAATGTCTCCTCACATTTTTGTGGATAATACCTTAAAGCCTTGGCTAAAGACTGACATTCTGTACCTTGCTCCATTAGTGAACAACTCCACTCACCTGCACATATGTAGCAATAAGGCACATAATGGCATGCTTGCATGTTTAGTACGTAATGTAGAGTATCTGTTTGCAACTCACACCAGAATTAGAGAGATAGTCACTGCTTCTTCAGTCTTTTGGTGCTTCAACCACCAGTTAAAACATAAAGCAAGAATATAAGTGTCACGCAAGCCATGAAATCTGCGGGGGCGTCTAAAGGTTGGACATCTGTCAGATTGGTTAGGCGCTTTCACCTGAGGAAGTGACAGTGGTGTTTACTGCTGTGAAGCAGTGTCACTGCACCATTTCTGCACTGGCTCCAAATAAAAAGCACTGCCACCATGCCATGCTGAACAATGCTAGTCTACAGTAAACATAATGGTCATAAACAGTGCATAGTCATGCATGCTCAGGCTAGATAAAGAATTAGCAGATTACAACATAAAACTTTTCCAGACAGAACATTTAGCATAGCTTAATATTATATATAGCTTCTGATCCTTTCTAACTCGCATTTCTATGTCTCAACCATCAGCAGAACAACTTCATATATCACACATAAAAATGAACAAAGTCATCACAACATCCTGTTTCAACAGCACAGTGGAAAAAAAAAATATTTGTTTACTCTTATATGTGGCTCCTACAAAGCATGCCACTGTAGCGTTGCAGTGTTGCATTAGAGCCCTTGCACCAGATCCAAGTTCAACTGTGCAGAATATGAGCTTTAGTTTAAGGGAAATGAAGAGGCAAACAGGTGGCTGACCTGGGATGGAGAGCTGCTGGCCTGCTCTTTGTGCGGGCTGACTGGACTCTCCCCAGGGGCTGGAGCACTGCTCTGAGCCTTGCACAGTTTCCTGTGGAGGAACAAGGCACATCAGAGGAAGGGATCACATGAAACACACCCATGGAAATTCCTATTTGTGTACATTTAAATGAATCCAGACTTGGTTCAAGAACACTATACTGATCCAAGGACATGTGTGATAAATGTAGAACTGAAATATCGCAGTACAGTTATGTATGGTATAAACAGTGATGCCCTGTAAAACATAAATAGTTTTTTAAGATTCACAGATGACCTAAAGGAGGTCCGATCGAAGACTTTGGCAAGGTGGAAAAGCAGAATTTTTTCAATTTGTATTCATTTTACACAGCTTACAGCTGTCATTACTTAAGACACAAATACCAGCAGTTGACAATATCTGCTCTTAAAGCTAACCTGAAATTAAAATGGGCCTTTTAACCTGGTTAGTTCATGTACCTAGTTCTAACAAAGTGCAACACAATATAAAATATATTTTTTGATTTCCTGTAATCTTTGATTAAAATATAGTGACTCTTCCACATATTATGAAACCTTGACTACTACTGCAACACCAGTGCCAATCTGTCCAAACATGATTGATTCTTTTGCCCTCCAACATCCTATTTTCTGTTCATGGCCCAAGACCCAGCAATACTAACATGCCACCAATTTCCAATATTAACATTTGAGTTAATATGTTACGCCATGTTTCACCTGCCCCTTCCACCACTCTCTTTCATCACTGAGCATAATGATGACAGTTGCATCGGGCAATAAATAATTTAATATAGGTCCCATAAAACTTTTAGTGAGTCAAAATGTCATGATGCAATTAGCACCAAGTTTTTAAGCCATACCAAAGTCCCATTTCAGCTGGTTTTATTTGTCAAGTTGCTACAAATGTTTAACAATGGGACTCATTATTTTAATCCAATCCAAGAGTAATTCCAGAGAAATTTACTACCTAAAATTGACCAAATCTGCAGTAATAGTAATCCTTAAAGAAATTAAGAAAAAAAAAAAAAAAAAAAGAATGAATGACCGTAAAAACAAACCTGGGGAAAAAAAACAAACAAAACAAACAAACAAACAAAAAAAAAAAACAAACACACTATTGGTGCATCCTTAAATCATACTAGCACATTTCCAGTGCTTTTCATTAGCCAAAAAGGAAAAGCCTGCCTTTTCCGATTGTGCATCCATGACAACACACAATGGCCAAACATGATCGGTGTCTCACTCAATTGTCACATTAATGTAACTTGTACAGCAGACTCCAAAAGCCTTAAACACTGTTACACCGTTCAACCGATCTGATTTGTGATCCAAATCAGCAGTCAAGCTGTAGTTTTCAATGCGTGCCATCTGTGGTGAATTGAGGAAATTTTGCAGATCCTTCAGAAAGTCAAACCCTTTACAAATTACTTTAGAGGACTTGGATAAAACTAATCTAGCTTTAAAAGTGCCCAAGTTAGCCTGAGAAAGGGCCTAAAAGTGACTGGGTCTGTCAGCAGGGGGCAGTGAGAGGCAGTGGTTGTAATGGCCAAAGAGACACCACCCCAGCAGGAGGTCAAGAGACATGGGCCTAGGTGGGTGGACGAAGAGGAAGAGGAGGGGGTGTAGGTGAACAGTAGCTGCAGCCCAAAGCACTCGAGCACAGCCGGACATTGGACCAGTGCCACGCACACACACAGATCAACATGTGCCGGAGTAGAGTTGCATCACAGAGTCCTTCCAACTGCTTGGCTGCATTGCTCTGTCGTGATAGTCTCACATTCAAATCCAACCACAGGGAACACTGGGGGTGGGGGGTGGGTTGTGGACGTAAAAAGTGCCATCAGCTGATAAGCACTGGTCCAGGACTCAAAGTGCAGCTCAGAATCACAATTCATATTCCTCCTGCAGAGTGACATTTACGATACTTTTGTGTTGGGAGGACGACTCTGACTAATGTTTTGAAATGGCAGCCAGAACAAAGCACACTGCAATGCTGCTCTAAATTTAGCTGCAAGGGAACAGCCTTTAACTGAGAACAGAGGCTTTCCCCCCACTGAGATTTACAGCATATCAACCTAATGTGAGAGGGGAAAAAACATGAAAATAAAGGAAAATATACTTTACAAATGGTGTTGGAACAGGAGAAAAAAAAACTAAAAACACCCATATAAGAAAGAGCACCAATGGCACAGTAACATAATGTTGAAAATAACCCAACGTAATTCAGGCACAATTAAAACAAAAAGCGAGATATGACTGCATCAATTACCCTCGCTTAAAATCAAGTCTTGAACACACATTCGTCTTTGGTTTTGGTACAGTGCATCATATTTAACCAAACTTCTTTTCTGAGCTTACCGTACAAGAATCCTCTTCAGAACCTGCTGGTCTACCTCAGTGTAACCAGGCCAATCCTTCTGAACTTCCTTAAACAAACAATCCTTCAATGTGAAGGTGGTGTCTTTGCTATTCAGGTTAGCCACCTACAACCAGAGAAAGTAAGGTTATATTAGACACACTTTCAAAATAGGAAACAAAACAATCCAATGCTAATGTACATCAAACCACGCTATTCTGAAACATTTTATTTTCCTCCTACAGCCTGAGAGCTGTGCTGATTCTGAGTAATTCTTAAATAATCAGACATAATTGAACACATTTGGGAAATCTATGCTGCAAATCACAAGAATGAAAATTCCACAATAGGGAATTAAATTAATAAGTGATAGTTTCACAACACACCATAATAGCATTTCAATCACTGTGTTAATTATGATGATTTTAAAAAGCATCATCACTTAACCAACCTCTTTACAAAGTACATGGTCATGTAGAGCATGCAGTATGTGCTTATTAAACTAGTTGGCTTCAAGAAAATCCACAGTCGAAGGTAGTGACAGTACTTCACAGCCTTTTCATCCTTCTAAGAAGTTTGTTCTATGGTGTTGTTTTGGTTTAAAAATCAGTGTCTCTGGGAAATTAATCTAAGATCACTACTCCATTTGCAGAATGTAGGAAGAAGGTGGCAGAGAAACCATTCACTGCTATAAAAAAGTGTAAGACACTTTGTCCATCACATGCTTTGAATTACACATCGGATACTGTGCTTATTTAAAATTTCAGGTGACCCTCAAATTGTTGGTAGAAATATTTCAATTAGAGTAACACTATTTGTATCAGGGCTTTTTCAAGATACAGCTTTATTTACCTAACTGTGCATAGGTTCATTGGAAATACTTAAACAACTAACAGACTGCATTGCAAAGGACATAAGAGCAAGCAGATTTCTGAGAATTTCTGAAATTGATTAAGGTTGCAGTTCAAGGGCAAACATCAACTATTCTCCAGGACTCAAACACTTAACTTGTACAATCAGGCTAAAGAAAAGGTAAAGAGGGTGATTTAGGACATATGGTTAGTTCCAGCGACTGATTTCTGGAGAAGTCATGGAGTGGATCAACCCTATATTAGCTTGACCATCCATTACATCGCCCCACACAGGACACTCGAATCAAACTGCCTTATAACACAGCTCCTCTGAGCAGAGCACAAAAATGAGGGATTTGAGGAACAGTAAATAAAAGTAAATAATGAAAATCCAGTTGCCCTCAAGTGCTATCAAAATGTTCTGATCTATGATTTGGAAATGTAATTGGAATTTATACACAAAATGCTTAAGAATTCCCTAAGTCAACAGCAAGCAATCAATGGTACACTGGCAGAAAAAACAGGACCATGGCATCATTAAGCATCAGGGAGCCTGGGCCTTGAACATCTGAACCTATATACACACTGGTATCAAAGAAATTACTGCTACTTTCAGCCATCAAATCCTTTCCTTGTCCACATCACTTCTGTTCTGGAGGAAAACGTCAAGAAGAAATTGTGACAACTCTTCAATTGTAGGGTACTGTCCATAAGGCTACCTACCCAAGCTCATCATGACAACTGACATAATTTTGATCAAAGTTGGCTAAAAAAGCCTATACAATAAAATATGTGCATTGGGATAATCATTTCTTAGCATTTATGCAGGGTTATGTCAGTTTTAATGATAGGCCTATGATTTCACGTAGCCTTATGATCAGAATCCTACAAGTGAAGTTTTACTGCAACCGCTGACCAAAGGGATGAAAAGTCTAGTCAGAAGACCCTCCAACAATAGGGCAAAGCAGAAGGCAAACAGTCATGGACAATTCCTATAGTAAAGGTTCTTTCAGATGTAAATAAATAAATACAAGGTGTGTCTAGGAAGGGACATGAAGTACCAACAGTACCTCTACCACCCCCACAGGTGAAACAGAGAGGATGTGCAGCTGAAGGAAAAAAGCTAAGTTCCTGCTAAGTAGGACTACCCCAACAAGGTGGCAGAGAGTAGAGGAGAATCAATCCACTCCAGAAAGCAGAGCATAAGCAGAAATCAAGGTTTATTTGTTTCACAGCCCATGCAAGTGGAAACTGACTCCCTATTGTAGAAAAAGGCTATCAGAGCTGTATTTCCTTGCTAGGTGACCACTATAATGGGCTAATCATTTTATTTGTGGGTGCTATGAGAGACCAGCTAAGAATGATTTTGAGTAACAAAACGGCTTTGGTGATAATGGCTCACAGGGTCTTAGATTTCATTAAAAGTAAATAAACTTCATAGGAACATTTTGAACATTATCAGAATATTATCAGAACATCATTATCAGAATATCTGCCATTAAAATTAAATTGTATTTTTTTTTAAGATGTGCAAGCTTTGTTCAGCACACACAAATCATAATATATTATGGCAGTGGTTCCTGAACTGTGGTACACAGTGATGTCGCAGATTCATTTAATTTAATTCCTCTAGTCAGCCATGCAATCACACAGATACTTCCCCTCAACAGACAACTAAAATTGCCAACCCTTTAATCCACTCATCAACTTTCAAGCAAGAGAGCTTCACAGGCTGCTATGAGCTGACGTTTGAATACTGAGTATAATCAAAAACTTTCTGCAATGTTTTATTTTTTATTTTTGCACAGGGTGCAGATGCAGAATGAAGGCAATATTCTCTGACACATGGCAAACCAAATTTTAAACATTTATTACTTTGGATAAAAGGCTGCATTAGAAAAGCTGGAGTTGTACTCCTTTCCTTCTGCCTACTGCATGTTCAGGAGAAAATGACAACAGTAGTTTATTCATTAGTCGATCTCCTTTTGTGTGTGTGAACGAAAAGAGTGTCTTTTAGAAACTGTCAATAAGACACATGTACTCCTTTTTAGTCATACTTGAGTTAGTTTCAATTTGACAAGTGGTTCAGCTTGCGGTTATAGTGAGCTATTAGCTTGGAGGCTGCTGTGATTGGTGCATAGCAATTAGCATTTTGGTTCCATTTTTGTAAGGCTGCTTCATGCTGTACTGCTGTGACTGTTAAAATCATATTGCTGTGCTCTATACCACCTGTGGTACGAGTTCTTTTACAGACACAAATTCTCTTAAACAGACATGCCCTTATATTGATCACAGTCCATCCTGCTGGCTTTGTGATTACACATAAAGAAAACACATAAAATACAGGCCTTAGGAGCATCTCACCATTAATTCAACACTATTCAGTTCAAAGTTAGTCTGAGCTGGTACTTTTAACATTGTCCAACCACAAACAGGAGGCTGGAGCAAGTGAGTAAGTACTGTAAATACAATCCAGTTCAGTAGCAGTTACTGACCAGCCAGTAAGCAGCATTAAAAACAAACAAACTTTACATGCTTCTATTTTTACTAACAGAACTCTTTTGACCTGACCTGTTGCAGGAGGCTGTCCAGCATATCTTTATCCTGGATCGAGAGGCCGTCCTTGTTGAGGCGGACCAGCAGCTCAGGCTTACGGTAGGGCTTGAGAGCTAGCAAATGCACCAGGCGCTCCCTCAGTGGTCGTGGCGGCGCAGTGCTCTTTTTCATATTGCTGGAGATGATCACGGGACGCGAAGTTCGTCGAGATGGGGCCACGTCCGACTGGGCCGGTGCTGGTTTCCGGATCTGGACCCGCTTACCTAGCAAAGAGAGGCCACTCAAGTCAGTCATCACATAAATACTTATCAATGTAAATACTTATCAATGTGTACACACAGACACAGTATTAAAGTGGATTCTATCCTTGGGTGATGTTTTGCAGCAGTGGTACTTGTCTTGGTGCACTTGGTGTCATTTTTGGGCAGTGTCCTCATACTGAGCAAGAATTTGCATCTTCATAAATAATGTAGTACACATGAGTTACAGACATGTGGAGACAGTGAGCTGTTGCTGATGCACCCCACCCACTCTTCACCAGCCATATGCCCGTCAACGCTAAGCCCTGGGTCCATTATCATCTCATCTCTCGTCCCTTAATGACTTTTCACACCAAGCCAACCCACATATGCGACAACAGGTAGATCAAGAGCCTAAACATGCATCAGAATTTATCAATACGTTGAAGTTGCTCTAAACATACAGTAAGGCAAGGACACAACTTTGGGCTGAATAATGGAGCTACCAGAAAGAAGCAGAAAACACTATTACATACCTTTTGTAAAAAATGCAAAAATACAAGGATCTATTCTCACTACTAGAGTACTAGCTCAAATAAACAACAGTAACTCCTATAGTGGGAGTAATACTTTTACGATATATTGTCAGTCGCACCTCTTGAACTGGGGGGAAAAACGATATCACGGCCAGTCAAGACAGCTACTTTCATTTCGGCCAACATTACCACACAAAAATAATAAAGTAACTCTAACCAATGCAAGTTTAAAATAGTGTGATGTTTACTGATAAAAGTCTACTCAACCTCTTGTGGTCCAGGTTAGACACTAAACACATTTTACACTTTTCAATATGACGTCGTTGGGAGGGGGGGGGGTGAATAAATATATAAAAGAACACCCCCCACACACACACACACAAACAAAAACACAAACAAACAAAAAGCAATAAAAGTAATAATTTACAGAATAATGTAACACTATCGTAAAGGTTATGTTATGCAATAATATTTTTGCTGACAATGTAAAACCTTACTACATTATCGGGAACTTATTACTGACATGTGCAGATTGATCATTTTTTTCCCCCAATAATGGATGACAAGTTACTTTCGAAAGCAGTTACCAAAGGTCTTCTACAATGTTTTTATGGTGTAGATAGAAATCAACCCAGCCTGGAGCAAAAGGAGAATCCCTGACACTGTTTCCTCTGAAAGGGGCAGATTGCTCATACACAATAACTTGAGTCTGGCTGTAAATGAGTAGCAGGGACAGTTTGACTCATTGATGTCAATAAGTCTGGTGTCATGATCAAAGTAAATGACTCTTTATCAAAACGTAAAACAATCAAATTGATGCGTACCTTAACCTCAATTAAACCGATTCATTTTATGCATTCAGTTGTCTAGTCTGGACTTCAGTGAGATAAAACACTGAAAACTAAATTACTCAAATTTGACTGGAATACAACTGGAGGTGGTACTTTCTGGAGATGCAGGTAACAATCCAAAAAAATGTTGGTTCAATGAGAGGGGCCTTTAACTTAAAACGTTTTAGAGTAGATATACAGGGATGGTGTAGCTTGATTTTCTCAGAGGCACCTTCAGATGACTGGCGTTACCTGTGTGCATGGTTACATAATTGTGGACCAATAAAGTAGATTTGACTTTATGTTTGAAATGTGCTGTCAGTTATAATGACTTAGCATAAAAGAAAAAAATAAAAACACAGTAGTCTAATTCAACTGTTGTTCATTTGATTCAAACATACATTATTTCCACATGGATTAAAAACATAATTAAAACCACTACAGCCAAATATAAACTGTTAGACTAAATTGTGTATATATTATTAATATAAAAATACACACATTAGAATCAATTAATTCATCACTGCTGAACTTGACCATGTCAATCTTAATTATTGGAATAGCTGAATTTAGCCTTCATCTGCTGATAAAAGATGCTGGTTTAATGTTAATATGGCTGTGTGTCAAAGACACCACAGCGCTGTGTTACATCTTTACTGTAACCTTACTTCAAAATCCTACTTTTTAAACTAAAATCATCAGAATTGATTAAATTAAATAAATTCTTGGCTGATAAAATGCTGGTATGAGGCACATCAGAATTACCTGAAGCACACTGGGATTTAATATAACTGCACTGCGGAGTGTTTGGTAGATGTGTTGGATATCATTTTATGAACAAACATTTTTCAACTGCAAACAAAAAAAAACATTTTTATTTTGATCAGCAATAATTATTACTTATATGTAGTGTTTTGTTCTACTAATGATAACACAAAACGCGAATCTGGCATTCATCATGTTTGAAATGAAACATGGATGTGTATGCCTGAAAACATTTTCAAAGAGCAGGCGCTGAATCTGAGTGGACAGATTGTGGGCTATGTAGTTGGTTCTCATTTGCATAATTGGGATACTGTTACACTCTTATGAATGAATGTCTGCCCTAAAAACAGATATGATTCTTTAGGTTGGTTTTGAAATCACCAAAAACCTTGTTTCTGTTTTATTTCTGGAGCAAATACTGTGGTTACAATAATTAGTTGAACTTTTTAATTGTAAATTCTTACAATATTTGGTTCTACAGGGAGCAACAATCTATATAAGGGTTTGCAATAACAAATAATTAAATAAATCCATGTATAATATTTATTTATGGAAGCATTTGCTATATCAGTAAGACTTTTATCATGTTTGACTGCCAAATAAATATTACCAAAATAATTATGAGGGCAACTTATATGGCTGAACTTTAATTATTAAGAATGTAGTAGCCCCCACTATCACCCCTGGAAATTATAGCTTTATGAGCACTCGATCGTTACTGGTAACATATAAAATCAGCATGATCCTTCTTACACAAAAGATTCAGTAGTCAATCTTACCCACATATCTGCCACCAGGCTTGATGACGATTGCGGCCCGACTGCGTGTCTCTTCCTCAGCCTGAGCCATACTTTGCCTGGCCTTCTGGTAGGAGTCATCTGTGGCACATACTGTGATTTTGTCCTGGATCCCTCCCAGGCAGTCCAGCTGTATGCTCCCTTCACTGCGACAAGGCAGAAAGGTACATCGCATGAGCCCCAGTGATGTGAAAGAGAAACAGTGTAATAGTGAGAGCTTCAACAGGACCCTGATTCACCACACTTTTATCATGAACAGAAAAGCATTTTATCAGTACTGGCAACATGGCTATTAGCAGTACAGGTATTAGCAATGTTGCCATCAGCAATAAAGATGACATTACATAAGCAAGCTCATATGTTCTCTCAATAGGTAAACTTTGCACAGCTTGAAACATGTGACACAAAGTAAAAACACACACAAAGCTTGAACACAAAGCAGAAAACGTAGAACTTGGCATGTGCAAATACTGCGTTGAGAATCTGCATCAACTGCAAAAAGCAATAGACAAGCATATAAATAGACTGAAGTGCGGCACAGTTCACCACAAGGCTGAGAATCTATTAGTTAGCTTGTATTATGGATAAGAGTGTTAATCTGGTAAAATGACATAAGCCAGTTTCTGAATGAGAGAATTACATGCCTAAAATGCATACTGTTCCCAACTGTGAATTATCAAAAGTATTCAAAATAAGCATTGCACATAAAATGTTCTCAATTCACCGCTTTCATCTCCCATTGACACACTCTCTTTACTTTGCAATTACTTTGTCAGAATTGAGTTCATGAGGACAATGCAATGTATGAACTCTGAGTGACCCTGCCCCCTCATATTAGACATGAATGCTTGAGCTTGAATCCAGCTGCTACTTCCTCTTCAAGTTCTGCAGTTGGACAAATTTAATTTGTTCTCTCAGCACTGATTAGAGCCAACCCGAAGAGTGTGGACAGAGGAGCAGATGGTGATGATTGTTAAGCTTTTATTACATAAAAAAAAAAGCAATCAATGGGAAAAGCAAGAGAGATTCAGACTGTTTTGAGCCTGTTATTGTTTAAGAATTTGTGTCACTGAGGTGCAGTTATAGGCATGTTTACATCTCTGTGGGAAAGGGGCTTTAGAGTTAGAAAGAACACAACAGATAGGATTTCCTTTTATCATCTTACCTTGTAATATACTGCTGTACACAGTCAAAATGGGGGTTGTCCCTCCCCACATTGGACAAGTAGAATGTAAATGTTCGCAGCTCATTTGGATTTTCTGACCGTGGTATTGAGATTTTCTGTTGAGAGACAGTCATCATAAACATGACACACTTAACAAATGAGTACCTGCTCCACTGATCAACGCAGTATACATTCATCATCTGTGTAAATGCCACTTAAACTTTTCCCCAAAAGAACCTGTGGTTGCTAAGCTAATCTGAGTTTTCTAATAGCCCTGATCAATAAGTTGTTGGCCAGAGTGCAGAGTCCTTGCCCTACCTTGCATGTCATGAAATGAATTTCAGGGAGTCACAAACTGATCATGAAGTGACATTCCTCCACAGCCAGACAGTCAGTCTGTCTGTCCACCTGGTGTAAGGGCTGATGACTGGTATTTTAGGCCAAGTGTTTTTTTACTGCTGTAAAACATAAAATTACAGGTCCCTGGAAGAAGCGTTCTCATCATAGCCTGAGGGTTTGTATGCGTGTTGAGAGTCTGTTCATAATCACCACAAAGTGTTAACATACCAGTCCACATCCAGATCTAGCCTTTTTATCACCTTACAGGTGTTGCAGGAAAGAAACTGAGAAACCAACAATGCCTCCCATGCTGACAGCTAACTGACACTGCTCAACCAAGCAGCAGCAGCCAGCCAGAAACAGCCGCTAAGCACAAATCCCGGACAATAATTTGCCCACATTAAGTGGTGTCCAGTGGCTTAGTTCCTCTCTTCAGTAACAAAATCTTACTCCTTGGACAGCATGGCAGTGATCTCATATTCACACAGACATGTGAGCTGCTGGTGTTATGCAAGTGGCATGTAAGCTTCTTAAGGCAACAGCACGTAATCAACACCAAAAAGGGAACATTGCACAGGTTAATATTGCTGTGTGAAAGTCCACCAATACATAAACGACATGAGCAAACATCACAGACAACTTGTAGACATCACATTAGACTCAGGGAGCCTTAAAAAGTACAAAGCAAACTGTTGACAGGGGAGGTGTGGTTTATGAGAGTTGTGCCAGATGGGAAAGCTGTAACCCCCTGGTTTGAAATGGAGGGTCCCTGCTGCAGTGGAAGGAACAGGCAGTCATTGCCCACCCCACACAAACTCACACAACACACAGTGCTGACGTGCTCTCAGGCCAGGCTCTGTTTACCCAAGGTTCCTCTCACACGTGTGCGGCCTGCAGGTGGCCGACTATAAATAAACAGCGTGTCCCAGCCTCGCGCCACAGGCCGAAGGGCTCTCACTGTTGTGCCCTGCCACTTTTCACACTTTCACTTGGAAGGTTTAGCCAGGCCAAGCACTTACAGGATTGGAGACATTCCACTTCCAGTCACTGAATGGTACAGTAAGAATGGGCTTCATCTCCGTTTTTACTTTGAATTGAGCAACATCCCTCCACTTCCGCGTTCTTTCGAAACAGCTGAAAGCTTCAGTTTTAGAATAAAGTTTGACACACTGCATGTGTGCATACAGACACATTCCACTCCAGTTTGGCGGAAATGCTCTCGAAGGAAGGAGTGCGTCATAAGCCCACAACGCACTTCAAAGTGTGAAATCCAAGATGATTAAGAGGCAGTACAAATCACTTGAGGGCAGAGGGAGGAACTGAGTGCCTCAGACAGGAGGGATTACAGAGGCCAACCTGGATTTCAATGCAGGACTGCAGCCTCCATCTACTGGAGGGGCACTCATATGTAAAGCAAGAATCCAACTAATTTCTATAATCAATAATCTATTAATAACTATACATTATTCTGTGAGACAAGCACATTTGTCCTTTGGTACAGCCAAACAACAAAGCGATTTTCACAGCTGCCTAAAACAGCATGTGGGAATTCCAGCCCTCTTCTTTGTGACAAGGTGATGTAATGTAGTAACACAGTCCTTATTGCCCACCTACCAGCAAGCTTCACACAACACACACACAGCTTACAAAGTAAACACTTACCATTCTGAAACTCTGCTTCAGTCTAGCGTCTAACAGAGGAACAGGTCTACCAATCGTTCTATCTGATTTTCACAATCGGGAAAAACTTGTACCATGATGCGGCTCTGGTGGTTGACCAATCAGAATAGAGTGAGTGAATCTTATTTATTTAATGGTGGTTTTAAGTAATATATGTTGTACCCCTGAATAGGGAGGTAATAAACTGAATGAAACTCAGATTACTAACAGGATGATGGATGAAGGGCATCATACCTCGCTGAATTTCCGCAATCATGTCTGTTTGGTTCAGTCAGGTACAGTGACAAGGCCCATCCTCGCCTACGTCACATGCGCAACCGAGCTTAAAATTTTAATCATTCACAGGTCTCACGATGTCAAACCTGCCCACCAAGTTTCATACCAATTGGTTGATTGCTTCTGCGTGCAACTAATTTTTTTTTTGGACGATTAATGTATTAACTGAGGTGCATACATATATACACACCTCAATGTTTCCGATAACTGTTTCCTATGGCTGATGAGCAGCCAACAGATATGCAGCTAAAGTTTGAAGGAACTCACTCACATTAAAATCAGTTGTTTCTTTCTGCTCTCAATCAGGTTATAGAATCATTCAAAGGTTAAGACCCTCCAAAAATCAACCAAATGTAAGGGAATCTAAGTGAATCCAAGTCGATGGGTTCATCTCACCATGTGAAATCACTCATCTCACTTGCACTGAAAGATAAAGCCATTTCCTAAACCACTGGGACTCCCCTTCATGTCCACACGGCTTTTCTGCACGGCATCCGGAGAACAAAGCATCTCTTCAGGCCTCCGTCATTAGGCCTATGGAGCGGCTTGTGCACTCTTCTCCACAGCAGTGGAATTAATGAAGCAGCTGAGAGAAAGCCAGAGACACAAGCAGGCACAGAGGGGCTCATCCTTGGAAAAGTGGTTCATTCCCACTTACAAAGACATGCTGACAGCTTAAAAACAATCTGCCATTCTTTATTGAGATGTTCAGTAACAGAAACAATTTATCTAGGATTAGGCCACAGCATTAAAGGTTGAAGGGTTAATGTTCTAATTTCATATGATATTTTCACTGTTTACGTTCTATAGTGTAAACTGACCACGGATTGTAACAAAGCATCAATGTCCTAACAGGTCCTATCTGCCCCATGGCAGGAATGACATCACATTTTATAATTCTTAATTTGATAATCTTATTGTACATTTCTAAGGAGTGCAGGGCAACTTGAGGCTCAGTCAAAGTCTCAGACTAAACGCAAGTAACAATAAGCAACAATACTTTTCTACTACCCATATGGACAATGTTCAGCAGATTAGGCTAAAAGCCAAGATTTATGTCCCTAGAGCAAATAAGTAAAAATGCCATTGTAAACTTTAAATCGCTAAAATTATCTGCGTGCTTACTGACAACTTGTGACAGTGACAACTTAATACAGAAAGGCTAAATATTAACGTTATTTTTTTAATTAAAGGAGCAATATGCAGACTAAACTTACGTCTAAAACATTCCAAAATTAGCTACAAGTTTTAACAGAATGTGAAGTAACACTTTTGACTGTCTGTTAAAGATGTCTAGGTATCACATTGACCACTATAAAATTACATCTCCTCTTCAACAGGACACTTCTTTACACCTCTCTACACAAAAAAACATAAATTAAACAAATTGAAATTAAAAGAAAGTATTGAAGATTTTTGTTAGAAATTGTTTTATTTAAAATGATTTTTCCATGAAAAAAAAGAAAAAAAAAGCGGCAGACCTGAAATGTTTAAATTCATAGCACTGAAACGACTTCTCATTGCTGTCAGGATGCGCTTATTAGGCTACTGTGCTTCTCTAAACATGAATACATCTCCACTCTCTCTCTCTCTGCAAGACATGAATGAGAGCAAACAAAAACAAGCGATATAAATAGAAACAAAACAAGAGTTAACATTACATTGGTGTTACTTTCCACCAAAAGGAGACACCGTGAGACAGGCTGTGTCATCTTACATACTGCTCCTTTAAAAAGGAGTGCGTTTGAAAGTTTAAATGTTACCTTGGTAGCGTTATTAAGGGTTTTTTTGTGTTTACTTCATCGCAACAGGATACATTGTCTGCATGTAGAATTTATTCATTTAGAGAGGTGGACTTTGAATCACACACAGGTTTTGGTATCTCAATAAATTTCTGGCAGATTTTGAAACTGTAAAGTCAAAAACACTACCTGACCATAACAGTCTAAAGAAACAACACTGATTCAACTACAGAAACAGACCCGGTCAATCCAGCAAAACGCTTCTTCATTTCTTATCTACCATGTGACACAGCAAGCTGTGGCCAGGCAGAAGCAGAAGCAGTTCCTGTATGTGGCCGTGCAATCACACAGGAGATGAGTCAGGTTAAATACACACTGATGGTGAAATCACACTGACGAAATGCTTCTCTATTAAGTTCCATTGACAAAGCAACGTCTCATGCATCCAAATCACATCCAAACACAACAGGGTCAACTACGCTGGCACAGGACAAACTGTGTAGGACACCCCATCAGAAACAGAGTACAATGGCTCACAATCCAGCAAATACATACATACATACATACATACATACATAAATACATAATCTTAGCACTGAAAAATTTATGCATGAAAACGTTTCTTTCAAAATAGCCTTTTAAAAGAGTTTTAAAGCCACAAAAAACCCACACACAACAGGCAGACAGGCTGCATTCCTCCTCATGACAATACTGGAACATTAACATTTCCTGGACTGTAGTTAAGTGTCATAAACATAAACACTAGTTTCAGTGTAGGCACAGGCATATTTAGCAGGGCATTACATGCAAAACTGCACGGGGTGAAATGATGCTCAAGTCAGCAAAGGGAGTGGATCATATTCACAACTGCTTGATTAGTAGTGTCTGCAGCTTTTCACTGCTGAATGTGGCCCATGTGTGAGGGCTAAGACGGATGTGCAAAAGCTAAATGTCTGGAATGCATAGAGCTCTAAAGCAGAAGGAGATAACAATGGACGTCTTAGAGGAAATCCATCCTTATGCCACTGCGGTATTTAGCAACTAATGTTGCTGTGAGCTGTGTGAGCAGTAATGACAGAACATACTGGCTATCAGATTCTACTTCCTTGATTGTGGCTCTCTTCTATACACGTTTCCTGGTTGGTTGTCACAAAGCACACATACCTTCCAGTAATTTGGAGTAGAAAACGTATCAGAAGAAAAGCGGTAAAACAATGAACTAAAATTTGGACCTGCCCTGTGACCAGCAGAAAACAGCATCATCACAATCCTGATTCACTGGAACCAAATGGCTCACTCTGTACAATTATGCCTCTAAGGCAGAGGATACTGTGGTAACTGTGGTTTACATACTCTGCAAAGCAATGTCATCTTGGGATAACTTCCTATCACCTACACATTTTTGATTACGCCTCCCATCACGAAGGGACTTTCTGACTAAGAAAATGAGGACATAGCTATTACCGATGCTTGACACTCAGGGCAAATTAACACTTACAACTGTTAATTAACATTAACACTAACACTTACCCATTTTCTAAAGAGTGACAAAACAGATCACACAGAGCAAGACTGGATTAATAACAATGCTGAACATCAACTCATGATCCCAGAAACAGAATGGGAAGAGAAAAAAAGTGCAAACTTACCCCTTGGTTTCCAGTGAATCTTATTAGTGGTTGAGCAGACACACCCTGGGAAAGAAATAAAAAGAGTAACATAAGCCATTTTAAGCGCTCAATAAAAGCTTGGGATAGCCAGCATCTGCTCTTTTAACACAAAAATAGAAAGTCTAACAATGTCAACTTGTCTGCCATCAACAAGCCAGTTCTCCCCTGTAAACAGGTTAAAGTTTCAATGGCAAAAAGCATAACATGAATTCAATCACACTACACTTGAAGCAGAGAAAAGTCTAATTTGAGGACTATAAATGTAGTACACTAGCCATGCTATGTGTATGTACTGGTGGTCAGACTGGTCATGTCACACAGTTTTCATTAATCCACAAGTTGTAAAATTGCTTTTGTATATTGGTGGACCTCACTGATTTTCAAGCCATTTTTTAGTTTTTAGAGAAAATGCAATAACGGTTCACAAAATCTGTTTTGGTTTGGGTATAAACACTTATGCCAGCATGATTATTCTGACACAACAAGATATAAGATACATTACTCAAATAAGCAATAATAAGGGAAACAGCCAAGCAAAAATCAGGGATATTCTTTAAAACAAACTGGTTTCATTATCATCCATAAAGCTGCTTATGAAACTAAAAACGCACAACAAAGGGAACCAGTCCATGCCCTTCAAGTTCAAGTGTTGTCTTTGCTGGCTCAAGTTCAAGACCCTTCAAAGCAAATATCATTTACCAAAGCTTTGAACTAGTACATTTTCATTTTCTTCCAAAGCATCAGGTGTTAATTCAGCTTCAGAGAACACACTAGGGATGATGGTGCTGGCGGATCATTTAAGATCAAGCACAGCTTCACTGAAAACGAGGGATGAATTCTCTTTATTATTCGTCCTGCTGCCCTCTGAATGAGCATGATGATTCAGCGTGGTGCTTGATCAGAGCAGAAACAGTGAAGGGCTCTACAACTGCACAGAGATTACTACATGATCCTGCATTGGCTTCTCTCCATGTGCAATGAAAATGGTCTACTCTAATTAGCATGTTAGCATGACTGTATAATACTGAGACATTGTAGGCCTCCTGACTATGGCATCAAAACGCTAGCATTACTTTTTTGGAATCAAACACTACAGGTGGCTATCCAGAAACAGGGGCCGAAAGAGTAACCTACATGCATATACTTTATATATTTGCTGATCCTCACCTACAGTTGGAACATACATGCTTCAAACCTAATAGACAGGAATGGACAGTCTCAGCCGTCATGCGCTCTACAATTACAGCAGTACAATCCCACCTCACCATTTTTCATATTTTTCAGTTTTCAATAAGGAAAAGACTGACTAATTTGAAATACAACCCCCCTGTCTTCAACTGGTAGAGCTGATTCAGCTGCAGTGGTGACATTCATATTCCTGATTTCATTAAAGCTGGTCCTTTTTGTACAATTTGGCAAAAATGACATGATTTCTCAGTGGGACTGCTGCTTATAGAAGCAAATGAATAAAATCATCACGATTCCATCTGCTACCAAGTTACATAATGAAGACTTTATAGTCTCTGACTATTTATGTCAAAGCCACATCACTGCAAACATCAAACAGCTTAAAGATTGACAAGTTTTAAGGATTGACAAACAAACTTTGTGTAAATCACAACATTGAAACTGACTGAGACCACGTATACTTCAACCAAACAGCAAGACGGTTTTGTTTATTTATTTTCAGAGAATTTACACAGGTTAATAGAGATAGCACAGATCCCCTGCAGCCTGTCTCACCAAATCAAGCCCCCGAAAGAGTGCAACACTCAGCCTGTTCATTTGAATGGGCTGCTGACATGTCACTATTCTCTGGGACTAGAGCCCAGAATGTTCCACAGGGCTAACCTTGGGACAGAGCGTGGCTCCTGACCACCACTCACTGTCGGCATTACAGTGGCTCATACAGCAGAGGAACTAGGCAAATCCAAGACAACTGAAACAAAACTGGAAAATGTTTCAGGTGCCCAGAGTAAGGCCACAAGTAGAAAGACACTGACATCAAAATAACAGTAATCGATATTACCATGTACTGCCAAACCCCTTATAAACACAACTCAGATAAAATATTACAGCACTGGTGATTGTTAATACTGTCAACCTTACCTGAAATAACATGTGGAGGCAGGTAAGGTAGGGATCTTTAGATCATGCATATTCTCAATTTACAAATAAGCATGACTGTGAGGAGAACTTCTCTGAGGAAGTTTCTTTCAAGTGAGAGTCAGTTTTAAGATAATCAGTCACTACAATAGGCAAGTTAGCATCTAAGACAACCTTTTAAAAAGTCTGTGCCAGATTCTTCTAAAAACCAAACATTGGTTACAGTCATTTGAATTAAATTATAGGCCTAGCAAATTAGCCCAACTCAACCTCTCACAACAACGAGCCCTAAAACCATGTTCAGCGCACCTTAGCCTGAAATAGGGTTAAAAGAATGAACTTATTACAAAACCGTAATCTGAAAAAACAAAATTTTCAATTTTCAAAAGCTGCATTTTAAATGAATAGCCACCATTATTTACAATAATTGAAGTGGAGAATTTTAACCTTATAACAACAAGCTTATTAATTACCTACAGTGTATTGAGACCAGTCACAGACACTTAATGACCAATGTTGTGTATACAATTCATGGCAACCTGGCACACTATGTTCAGTGTTTCAGGTGTTTTAGGTAAAAAAAAAAAAAATAATAATAATGTTAAACTTGATCATTGGTATGATACATTTTCACAATATGCTGTTTTGATCCAACTGCAAAGAGAGAATATTGAGTCAAATGAGTTTAGATTAAAACGAGTTTAAATGTATTTAGTACAGCATTAAGGCAATACTCGTGTTTCCATTTATCAGATGTCAGAAAAGATAATTTTATGCTTACTCTGAAAACTACAGAGCGGTAGTCTGTGTTCTGGGTTTATAAAAATAAATCACACCTTAAACGGCAGTCATAATTAGATGTTTTATCCAAATCATTCAGCTCCTACACTGGAATTCCATCATTTTTCAACAAGCCTTCCAACCAGAAGCGCCAATGAAGTGTCAACGAAGTGTCAACAGAATGCAGGCATGGTCTGTTTCAACAGATGTGCTTATTTGCAGGCTGGTTTACATGCTGTATGTACACCCAGTACAAAAATTGGCTCTTGTTTTTGAGAGACAACAGAAACACGAGGAAGGATAGTAAACAGTTGATTCTCTCCTTTGCAGCACATGACATGGATGCAGCCTATATCTGCAAAAGAACTGTTCTAAGCAACTCATTTTAACAGCCTGTCCTGTACGTGTTTATTTATTCCAAAAAGGAAGATCCTGAAGTGTTCCTGGAGTCAATAGTAGTTAGGCTACACGTTCAGCAAATTACTGAAGTAGTCAGCTAAGCAGTACTAAGAACGTTCCATTAGTGACCTGAAGACTAGGCTAGGCTGTAATGTGATCTGTTCATCTAAAACTCTGACTGCCTTTCTCTGTGTACATTTCGAGTGACATCTACTGTGGCTTTGGTTGTCCCAAGGTAGCTTAAATTTAACACAGTAATGACAAAATGCTGAGAAACAGTCCTCAGTGTCACAGAGTGCTTGTATGTTATTTCTCTAGACTTGAGAATTAAAACTGTGTTTAAAGTGTTCCCGTTAAACTGATCATTATGACCGAAATGCATTCAATCCCCAAACCGCTGTGCCAACAATCAAAGCTTTTAGTTTGCTACATTAAATTATACCATCACTGAGACTCTGTGGTTGGGTTCTGGTCCTATTGTGCTGTATGCCGTGAAGAAAAAGTACCGACTGACAGTTATTTGCAGGTAGAAACAACTGAAAAGGCATGTGTAACCTGTAGCACCCATAAAGCCTGTATGACACACATGAACACGCAGGAGGAGTTGGAATTCATATGTACCGGTGTCTGTTTCTCTGGACCAGACTGCAGACACATTTGGGACACCTCCAACCCCATGCTTGCTCGTCTGAATTCTCTCATCATGTGCCTTCATTTCATTCAAAGTGAATTCATTTTTAGGAAGATCGCCTATACAGGTGCGTATATGAGAGGTGGGGGGAGATGGGGAGTGGCTGGGAGTTTGGTGCATTGGCAGTAAACCAAACCACAGGGATATGCTGCTTTATCACCGCCAATTGGGGGGGGGCTATGCATAACCATCACCATGCGTTTCCAAGTCCTTCTCAAACAATATCCTTGATATCCATAACCATCAGTACATTATTCTTCCCAAAAAGCTTCCACACAATCCAAAGGACACGGTGCAAAACGCTCAATGCCTGCCTGGAGTCCAAAAATAACTTGGGTAACACTTCACCCAGAAGCTGATTTGATAGTTAGATCTGTGTGTGCCAAAGTGATCAGCTGATTCCTTCAGCTTCCTACCTAAAACCATGAAAGCTTGTGAAAGCTTGTTAGTGTTTCCACAGTCAGACTTCACATTGTTCACTGAACGCAGCCCCGGCTGAACACAACGCCCTTTTCCCACCAAAGCTGGAAACATAACTTGCAAATAGACCAATCAAACTGTTCCTACACCAAACTGTGGATGTTAACTTGTAGTATTTAATCAGAACTGCATTTTATGTACAAAGTATCCAGATGTTCAGATATCTAATTAGTGAATTAAGCTACTTTATGGTGCACGCACTGCTGACGCAGAGGTTCAGTTGCGCACACACAGTTTGCATAATCTCAGTAGGTAAGCACCGGCAGTAGAACATGGCGCTGTGGAGCAGTCATACATGAGTCTACGGTCAGCATGTCCAATGACAAGCAGTGACTACAAGAAGTACAAAGACTCCCAGCATTTTGAAGCAGTGTAATCATGTTCTCTGGAGTCATGGAGTTCCATCCAGTGCCTTAAGGACAAGGTGGGAGTGGCATTAATGATCAAGAACTAATCACCACCACAACACCAGTACCTGACCTCGCGTATACTTCTCTCTCTGAATCCTGTCAATCAAATGCTGACAGCAACACTGCAAAATTTAGTGTAAAGCCTTTCAGGAAAAGTAGAGGCTGTTCCTGCAACAGCCAAACTCACTATTAAGGGGGAATTCCAATTTTCTGCAAAATATGACGTTAACAAAACAATCTAGAGAGATCCAATAGGCAATGCTCAGTTCTACAGAAACTTGGCAAGTCAAAACTTTTCACAGTAATATTTAAACTTAAAAAAATATTTAGCCTATTCATGATTGAGACGTACCGTTAAAGGCAAGGCATTTTAAGGCAAAGAAAAAGTTTTCCACAGATTTACCGCTATTTTAGAATCATTAGCATTACGCACAAATGCTCAGAAGACACAGGTTCATTTGTTGTCTTGTAGCCTATAGCAAATAAAATGGTCATGTTGCATGGTAGCCAATGTAACCCATGGCTCCTTTCACCACCCCTGTGAAGAAATTCAAGGCAGTAAATGTCTCTAGAATGGTACATTTCACATCAAACCACCCTGAATGTTTACCTTACAACATTAACATTATGCAGCAATGTCTTAAAATCTGTGATATTACCCTTTAGACACCCTTGATTTAAGCAGAAACACTGGAACAGCAGCTGTCTACAAACTTATGGGTCTATCGTGCCTTTATTCCGCAAAGCTGAAATTAGCAAGTCATCTCTACAAATGAAAAAATACTACAAATGAGAAAATGAAGCTCTCTCATATTATTAAATTACTGATTTTATATTTTAGTGACAGTTCTTCCAGAATAGCAATTTTTGGCTGAGCGCTACAGGACTGACCCACTGCCATAACACACTGAATTAAAACTGGAATGCGTGGCTTCCGCGTATATTTAGGTATTACATCTGAAAGTGTGTCATGCATAGCCCAAAGACGGCAGTAAAGAAATACAAATCTAGTTGGTGTCTTTAGACTCGCCCGAAGCTTTTCTTCTACAAACAGCACTGAATATCAGATCATGGGGAAAAGCAAAGGAAAGCACCCAGTATTAATTAGCTATGAAGATGTGCAATGCCTGTATACTCAAGTCAGTGCTCAACCTGGACCAGGGCATAAAGCCTGAAACCCTGATTGCTAATAACCATTTCTGTTCCAGTTCCAGTATGTGTTTTTGGATGATGAAGTTGGAAGAGAAGGCTGACAAATTTATAAAATAAATTAAAAAAAGAAAAAAAAAATGGAAGCAGCCTCATTGCTCGTGTGTCGATTTTTCAGGACCAGCAAAATTTCCCCACAGTAAAGCACCTGTAAGTAATGGCATGTCATAACAAACCCCTGACGAGAAAGACAACACTTCTGAAGTGTTTTGGCCCACTTATTATTGAGACTGCTCAAAGTGTTACAACCACAAACTGAAGTAAAACACTTTGAGACTTAACTTTAGCATGAGGATAACATTCTATTAGAAAAAAAAAATGTTATTAGAGTTATTATAAGAGTACCCCCCCCCCATGTTATTTAAGTCTATGCGAGTTTCTGCTGTATATTGACTTTTAAATGAGACAATTCCATAGTTCATTTGCTCTTAAGAAATGAGATGGTAGAGAACTTGTGACAATCATGTCAGTAACGTACAGGATTTAGTCACAGGGGGCTGCAGTCATACATGTCAAGACTTTCCAGAGGTTTTGGGACAGAACCAGTTTTTTATTTTTTGGGGTCAGCATGAGCCATGGTCAACAGATAGGCCTATGTGACATCATAGCGCATTCTCTCACTTCTGTGGAAAGCAGCCTGGAGGCTCAGTAAACTCCCTACCCTAATCAGTCACCTCTCTGATTACATCAATCCTCAACACAATAAGCCAATTCTTATTCAAATTTAACCTTCCCAGTCAATATCGCTTGTTAGGAAATACAGGATATGGCCTACCACTTCATTCAGATTTCTGTAGCCATGCGCAGCACTTATACTGGCATGAAATCAGATTCACTGCTGTACCAGAAAAAGTGTTTTTATATCTGTAAGAATCGAGCTTGGCCACTGCCGCGCCTGCATTTTAAACATCAGTGCCCACTCCATTCACGTCACACATTCGTACCGATATGCTGCCACCAGAGTGCCTGTGCCGTACTGATGCAAACCCTATTCAAATAAGCCCTCTTTGTGAACCCTAGCTTGCAGATTTTTAAGCTGTTTTTAGACAACACAAACAAAACAAAAACCAAATTGCGGAGGATGTCAGTAGTCTTAAGAAACAGTGACTTGCACATTGGTCTACTTGAAAAACAACAGATAATCAGGCCTCTAGCTGTGGCTGACCCACCTAACTTTTCCTGAGCCTGCTCCACAAATAAACTCTGGTTGTTGCTTCTGCTCCGAATCAAACCTTCCAACAACCTACCAAAACCATCAGCACACATTCGAGAGCTCAAATTAAACAGAACATTACAGGAACTCATTTCAAATTCAAATGTTTTAAAATCAAAATGCAAACATGTGCTCAACTGACAAGGAAGTGGTCAGCATGAGCCATGGTCATTCAACACAATACAATCAGTGATCGACCTGCTTGTGTTAGCAAAACCAAACCAGAGCTGACGTCCAACTTGGTGGTGAACATTTCCATGCTCTCCTCTCGCAGACTAAAAATACACATATGCTCACTTGCAAAGTCAAGTCACCCTCATGGTGTCATGTGCTCAATCTATGCCTCAGTGTCACATAGGTTATCCACTGAATGTCGCTGTGTTGACGCTATAAAATGAAATGGCAATTTATTTAAAGGGCAGACCTTCTACATGCTTGGCACACATTTATGACTAGGTAGTAAGGTACTTTAAACCAACTCCTCAACCATACATGGACCAAACGCCATGCATGCCAAAGCAATGATCACCACCAATATGCCTGAAGGAAATCCCAATAAAATAATGTCCAGTGCAACAAACTACCCAAATCTGAGTTTTTCTAGAAGTACATATTAGATTTGTCCAGGTCCATATATATGGTTACTATAGTCTGGCCTCCCTACTGGTGAAGCACTATGAGTACAGCGAACACTTTAGCCAGTATTTGTTGTGATGCAGTGTTTAAAAATGTATCCCTCGTTTCTTCTGAAAAGATAGTTCGTCATTTCAGAGAGTCACTGATTGAGAGAGATACCAAAGGCATTAACAAAAGGTCCAAAACCCCAGAGCAGCCTGCTCACTGCTTTGCTATTAGGCCACAGCCAACAGAGCAGATACTTTTATCCTCTCCCACAAAAGGGGGAAGGGAATCCGTGATCGGGATTTGTTTTAACATACAGACCTTTAAACCGGACGACAGGGAAAAAACACATGGAACAATCCCACCATTAAACCACCTTCATATTCACAAACTCCACTAATTCATGGGGCAGCAAACCCAACTGACCCCCTAAAATAAGGATTTGCTTATGTAGCTATTGAGTCTAGGTACGTTTTAGCAAAGGGAAATTCTTGTTGTTGGCTTTTAACAATTTGACACGGTTTGGGGTGACATGGTAGCAAAGTACGCCTGTTGATAAGGAGTGGACACTTATTCGGGTAGATTAAAAAAATATAAACTTAACAAGACAAAACAGAACAAAACAAACAAACAAAAATACTCCAAGAGAAGGTAGAAAGATGAATCAAGCTGAATGCTGGGAGAAGCAGCTAACGTTACTTTCCTTATAAGCCCAAGTTAGTTTGCTAGCTAACTAGCTTCCAAGTGCAATTTCTATGTAAGTTAGCTAAGAAGCTAACGCTTGTATTACTTCAAGAAACTGCCTTCCCTCTGACATTTCCTCGTTTTGGCGTTTGTACTCTTTTGAAGACTCAAAAAAGCACAATACACCGACTTTAGGGACCGAGTACCGAGCTCAGTGCCTGCGCTGAATGAAATCTGGTTGTGGGTGATCTTCTGTCAGCAGATATGCGAGTGTAAATAGCTGACGGGTAATCGTGGCTAGCTCAACCTGCTAGCTGTACAGAGAAACCGCAGCACTATTTACTTTCCGAAAGGCAGCTTTTAAAGGGGCCCTACGATATCAAACCGAGCCTCGACCGTTACCTTGCTGCTCCGGTATTCTTCAAACGCTCTCAGCGCGCTGTCAGTGAGTTTGACGTGAAAGACGGAGACGTTGCTGCCGTTGCTCACTCTCCCGCAGGACAGTCCGTAACACTGCTCCTCCTTCAACGCCGCCATCTTGCTACCATTCCGACCGCGCTCACGCGCTCCGTCGTCGTCAAAAAAAGCGAAAAAAACGCAACGAAAAACCTCCGTTGAGTTTCACATGAATATTCATTAGACGTGCGTGACGCGGTGGGCGGGGCTTCGGCGCAAGCTCAGCTCTCGGAAATGCCTGATTATAAAGAGTGTAAACAAAATGCTGGAGGGCGAGAGGTTTACATGAAGTGATGAAAGGAGGGTCAATAAACAAATCGTCCTGATAATGTTTGGTCAAGAATTACTTACGAATCTAACAACACGAACCATGCGGGGCTGGGACGTTTGAGAAACGACGTAAGAAGAGGGGAAAACAGAGGGCCAGTCATGGCTGCGTCAGAGCAACGTCAATATTTGCCAACCTATGACCAGGGAATGCCCCGTCTATTAGCAATGAGGTTGGACAGCGGAACAAATGTACAATAAAAGGCAAAAGGCAGTCTTTCCAACCCTGCAAGTGTCTGTTTAATCACACGTTCATTTTTCTTTCTTCGCCGTCCAATGCACGGAGCATGGGATAAAACAGGTGTGTAAAGGGGAACTTTTTCCGATTTTTCAGAATTTCTGCATGATTAAATGGTTAACATGTCAACAGAACCATTCAGAGTGGTCTGGTGTGAAATTCTGTTCTAGAGAAACTTACAAAGTCCGAATTGTTCACAGTGGTGGTGATGGGAACCAGACGTCTAAAGAGTTGAACGCCTCCAAAAGCTCTCTCGCAGGAAGTTATTACATGGAATGATAATAACTACTCAGTCTGATGTTGGGACATTCCTTTACTATAGTTTTATTATAAATGTTTGGCCTAAATACATTTCGATCAACTTACTTTAATGGGCGAGAGATACAAGGAGGACGATCTAGGGCAAAATAATCCATAAAGAAAACTTTCTTTCAGATTAACTATGATTTTACCATCATCAGTGTTCCATGGAAAAGCACAGGAGACATGTTTAGCTCCACTGGTGGTTTTGGATAGTAAATAAATTGGATATATTTGCAATGTAGCCACTGGGACTCCTGAGTCCCAGCACCAACTCAGTACATTTCCCTTCAGAGTCAGTACATTTCCCTTCAACTGAAGCATTTCATATTAAACCACTCTGAATGACTTTGTTTATGTCTCCACTGAACAACACAGAAATGTAGAAAAATCAATGGGATTCCCTTTTAAACCTACCAGAACTGGATGTGCAAAAAAAGTATTAGAAAAAAGAAACAGAGCAAGGAATGTGGTTAGAACTTCCAGGACTAATTCTCAATACAACTCCAAGTGACCATCTAACAATCATTCAATATGAAATAAAATAATCAAGTGAGATTCAAACAGCTGAAATAAATAAGCTGTACATTAAACAAACATAATTAACAAATTTAGACTGTGTAGTAAAGAATTAAAAAGTCTAAAATAATAAAAAAAATTGGTCTTATTAGAAAACCCTTACAGTGTTTGGTCATAGAGAAACTAAAAGGTGAGGTATATGCTCCCAACTGCAAATGAAGCAGTATGTGGGCAAAGCAAAGTAAACGGACCCAAATGCAACCAGGGTGACATTCCATAAAGCAGGATTTCTCAGTAAGCCAGATAACTTCAGCCCCAAGTCAAGCCTGCCCAGTAGAAAAAGAGCTGGGGCTTATCTGGCTAACTGAGAACTCCTGTTTTGTGGAATAACCCTGTGTAATGTTCTTCTGAATATAGGGCCCATCAGAACATGCAGGACTCAAAGCTATGAGCTACATTAGAAAGAAAGCTTTGTTGATTTAGAAACAGAATGTAAGAGAGTGAAGATCACATTAGATGTAGTACTAAAAAAATGACAACCTTACTCGCTAGACACCCTTCACATTACCAAAATCCAGAGAATCCAGATTAAACCATGTCACCTGAATAGAAATTTCAGCAACTTCAGTCAGTACCTTTCAAACAAGAAGCACTGGGCAATTGGCAGCAACAAATAACAGTGTCCAGTGATCTGATGGATACATCAGTCTGTACATAGATGCAGTTCTAAGTAATTATATATTTATATTGAACATAAATAAGATTTATATAACACTTTGCACATCTACATTTTCCCAGGTCTCCTTTCATGCAATGAAAGGTAAATGTCGACACCATCTGAAATCTGTGTCAAAACATGGTACTGCAAGATGGATTCAGGTATGTTGGTGGACCCAAAAGTCTACTTCGCACCAGCATCCTTAACTCAGAGATTTCATTTAATTTCTAGCAGCAATGACGACAGACAAGGCTACACCTCCGATAGCAACAGCGGTAGCACCAAACAGCCATTTCCAGCTGAGACCCTGTAAAAACAAACAAAAGAGGAACAAATTAGGTTTGTAATTTTGCTATACAATCAGTGTCTTGTTACCATGAACTACTATGTTGATATGCACATTTCCAGCATTATATTTATCACTTCACTCAAATAGGAAATGTATAACCCCAGTGTTCAGATGTTTACATCCAGTGGTTTTTCAGTAGTCTGTCTTCTTCTGCGAAACGCTGGCTATCCACATAACTACTGCTTAAAACTGTAAACCACTGGCCTTTGGCCATGCAGAACGTAACACCATGTCAACATCGCCAAAGTATACACACACACACACACACACACACACACACACACACACACACACACACACACACACACACACACGTCATCAAAAGAATATTTGCACAAATAGTTGCACCCAGAAGGAACTGACAGGAATGAAACTTGGTGGGTAGGTTTGACACTGTGAGACATGCTAATGATTCAAGTTTCATGCTCGGCCACGTATGTGACATAAGCAAGGAAGGCCCTTATTGCTGTAGCTGAATGACCAAACAGCCACAAATGCAGTCATTCAGTAAGCAATGATGTCCTCCGTGACACCGGACTACATGCACGCACATCATAACATGTCAACATCACCAAAGACTGCAATGGTGTCGTGCCAGACTGTCATGAAGTGACTCAGAATGGCAGCAAGTCATCTTCAGTGACAAGTCCCGCTTTTGTCTTGGTGGAGACGACCAACAAATCCATGTGTGGAGGCACCGTGGTCAGTAGCAACATGAATAGTTTGTTGTCATGCATCACATGTCCAGAAGGCCTGGTGTCACTCCACCTCCACCCCTACTGCAAAATCTGCAGGAACTGCGTGCCAAGACACATGCATGTTGCATTAGCAAACATGGCGGCCAGACGCCGTACTGAGAGACACTACTTCTGTATGTGTAGCTCAATAAATATTGCTCATATCAGTCTAAATTTATCATCATTTATTGTTCCTGGTAACCTTTATCCCAACAGGATTACACTGAATCATTTTAAAAAACCTCAGAAGTGAACCCTCTGAACACTGCAGAGCAGTGTCACTTCTTACAGTGAAACATTCCTCCAGGGCTGTCTCTAGAAAGTGTAAGTGTAGGAAGGGTCTTTCATATTGAACATTTGATTAATTTCTATTGTAATGTATTTGTTTTGTAGGGACTTATCGTCACAATTTGTCCTTAGGCTTGTCTTGTTGACTGCCATCATTCAGCCAGAGTGCTACTTCCTCAAAAAAAACCACCAGAAAAAAGCTGCAGTGAGAACGCTAGTGGAAGTAAATTTGTCAGATACATGAGTCTAAGAGATGTGAAAAGGTGGTTTTGGGGAACTTTTATTTCAGATAAATGCTATTTTTATTCAATTCCTAAGAGCCGGAAAAGTTTTGAGTTAAACTGAATTTAGGACCACACTCATAGCTCAATGTCAAATTATTAATCAACAGATTTATGCTGGCTCCAAGGTAATCTAAACTTTATGTAGATTATTTGCTAACACTTATTTAAGAGATTTAACTGTTAGAAAAGTTGTCACTTATAATAAATTAAATTAAATCTTCTACATGTCACCATTTGTATTATTTTACAAGTTTGATAAAAGACCTTGTGAACAAGACAGCAACTAGTTGCTTCCAGATCTCCTCATTAGACATAAAAACCAACCTCTTCAATGCCCAGTAGCTAAAATATTTAGTCGGTTAGATAATCATAAATGTGGTTTCCAGGATCCTATTGTGTTAGTTTTATCAGCCGTGCATTAATATTGTCAGTTCTCAAACTGCCTACGCTCAACTCGCAGTGAAGCAAGTGTATCTTTTAATAAAAATGGGTAACCTTTTCAAATATACTGTCTGCTTCTACCTTTTCCTTTGTGCTGCTGAACTTTCTGGCCTCTTAGCAATAGTGCTACAGATGCTACCAGGTGATCACGCTACCAAGTTTGAAAGTGAAAGCAGTTGAAGCAGCATTAGCTAAAAGAGGTGGGACTTATCAGCATTTTGCGGTCAACTGCTATGAAATAACACATTTGAGGGCACAATTCTCAGGGCTGCAGAAAATAAACCACCTGAGTGGTACAGTCACATACAAAAGTCGTATGCCGCCCCAGCTGGCTGAACATTTTAATGCACAATTACTGTTTATTTGGTGGATTTGCCATATGGAGGGGGGGGGGGTGGTTTGACATTTTGGCTGTTTGTTTTTATATTCATAATTATGTCTATATAGTTTTTACTGTGAACTCAGCAAGTCAACAGGAAGTCAACAGTTAACGGTGGTGATGACAGGAACCAAACATCTGAAGAGTTTAATGCCACAAAGCTCCCTCACAGACAGTAATAAATACATTGCATGATGTCTGATTGATTGATTTATTACAGTTTTACATGTATAAAAAAGCCAAAGGGCTACATTTAGAGTGTCATAAGGCAAAATAGTCTCCAAAGACTAAATTAAATGGCTATATTTACATTGTACACAGTGCAACTCTTGGTTCCTATCAACACCACTGTTAAGAAATCAAAATCAGTCAGTTTCTCTACAATTAACCTCAACAACTGTGTTATGATCTCAACAATTTACTAAAGCAGAATCTTTGAAAAACCACTGGAATTTTCCTTCAACTGGGGTGTTTAAACTTCTCTTTTCAACTTTATGGGGACAGTTTCTATGCTCACCCATGAGGACTTGGCCAGGGGTTTCTGCACTGTGTTGATGTCAGGTGGGTTTCCAAGCATCTTCTTATACATAGCCTGTTCAGCACCTTTCTGCTCCGAGTGCTTCTTCACCAGCTTAGACAGCTCTGCATGGATAGTCTGCCCAGGAGGAAAAAACAGAGATAAAGCGTGCATTTGTGTGAAGAGGCATGCTGATGTAACTGTTGCTCACACCACGACAGCCAGCAGCACACCAGTTCTTGTGAACAGCTCACAACCTGCCTGTTATTGCTAGAGAACAGACTACAATAAGTCTGATTTTCTGGAGAGCGCTTCCTTCACAGTACAGCCCATTAAAAGAGGAGCATATGCAATTGAATCACAGGCATCATTAGCTCTGCATATGTGCAAAGGAAATATTTGTGTGGGAATGCGAGGTGAAATATTTCTTCCCTGTTTGAATCCAAGATCTCTCCCTTTTCCCAGCTGATGGTATACAAAACACTGACTGCTGCTAAGAAAGCACAGCCTAGGCCACATAATACAAAATGCTTTGAGGAAGTGTCTTCTCTGGAGTTTACCAGTACAGTATGTACGGTTAGGTACTTCTCTCCATCTGCTTACTCCATTAACATGAGCCTCGTACCCAGTGTAAGGTTTCGGAGGTGCCTCATGGTACTTCCAATTCCCACGTTGCAATTGGGTGAACTCAGGTGATATTAACACTATTATGAGTTACTCTGTAAAACATGCTTAACCTGTTTTTTTGTTGTTGTTTTTTTTGTTTTTTATAATGATAAAAGAATAAAGGAAGTATTAACACTGAGCTGGTACAAATGTACGCCAACATCCTGAATTGGTGTGGGAGGCAAAGAGGAAATCTGGAATGTAAAGAATTACATGTTATGTAAGAGAAACGGAACACTATTCTTATCCATGCCCAAGCCTTTGCCAATTCCATCACTGGTTAATGCAAATTAAAAGGGGAAAGAAAACGTGATTCAAGGAATTTATAATATCAAGGCATTACTAGTTAACCATCTGTAAGAGGCCAGACACAAGAGAGGTGGAGAGTACAGGCGTAGGTGGGTTAGTGGTGACATGCTGTTCACAGGCTCACGGTACTGCACTGAGCTGGCCTGCACTGCACTGCGCTGCACAGATGGTGGAGAGGAGGGAACCTCATCCCTCTGCCTGTGTAAGCAGAGTAGGGCAACATCGCTTTAGATATGGCAAGTATATGGAGGGATCTGGCTATTTTTGGCCTTGGAGAGAAATAAGATCCTGGGAGGTGATGAGAGTGCATGGCTATGTGATCTCGCACAACACTGATGTGGAGATTTACAGCACCACCTTCTGGTTTTTAAAGGAATTATTCATTCCTTCATCGTCCATATGTCAAATCATATAATGTAAGCAGCAAAACTATCCCAGGAGCAGCTGGCAGCACCAAATGGTGATTTATTTATTTTTTTGGTTGCACCTGCAGTACTACCCATCTTAGGCAGGACAGCTATATACAATGTTTGTTCAAGTTATTTAATGGACCCAGTTCTTTCTCACTTGATTTAAGGTATCATACAAATCTCCGTACTACCTTGTTACTTGGCTCCAACTTTAAAGCCCTTTTCAAAATCCTAATGGCGTCACCATATTCTCCCTGCAGGGCTAGTACCTGGAAACATAAACGTAAAAAACAAACACACAAGTAATCAGTAATCAACATATCAGTTATTTTAATTAGTGAGCTAGTTAGTAATTAGTTTGCAATTTAATTAGTAATTAGTAATAGAATAATTTCCCTTCTGTTTCAAGGCTGTAACTGCCAAACTAATGGCCTTTTCCCCACCAGGCAGTATGGTACAGTTACAAAACCAAGCACAGAACTGTCTGTACCACTGTCTCATAAACTGAGAGACTGAAACTGAGAAATGTTATTTGATTTTATTTGATTTAAAAAAAAAAAAAAACACAGGTTCATGTTTACCACGGTGTTCCATCAGCACCTTTTTAAAATAATTATAAATTTGATATGTTGTCTTAATATTCTTTTCAATTAGATACAGAGTTTGAAAAGTTTGTACATTCTTGCATTCTGTTAAAATTCGCACAGCGTCCCAAATCTTTGCAAATGAGCTTGTAGTATGGCTTGCTTCCTCTTCTAAAAACCAATGTTCTTCATGAGGTTGAGGGGACAACCTTCACTGTCCTTAATGGATCAGATAGGAGCCGATAGGTATAAGAGCTGTGTGTGAACTGAACCGATCTGAACTCAACCTGCCCTACAGCAAGTTCCACCCTAATGAGACAGAAAATCTAGGGTTAGACTTAAGTAAGCGTTAAGTTAACCCAGCTAAACAAGAAATCCTACTTTGTTAAACAGGCCCCCGGTTGAGTAACAGCACCAATTTCCCACTGCATAACAGAACTGTTATTAATTTGTGTCATTACATGATTTCTAGTCTAGTGGTAACAGTAAACACAAACAATGGCAGAAACATGAAGAGCTTTGTAGAGCTTCAAGTTCTGATTTACTGTCTACATTTAGTTTTATGCCACAGACAGCAATTCAGGCTAGCTAGTGTTTTTGTTAAATGGCAGTCTTCTGCCTCAAGTCACAAATCTATGACCAACTTGTGGTTTGCACTGTGATTTACTAACTCCACCCATATGTTATAGTTCGGCACACCTGGGAATGATGACAAAACATGTGATCATGGAATTGACTGCCTCATGCTGGAATGCCTGGTGGCAAAAAAGTGGGAAAGAAAATGGAATACAAAATCTAAAATCTCAGGGATATGGTCGTGTGACAAAACTAACCGAAAGCACCTGTGTCTAAATGTAAGGTACCTTGCCCTGCCGAAACAGAGCTTTGATGTTGTCTGGCTGATGAGCAAGGACAGAGACACAAGAACGAAGTGCTGCTTCATAGTGATCCAGCTTCAGTTGAGCAGCAGCCATGTTGTTTAGACATTTCACCTTCACATCCAACAATTCTTCTTCTTCCTGTGGGCTGATGTCCACTGAAACAACAATTACGTAATGATTTGACTATTTATGTTGAATAAGTAACGCTAACAGAGTTATGTTCAATAGCATTATGCAAAGAAATATGGAGCCACTGGAGATTTTTTTCCCCTTCATGCATTGTCTGATTAAAAAATAATAATGCCTGTTATGCTAGCCTCATATCCAGGTTGAAGCAACTGGAAATGCGTGCACATATTTTGTTCTATGAACTTCAGTGTGCAGTTTAGTCTAGGTGTCCTCACCGGTCAGGGGATGCTTTCACTAAGATATTACCAAAGACAGAAACATCACGGAAAAAACTTAAAAACTATTAATTCGGTGTAATCACATTTTCTCTGAACTAAACCATTACATTCAGTAAATGTAGCATTTAAAGGACAGGGGCAAAACAACTTCAAACTACTGTCTATACCATAAAGCTTAGATGTATAGCATGGAGTAAGTATGCTAGCTATTGCAAGTAACCTAGCCATATTATTAGTTTACCAGGTAGCTTACTGTAAAGGCTAATGCAGTTTGACTTTTTGCTATACAAACTAAACACTAACCATTTTAGGTTGTTTCGCCTCTTTCCTTTCAAGGCTTGGGATTAAAAGCCAATCTGTGAGGTATTTGTAGAGGTTACTTTTGTACAGTGCAGCCAATAACGACACCAAACTATAATTCATCGCAAGACATAAGGCATGTCTCACACCCCAAGGACTAAAACAGCCTTAAAACCCAGTGATTTTAGAGTCGTACTGGACTTACACGAAGCCTTTGAACATTGCAGTCACATTTTTGAGCCAGCTAATCTAGTCTCAGCAGCAGATGCTCTGTCCACAAGTAGACAGAGACCCTGATATCTTTATTGCGTTAACCTGGCCACACTGCCAGCTACATTCTGAACGGCTATCCGCACTTCCACGTATATCCCAAGTTTTGTTGTTCTAGCTAAGATTAGCCTAGCAAAGAGCAGTTTCACTTACTGATGCTCTGCCCATCGTATATTTCTGTTTTATTAGGGACTGTTTATGTTATGACTCCAAGTTTTCAAGATCGTGCTTGTCAGCAGGCTTGTGATTGCGTTTTGCATGTCAATTAAATTTCCTTTTCTTGCAAAAGTAGGCGGTCCTTGGCTACTCATGGGACGAAAAGGCACAAGACGAATGATCCAAAAGATACAAGATTCTTCCTATAGAGGACTGTAATGTGAGGCTACATCTTGCCTAACAGGAACTTAATGGCAAATGTGAATGGGTGTGTGTGCATCCTGGTAAAACCCCATTTTGAGTGCTGCAATTCTAAATAACAAAACCCAAAGATTTACTGGTTAACGTATGCTGATAAAGTCCCAGGTTTTAAGTGTAAAAATAAACAAGAAATTTTACTAACAACTTTCATAAGATGCAAGAGAAAAAAAGTAGAGCTTGCTAAACATCATGTACATATCCAGGACTGTGAACTCAATGCATGTATTTTTCTTGACTTGTTTTAAAATCGGTTATGGCACAAATTTTAATGGATGCAGAATACAAATTAACCAGTTAAGTGTAATATTTTTTATAGTCTTGCAATCAAACAAACATACCAACCATAAAATTAGTTAAACACAGCTAGAGACTACAATTAGCACTTCTTGTCCCCATGTCACGTCACAGTCAGTCATTTTTCTCTTTTACCTCTTGAGCTGGCTTCTGTTATCTGCAGAGCTATCCCATAGGAGTTGACAGCAAAAGCATAGTCCCCACGTTGATAGTGAACGTTGCCACGTTCTCGTTTCTTGCTGGCCAGGCTGATTCTCTCAGAGGGGGACAGGAGCTCCAAGTCTGGAGCATTAGCCGCAGACAAGAGCTGCACCTCTAAGACCAGATCAGTATCGGGAGGTACAGCCGGAGTAGAGCTGTAAGTAAATGACGAGCAATTAGCAGGTCATGGAAACACAAACCCTCATAATTAATGCAAACACATAAAAGGGTCATTCATTAAATACTAGAACTGACATAACACCAACAACTTGGCAGTCACAATTCTCAATGGCAGAATATAACCCACAACAAAAACAGAAATGTGAATTCTCATTTGCTAAAGAAAAAACTGTGTGAACATTTAATGGAAATTTTGAGTGCTGAGCTTTCAGCATAATTAATTTACTAAGAGTCATTCAAAGTAGTCTGATGTGAAATACTATGATTCTAGATGAAGTTAGAATTGTTCACAATGGTGTTTGAAGTAACCAGGTATCCAAAGCGTTCGATGCCTCTTACATAAAGCTATTAACTAATTAGAACTTTTATCGAAATGGTTATGAATACACTGCCTGATGCCTGAGACACTGCCAGAGGAGATTTTGGCCAAAATGTATTTTTAAAACACTTCCATGGAAGAGAGGTACATGAAGGAAGTTGTAAGGTTTCCAAAGGAAACTTATTTACTGCAACGAACTTTATACCTACATTTTTTTGGAGAAAATAACAAATCTATACTATATTGTAAACATCGCCATTACCACCACCATTGGTCGGTAAGTTTCTCTGCAATTAACCATATTAAAGCAGCCATAATACAGCAAAGCATTCGGAATAATTTGTTTACATCTCCATTGAATTAAGCAAACATTTGGAAAACAAATTAGTAGAATTCCTCTTCAATAATCAAAACAAATATCATGGCGGCATATAGCCTTCATAATTAAAAGTGAACAGCAGCCTTCATTATTACTGCTTACACTTTTAAATAAACAAGACTGCTCAGGTGAACTTGTGCAAAAACCTACCCGGTTAATAGAAACAGCAAAAAAGCAGAAAAATCTCTCAAGCAAGCAAAAATCAAGATACTTTGAAGTCATATCAAACACTGTATGTACTGGTGGCTCTTACACGTATGAAAGAACAAATCTTCAAGACTTGACATTGACAACGTGGTGTTAGCAATAGATTTAGCAGTCTCACAGAGTCAGGCTTTGACTACAGTCTAGCTTCAACTTCAACACTGATGGTTAGCATTTAACAGAGACAAGAGTCATTGCAAGGTGGAAGGCTTCATTTCAGCCCATGTTAATGTCTATTCACAGCAAATTTTGAAAATTAACCCGTAAGTCCACATATTAATGCAGCTTTCATATTGAACCCAAATCTGATGGACTGCACCACAGCTTACATTTTTAATCAGTCTCATCTTAATTCTCTGTGTTGTACAGATGCATTAAAAAAAAATCAGGCTGGCCTATCCAAGATGGGCTTGCTATAGTTTATTCAGATATTTTTAATGAGAGGAGCTACGAGCAGAAGCAGTGCCTTGAATCTCCCCCACTGACACACAAAAACACTTCAAGAATTACTCATTATACAGCTTTAGCTCCTGTATATGATGGTGGAACTCCCCATGTTCTCTTTCTTTAAATGCAGAAAAGGTTGTGAGTCTTTAGTTGTAGTGCCTAAAAGAAAACTAAAAGTTCATTGTTGCTACATCTTCACATTCTTCTTCCTCTTCCAATTGATTTTATGGTTCTCAGAGCGTTACTAAAAGAAACAGGCTGTTGTGAAGGTTTCATTACATTAAAATCGCATCTGTTTTTGTTTTTTTGTGGCAATAAGCCTTTAGTTCCTAGATCCTAGAATCTCAAGCCACCAGAAAGTCCTTCAATGCTAAACTAGCACAGCTCTCACCTGCCCAAAGCTCCATACGCATATTTAGCACCTGCTTCAACCAAGGCCTTTTCACCCATCTCCATCAGCTGTACAGCAAGATCCAATGCCTGAGAAGAGCAGTAAAAGGGTGGTAAACAAAGCCTGAGAGACATCACTAGACCCCCAACTCCCCATGAAATCCAAAAACATATACCTGAATGACATCACCATCACCCAGAGTGAAAGAGATGTTTGACTCCTCCGCTACTGTGGTTCCATCAGTCAGAGTGGTCTTGGCATTAATGGTGACAGTTTGGCCCCTCTGAGGTCTGGTGTCAGGACCTGATCCAGCTTCCAAAACCTTCTTTCTCAGCTGCCCATTGCCTAAATACACATTTTTAATAAGATGAGCAACTGTTAAACACAGCCTCACAGGAAGGTTACAAATTTGGACTATTTTTAATAAGACCTCAGTATCAATAAATAGGTTTGTGTACCTAAGACATCCAGCCATTCCTCTTGGGGTGGAGAAGGACTGGGGTCTTTAACAGCTTCTGCTTTTCCTGTCTCTGCCTGGCTGCCTTTTTTCTTTCCACCTCCTGCATCTTCTAAAGGTGGAAGGTCATCGTCTATTCCATCATCAACATCTTCAAGCATTTCAAAGTCTTCCCCACTGTCTAACAGAGAAGTCCGCCCTGACTTTTTCTCAGAAGAGTTCTGGTTGTTACCAGAGCCGTTAACAAGTGTGCTGTCTTTGTCTTCCATCTTGCAAAGATCTGAAACAGACACAAATGATTTACTGCTTTCTGTTCTTGTGTACTGTCACAACAGTAGCAGAATTAGAACACAGAAACCATGCAGGTCAGTCATGTCATGAAACAATGTGGAAAACATATTTGTACAGGGTAGCATCTCTACCTAACCCTGTGTATCAACAATAGAAACGAACAGTGGTGCTTGAAAGTTAGCGAACACATTTGAATTTTCTATATTTCTGCATAAATATGACTTAAAACACGATCAGATTTTCTCACAGGTCAAAGTAGACACAGAAGTAGATAAAGAGAACCCAACTAAACTAATAAGACAAAACTACTACACTTGGTTGCTTATTCATTAAGAAAAATAAGCTAGTATTACAAATCTGTAGGACTGTACCCGACTCAGAATTTTGTCAGTCGAATCGGATTCGCCCATCCTGGCCGACGATTCGATCATTCATGTTTTTTCTCCATATACATTATCTAGTAATCAGTAAATCAATTGGCATACGTTTCAGATCTGATGTCCTCCTCATTTAGAAAGTCAGCAGAGTCACAGGAACATATTTTTGAACTAAAAGAGACGTGGCATATGATGAACGGTCTGAATTGGAGCCTGATTTAATTACAGAGTATAGTGTCGGGCAGCAAGCACGTATTTATGCTAAAAATTTGCGCTTATAGCCTGTCTTTTTAATTCACTTTTAACAGCTCCTTCAGTAGGATGACCCTTTGTCTTTCATCTCTCATAAATAATGAACTCCTAAATAAAACCAAATTAGTCAATGTTTAAATTATTTTTAGATGAAAAGGAGAACGGTAGACCTGAACTGCTTAATTATTATATCACCTGCGATGAAATAATTATTTCTCGTTTATCGGCAGGCATATTCAGTGACTGTACTTATCTTTAAATAAAAATAATCTTAGCTGTAAACGGATAAATAAAAATATCTGTAATTTAGGTTCTAAAATAATAGAATTATAATAAAGCAAACGTCTTCGGTCCATTTTTCCTTCACCGCAAACAGCCATTATGTCTAAAACGAAAGTCAACTCACTCGTTTGAAGCAGTGTTCGATGTCTGAGTAAATGACGAGCGGAATTAGCTTGGATTTGTTCGGATTCTCTTCTTCAAAAGCTCCTCCAGACTTTTTCTGAGACATCGTTCCACCGGTGTTTCTCAGCTTCACAGCTTTAGCTTCCTTCAACGGTGAACCGCCAGCGCACGTTGTCACGTGGATTTAATTTTTTAGCAAGCATAAATCATAGCCGAGTTAGAACTTAAATATATATTTATTATTCCCCTTTTAATAATTATTAAAATGTCTTTTTAAATTCTTAAAGTTCTTGTGCATTTTGTAAGCTTTCTCTGTTTTACGACAAAAATAAATAAATAAATAAACCTCGTCACTGTTGTCATTAGACTTGAAGGTTCTCAGTCGACTCGAAGGGTCTCCGACTGATGATTCGACTCGCCACCTCCTAGAGGGCAGCCCTACAAATCTGTGCCAAAATTATGTGATTCTATGCTTTTGTTGTCTGGTGTGACCCCCTTTGCGCAGTAATAACTGCAACTAAACGTATCTGGTGTTGATCAGTCCTGCACATTGACTTGGAGAACTTTTAGCCTATTCCTTTGTAGAAAACAGCTTCAACTCTGGGATGTTGGTGGGTCCCTGACATGAACTGCTCACTTCAGGTCTTATATTTTTATTGGATTAAGGTCAGGACTTCGACTTCCAAAACAATAACTCTATTCTTCTTTAACCATTTTTGGTAGAACGACTTGTGTGCTTTATGATCGTTGTCTTGCTGCTTGGCCCACGTTGTCTTGAGATCCAGTTAACAGAGAGATGTCCTCACATTCTCCTTCAGAAATTGCTGGTATATTCAGAACCCATTGTTCCATCAAAGGTGAAAGCTGTCCTGCCTTAGAGGCAGTAAAACAGGCCCAAATCATGATACTACCAAAGCTGGGGTGCAACCCCTTTACTGGAATCCAGTGTTTGCCTTTCTCTATAAGGCTTCTCATTTAAATCCAAAAGCTCTCTTTTAGACTCATCTATCCCCAAAACATTTTTACCAATAGTCTTCTAACTTGTTCATGTGATCTGCAGATGGGCAGCAATGTTTTTTTGGGGGAACAGACACTTTCTCCTTGCAACCCTGCCATGCACAGTGCTGCTGTTCAGTGTTCTCCTGGTGGTGGACTCAATAACATTCGCCACTGTGACAGAAGCCATTAGCTGCTCAGAAGTTACCCTGGGCTCCTTTGTTTCCTGCTAATTCACATTCACATACTTTTTAGGTGTGAAAATCTGATGTTTTAGGTCAGATTTATGCAGAAATATTGAAAATGCTAAAGGATTTACAAACATTCAATCACCACTCTATATGCAGTGAAATCATTGTACAATTACGCACGTTTCATCGTGATTTACGATATATGAACTCCACTGCCCCACAGACGAACATTTCTTGTACAGCAGCTATTCCCTTCGATTTGAATAATGCATTCCCAGTATTGTTGGTTAATGATGGAGACCGATTTTAAATGGGTTTGCAAGCCTTTAAGCAGCTTACAACAGGCAGGGCGAGCTACACAGCTACTGCAGCATTATTTCCAAAGCTGTAACCTTACTAACGTCAACCTACTACAGGTTAGCCTGCCAGCATAAACCGCCATTTAAAAAGAGCATCTGATTTATGAAGACGTTATTATTTAGCCTGACATAACCGAACCTGACTCCTGGTATCAGTAGGTTTCAGACAGGAACACAAGCTCCTCAGACAGTTGGTTTATTCAGTGATTGCTAGAGTTAAATGTTTAACTACCTAAGGGTGTCGGAGGTTGCTGATTTAGCTGCGTTAAATCGCAGTTTTGGGACCGAATTAAAATGATCTCTATTAGTTTGATTCGATAACCAGCTAGGTTAACCTCTATATAGCCATCCACTGACGTAAATCTCACCCCTGGCGGTGTAAACAATGGGGGGTCTGTAATGTCTAATGACTTTGAAGCCTATATGAGGACACTGGGGACATAGGATAAGATGATAGCTGATTAAACATCTGCCCTTATTCCAGTTAAAAATCACATGAACATGGACTAATGCAGCTTGCTATGTAGCTAGTTGGCTAATGTTAGCTAGCTAGCTACGCCGCTGAATAACCAGCAAAATATACTACATTAACATGATTTATTTCGATTTATCTGTTCACATTTGCAGTGTGACATAATACGCACTTTCACGGGCGTTGTATTATCACGCTGCTGCAGTGCACGTTAAGAGACGTGCACTTTTTAAATTGGCAAGTCTTTCGAGAACTTTCTGTAAAGTTTGATCTTAGCATTAGCCAGCGTCCGAGCTGCACTGCTACAGCGAGCTAACCTGACCTGACTAGCGAACTTTACTGGAGCATTTTACCACACACCCGTTGACAGGTGTCACATTTACCTTTTATTTATTAAGCTAAACAGTCATTCTCAAAAAACTCACCGGTTGTGAAGAAAGCCCTTTAAACTAGAGCATGAAATAAGCACCAATCTGAGCCAGACGGCTGCAACAACTTTGACAGAAAAACAATCGCTTGTTTCTTCCAGAACATGAGCTGCCCCAATCGTGTCAAAATAAAAGTCCTCAGCACATCTATGAAAGGTAGATTTTTATTCTTTTATTTATTTTTATTTAAAATGTTTACAACAGCCCATAACGTGTTTTCAGGTTTTATTAATAGAAATACAAGATGTAGTAATTTTAATAACCTATAAGCTTCATCATTTTCTTCGAAGAACCATTAGTGCCTCAGAAAAAGTTTTGTAGTATCATTTCTAAAAACAATGTCATATACTGTGTTTATACTGTCATACTATTATTCAGGATTTACGTATAATAATGCGTCTCATAAAAATAAAAAAATTAATAGGATCAATCACAGTCGTTTAAGTTTACATGTCAAAATAAAAGTCCCACTTGCATTCATAGTAGATTGATGGGAGACCCGTTATAGACACCACTGGTAGAAATATAGCTATTTTATATACTATCCAAAATGGCCTGTGAACCTACACAAGCCTTCTAAGGGAAAATAAAACTTTGTCCCAAACCTCTGGTAATGTACGTGATCATTTTCCATGTACTAGCTTACTATGAAGCAGTTTTTTAAGGCTGTCTGGTTCCTATCACCACCAAAACTCGAGCATTTCTTACCAAGCCAATCCAAATTACATCTTAACAATGTGTTTATGCAAAAATGTCAAACAAAAATGGTGGAAATCTCCTACTAAGATAAACAAGAACACTCAGACCAAAGAAAATATCAAATTACATTTATTATTGATGCAGCCATTTGTTTTTGATAAGCAAATTTTCTTTTTTCTGTCAGTCTAAAGAAACTTTACAATATAAAGTAACATACAAAGGACATCTTTATTACCTACACAAGACATCTAAGTCCCTAAGACACAGATCCAAACTAGCCTACCATGAAATACAAAGCAAACCCAATGAGACAGACTGCTTCATATTGAATACTGTCATGTCGCCAGAAAGGACAATGAAAGGTACAGGAAAATCTCGTTTCTTCCCTCCCTCACCAAACCTCCCAAATACACCCACCCCCTTTTCCAAATTCTTCCTAATGTTACAGTATTATACATCACAATAGAGAAGTACAGAGATGGCCAACAATTGTACAATTAAGGACTGAGAGAGGATCAGTGAGAATCAGTCTGCACAATGCTGTCAAAGTTCAAATTTGCACGTTTGATATCATGTTTGCACTCGTAAGTTCAAAATACGCACTTTTGGTCCCTTGGTCGGATGGTACGACGGTCTACATTTGTAAAATGGGAAGGCTACATCACATCAATTTGATGGCTCTCATATTGCAGTTTTTAGGGACTTTAATATCAATAAAATGTCATGCAGAAAGTGCAGCTGTCTTCAGTGAACGAAGGTCAAACAGCAAACTGAGGTTAATTTGTGTGAACACAGGCCAGCGTGTATCACATTTGCTAGCCCTAAGTGCCGCAATGTACTAATCTGCTATCTCTCTCTGTCCTCTTGAAAACTATATACAGCTCTGTCTTCAGACCTGGAAAAAAAAGAAAGGCTTTCTTTCAAAAACATACTTCCGTATTCGCAAAGCCCACCAGAGATACAAATGTTTACAGTGAATTTAAATTTGATTCTTTTTGAGGTATTAATTCAGAAAAATATTTTCTCGTATTCCTTAGTTTATGCAGTAGGGGTTCCCCTCAATCTGTTACTTTACACCAAACCATCTCTTTAAAATACAAAAACACAAAACAAATTCTTTATAACTTATTTTCAGCTGTACTCGTTGGTTGTGACTGACATATCAAAACATGTCAATGATATCAAAATGCATTTTACAGTATTTACAAATAAAATCAACAGGTGAAGAGAATTAAGAAAGGCTGGGACGGGGTTGGGCAGGAGGGGGCTGTGTATCAGCCAGCTTGGAGAGCACGGAGTGAGTATTTACTCCTCGTAATGTGATCAGCGGGTGGACCTGGTGCTGACAGAAACCTACTTTTTAACCCACCATTCATCACTACCACATGGTCAAGGGACAAAAAGCATTTTCAGTGGAGGCCCAATCAGATTTCACAGGTCTAAATTAAATTTGAAATTGAAAACAGCATCAGAAGCGCACTGATGCGAACACACAATTAGAATGAAAGGGTAATGTCCACAGGACCTATAATGAGTGACCAAAATTCCTAGCTGGGGCTTATGAGGAGTTTTTTCTGAAAACAGAAGCTAAACATACACTAAGAAAAAAAGATGGAACCACACAAGATTCACAGACAAGTAGTGTATTGAAAATACAAATGAGATCCAATGACCAATAAGAGAAATACGTTGTATTTACAGGCATGGGACTTAAAAATCAAAACATGAGGAACTGCCATGGAGCCGCCGCCCCTCCAGGCGCTCAGCATCAAAAGGATTTAAAATCATTTCCAAATCAATACATGATGCCAAAGTCACAATAAACATTAATGAACAGCTTACGTGTAACTGGAAGGGATATTACAATGAATAGAGGTGAACCGATTACAGCTGGGATGCTTTGACAAGGCAAGATTAGAGCTAGTTTCTTTTTTTAGTAAGTAAGCCTACTGACAGTGACTGCAATAAGCTTTTCATGCTACATGATAGAAACGCAATGAAGACAACACATGAACGCACAGATCAGGCATGACAGAAACAGCTAAAAAAAAAAAATAGAAGAAGAAGGAGAACATTTGGGAGGAGGCGAAATATTCTACAAATGTTTCAGATCCAGTGCTGACAGTGATTGTAATCGTGTGATAAGCAGACAGCCATCAAATTCACACAAACTCAAATACTGAGAAGTACACTTTTACTATGGTAATCTGGTAGTGATGACATCAGTTCCATGAAGAACACAGGAAGAGGTATATGTAAGGAGACATCTGACAAAACAAATCAACTAAACAAAAAAAGAGACAAACAAATACCTAAAATCATGTAAACAGAGGTGTCATTGTGCATTCTTGAGTGTGTGCTTATTCTGTCTTCAAAGTCGTTGAGATACAAATGTGCCCTTTACAGGAAAATCCATAAAATCATGACTACATCATAGCAATATCAATTATGAAAATCATAACAATAATATAATCAATAATATACAAATATATCATGAGGAGACCGTTTCTGCCCCGACGCCGTCATCACCAGTTCAGCTTTTCCATTTCAGAATGTAGACAGCAGTCAAACAGTGGACCGACTCGAGCTTCTGTTGTCGGTTGCTGACTGAAAGACGTTGAAGAGGAGAGAAAATAAAATGTGACTGAAAGTAGACCACCGGCCTTGGCGCTGAGCAGCAGCAGCTTGCTGTGAGTTTTTCTGGAACAGTCCCACCCATACTGAAAATCATACACACACACATACACACACACACACACACACACACACACACACACACTCATACTCTCATATACACCCACGCTCTCAGGACCCTCAGTGTCCCGGGCCGGTGAGGAAGCCAGGCAGGCATGTGGGGGCCGAGTGGAGATTCTTTCTGTGGCTTGTGGCCTGCTTTCGTCCTGCGGATCCCGCTGTGCCAGCCTTGGAGTGGGGAGACCGGCCAGGGTTCCTGCGCTCTGTAACCACGTCGACTGGCTGAGGGGAGCCCCCCCACCAACCCAGAGTGTTACAAATGGAGGAGAGGACATGGGAAGGGGGAGACGGGGCAAAAAGTGGATATAAAACCCACAGAATGCAGCAGAATGGGAAGGAGAAAAAGCAAGGAGGGATTAAAAAAGGAAGAAATAAAATAAAGGATAAAAAAGTGGGGGAAAAAAAATCAAACACTCATCGTCATGTTGGGTGAATACTGCAAAGAGAAAAGAGAGAAGGGGAGGGGGGTGGAGGGAGCACAGTGATGAGCCAATGTTGTTACGTTTTAAACTGATGATAAAAGTTCTGAAAAACAATGAAGGAGGTTTAAAGCTGGCTGAACTTGAGCTGAACTCACTCCAGAAAGGAAGTGATATTCTTAAAATAAAGGTTCCTAAATGGTTCTTGACCTGAAAGTGCAGTACTAGGTAGAGCCTTTAATAGATCATTTGCAAAATTATGATTGAAACATCTCTCGGCCAATCAGACAAGTCTCTACCTCTCTCTTCCTCCATGAAAAGCTGACAGAATTACGCACAACAGACATGCAGTAAGAATGTCAGTGGTAGTAAATTAGGTAGAATTATTAGCCTGAGAGATCTGAAAAGGAGTTACTGAGAAACGTATAATTCCTGGCACATGCTATCCTGAGTATCTGGAGAGAATCTGCTGTTGTGAAAAAATGTATTAATCTAAGTGGAAGTCCACCTTCACAACCCAATGCTATTAACAAGTAGGACTAATGTAATATAACTTCAACTGTTATTAAGTTATTATATTTTCCATGTAATAAAAATCATTGTAATATGATGCCTACCAATAATGTTACATTAATATCAGTGTTCTTAACTTAGCTGCCAGCAGTGTGTTTAGTGTGTGTTAATGTTTAGTGCTCTCATTTGTGATTAAAACATGGAAGATAAATATCAACATACATTAACACCACGTTTACATACATTTCATCATTAAGGTTCACTGACTGACTCCAATGTTAGCTTAAGAATTATGTCAACTGAGTGGGTAGTTTCCGTACCTAAAACCTCATCCTTATTACAAATGAAAACCCAAAACTTGAATGTCAAGTGACTAACATTAAGTGTCTGTTTAATATAAACATGGATTTCTCAAAATTCTCAGAATGCTACAATTTGGCCTACAGTTATAGTTTATGTATGTCTATGTACTTATAACAGCCAGTTTATTTTTGTATGAAAAATATTTTGAAATGAACTCCTCTGTGTGCTACTAAAGTTTCCTTAATGCCACTTTACTTTTTAGTAGGTGAACACAAGAGTAACAAATGCTACCAGGTAACCTGAGCCAAAAGTCCGTCTACAGAGCAACTATAACAAATGGAAACTGAATATTCTTAGATTTTTGCAAACAGACAAGTACTTTTTTTAAACTTAAAAGGTTTCAACTTATTTTAAAAATAAAAAAATAGCTCTTTAAAGAATCAGCCACTATAACTTTATAGAACACAGCTCTAAATCTCGACGTACGGCTGTTCCTTAAGAAAAAGTCAGCACCCCTTAAGATTAATTTACAGAATGTTGTAGGATAAACCCATTGATCAAAGCCTTTTCAAAAGGGCTATCAAGGCAGCCAATATTTTAAATACAACGTAAGTACCACTGACTTCTATGAAAACTACAACTATCAGCGGATCTACAATCAGTTTTCTGAAAACTGAAGAGATTGACCATGGTGTTCAAGGTGGTTAAAGGCTGGGGGGAAGGAGGGAGGGGCAGAGTGGGTCTGTGTGTTTTAACACTTACACTTTCACTTTGGAATGGGTTTAAGAAGTTGCCTGCCATCTCTCCATCGTCGCGCGGAGTCCCTGGGGGATTATTCATACCTGCCATATTGTTTGGAGAGTTCTGGAACCAACAGAGTACAGCATGAAATACAATGAATGCTTGAAGAGCTTGAATAAACCATTTGCAAATAGCAGCTATGATTGCTGCTGAATTTCAATGACAGGAAAGGTCTCACCTTTGGCAACCCATCCATATCCCCCGAGCCTGTGAACACAGGAAGTGATATAGGCATAACTACAGAGGTCCCTACAGAGCCTTGTTTTTCAACGGAACCTATACAAGTTACGTACTGGCTCGCCTCAACACGATGTGCCAAAACTCTTCCTGAAATCAGTGTTCCAAAGGGACAGACTATCAAATATGCTATAAAACGCTGAGATTAAACTCTCACATAGATAAATGTCTCACCTAGTGACCCGTTCATATGGTGTGGTTCCATTGACCCCATTCCACCCATTGGGCCATCAGGGCCAGGCCCCATTGGGAACTGGAAATATATGATATTATTATATACAATGTTATATGCAGTATAATTGCCACAGGACTCAGCCAGTGATAATCACACAAGAGAACAAACAACCAATTTGAACTCACATTAGGTCTGTTGCCGCCAGGGCCAATAGGGTTCATCATAGTGTAGATGTTTTCACTGGAATTTGTTGAGTCTGGGTTAAGACGAAAAGAACAGTTAAGATAAAAGTTGTCCAGTTCTACTGCGCTAGTTATATTAAAAACAACATTTTACTGAAGCTTTAGGCCAACCATTCCAGATTGTTTGAGAAAATATTATGTTGTACTTAGCTCTCTCATTTCCCCTTTAAACCATAATGCAGAAAAACCTCTTTACATTATCAGAATAAAAGAATAAACCATAATCAGACTGACCTCCTGGGCTTGGCATGATGGGCGTTCCTGGTGGCCCTCCACCTCCTGGAGGCCCCTGCGACACAGCACATAAAAACAAACATAAAATGAAAGAGGGAACTTTCTGTCCTCTATAAAAGTCTCAGCAATTAGAGTTGCTTTTAGAGAGCAGGGCCTCTTTAATGATGGAAACCTGGCATGGGACTTACCACATAGTTTCCAGGTGATGAGGATGAGTATGCTATCTATGGGGAGGAAGAACAAGAGCAAATAAGAGCAATGGCAGTGGCAACAATTAAACATAAGATGTGGCCTATGCAACAGATGTGGCTCATTTTAAAATGTATGTTTTTCCAATATATTAACCTCAGTACATAAGCACAAATTGCGCACTAAAGAAAAATGGAATTATTAAGTCTGTTCCCGGTAGAGGATGTCAACAACACATTGACCAGGGGTAGCCAAATTGTGTATGTGTATATATTACCTAGTTATTTCTGTGATATGAGTTTTTTGTGGCTGTGCAACAAATTTGTACATTGCAACAGTAAAACAGTAATGTTGTTACATTTTTAACCAAAACACAATATATAACCAAAACACAAAAAACTAACTTACTGAGTTTGCATTAGGATTTGGCCAGGGACCTCGACCACCTGGACCCCTTTGAGAGAGATCAGAAAGAATTAATCATTCAATTAGTTTCTTTCGGACTGTGTGTAGATGTGTGGAACTGTCAGATACAACCCTCATATCAGTAAACAGGAAGACTCCTAAATGTACTCACATGTTCATTCCTGACATGGCTGGGCCACCAAGAGAGTTAGGAGGAGGCCGCATCCCACCACCGTAGTTCTACACAGAGAGGGAGAAGAAGCTTTGGTCAGAAAGGAAACACTACCAGCATGTGCTAAACAATAGCAAACCAAACCCAGACTGCCCTGATATACAAACAGTCAGTCTCCTGTTAATGGGTCATTCCACTGATTTTGTAAAAAAAAAAAAATCTGCATAATTAAATCATTAAATCATGTAAATAGACTGGTTTGATTTGAAATGCTTTCTCCAGAGAAACATGTCAAGTCAAAATCGTTTACAGTGGAGGTGATGGGAACCAAATGTCTAAAGAATGTGATGGCTCTAAAAGCTCCTCGAAACTCATTACATGTCATGAATGCAAAGGGTTATGAATATGTCTGAATATGTCTGAATATGTCTTTTATGATAGTTCTGATAGTGCTAGTTTCTAATACCAGCACTGTAAAAACAATCATCTGTAACTTTCTGTACAAAGAACCCTTCCATTTCAAACCACCATGACTTTGTTTACATTGCAACTATTTGTGTAGTACAAATTAGTTGTGTGTGTGTGTATATATATATATATATATATATATATATATATATATATATATATATCATGGCTTGCACAACTTAAAATAGCATGAATACTGCACATCCAAACTTATAATCACTATGTGATCTCTCTCACAGAGCAATCCGTATATCAGTGGGGGTTTCTTTTCACATTTAAGCCGTTGCTGACTGACCTGTGGGCCCATGCCTCCCATCCCCCTGGGCGGGTTCATTCTCATTGGGCCACCCATGTTTGGATGTCCTGGATGAAGACAAGGAAAAGAAAATCATAAAGACTACCATATAGTAGACATAAAACAGTTATGTAATGAAACATAGAGTAGTTATGTATTTTACTACTTTTGTCCATTCATCCAGTTCTACCAATGAATTTCATTTTGCATGCTCTACAGCAGACGTACTGACGTTAGTTCAGTTCAACTACAAGTAAATGCAAAATCCAGGACTAAAACGAAAGGCCAAAATTTGAAGTCCTCTGTAGCTCTTTACAGCTTTCTCAGTCATTTTAGAAACATCTACAGCTCGTCTACAGTTCCTCATACTGGAAGCATCTAAATGTCTTGCTAGGTATTTGAAACCTTATTAGCACTAGCATTTATCAAACATTTTCTATATTTATTTGAAACCAAACTGATCTGACATTATTGATATCTTTGATTCACTGGAACAGTGTAAATGTGAGTAATGGGAGTGTAACTCTACCCTGTGGTCTGGGATCCAAACTGTTTGGCAGGAGTGGTTGTGACCCTGGAACACCCACAGGAGGCTGAGGAGGAAAAAAAAGGAGAGTAAGAACAAGAGAGAAATGAGGGGGCTGGGACCTCATACAAAGTTGGTGTATCAGATACCTGATTTGGCATGCGGAGTGATGGGCGGGGTCCACCTGGGTACCGTGGAGACATGAAAGGCTGGAAAGAGAGACAACAGAAGAGCCACAGTCAAACACCAAATCATCCATTTAAAAATAGCAATGCACACACAGTTACTGGCAAAAACTCAAAGCATGCGGGGCATGTTGGGGATTAAGCTAAACTTTTTTTTTTTTTTAAATATATATCCTAGGGGTTTTGTCAATCAAGCAAAATTGACAATTTGCATCATTTCTTTTTCACTGTAGTCTTAATATTAACTATACTTTTACTGGCTGTGATTTTTTGCGAGGCTTTGCACATTATTTCACACTGCCTGTTCATGTTTAAACATGTAAACTGTCATTATTCATATAATAAAGGTTTTGGTGATGTAAAGACTTGTTAAGTTTTATGTTGTTTTTTATTGTTTAAATGCTGGAGCATCGGTGGGTTGATGTAAATTGTTAAAACATCTGTCAAACTCCAAACTCCAAAAAACATATTTTAGATATTCCATCCATATAAATTGCTACTAAATAACTGGCTACTGAGATGCATTACTTTTACAACTGTTAGGTAAACTACATGAGATTACTACATAGAATACAGCTACATCACAGAAATCTTGTGGTCCAGGTGACTGTCGTGCCGTACTTATTATTTTACTCTTATTTACTCCTTATGTGGTTTACTGAAAGTAAAGTGTATGGTAGCCAGTCTATAGGCAAGACACGTTGTTGTAGTTATGTAGTAGAAAAACACAAGGCATTATTTGGTTGAGAAGTGAAAGGACACTGCATCTTTCCATAAAATAGTGTTCTTTGTTGTGCCTTGAGTGGACAGATTGAGAAACAGACAATCAGCGAGTGACTTCTATAGGTAGTAACGTACTGAAGTTCGTTCAGTTTAACTACCAGTAAATGCAAAATCCAGGACTAAAACTAAATCTGAAGTCCTCTATAGCTCTCTACAGCTTTCTCAGTCATTTTAGAAGCATCTACAGCTCGTCTACAGTTCCTCATTCCGGAAGCATCTAAATGTCTTAGCATATAAATATAGCAGAACAATACTATTTTGGTCTTTTACTATTTTAGGTCTGATGCGTTTATACATACAAATAAGAGCCTTAAAAAAGAACATACGAAAAACAAAACATAGAACTTACTATAATAATTTCACAGTAATATTTATTCAACATTTCACATACTGCACTGCACTAAAACCACCTAAGCTAGACAAATGGTGTTGTGTTTGTAATGAAACATGCAGATGTTCAGTGGCCCATCGATACACACTGCCATATTGCCCACCCTAAGTACAAGGGTGCTCTTCATGCAGTGAGCATTGTAGATGAAAAAGGAAATGCTGAAAGTTGCCAGCAGAGGGCGCAATAACATTGCATGAAAGTCTTAATCGTTCAATGTAAACCTCACAAACACTGCCTCTACATTCTGAGAGGAAGATGCTCCGAAGTGTTAAAAACATGGCATTTTCCAAAATCATATATGAGAAAAAAACTATAATATATATTATTAGGGGAGGTACACACAAACGTACATGGTTTCACCCTCACACACACACACACACACACACACACACATACACACACACTCTCTTTCTTACATCAGTTTACAGTACTGTGCTAAAGTCACACCTTATTTATTTAATCTCCAGTCAAAACAGCTGTTAAGGACAAGTTACTAATTTTTACAGAAGATATTTATGAGGAGATTAGACATAAAATAATCCACTTGTATAAAAAAGACTAAAGACAAAGGAAAATTAATGAAAGCAGAGAGCAGAGATTTCCAAACTTGGAAAATCATTAAGAGACATAAAGAAAATATAAAGGCTCCTTACAACCGGGCAAGACCTGGTATACTACCAAATCTGTTACCTCTGATAAACAGCACTTTAAATCATCTTTCAGAGATGATTAAAAAAAAAAATAAACTCCACTCTTACTTCAAACAGCTGAGAAAACACAGGTGTTTCTGTCCATCCCTTCACTGTGAGAAGACAGTCTGAAAGCATGTGAAGCTGTGAAGACGCCCTTACTAAGAAAAGGAAACTAGTCCAAAGCACTGCCCACTCCAGAGCACATACCCCAGCAAAACAGAAAGTATGTGGGATTGTGGGAATTGTGAGACGCAGAAAATGCAACCAACTTCTACGACTGAACTTAAGAGGTATGAAAAAACATCCCTGCAGATTTCTCTGAAAACTGAAAGCAAGTCTCCTAAAAAGAATGGAAGCTGTAGTAAAAGTAAAATAAAAATGTCTTTTATTAGTTGTAGAGGTTTCTGTGTAATTTTCTGTTTAATGTATCTTTTTGTTTTCTTTAGTGAACAATAAAGAAACTTTTCTGGATGGTAAGATTGGAAATTAAATACAATACGATGGTGATCTCTGACTAGCACAGTACTGTACATCGATGCACACAGACATACATGTGCGTACATGGACAATCACACACACACACACACACACACACAGAGAGAGAGAGAAACGTGTGCCAATGCACTCAGGTATAGTAGCGTATAAGCCTCTTGAGTTACACTCATAAAACTAGATACTCCCCCTGCGATGTGTACATAACAGACACCCTACGCCACAACAACAAACAGTTAAACAGCCAGCAGAGCCACATCTGACACTTACAGAATGACCACAGGCTTATGTGTTCTTGACCAGACGCAGCATGCATTATTCTGTGTGTTATGCATGTGAGACTGTTCTCTGTAGGGGATGTGTTAACTGACTTTCACTTCAACAGAACATGAAATTCTATTGCTTTTGCATGTGAGTGTTCTGAATAACATAAAACTCATTTTGCTGCAGATTCAAGTGATTTTAATGTCACAGGTTTTAAACAACTTGAATAAATCTGCAAAGATAAAGATTTGTTTTCGATCAACAGATCTGTAGATGATTCCATCGCAGCTGATAAAGCTGTACGGCACTGAGAATGAGGCAACAAAACATGAGAAAATGTGTGTTAAATACGCCATGGTTGTGATTTGGTCGAAGGCACAAGCTGATGTCATTTGCAATAACAAGTAACTTGTTGAGTGTTCTATTGCTGTAATATGACAGTTCTGCACGTTAAACAAATGTACTTTGGCGAGGTAAAGCCCTGAACATCACATCCTGTGTGCTTTTAGTATTTAAGAAAAAAGCAGAAGCCATTTGCGCTACAGACTGGATTCAGCTCTGTGTTCTTCAATACTTGCCAGGTTAACCTGACTGCTATTTAGCTTCAGCTTGTCTGTAAAGCATGTGAGAAGCCATCTTGCTTGGTAAACTGTATTTTATTGGTTTCTGTCTAATTCCAGTTTGTTTTGTTGCTAGTCACAGCTGCTGACTGACAAGCTTGCTTAAGATCAATGACGGGTTCTGAAACTGATGTAAGCCTGCTGTCACATTCTTCTTCATATTATTACATGCAGGTAGTTGCATATGTGACATGTATGCCCCCTTGTCCTGCATAAAAACAAACAACTGTGTGTGTGTGTGTGTGTGTGTGTGTGTGTGTGTGTGTCTCAGTGCTCCATTATTAATGAGATATTGATGGGAGATGGGATAGTGCATGTAAGGCTTAGAGAGGGTGCGGCTGTGGACTTCTGGCCAGATGAACCTGTTCTCCTCTCAGACTGGGCAACAGCCTACATTATTTATCCCGCACCACGGCTGCGGTCCGCAAGGAGGGTGTGTGCATGTGAATGGATGTGTGCGAGTGTGAGTGCTTTTTAAAAGTACACAGAGTGAGGTAATGTACTACTACTGTTCAGCAGGGCACATGCAAAAAACAGAGCAAGAGCAGACATTGTATAAATAAGAAGGAAGCTTTTAATTTCCTTTTTTTAATTTTATCAAACAAAAAATGTATCTGAAAATGCCATTTTCATTTCTTTACCCTAAAAATAAACAGAAAGAAAAGTTTCTGTCTATAGCCACAGTTTGAAATAGCAAAAAACCAAAGTGCAACTAATTGCAAAACTAATCGCATTTGCCTTATCTGCTCATACTGACCGTAAAGAATGAGCTTCACAACGAGCAACAGAACCTTTACTGTAATTCAGTTTACAGTTTCATCACCAACGTTCAGTAAGAGCAACAGTGGCTGTATGTCCCAACCAATAAGTGCATCTACCACTTCTTCACGATTGAGGCCTCTCCCTCGTTCATACAGCTGATAAGATTCTTGTCATAACAGAGGCTCTCAAGTGAATCTGCAGCTTTGCATTTTTCTGTTGCTTTAGTTAGTTTTCCACCTGTTGATTTAAGTTTCCTGCAAGTGCTGTCCAGTCTGCTGAAGGTACCGCTTTAAAAGTCAGTTAAAAGCTGTATTTGAACGAGAGGCCTACAGTCACGGATTCTATCTGCTAGCTGTCTATCGCGGCTGCTGCTGACCTTTAGCCTGCACTTCTACATATGGCTCATTGGATAAAAGGACAAAGTGTTAACAGGTTTAAGAGAATTAGTAGGCCGAATAATTTATTTAATGTGTTCACTTTGACAAAAACACCACATGTAATGACAAATGTCACATGTGTAGTTACTGTTCACAGAGGTGGACAATATTGTATTTCAGCTTGATAAATATCCTTTTGTGAGTGTCGTCACTACTTAAAGATCATTGACCAACTCCGTGTTCATAACAAAAAGAACATTATAAGTCCTGTTTAATTAGTTGAATATAAATCATTGCCCCAGAGTTCTTGTTGTGCCGGTAACTGTTCAATCCTATGCATGTAAATATTGTGAGATTTATCATGTATCATAAAAATGTCTTTCAGGATCCGGTATGATATTGAGTATGATATTGTACATATAGGACTGGGTGTTGTGAAATTTATAGATGGTTCAAGATTTCACTTTCTAGTTTTTGAAAAGAAGGCAACAACATGATGAAAGCTGCAACACTACATTTTACAGAGTTTTGCTCCACATTAAACCTCAAATCCAACCGTGTTCTATACAACAGAAGCAACATGATGGCAACTGTGCTGGAGCAGCGTGATTTATTAAACCAAGTAAACTGATGTTTTATTTCTGCTGAGATAAAACTTCTGTTTAAATAAAATTACAGAAAAGTGAGAGATGGGATCTCACCTGACCGTGGGGTCCCATCATGGGATTGTTGGGGTTGTGTGGGGGAGGCTGAGCGTGAGGAGAGGGCTGCGAGCCAGGAGGACCCTGCAACAGAGAGAAAGAAAGATGACCCGTCACCACAAGTATGCAACAAAACCACTCAAACAGGTATTCGTTCAGGCAGGCTGCTATTACACAGAAACACAGCTTGCCAAAATGCATGACCAGTACTGTGGCAAATTCTTCAGCCATCGGAGGAAATGATATGCTAAGCCATTTAACCGGTCAGTAAGTATACGAACACTGACTAAAGCTCTTCTTATGATCCTTTATTAACCCTGAGGTTATTCTGAGGAATCCTCCTTAAAATTCAAATCCCGCATATCCAAAACAGGTTGGGACTACGGGCCAATTTCCAAAATCCAGAACTGTTACGTAACAGTCTCGACTTGGATGACGGCACTTTTCACACCCTTTTCAAGAAAACAAACTGTCGGCGGGAATGGATGGTGTTCATCATTAAATGAGACATAAGCCGATTTCCTTTTCACCAGTTCCACTCTAAATGCTACAGCTTGTATGACAGCAAGAATGTAACTGCTGCACCATTTAAGGTGGAACGGAAAATTCATAAAACGAGCTCGCAAACATGCTAGCTCACTTCTTCATTAAGGAAGACTACAAACAGTGAAATCCAAAATATCCCCTGAGCAAAATCAATTTTATTTCAATTTGATTTATTTATTAACTCCTTTGTGATTTTAATTACACATGTAGCTTATTATACACATATGCTATTTAAAAAAAAGTAAGAAAGCAAAATGTACAAAAATTATTCATGATTTAGTTATAGGGCTTTTCCAGGCACAGTTGGTGGGTTTGGGTGTTGCAAGTTTTACTTACCAAATATTTAATGTTCAACAAAGTCAAACATTAAATAAGACCACTAACTAACACCACATGATTACAGTATTGCTTAAACAACAATAAACAGACTTTTAATATCATGATGTAAGAACCTACTTTATAAACGTAAACAGCTTGTGACAATCTTATAATTGGTCTTATAATCTTACAAAAGGTCACAAACTTTTGCATCAAAAGCAACATTTCGGGTGAGATCATATAACACAGATGTAAAGTGGAAGTTGATAATTTAACAGCAGGAATCATTGATCATGTTTGTGACCAAGCCCTGGCCATGATTTAGGTAAGTATAAAAGCAGACAACAGTGCTGTTTGTGTTGCTAATGCATCAGGCTTTAGTATACTGAGACAATACAGCCATGTCCCTCTTTATGTGGAGATTGCTTGTAATAAACCAGAAGCAAATCCAGCAGGAGCAGAGATTTAATGAACGACTTCAAGGCAGCCAACACGCTACTTTTGCCTCCTACCTGATTATACATTTCACAGAAGATCAGAACAGTAACTGAGTCAGGCTAAGAAAACAATTAGAAGCCATAAACCCTCCAGCAAAACAACCAGCCAGGGAGCAAGCGGTCCAACAGTGTAGATAATGACCAAGAGCCATTTGTTCACTTCCATTTGCAGCACCACAAAGCACTTGCGAGGAAGAACGAGCGTTCACAGTGATCTGCTTTGCCAAGCGCTGCCAGTGAGGCTGTGCGCACTTTGGTCCCAGAGAGCAGTGGGTCTGAACTCCACACGCAGGTGAGCAGGGCCAGCTGCTCGTCCCGCGATGGCATCGGTCCTAATAGGGATGTAAAAACGCATTCATGCACTGATCTGAGAATGGCACATGACTGCACTGATTGCAGAATACTGAAACAATACAATGTAATCCAACAATATTCAGTAGAGCCTGCCCTGGACTTTTCAAACACTAGAAACAAAAACATTACTTTAAAATGTAAACTACACTGCATCTACTCCCAGCACAGGCCAGAAGTCATTTTAAATTTACAATGGATCACAAAGAGAAATCTGTAAGTGAAATTCTTGTGGTTTCTCAGATATACTTCCCTGTACAAAAAGCGGAACTACAACAGAGTGACTGACTAAAGACAGCTAGTCCACTGACTGACTAAATACACTTCCAGCACTATATATAGCAGCTGTCACGCTAATAGCATGTTCCAATAATCCCATAAGCATGAACAATGTCAATGATTGGTTGACCCCATGTGCTTCACTGAGTTCAGCTCAGATAGTAAACTTTGCCGGCTAACATTTTTGAAGAACATCAAATCTTAGTTTACCGCAGTAGCAGTAAGACACATTCAAACACTGAATAAAACCCACAGTGTGGAAAATAAACAAAGACCAAGCGCAGTTCCTCCCACTCACAAATAGAAATGGAGATTTTGACTGTTTTTTTTTTCCAGAGAAGCGGTCCGGGCAGTTTAAAATGGCTGAGATTTGTTGATGTCCCCAGTACTTTAAAAACTGGTGGGTTAAAAGCTTGCTTGCCCCCTGTGGTTCTGACCACTATGGTAGCACTATATTCAATACTCATAAAGGCTAATGCATACTGTTGTGTGGTAAAGTTTGAGCAGCTCATATTTAGTTAAGTTAGCGCATCCTCTACACAGAACACACTTCTGCACATTTCAATGCATGATCACTGTTTATTTGTTATTTACCGCAAATAATCTCTTAAATGATTAGGCTTAGCAGGGAGACTTAAAGTAGCACAGGTAAACCATATTTTAGCATGTTCTCAGTAACGCCATTTGTGCATACATAGTGTACACATTCAGGTTTGTATTATAACTATTAATATTATTAACGCGTAACCCCTTTAACTCAAAGGGCCTGAATCTGTACCCATACTTAAGTTCCTTACTCTCATAATGATTCATATGATTTATTAAAAACATACATATGGCTGCTGTCCAAAACTAAAAACAAATAAAGGTAAGAGATTTTTTTTTTTTTTTTTTTTTTTTTAGTTTTCTGCATGATTCAAGCTCAGTTGCCCTTTAGAATATGTACATTTTTTGTAATGATTTGACCAATAGAAATGCTCCAAAACTGCTTGGAATAATATCTCTTTACATTAACTTGTACTGAAAGTAAAGGAAGGTGTTTAAAGCCTGTAAAGTAACCATTCTTGAGATACTTCAGTGACATACTGCATGCAAAGGCGCAATGAATAGTTGACATTTTATTATTTTTAATTCAGCAAATAAATATGTTTTCAACGAAAGTGTGCAAGTTGGTTTCCTGTAAAGAAAGAGTTAACTAACTTTCAAATGCTTGCGTTAAACTGAATTCAGTGTGTTTTTAAAAAGAACACCCGAATCAAAATGCAAATTCTGAGATTACATGATGCTTCCTAAGAATCCTACTCAAACGGACTTGTTGTGAGGTCACAGATTTGCACCCCTGGCTCCTAATAATGCTGCAGTTTATGAGGGGCAGTGAGTGTTATGATCTTCCCCCTGCCACAAGTCTCTCCTGCTGGTTAAAGCAGCTGCTGCAGCCCCTGTCCCGCTCTCGTCCACACCGCTCTGCCACCAGCACTGCACCCCCTCCTCCCTCTAACCCAGGTCCATCATGAGTGAATGGGCGAGGCATATGGCCTTTATGGTGGTGCCTGCTCCTGCTATGCAACCCTGTAGAGAGGAACAACATGAGTGGGTTTGCGTGCATGCATATGTGTGTGTGCATGCGTGGGTGAGTGTGTGTGTGTGTGTGTGTGTGGAGGGGGGGTGTATGCTAAATGAAGCAATTAATAAAATCATTTTCTACCCAGCTAAGGAGATAACGGCTTGGCACGAAACCACAAGCCCATCTACAGAAGCCCCTCCTGCCTTGTGAAAGAACAGCACATACTATTCCTACTGGGACAGCGCAGTAAAGGACAGTAGCAATCACAGGGGCCAAGCACTCCAGCAAAGTGCAACGCCGCTTCAAAACCACTAGGAGGCAGCGTATAACTACTGACAGAATGCCATGGACACAAAGCGGTGAACACAACAAAGCACAGAACAACAGCACAATGCATATTTCATTGTTGCTTCTATGTGTACACTGAGAGAGACCTGCTGCCAATTCTTGGACAAACAATATGGTGTATACGCTGGACGCATCTTTTTAAGGAACATGTGAAGTGTAAGGTAAAAGTGTGCCGGACACATTAGCACATGTAACTCTTTTGAGGATGCTAAAATGCATCTCTGTGACGTAAATACATCTTTCTCAGATCCACACCATGAAGATTTCCTATCGTTCATTGTCATTAGGTTCTTGAAACTGGTTTACTGCTGTGGCCTATCCTTTCAGAGCTTTCACTTCAAAACCAGACAATCCTACAAAGTCAATCGGTCAACAAAAACGTGAAATCTGCCTAAAAATGGCCAACTTCCGAGAAATCTCACAATCCTATCAATATATTGTAACGTTGTTTTTCATTTTTCACATAATTTGAAAACATCAGCTGCCCTTAACGTTGCTTGAACATTTCAAGACCAAGGAATTCTAAAGGTTAGTCAAACGACAGCAATCTACATGAGCTACATTAGCTTTCTACCTCCTCTCATGAAGTTATCATATTGGACATATAAGTGAAGATCTACAGTCGTCTCCAGAGGCAAGTGCGTCAAAGGGACAACAGTAGAGCACTGTGGCACCTATCACACCTCCCCGGCTCCCAGAAGCAAGCCTGAACAAGATCCTCCGGTCCTTTTAACCTTGATGGAGGTCTAGTTCACTCAACTCAGGGAAAAGACTGAAATTCTCAGTCTCCCGGGCTCCTGCTCGCTCCGAGTGCTCTGAGCTTTTTCTGGGCTTTCACAGAAAAGGGGACTGATGCAATATCCTCACCTTCTCTCCTCAAACAAACCCACCCATTTCAAATGTTGTTGTCTGCCAGCTAAAAAGTTGAAATATTCTCTGTTTCTTCCGCCCTCCCTCCTTCCCTCTCTCTTTCTCTTGCTCTCCCTCTGCCCGTCCTCCCGTGAGGAGCTGCTGCAGTGGAGTTTTGGCGTGAGGATTATTAAGCAGGCCGACCCCTGCTATACCGGAGGGAGAAAAAAATCGCAGATCCGGGCCAGACGCCAGCGCGCGAGCTTTGTGCTTTCTCTCTCTCTCTCGCTTTCTCTTTCTCTGGCTCCCTCTTTCTCTCTCTCCAATCTTCTAGACTCTCTCACTTACTCTGTCTCTGTCCCTCTCTCCCTCTAAACTCTCTCTCACTGTAGGAGGCTGCTGTGAGTCTGGGCCTGCGAGGTGAAGATTAGGGAGGTCTGGGGGGTTGGGGGGGTTGGGGGGGCAGCAGACCCCTAAACCACAGCCCTTCTCTCTCAGGACAACACAACTCACACTGCAGCACTGGGGTCGCCTGTGTTAATTATCACTATTATATCTGTGGGATGAGGCCAAAGCATGTGCGTACACAGTGTGCACATTTGGGTCTATTATTATTATTATTATTATTATTATTATTAACGTTTAACTCCCTAAACAGCCTGTATCTATACTAACACTTCCGATCTTAACGCTCATAATTATCCCATTACTAACATATTAGTTACACGGTAGTCACTGAATAATTAACATTTATCCACACGAACCATTTCTCCTCCATCCACTCTGATGTTTGAAATATGATGAAATACAGACTGATGACTGATTAATAAGTCTAATGGGTGAGTCACTTGTGAAGGTGTGACAATACATCACGCAGAATGGACGTTCTATTACCTATGCCGTCTAATGAAACTGCACTGGTCAAACACAAACATTAACACCACTAATTAACACCTAGGTGTGCAACAACAAGATTATAGACATCATTTTCCTTCAATCAACTTTTATTCAAAATGATCAAAAGAACAACAAATCATGGACCCAGTACCGTAACCTCAACAGTGGAACGAGTGTATTGGTAGACCTCTAAAGCCTAAGTGTTGACAGATTAACTAGAAAGCACATGGTAGAAACTTTATAGGTATAAGCAAAACAGAGAAAGAGGCAGATCTGAGGTAGAGAAATTAGCAGAGCAGGAACAGACTCAGCAAACAATAGCAGTTTTCAAAGAGAGCATCACGTGTTGAGTTTCACCTCAAGATGCATTACAACCTGTTCAAACCAAATCTGAGACTTCTACTGACAACAAACACCAACATGCAGGCTGTGATTACAGCACGACTGAGAGAGACAGGGAGAGAGAGAGAGAGAGAGAGAGAGAGAGAGAGAGAGAGAGAGAGAGAGAGAGAGAG
>CM067489.1:19267897-19337293 GCA_034552555.1 Semaprochilodus insignis | reverse complement strand
CCCTCTCTCTCTCTCTCTCTCTCTCTCTCTCTCTCCGTAACTTCATAAGTATCTCTTGTTTTACACACTCTTTCTCTTACTCTTTTGCTATTCTACAACTTTCTCTCATTCTCTCCTGAATTACTCGTTCTCATTATCTCACTCTCCCATTTTTCACTACACTTGTTCTTTCTCTCTTGCCTTACTCTTTCTCCCTCTGTCTATTTCTCTCCCATTCTCTTGCTTTACCCTTTCGCTCTCATGCTTTATTTTTTATCTCTCTCTCTTGCTTCACCTACTCTCTCAAGCTTTATTCTTTCTCTCTTACTTGTTACTCTCTCTCTCAGTTTGCTCTCTTGCTTCACTCGCTCACATTTAATTTTTCTTCTCCCTCTTTCGCTTTATTCTCTCTCAAGCTTTACACTTACACTTTCTCTTTCTTACTCTTCTGCTTTACTCTCAATCTGTGCTTCTTTCTTCATGCTTTTTCTCTCTCACACTCTTACTGTCTCTTTATCTCTCACTCTCTTGCTATGCTCTCACTCTCTCTCAGTCTCTTGGTATATCCTCACTCTTTATCTCTCTCACTCTTGGTTTTACTCACTCATTCTCTTTCTCACTCTCTTACACTCATGCTTTTACTCTTTCTCTTATCCTCTCTCTCTCACTCTCTTGTTTTATTCCTTCTCTTTCTCATATATTCTTGTGTTACTCTCTTTCTCTCCTTCTATCTCACTCTCTTGATTTACTCATTCTCTCTCTCTCCTTCTCTCTCGGGTAGCCACCAAGAGACAGAGGACAGAAGGGAATTGCTGCAATGGAGAACAGTAAAAAAATCCGTCCACATTTTCTTATTCCTTTCTCTCTCTCTCTCTCTCTCTCTCTCTCTCTCTCTCTCTTTCTCTCTCTCTCTGTCTTTCTCTCTAATGCACACAGGCTCTATTTATGGAAAGCAATGTCACTCACGCAACACAGGCAGATACTCTCCCCTCTGATCACGGCTCATGCAACATTAACGCTCTCCTCCTCGGCTCACAGAAGATGCTGCCTCTCTATCTGATCTTTCCACATGCACACTGCACCTACAGAACACTAACTTTGAGTCCGCCAACAGATAACCAGGCAGACAGAGGCTGTCCTTAAAGGCCATCTTCTTCCACGCTCATGTTGAAAAATAAAAAATCATGAATCATGAAGTTAACTTGATTATGCCACACATTTGCATTCAATCAAGCAGAGCAAAGAGACCCAGGATCAGCCTGATCAGCTGACTGAATTATTGTAACTATGGAAGCAAAAACTGCTCCTTTGTTACTATCTAAATCCAGCAACAGCCACTGGAGGCACCGGGGAGCACTCCAACTTAGGCAGAACTCACACAAACTCAAAGTTTGAATCATACAAACTGCATCATTGTTCTTGCCCAAACTGTTAAGAGGCGGGGGAAACCCCCAAGCGAGGCTGCACATGTAGCTTTGAGCAGAAGGAGGAAAGATATGCAACAGTGGCATGAACTTCTGATGAGAAAATATCCAAGCCGCTAAATCCATCCCTTCAATCAGTGCTCTTCCAAATGTTACTTACTCACTATCCCGGACTCTGGAGAATATAACATTATATAAAAGTTGGGTCAATTAAACTTACACATTTCAGGGATGGAACAATTCCATGGATTAGTGCTGCAATACATGCAACAGGCTCCATTCGACAAAATGACATTTATCATATTCAAGCAAAAAATATTTGTGCCAGCTCATTCAGACTGCTCAGTGAACAGCAAGAAACCTAGGGGGCACAAGTATCTTCTAAAAAAGTGTCCCCACATCTTACTAAACGTAGACATGCAGTATAGCCATAGTGCAAATTCTTCTCCTTGAGTAGTGCGATCACGTGATTAAGACCCTAACAACATGGACGCCCCAGAAAAGTGAGAAGCCTTGTGATTTTGAGGTCCGTATCTCCAGTTTCCTGAGAGAAGCGATGCGGTAGTTGGAAAGGGCAAGTCACACTCTACTAACCTACAGAGCTTCTTTCTAACATTTCTACAGGGCTACAAAGACCAGATATTGAACCTCTCTGGCTTCCCAAAGACTGCAATAAAAAGTCATGCGCCGTTGGAGAGGAGGCATAGTGTACTATAGCGTCCTGTAGAGTTTGAAGTCGGTTACAATTATATTTGATGAGTTATGGAACTCTAAATTCATTGTCTCTCTGGACCTCCACCATGGGTGATCGTCTTGGCAAGGCTGCCTAGAATGCACCTACAAATTTGCGAGATTTCGTATATCTGTATCTCGTATTACCTGAAGGCAAACAATGCGATCCAGAGCTTTTTGAATTCCGACTTACTAGTCAACTTATTAGACTTTCATCACATAAATATGACGTTATTCATCCTATAGTCAGTAAATATTACATTATTAGTAAAAAGTTAAAACGTAATTGTTATATATTGTTATATTGCAATCATTAGACTCATTAGCTTCGGGAGGGGTCTGAAACATCAGCCATGTTAAACTTTTCCACTGCAGAGGTCTTCAAATTCCCTTAAATAGTGTAGCATTAACATATTAGAAACCATTAAATGTGGCCTGTGCAAAAGTTATGGCACATTTTGTTTTTATTATGGCACATTATGTTCTTATGTTTAAATTACACACTACAATTTGCGGGAGAACACCACTTTATGTTCCCTTTAGATAAAGTGTTAAAACAACAAACACCTAATTTCTTTATGACCTTATGTAAATATACAGGAGAATGGCAGTAATGAACACAGTATTTAAATGAATAAATTAATAAAACAAAAATTGTTCAAAAGAAAGAAACCTGAACTGAATGTTTTTCTGTCTCAATACTGACTTAGTCTGAATCTTAGCCTTGACTTGGACTTGGTCTTGGTCCCTTTCACTTTAATTATAGTCTTTGACCTAAACAAAGGTGGTCTTGACTACAGCCTAATTATGGACACCAAAACATCTGTCAAGCTACAGCTCAGTCCCAGCCATCGTCAGTGAATGCTCAAGGAATCCGCAGCAGCACCCAGCCAGTGGGCATTCTTACGCAACAGAGACCGTCATGACAGCCAAGGCTGATTCAGACACAGAACACAGACAGAAAAAGAGACCAAGAAAGAAACATCTGGACAGAGATTACAGAAGCCAAAGGGGCTCCGATAAAAGAGGGAAAGTAGAAGATAAAAAAGAAGGTAGAAAAAGGACTAGACACAGCAGGTTGAGACTGTGAGGAAGAACGCTGCACTTACTTGAAAGAAGCCGGGAGGCATGGGCCCGCCTGGCATGCCATCATTAGGAGGCATATTGCCCATTACAGGACTGGGGGCTGCTGCTGCACTCTGGAAGACAGAAACAAACACCACCACGCTGGTCAATCAACTGGACTAATTAACAAACCCATACTCTAACCTTACAAACAAAGGCCAGAGGAAAAAAATACATTTTGGAACATACACAGGCTTATTTAGGGCTTATAGCCTGAAGTGGAGTACTGTTGGATGCTCAAAATGACATCTTTAGTTCTGCACTGGAGCTTGCTGGTTAATGTAGCTAACAAGTAACAGAAGCTTGTGATCACCATCTAGCGTCATGCAAACACACACATCTATGCATTTGGAGGATGCTCTTATCTAAAATGACTTAGAACTGTATCATGTTACAGGGGTAGGTGAGTGCAGGAGTAGCCCAAGGACTCTCATGTGGAGAGCAGTTACATTACCCGCTATGCAACACCAAACGACTGCTGTGCGCTGCATGTCTAAATCCTACCACACTAGCCTCAAACTTTCCTTTAATCTGAAATAGACTTACTTATGTGGATTTTGACACTGTATGACACTGTATCATTCATCTTTCAAATATATGGTCAAGAGGAAAGATACAATTCAGGTTGCAGGATGGCTGCAGCCACTGCTTTTAGCTAGGAGACAGACACATCATCAAAACCACATCAGACCATTTGACCCTGAATAGCAACCTTTTGCACTCTAAGGCAAGAAAGTGCATTTACACTGGTCTGGCTTGGCTGCATATAGGTGTTAATAGACCATGACCATTAAGTTTTAAGAAATTCATGCTTTGATTTTTTGACCCATTAAGGAAACATAGTGTTTAAAGTTAATACTGTATCCTCCACTTCCTATATAAAGCTAAGTAAATTCAGCACTGTGTGTACTTTTAGTGTGGCGATATTCCATAAGACGAGTTTTCACTGAACTATCGGTTGGAGCGAACTAAGACAATTTTAATGATGGGGAAATCCAGGCTGGCAGAAGTCATTCCCAAAACACAGAGGGTACATGGATGGGTCTGAAGCCACTATTCCCTCCCCCACACCCAGTCTGTGTTTCCCAGGATGGGCAAAGGCAGGACCGATTAGCCCATGCCCCTGGCCCTCTCCTCCCCTCAGTAATCAGATCCCTCTCTTCCTCTCTCTTGCCTGGGTGCAGGGTGAGCAAACAGTCCCAGCATGGCTAACCCTCACACCCAGACACACACTGCTGACCCCGAGAGGCCACGGGTCAGGGTTGCAAACACACACACACACACACACACACACATATACACACAGACAGAGCCATCCGTCGAGTGCCTTGAGCAGACTCCTGCCACCCGAACTGCTGCTGCTGAGAGGGTGTGAAGAGATGAGGCCTGCAGGTGCAAGGAGAGGAGACCGCAAGCCCCTCAGGGGGCATCCACGACACACACACACACACACACACACACCCACACAGTCTCTTTCATTCTACCATTCACAAAAGTCCTAAAATTGGTCTTAATCCCCAAAACTATTTCCAGTCCTCACTCTCATGACTAAGTAATTCCCATTAGAGATGCATGATCATTTGAGAATCACATCTGTATCAGCCGATACTTATCAATTACCTATTAAATGGCACCTGTGAATGACATTTAGGCAACATCAGTGGCAAAAATATCTGCATTTCATTTTATTTTTATTTATCCGACATGTATAACTTTGTAACAGAACCTCCCTGGACGTATTTTCCCAGTTTATTAAATTCAGTAGATCAACAGTAGAACATTAATATGTGAGGAAGTGTGCTTTCCATAGAGGTTGTATTCACATATTCCACTTAGAAATTTGAGTCACATAAATGCATATTGCATAAAACTGTTATATATCTATCTGAGTAAGTAATCCCAATTTCTATATTTCAAGTCAGCAAATCTGTACATGAAAAATATTGTATATCAGCTTCAGCCCACAATTCACATATCTGTGCATCCTTAACTTAGGTGTCAGTAAAGGTTAGTAAAAAGCAAGGATGCCAAAAAGAGCTCTATGTGTGAACTATAGAAGAAACACAGAGAACCTCTTTAGAAAGGACAAATTCTAACTCTGGAATCAGTATCATATTCGTATATGTACAAGGACAGATGTTTTATAATGGTGACATGCAGTTTTGTTTGGTGGAAATAAACTGAAGGCTCAAAGCTGTGGATACATAATGTCAGTAACAGTGGTGCCACATAAAAAAATTTACAATCAATAACAAACAGCATTTCATACACTGCAAATAAATCCAAATAAACAGCTGCTCTGCGTTCAGTGTTCCTTGTACTGACAATATCCATGACACACATTTAAAATGTGCAGCTCTGGAAATAAAAAAGAGACCACTCCAGTTTCTTCTTAAATCAGTATCTCCACGTGTACAGCAGGTTCTTAGTGAGGAACAGAAGGTTCGGTTCTAGCTTTACTGGCAGATACAGTGAGCGTCTGGTTCATAAGAACAAGGTCAACCAGCAAACACACAGGACAACACAGCTACAGACTGGCAGAGAGCGAAAACCACTCTCTACTGACCGTGATGAGCGCCACCTCATTCGAATGTCACTTAACCACCGTAAGATGACCTCAAGTGACCTACAGAAAGACTGGCGAGCGGTGGCTGGGGTGAAATGCACAGTGAGCATGGTTCAGAATAGGCTTTTGGAGGTGTCATTAGTCATTTTCTAAATAAACAGATCTAAAGCGCAATATTTGATCTGGAATTTGGGAGACATGTTTCCAGTAATGTATAGAATTAAACAGAACTGCTGATTTTGGTCAAACACAAACCCAGAAACTGTAAAACTAGAGGAACTGATCATTTTGAGGTGGTCTCTTAAATTTTTCCAGAGCTGTATATTACGAATGCAATCTGGCATAATTTATCTTCTATAGCAAAATTTAAGAAATAAATGTGTACTTCTTTAAGTTAACAGGTATCAAAAGCTCTTAACATGACAGTTTAGCCCAAGATTGACTCTTATCCTAGATTCACTGTCACATCCTATATTGTGCTGTTCCATACAACCAGATGTAGCACGCTAGAGTAAAGAAGCAAAGTAGCGAGTTCCTTGGTTGGCTTGGAGCCAGTGTGGAGTGTGTCTGGTAATAGGAAGGGTGGTGTAAGTGTGAGTTTGTGTGTGTTGAGGGTGAGGGGTGGAGGTGCTGGGGGAGGGGGGTTGTCTGTTATAGGCTACAGTCTCATATACTTACACAGTTCATTTTCGCTGTGCGCTGTTGGATATAAGACATGTAAAAGATAGAAAAACAGAGGGAAAGGAGGAAGGGAGAAAGAGCCTGGCTCAAGAGATTCACGCTTATAAACGAGATCCGCGGAGATGGTCGATCATAAAGCACCAAATGCCGCACAAGAAGCGAGGCAGGAATGACCGGTGGCAGTAGGCAGCAAAGAATGATGGGAACAGCAGTTGTTGTGAACACACACGCACACACATATGCGCACACACACGCGCACACACAGCCAGCGCGACTCCACTGCTCTCAGGTAGAGCAGCAAAAAGTCCGCTCGCCTTGTTGCCATGACAACCCAGACCTCGGCTCTCCCGCTCTCCAGTGCCCATTAAAACCCTCAGGCCGTCAATCACCCGCCTGCCCGGAGAAAGAAAGAGAGAGAGAAAGAGAGAGAGAGAGAGAGAGAGAAGAGAGAGAGAGAGAGAGAGAGAGAGAGAGAGAGAGGAGAGAGAGAGCAAAAATGGAAGACAGAGAAAAGAGAGAGGGAGAGAGGAGAGGGATGGAAAAGAGGCAGGAAAGAGAGAGAGAGAGAGAAGAGAGAGAGAGAGGGAGAGAGGAGGAGGTAAAAAAAAGAAAAAAGAAAGAGAGAGAGAAGACGAGAGAGAGAAAAAGAGGAATGAAGATGGAGTTTAAAGGAGCCTGTGGCTTTTGATAGCCCTGTCTGTTTGCTACTGCTATCTCTCTCTCTCTCCCTCTCTCTCGCTATCCCTCTCTGGTGTGCAAACACATAAACAGACACACAATATCTCAGCTCCATTTAACCCTTCTTAAGCCAGCACGCTTATTCCAGTCTCCTCCTCTAAAGCATGGCCATCAATAATACATGAGCAGATCTTTCCAAAGGTTTTACCCTTTACACATTCCACTTCTACACACACACACACGACAACTGAACCCTCTGAAGTAATTAGCTACTGCTGTTTTAATTATCAGTATCAATCGTGAAACTCAGCTGGGCAGGAGACAGGGAGAGAACAGCTCAATCTGAGCATCGATCTAGACCCCAGATCCAGGCGAGGAATGGATCCCATCTTATCTACCCCCAGACAAGCAGCGGAACACTGATCACCTGCTAGGTAACACACACACACACACACACGTTTGTCTTACTACATGCATACACACACACACAGACACACACTACGTGGAGTTACTCACTTACACTCACTAACAAACCCACTGATGATGAACTCAAAAACGCTGGAGGTACTGAAAGACACCAACACACACGTTCACAGAGACACATACACTCACACACACACCCATACATGAGCGCATACATATTGATAATGTTCATTAAATGTACCTATATCTAATATAAATAAGTACTAAATGAGCTCATTGTACCAAATTTCTTACTATAATAATATACCACAAACACCATCTATATCTACATATACAGTAGGATGGATGGATGGATGGATGGATGCATGCACTTGTATAAAAAGGTTAGCAGATACTTAAGACACACTTCTGCAAATTTTAGTACATAATTTCTGTTTATTCGTTGGGTTTATCATACTGCATGGGCCATAACAAAGTTTGGTCTTAGAAGTTGGATACACCTTCCGCTTCACACAATTCAAGTCCACAATTCAAGTCAGCTTCCTCTATCCCTCTGTCAGTTCCCTTCATCTGTTCCTTAAGCTCCATCAACTCCCTCCATCCCTCCTGCCCTCCTCAGCCACTCTCTCTGTCTCTCTCTCTCTGTGTCTCTCAGTGCTGCTGACTCCATAAAGATTAGGCTGTGTGGAGCCGGGGCCATAATCAGCACTGCTGCCTGACAGATGTGGCTTTTAATCAGTGGTGGGCTGGTGCTACTCTATACGCACTGCGACATGGGGAAACCCTCCACCACTACATGATACCTCTCTCTCGTTCTCTCTCTCTCTCTGTCTCTCTCTCTCTCCCTCCCATGGCTCCTACAGCTGTTGTGTCAATCAGGTGAATTAATTACCAGCAAACAAATCTGCTGGGGAAAGCCCACATGTAAACTGTCCCCCCCACACACACGAATTCCCAAACCTTGCTCAATCTCAGCAGCCTACATGAAAGCCTACGGGGAATGCTCCCCCGCCCAAGCCTACAGGGTTACAGAGCATATGCGCGTGTACATGCACAGATACTGGGCAGACATGGTCTTCCCAATACACCTGATGAAATGTCAACACAGTAGTCTGACTGTAACCTCACAGACACGCGCCCTTCACACAGTCCCGAGGTTCTTCATCTACTGAGGGCTGCTATCAGTACGACTACAAGCTGCATGTAGGCTAATAATGCGAACACGCAGGTGAAACTCAGTCGGGCAGGTAACAGCGTAACAATCCGGTGGCAGAGAACAAAATTAGAGTCTTAAAGGCTGAGATAATGAAAGCCTTCACCACCAAAATAATAACCTCTTTGGAACGTAAAACATGGCTATCAACATGTTGTACTATAAAACTACTGGGAACGCAGATCCCCCCCAGCCAGTCATTAGCTTTAAAACACAACAGCATTCTGCTAAATTAGCTCAACCATTACTACGTCAACACGCACAGCAGTTAGTATACTATACCAATGGCAAGACACAACCGATCAAGGGTTTAACAGTCATGATTTGGCAAAAATAAATCCAAAAGTAGGCACTGTAGCCACAACTGGGTGAGGGGTGAGGGGTGTGAAATACAACAAATACACAGTACTATGGAAACGTTAGAGACAGCCAGTACAAGGTCTTCATATCTCAGCATGACAAATAAGCAGAAAACTTATAAATATATACTTAAAAAATATATTTAACAGAGTATCAGACAGAGGCCTCAACAACTAAATATGATTGCACTTTTTCAGTATTTAGTGTGCCCCCCTTTAACTTCAATACCGATTCCTTTTTTTCAGGAAGTTTACTTTCAGATTTCCAAAGAAATCTCCAGCAATATTTTCCACACCTCCAAAGTTCAGTCTTGGAAGTTGGATGCATTTCTGGCTTATCACAATTCAAGTAATCCTAAACACATCCAGAGGTCCTGTTGAGGTCTGGATTACTCTTCTGCTTTGTCCATTATCTGCCTCTCATTATCCAAGCAATCCCAATTCAAAATTCAGAGTCATCAGTCCATGAAACTTCCCTTCACATTTTCCATGAAACCTCCCTTTTTTTGTACATTCGTTTTCTCAGTAAGGGCTTCTTGACACCTACAGTAAAGGGCCCGCATTTCTGAAATGAAAACAGGGGATATATCCAGTTTGGTGGTCAATACACCATTAAAGTCTAATATTTTTATCTAGGAATTGAAAAGTGTGTGGGGTGCGGCGCAATTCCAGTGTCTTATGTTTCTTATGTCTGTTGTACTGCCATTAAATTTGGTGAAGGCCGACTGATAAAAAAGGGGTGAGGCAGGGATACGTTTACCACAAAAGATTCAGTGGTTGTGTGAGCCCATCATTTATAATCATATTAAATATTCTGCCAGCAAAAAGAGGCCCATGGCTACAGAAGAAAGACCTAAAGTCCAATAGGCTAAAGTCCAATAGGCAGACCCTAAACACCCCAGGACTAGCTCCAGTTCTGGAGAGACAGAGATGGCTGCAATCAACATATGCCATATGCCTAATATGGATGACTGAAAATGTGACGCAGAATACTTTTAATCCCTGGGTTACCTCATGTCTTGAAAGACGTGTGTGGTGATCTTGTGGTCTTACATGACACTTGCTGTTTTTTGTTGGAGTTTTACACATCAGTATTCTCTAGAACCAGGAAAGCAAGTGGTAGAAGTGATTAGTAGATGTTGGCTGAAACTAGTACAATGCGAAACATCTGACTGTCTGCTCTGCTGCCAGGTCTTTCTTAAGACTGTGTTTAACTCACAGTTAAAAACAGGGACATTTCCAGAGACAGCTCCAAACGAGGACTGTCCTCAGAAAAAAAAGAGACATCCGGTCAGCCTAAGCTACACATCCTTTCAGACTCAGTGGAGGGATGGACAGAAACACCTGTGGAATTTTCAAGATGTGAAGCTCAAATGGAGCTTGATTTTCTCCTCTCTTTCAAAGATGAAAGCACAGTTTATGTCCTATACATCCAAAGTCTGCTTCTTTAGTTTTAACTGGATCTGTGAGGCTGATGTAGCTAACATATAATGCAAGCTGACAACCACCAGTGACATTACTTTACTACTTGACACTATTTGAGACCTGGCTGTGATTTTGGAATGGAGCTTGAATGATGCTAAACTGAATGATGCTGAAGTGCCTGGTGCAAAAAGACTGAAATCCAGCACATTCAGCGATTAGCCAGCTCAAGCACAGAGAATGACCAAATGATAGAGAAGCTCCTCCAGCCTGAACTCAGTCCAGGTACCCTTAACTTCACTGTAAAAGGGAGTGACACTGCGAGGCCAGAGCGAGGCCTAGAAGTCGCGTGCTGTGAGCTGGAGGCAGCCTTGGCCCCGACTGCGCTCACTCACTGCCCTTATTGACTGTGTCAGATGTTAATAGCTGTCGGCTTGAGTGGCCTGTTACCTCGGGTGGCTCACTTTGTTCTCCATGACCCTTCTCACATTCACACACAGAAGCAGACACAAATTCATGTACAGTGACATACTCGCTCTAATTACACATGGATAACTGCAGGTAGGGGGATGTTCACACATGTACACGCATGCCCAGACAATTTACAGAGCCCGAGAGGTTGGAGAATTTTGACAGAATATCACCAGTACTTTATCATATGGCTACAACAACTTTAGCTACTTCATTGCTCAATTCGGATTATTAAGAGACTTCAGCGTTAAGAGACTCACATCATCATTAGTGTGACCACACTTCTGCCTGAAAAGACCCAAATGTACACATTTTATTGTGTGCAAACTGCTTTTTATAAGCTTCAAATACTTGTCTATATTTCCAAACCTGAGCACCTGAATACATCATTCTCAAAATCATCCTCAAAAACAGTATCTGAAGCATGCTTTAAGTCATGTTCATTTGATGGAACAGATAAACGTCCATTTTAACAACGTCCAAAAGTCCATCTCGGTCACACTTGGACACAAACATGTGCCCTTTTGCTCCATGGTAGCAAAAATCTGTAACTGGTTAAATGCTAGTTATACACAGAAATGCACACCACACATGGAAGCATCTCAAAAACAAACTGAGAAAAATCAGATTTGTGGCCCTCCAACCATGTAACGCAGCCTATGTTCAGAGGTTAAACCCCATCATTGAACAAACATGGTGCACCTTCTGAGCAAGTCTGGCGTTTACAAGGCTACATGCAAAAACATCCAATAAACACCTCAACCCCCAATAAACACACCATCTTATTACGCTGCAAACACAGTATTGCAGATCTAACTGGAGAAAAGCAGTTCTCCATCTAGCCTGCCTTGTAAACCCAATGCAGGAACCAATGGCCTGTAGCCACTTTCTGGGGTCATATCCGCCTTAAGCCCAGCACTTCTGGGCAACTTCAACTCAAGACATCGAGCAGCAGCACCAACAATGAAAGTTGGGCCAATACTTCAACACTGCTGAGGCGAGTTATATATCAGTGCACAGTTTATGGGCAGGGCCTCCTACACCACTTATTAAAACTGAAGAGAGGTTTGGGCAGTCCCAATATCACCCTCCCTTCTTTCTCCATTTCACACAACTGGGTTTTATTTTGTGAGCATGGAAAGCCAGAGGGGGAGAAAGGGAGAGGTTTAGTAAAGGGAGGGAGGCAAACTAAAGAAGTTTTGGAACCAAAATATAGGGGAGTGAGGAAGAGGGCAAGAGGAGGAAGGAACATTTTAGCAAAAATGCTGCAGGCAACACGACAAGCTTTTAAAATGTTTAAAAGTGATGTCTGCACCTTCAAACAACAGAGAAATGAACGAAGACTGCTTTGTCTAATGTGCGAGTAGTGCAAACAAACCTTACTTTACACAAGTGGAGAGCAACCGAACTAAGCCTCGGCTTCAGACCTGAATCTGTGGTTTCTGAGAGTTTACTGGTCAGGAGGCAGGTGTATCGCTTTGCATGTAGCAGTTATTTTTGGGACTTGGGGTGAGTATATTTTTGGGGCTTGGGGTATGTGTCCAACAACATGAGGCCTGTGTAAAGTGCTGTCCAAGAGTAGATAAGGCCGATGAGAAAGCACCTCGTTGACATGTTTAGAAAGGTCTAAAGTGGAGAGAGGCACTAAGTAGGGAATAAAGCGGGAAGCTGAGCTCCAAGTAGTCTTGAGGCTAGTCTGGCCATTCTATTTTTGATCTGGAGCATGGTAAGGTGGTCACATTACACTCTGTCTGCTGTAAGAATGGTTGGCAGGAAGGGCAGTCCCAAAGGAGTCGTTTGGAGCTGGAGGTCTGCACTGGAAGGGGAGTTTCCCTTCAAGCAATCTGAGGCCCACTCTGCCACATGTGCTTTATAGAGTATTATAGCTGCTTAGGAATACGTTAGGAAAGAGTTCTTCATAAATGGAAACAAGCTCAAATGTATACCCCAAATGTAGACAAGCAATTTCTGGTATCCGAAGTTTCTGACCCCATATGATACCTGGTTAGCTATCAATGAACACAAATAAGGATTAAAAGCTTCAGGATGTCTGCTACTACTGTGTTCACCCATTAGGCAGTGTTGACTGTTTTATGATAGTGATGGAACCCAGGTCTAAATTCATGAGATCAGTGTGGCAGAATGCTAATCAACCATTTGCAAAATAATGATTGACACATTCCTCAGCCATTCAGAATCGCTACTTCCTCCATCAAGCAAAGGGAAAAGGCTAACAGTCTCCTCACAACAGGACAAACCTGCAGCAAGAACCTACAGTTTTATTTGATTGGAAAGCTGAGATGTTTTTGGATTCAACTATGTGGAATGTCAAAAACCGAGTGAGGCATTATTTTAGGTTTTGCAAACAGTGAATTGATGGAATACAAGATTCCATCACATGTTAACTACATTAGCTTCATAACTGCAAGCATTAAAGAATTAACTTCAGATACCAAACTGGCCTGAGCAAACACAAATAGGTAAAAAGAAAATTGGGTACCCTTGATTTTATAGCAAACTACTGCTGTATGCTTTGGTGGATCAATTTTACCAGATGCTGACAAACCAAGGAAAATCTAGAGGACACAAAGGCAGAAGGGATGGGAAGTCTCGAAAAGAAAACCTAAAAACAGTTCTTAAAAGAGTCTGTGGTGTGAAGGCAGATAGGAAGAAACAGACAAGAGCCAAACAGAACAAAGGAAGGTAAAAGAAAGAAGTTAAAAGAAAAGCATGGTTAGGGCTGACCAAAGCACCTGCTATAAAAACCCTGCCAGCACTCTTAGACCATCAGCCCTATTAGCCAAGAAGCAAAAGTATTTCAAAATGTTTTGAGAAGCAAATCACCCAGCTCTGAACAAGATGCTCAACTTTCTGTGCAAATACTGGCTCAGAACCCATAGAGTTTCAGCACGGGTAAAATGACGTGTAGATCCAAACCCACAATCCCTCCGTGTAGATCATGAGTGAAACCACTGAAACTGAGTCACCCAACCCTTAACCAGCTGTGGTCACCAGCACTCAGACCACTCAGCGGTCAGTTTGCCTGCTGTATCATGAACAACATGAACCCAGCCCGTGTTGGTTTCCCACTATGGGGAGCTGTAACTTCCCCATAAATGTGAAAAATGCAGTGATGTTATCACAGCGAAATGGTCAGATCTTTCGTTTATTGAAGTACACCCTTACAGAACAATAACTCAGACTATGGTGACCCCTTCTAGGTCCAAATCACAATAGCAGTGCAGAGAAGGAAAATAATGAGCCAGTGAGGGGTTTTGTCCTAGCTGCAGTGCGCATGTCACGCTAACCCATGCTAGCATCTCCATCAATAAGTAAACATGGACTGACAGAAATATCTCAACACCCCACCCCCTCAACCTCCTGGCCCAGCACAGGACAGCAAGCCTCTCCACCTCCGTCTCTGTGAGAGCAGAACAGAATCACGCTTCAGTGATTTCATAAACAGCTGAGATCTATCCACCTTAACTTAAGAAGAGAACTGTTCTGACTCATGGCCCCAACCTTTTAGACCTGATTATCATGTTCATCTGCTGATTTGTCTGCTTCCTCCTACCATCCTTTCTGTCTTCCTCATCCACCACAGAGTTTGAAATTTATTCAAACCTCAGACAGAGGGTTCGGTCAAGTTCGGACATCCTTTTTCCAATATTTGCCGGGCTTGGGTCAGGATTTTAAATATAGGATTTCAGCCTACATTCACTCCTGCCTTAGTTGTCCTCGCTACTCCCTCTTCATATTAAGCCCTAAATTTACATGGACTCCAGTTTCACAGGTATAACTCTGTGGTTTTATTTCTGTCCCAAGTTTCTGGACTTATTTTTTTCTGGACTTTACTTCTTATTTCTGGCCAGAGTTACTAAATATCGTCATGTTAGTAGCAGCGACTTTCACCGTTCATCTGGTTCAGTTGCAGCAACAGCCTGCGAGACCCCACTGCGGAACGATACAGCAGACAGATGGAGGCACACTGCAGGTAGAGCTAGTGAGCACACTAGCCCGGCTAGCGGGCTGCTATGCTAACTACAGACCAATTCACGGCTAAAGGTCCATGAAATATTGCCATTACGGATTTCGTCATTAGCAATTTTTGCTGCTACTTGCCATCTCACACATCAGCATTCTGTCTACTGCAGTGAATGCACGTGCCAGTCCGTGTGTGCATCAGAAATTGGTCATAGGTATCGGTATCCTCTTCAACTACACCGATACTGTGTTTAAGTGACAGTGTTGGTACCGATATCAACACAGCATCAAGGTAACACTAGTTGGGATAAATGTTGTTTGACCACTGCTTCTCACCATATTATTATTTTTTTAAACATCCATATCAATCACTTCCTGCACTGTCAAATGATAGATGGTTTACAAGAATCTGCGTCATCTGTTCTCCGAGAGAACATGAGCAGGAGCAGAAGAAAAAAAATAAAGTCAATCAGAAAAGCTGACAGAAGGGGGGCAACTACAATATCAGCTTCAGCATTACTGTTTATTCACATAAGCACAATATCTAGTTTGTCTAGTTCTAGTTGTCTAAAAATATTGACCATGATCATATGACCACATGGGACATCGATATTATCCTGAACTCTGTCAAAGATGCCGTTTAATTTACTTGCATTCAGCTGCATTATCAACTGCAATATCTCCATTTAAGTATCTCCAAGGTCTGGTCATCTCTCTTGACATTTCCATTGGTGCTGAATGTTCTTTGCCCACACATTCTATTGGACTGAGGTGGCACTTCAAACTACATCTAAATGAGCACTGCAACAGTTCATTGCAAGTTCTGCAGATTAGGCACTAGTTAAAGAAACAGTCTGCAACAAGCACAGCACCACAACTACGATTCAGTTGCTGCTTAGTTACAAACAGTCTGTATAATTATTTTGGCTTCATTGACAATATCCTAACACGCTGCAATGACACTGAAAATTGACCATTGGTGTCAAAATTTGTGCCTCTCCGAGACATCTCTGGACATGACGCTGATCCTGAACAGAGGAACACTATGACCCAGGGGACGTCCCGAATGTGTGTCCCGCAAACCACGGCACACCCAGGCTGCCTTAGCCTCTTTCTCTCTGTCTCCCTCTCTCTTTAGTGCTCTCTTGTTCACTTCTTCTTCTCTCTATCTCTCTCTCTTTATGCTAATTCTGCATGTGAAGAGCAGCAGGCTGCAGAGTCCCTAGAGGACAAACAGGGTCGTCTGCCTCCACTCTTTCTCTATGTCTCTCTCTCTCTATCTCTCTCGGCCTGTCTCTCTTTCTCTCTGTCTCTCTCTCTTTCTCTCTGTCCCCCCACCTCCCACACCCCTCAGCCCCCACCTCCCACACCCCTCAGCCAATAGAGTCTAGGTGTCAGGCAGCTCACAGAGGCCGTTGTCATGGTGACAGGTCCTGTCTGTGCTCCGTCCCTCAGGCATCCCAGATCCAGAAAGCATCGTGATTTTGAGAGAGAGAGAGAGAGAGAGAGAGGGAGAGGGAGGAAGGGAAGGAGAAACAGAGAGAGAGAGAGAGAGAAAGAAAGAAAGAAAGAAAGAGGGAGAAAAAAAGTGAGAGAGCTGAAAAGAGAGAGAGAAGCAGACAGAAAAAAAGAAAAAAGGAGTACATGTGCAGAGAAGGGGAGGGAGAGAAGAGATAAAGAGCGAGAGAGAGCAGGAGGAGGTGGAGGACCATAAAGGAAAGAGATGGAGAGAAAGCACGCAAGAAAGAGCACGAGAGAGAGAAAGATAAAGAGCTTGGCTTGGGAGAGAATACAGAGCGTGAGCTAGGAGGGAGAAAAGAAAGGGACATAAAGAGAAAGAGAGAGAGAGAGAGAGAGAGAGAGAGAGAGAAAGAAAGAGGGAAGGAGAATAAAACACTGCCCTACTTTGACCAGCTATTGTTCTGCTGACACAAGGTGGAAAGGTCAGGGTCGAGCGAGGCTGACTGACAGCATGTTTAGTCGCTGTGGGCTAGCAGACGGGGCAGGCATCTCACACCCCTATTCTTGGCACTCCCCCTCACCCCTGACCTTTCAGACACCCTCCGCCAGCCCGCACCAACCTGCCCGGCCCATCATCCTGCCCTATCCCAACTCAGGGTCACTGGCAGATCCTTGCTCGCATTTGCTCTGGATCACGTAACATGCCCAAAACATCCTGCACCTGTTGTGGGCAAAAATAGGGGTCTGGGGAGCACTGACCAGTGTGTCCAGTGCCAGAGTAACTTTTTCATGAGACAGATTTGAGAAAGATCTGGTCAGTTAGCAAAAGTGGTAACAGCTACCACACACAGGACACATCGGACAGGCAACCACGTCCACATATGAGAAAGTACAGATTTTAATGAGGGCGTGCACATTAGCTAATAAGGCTTTATACAGTACAAAACCCAATACGAAACACAACGGCTTGGAATTCACATTGCCAAGGCAAATAATGTAATATTTAAATATAACATGATCACAAAGTGATTCATTTATGAGCTTTAGTTCATCTAATAAATGTCACCCGTTGCAATAATGTTTCCAGTTTATCTTTACAAAACTTAAAGCTTTCATCTTCGTGAGAACTCCACTCCTGCTTCAGATCTAAAAACTTCTACAGGTGTTTCTTTCCATCCTTCCACTAGGAAAAGACAAATTAACGCCATGGGTCTGAAAGGCTGTGTAGCTGTCAAGAATCTTTACTGAGGAAAAAAAAAACAGAGACAAAATCCAAAAAAAAAAAATCCAAAAAATCCAAATCAGACAAAAAAGCTGCTAGTGTACTCAGAACAATGGACAGACCACCCCAGAGTCCAGACCTCAACATCACTGAATGTGTATGAAACTGTTTGGATTGTGAGAAGCAGAACAGCTAACCAACATCTACAACTGAATTTGGGAGGTGTGGAAAAATATCCCTGCAGACCTCTTCGATAAACTGAGTATGAGTCTCCCGAAAAGAATGGATGCTGTAATAAAGGCATGCGATGTCGTATTTAGTTTATGGTAATTCGGTGTAATTTTCAGTTAAAAATGTTTTCTGCTTTTTTCCTGCTGCTAAGAGTAGATCAACCTGTATGAAATAAATAAATAATGAAATAAATGAAGGATGGTCTTTTGTACAGTGCTGCAAGAGAACTTCATTTATACAGAGAACGGCTGCACTCTTACTGCAACATGTTCTATATGCTTTAGTTACACTGAGAGGCATACGATAAATATTCAATACATGAAGATGCGATGACAGCAGTAGGAATTAATGTGTTTTTCTTTTTTTTTGGTGGGTTAGTTCAGTGTGGGCAGCATGTCAACAGAAGTAGTCACCCTAATGACAGGCATATGTGGTCACACTAATGACAGATATGGTTCACTTGGAATATGGATGTCATGATGAATGCACCGATCGGAATACTCCAGAACTGCTGAGAACAGAAGCTCTCTGCACTAACATTATTGCCCTGCTTGGTTCTTGCTTGGACAGCGACCCTGTGGTCGAGCTGACTAAGGCAAGACTGAAAGCTATCGAGGCAGGCCGAATGACAACAAACTGTCCAATGTCTTGTCTTGCTTCGGAGTATTTCGTGAGCACTTTTGACAATTGATGGCAAAGAGCTGCCAAAATTCACTGAGATGCAGCTCGAGAAACACAGCTGTTTCCCAAAAATCGGAATGTTTTCCACGGAGAGTGATCTTGCAGATTTATCAACATCTAACTGTTGCACAAGCTGTCAAAACTCTGGTACATTTCGCAGCACCACCGCATGTCTTCTATCTGACTGATGTCATGCAAAAACCAACACATCTGTGCATTTTGGTAAGAACGTCGCGCATAAGAAGTCAAGTTTCTTTCTTTCTCTCTCAGAAAACTACGGATGTTCGATTGTTTTCTGCATTCGAGATGCCCATTACGACCAAGCGAATCTGGAGTGCTTGGATGAAGCATGGTCTCCTGCTCATTGGGGGCACTTGACTTTTTTCCTCACAAGGCTATCCAGCAAGTTAATTGTAAGTCAAACAATTTAAGGGCCCACATTAACCCCCAGGAGTCTCCTGAGTGTGTAGGTTAGGTAAGCCCTTTTCAAAAATCTCAACACCACTGGACAAGTACCAGTTTGAAACTAATCCCATTGGCGAAGAGACCCTTTCCATCTAAATTTGCACAGCAGGGAGGGCTGATGAAAGCGCCTGCGATATGAACCACATGAAAGGCCGAGTGAAACGAGGCAAGCGCTAGTGCTTTGTTTAGCGGCCATCGTGTTAACGGTGGCACAATACGCCCGTTAGATTAGTCAATTGAACAATAAGATTCCACTCATTACGGCCATCCATAAAAAACAACCTGGCACTCAAATCCCATAAATTCTTCATAATATTTCCAGTCAAAGTGTAGGTGTTAATGCAATGATGAGAGTAAAACGCTGCTCACTGCCGTCTCTTAAAACAATCAGGATGGCCCAGAATGGATGAAAGACAATAAACCATTTTCAGGGGGGCGTCCATTAGCCATATTAGCATCTGGGTGGTCTTCAACTCCTGGATGTACTTTGTTGAACTGGCTTTGAAAAATTAGATGATGAAAGTATGCTACGATTGAGAGCTTGCGTGTGTTTGAATACCCAGCTTCTAACCAGCTACATTTTTTGTTTGTCAGTCCATGCTTCCCTATGATCGTGTCCTTCTATCCGCATTTGAATAAAATGAAAACATTCTTTCTGCCAGTTATTTGCCTATCATAACACTGCTTTGCACTCTGGGGAAGTGCAGCTACAGACACAATATGACCGGACAGATGGAAACAAATTAGTAGCAAAGTAGCATTAGCATCCCCCCCTGTTCACCACCTATCCACCCCACACACACATGCACACACATACCCNTTCTTTCTGTTTGGTTACAACACTTTTTCTAAAATTAAACTATGATATAAAAATCATGATATACTGCTTTGCTTACAGCATTGCAGTATATTGAATAGTAACCTCTGCATCATGATATGTATGGTATTGCCAGGTTTTTGCCAATACACAGCCCCAGGTACTAGCATGTTCCAGGTGTATATCTGGCCTACACAGTGTTACATTTGGGTATTAAAAAACCCTAAAAACAGCCCATCAGCCAATTATAGCTGTGACAAAAATTAAATAAAAACAGGTTTTAACAATAGCATATATTTTTGTTGGTCTATTTGGTCACCAAATGCTTATGTAATGTAAAGAACAGGCATTTTCAAACTGTGCAAAAACAAACAAACAAACAAAAAAAGACACTAAGAAAGATATAAGAAGGTTGTGAAACTGACAAAACGAACTTCTTTAAAGAAACAGCTGGACCAAACACTTCAATACGACTAACAATTAAGAAAAATAATATGATGTCATTTGCATAATGCATTCATTTACTTTTTGCAATGTTAGCACTGTTGACCAAACATCCTCTAAACATCCACAAATGTCCATGACTAATCTACCACAATTGCTGCCTCCATCCACTGCTTCACACAGACTGATGAGATCTCATCCACAAGACCTCTAGGCCTGTTCTTTGAGGACACAATCTTCTCTTATTTCTCAATATGCACCAAATTGCAGTATGATTCTATTTCTTTGTGTTCTGGTACATTCAGTTTAGGTTACCTTGAGCTGGCTATGAATCAACAACATGGTGGTGTCAAGAACTTGAGCACATGCAACCATAAACTGCCTCTCATCTTATTAATGCCCACCGAATCATTATTATCCCTCCTCACCAAGCCAAATTACAGAATCGCTCAACAGCTACTTGCTGAATCCACTTCAGTAGCTAAAAGCTGATATCACAAGCACAGCATTTTGACACAGGCACCTCTGTTTCTGCGTGTTTATGGGATTGTTGCAATTTTGACAATCTTTGACATTACGGATTTACAGGGGTTAAAATAACCCAGGATTGTTCAGTGAAATGTACACAATCCAGGAATAACAAACCCTGCACACAGGCTGACAGCTAACTGTGGAGACAGTGAGCACCATAATCCAGGTTTGTGAGTAATATTTAAACAGACAGTCTGCTTTACCTGATGGTGGGGAATATTTATGTCTTTGTTCCACCTTGTGTATTACTCCCTGATGAAGGCCAGACTACGCTACAAAACAATGGTACACTGTTAGTCTGTGTGAAGAGGGAGTTTATAACTGTTGTCTGCCAGGAATTTCCTTCCTACCTCGTTCAATGTTTTTACCACCATGTTTACATGTACAAAAAGACAGTCCCTTCGCTTCATGTTGGTTACCTTTAACTAATGGACAGTTAAAAAAAAAAAAAACATACGTTTGGATTTGAGAGATTATTCGTTATCATGATAAATTACATCACAGTATGCTTTTCTAGGCATATCATTTATATATCATGGATGCTTCAAGAGCACTTAATAACTAAATGTTTCAGTACATAAGCATTATTAGATTCAGTGTAACTCACTAAACTGAATAAAAGTCATTGTAGTTGCAGCTTTACAATTATTATTATAGCATTTGTAGCTCCATGTGGCTCTGCAGGTGGACGTATTTGTCAGTTCCAATTAATTTGTTCTCAGAAAATCTAAATATTGTGATTCATATTGTGTGTTGTGCACATGCCTTGAAGCATTGTGATATAAAGTTTGCCTACTTCTACTGATTTCAGAAGTTTGGTTCTTCAGTTTTGCAGTAAACCTGTATAGCCCACAAGTAATGGCAACTTATGTCCACCAACACGAACTGTGCAAACTGCATACCTACATCATCACTCAATTCACTTAAACTACCCTGAACTGTAAAGCAATCTCAGATAAATTTGCCTAGGTAGTTGTTAACACTGTCCAACATACTGTTTTCCACAAAAACAGATAAAAGAACAGAAACAATTCAGGCTTAAAGATGGGTACTAATACGGTTTTAGATATGTGACGTAGCACTGGGTGATATGCCAGCGTACACTGATCATTCTTCATTAGGTATGAGCTTTGTCATGACTTATACATCAGTAAGCCACAATTAAGCACAGGTAACGCAAGGTACATCAGCAGAAAACATTCAATGACTGAGTCTGGGATGTTTCAGTCACAATGCATGGACACCAGCCTCCTTGCTGTGCTGCCTCTCACACCACCGGAGGCACTGCCTTACTCAGTTAGCCACATGAGACAATGTCGCGGCCTCAGGGCCTGGTCCTCACAACAAACCAAAGACCAGCTGCTACTGACAGAGTGAATGACTTCCAAATTCCAGTAGTGTCTGACAATCACAACTGTATGAACAAGTTTATGGGATGTAACTTATAATAACATTTAGGGACATTTTTTCCAGGTCAGGATGCATTTGAGCCCTAGGTTCCATCTACACACACACAGCTCTGTTTTGTGTCCCATTAAATGTATTACATTTGTTAAATACGGTTCTTATTAAAAGTGAAGGGACATCACTGAATCATAAGCCACTGTGAACACTGAAAACACATGTTTACTTCAGCATCTAAAGGGCTGTATTTGAAAATACGACTTATAATTTATCCTGAAATGTTAATTATAAGATGATGTCAGTTTTTGGTTTGTACCACCTTATGACCAAATGTGACACACTTTTGTGCACTGTTATAGATAGAAGTCGTCCAAACATCATTAAAATGTTGCCATTTTGAAGCATTACTTTAAGTATTCAGCACTATAAGACAGGAGTTATGTTCGAGGTGTACAGATTACGATCCTGTTGATTAAAAGTGGGATTAAATGTTCTGGAGTCCTCTGTAGTTACGCTCTACAGGAAGAGGTTAGTTGAGTGTGCAAATCTTATAGACACAGTTCACACAGACAGTTCTTTACAACCACATTAGCATGCGTTATTACTTACAGAGCAAAACACCAGATTCACACAAGTTCTATTAAAATGGAATGGCCATCTCAGTAAACCTGACCTTGTTTCACTGACTCTAGAAAACTCATGAGGTAATCAGCCGCCAAGCAGACTAAAAGTAGAATCATATGTCAGGGAAAAACGAGCAAGCCTGTCTTTAATTGACAGCTGTTTACAGAAAGAGAGTAGGTGGTGTTTTGCTCAGTAACGTTAACCAGCGGTCTTAAATGAACTATTTGGCTTTGTGAATTTTTAAAAAACGCTCTCAGGTTCCATTCAGGCCTAAAAACATCCCTTTTTGGGTTCCCATTATGTATGGACTCAAATTTCAACCACACTCTAATTTGAACACATTTCAAATCGAAACCAATCCCAACCCCGTTTGTTACACCCGAGTGAGGCGTTGAAGAGTGCTTGGGACCCATAAGCCTTTGACCTATAGCATACAGCCTCTCTCTCTGATGGAGACCATTACAGCAGCTAACTGCACGGCAAACAAAGACGAATGATAAGGGCGCACTGAGCGCGCAGCACGTAGCCCCTGATCACTGAGACCCCCGTTCAACATTATTGATCCATTTTAGAACCAAAGTAGCAAGCCAAAGGAACTTAACACTGCTAATCAATGCTGCTTAACACATTATCGAGCAACCACGGCTTCTTCAGACGTCAGAATTGCAAACAGGATCTGCGCAGACAAAATGACTGCAAGAGGACAAGATTTCATTTAGTCGTCTGTTCATGGAGTTTCCAAACCTGCAGTCTGTAAACGGAAGAGCAGATATTTTACCATGGTCTGAATCTGGTGAAAATGTATTTGTGTGTGCAGACCCTCCTTTACACTTCTGTCATGTTTTTCTCAGGTGAGAAATCAGAGGTTCAGACTTCGATATAGAATGCAAGTGTAATTCAGTTTGTAATAACTATGTACAGTATTGCGTGAAAGTCAGAGACCACCATTCACTTATTTATTTAATTTTCCAGTGAAAGATTATGTACAAAACATTCACTTTTCAGGAGATATTTCTAAATTAAAGAAAGGATAATCCACTTGCATCACTGGAAAAACAGGAAAACAGAGATTTCCAAAACTGTAGTTCAAAATGTATTAAATGTCTAGGGAAATGGGAATCCGAACAACTGTGGAAGACTTGGTAGACCACCAAAACAGACACCATCAGGTAAACAGAACCTGTGTCCATTCTTCCACTGTTAGAAGACAACTCAGCATTATGTGTCTGAATGGATGTAAAGCCATCAAGTAGACCTCACTGATAGAAGAAAATAGATAGCATGTAAATCAAACAAAGAAGCAGCTGGTGTTCTCAGAACAATAGACTGTCCACCCCAGAGTCCAGAGCTCAATATCACAGATTGTGTTTCAGAAAACTGCAACCAATTTCTAAGACTGAACTTGTGGAAAAATATCCCTGCAGATTTCTATATAAAAACAGAAATCAAGCCTTCAGAAAAGAATGGAAGTGGAAATGAAGACAAACTGTGAACACACTGAATGTTGAAAATGAAATGTATTAATTAGTTACTTTTCTAAAGGTCTCTACTACAATTAATGATGTTATTATGTAATACTGTTTGAACAGTGAAGCACAACGACAGTTAATAACTGTGGATTTCCAAGAGTTGGCAATCACAGGTGAAACACTTTAAACAAGTTGGAGACGTTGTCTGCATGTGTCATGGGCTTGTATTTTGGGAGGTGTATGGCGGGTGGGGGTGGGGTAGGGGTGGGTGATGTCCCAAAGCTCACCTGCATTTGCATACACTGCACAGTGTTACCATGGTGACTAGGCCCAGTTCTAGGCTCTGACCCATGAGGCACATCTAGCCAGTGTGTGTATGTATAACGCATCATATTGGAGGCTGCTCTTCTGAGGTGTGCTGGGGGTTGGGGGGGAGGGGGGGCCCTGTTTCTGAAAAGCACAGATTTCAAAACATTAACTGCTTTAAGGTTTGTGGTCTATGACCAGTAGATGCAGTTCCAGACTTTCATGTGGGATATAAAGTGTGTGTGTTTTTGTGATTCTGCATTTAAAGGGTTGAAATGACACACATGTTTGTTTGGATATGCGGTATGTACATAAATCTGAATTTAACCAAGTATGCAAACATTAGTGAGTGTATGTGCGTCTGAACGTGAGCTGGGGGAGAGAGAAGAGAAACAGAGAGGGGGAGAGAGAGAGAGAGAGAGACATTGAGAGCAAACAAGAATGCGTGTGGGAGAGAGATAGAGAGGGAGACAGATATATATAGGGAGAGAGAGAGAGAGAAGGAGAGAGAGAGAAAGAGAGAGAGAGAGAAGGAGCTTTCTGTTTCTCAGCTCAGCAGAATCTCATTAATTCAGAAATGGAAATCATTTTTGCAAGGAGCAGGGGAGAGATGGGGTGAGGGGAAAGGGGGAGAGGGAAAAAGAGCGAAAGACAGACAGAGAAAGGAAAGTCAGACATACAGTGAAAGTCAATATTTTTCTTTTGTTTGCTTATCAAGAGTGTCCACACTTTTCATGGTTTGTCGGAATGGTCGTAATTATTTTTGAGCTTCAAAACCGCAGCGCTATTGACAAAGGCTAGTTTCCTAATGAAAACACAGAATAAGCTCCTTCATATGATATAAATGTGATGCTTATTTGTGGCAATCACAAAGCGGAATATGGCACGGTATGGCACAACCTTGGTTGGAATAATTTCACACCCATCTGAGGGTCGTGACACACTTTCCGATACATCCTGACATTAAAAAAGCATTAAAAACACTGAAAGCACAAACAACCCTATTCACAGGTACAGCCTGGTCACACAGGCATTCCACATGTCCATTCCACTGTTTCCCTGGTCCACTGCTATTATTAAATACACTAAAAACTCAGGTTCCATTAAATGCAGGCAAATTCAACGTTTTAACAACCGATCATTTGCAAAATAACATGCCGCCAGGACACTCAGCATTTCAGCCAGAGCAACACCAATGTTTTGACACAGCGTGTAGCGTATACAGTTGCTGAATAATCAGATTTGGCAGTCACAGGCCAAAACTAATTAGACCAATTAAACGCTATTTGCGGCCGAGTCAAACCCTGTATTTTGGGCGGGCACCTTCGATGCACGATGCCATTTAGTCCCCAACAAACATTTACTCTGCAGCTTCCAGCGCGCAACCTCTCACAATAAATTAACAAACAAATTACGGAGGGAAAACGTTGAAGAGCATGGCACAAATGGAAGGAAAATGAACTGGCTGAACATATCACTTCAGTTTCTTCTGGTAGCTGTGAGTCAGCATCTCAAACTCAGTCCTGTATATCATACTGAAAGCAGGCTGGACAGTTTCTACAAGCACAAGCAGATGGATTGTGAGCTAATTCACATACACCATGTATATTATTCAGAACGGAAATAGCGGCGAAAAAACATGGTGTCGATTTAGACTATCATTACAACAGTCATTAATTAAACTAGAACCCATGTAGTTCATGGGATCATGGAATGTCCACACAGTGTAAATGGCAGCTGGCATATTAAAATCTGAGAGGTTAGTCTAGGCTAGTTTTGCCAGGCCGCCCTCGGATGCATATGCCACATAGGCTGTATCCTCACACAAGCGTGAACAGTGTTTCAACAACAGAGAGGCGGTATTTGATGTAGGGTCTAAAGGAGATAACTTATTCCTCTTATTACTGCAACTGTCACTGGAGCACTGCTTGCTGGCTGACGATAGCTAGACTGACCCACGGCTGGCTACACCCTTCGTACATGCAATTAAATAAAGTGAAATCAGTAAAATGCCTCTTCTAGACAGAAAAACGTAGGTTAAGAGTTTTTGTCATGAGACAAATGATCCAAAAGTACAAAGAATGTGAATGTACCATTAAAGGTACAGCAAGATTCTTTCACATTCACTTTCCCAGACAAACAAAACCTTCTCTTAAATTAACGGTTTAAAACTGTAAAAGATGACGAGGTCAAAGTGATGCTATAAATATATAACTGCAATTCAATATGGTCCAGAAGTGTCCTGAAGAAAGGTACTGACAACATGCCCCAGTGACATGAGGGGTATCACCCCAATGATACTTTAGCACCTTTCTCTGAGAGTGTAGGACAAACAGAATCTCAAAGCACACCTCAGTGTCACATGCTCCAGTTCAATATGCATGTAAATAAATAAATGCATGAATAAATAAATGGCAAGAGAGATGAATAAATGAAAAGTCCTTCTCCCCAGAGGCAGGCCCTAGCCATGCCTTTTAGTGCAGCCTCCACCCTTCTGACGGTATGGAGCAGTCTCTAATCTGCCCATCCATGCCAGGGATTACAGCCCCTCCACCATCAGCATGACCACTGCAGCTCCGCCCCCTCCCCCACCCCAACCAGGTCAGCAGCTCCTCCCACGTGCTTCGTCCTCTGCCTCAGATTTCTGTTATGACAGCAGAGCAGTGAGAAGCATTGACGTGTGGTGCAAACAGAAACATGACAATACATGGACTATAGCGTACATACAATAAGTACTAACTTCATACTCACATGACAGACAGACAAGAGTCATATGCGGACAAGTTTGAACACATCCTCTACAGAAAGCCCACTTCATCCCATTTTAATAAATGACTGCTGTTTATTTGCTCACTTGACATGTTGGGAAAACATAAAACAAAACATCTACATAATCATGCAAATATGATCACACATTTTGCATTTTATGCCACTACTGTTCACGTCAACAAAACACGTCACCAGAGGTGTTCAAATTTTGCAAGAGACAGCAGACAGATAGATGATGAATGGACTAGCAGAAACTGTTCAAACTTGGAATAAAGTCATATATTTTTCTTCCTTCTCCAACAAAGTCACCATTTCTGAGATATGAGATTTTGTTATGACGGTCACAATCAAAAATCCTATGTCCACACCTTGTGGTGTATTTATAGCTCTTTCACTGACCCATATTGATAACTGTTAATAATAAAAGAACATAGTGAGCAGTTCCTGAAAGCTTATTACAGAGCCAAAAACAGCAGGGTCAGAAGTACAGGATTTTCAGCAGCCCAAGAAATTGGACAGGTTATTCAGAAAGCGATTTAGCCTAATTCAGGTCTAAATTACTCAGCCAGAGGAGCTTAACCTATGTCCAGGAAGGTGGCACACGGGATGTCTATGTGTGTCACTACATTTGAGGTTGAACACTGAACTCTCCTTGAAGAGGATGCTCCCCAGATGTCAGAACAGACGCACGAATGTAGAGGTACGAGATGCAGTGGAATTAAGAGGTGCAGGGAGTTAGGAAGGTAATGATTAAAATGATACATGAGAGCCACATGGTTGAAACGCAGCGCTTTCTCTCAGAAGGTCAAGAGTTAATGAGACACGAGTGATGCTAAAGCAGTTGCTCAAATCAGTCCCACTGTTGCACACTTACACTGCCCATTTGATCCACAGATAACTTGCTAGACATCCTTAAAATTCTGATCACTGGTAATATTTACAGATTTAATTAAATACGGTCTGAAAGAAACATTCCAACATGTTTAGTTAAACGGCGCGTTACTGACTGATAGGATATGATAGGATAAACGGCCATGCTTCCTAAAAAGCAGTCTTAAATGAGCAACACAGAGTTTTAGTTTTAAACCATTTAAATTAACTGAGATTATCAACAGAATGTGAGGCAGTAACAGTTCTGATGGTATGTCAAAGAATGTCTTGTAATACTGCTATGTACCTTAAAAAGCCCTTAAATGGCAATAATGAGTCACTGTAGGGTCGAGTCCAATCAGTCCGACATGAGAGGATGAAGAAGTATTTTAACCTCTTGTCAATCATGTTGAAAGTTCCGCTCCAGGTTATTTCATTTAAGTACAGGTAGTCAATGAAAGCAACAGTAAATGCTACTATGGCTGAAGCTCTTGGCAAGTAACCATTATAGCGGCCTCTGTTGCTTGCCTGTGTCAAAAAACCACATCTGGCAGCAAACAAAAGAAGTGATGTAAATAGAAGCAAAATCAAAGTTAACATTGCTGTTGCTTATCATTGTTTGGAGTATGAATTTGACAGGTTATGTTACATTGCTTCTTAAAATTAAATAAACATTGTATCACGGGGGGGGGGGGGGTCACACAGAAATCACACAAGGGGTTCTTCGTGTTCAAACTGAACACTTTAGCTCATATTGAGAAGAAGTGACAGCCATTAAAAGTGCTTGATCAGTGGGATTGTCACTAATATCAATACACCGTAAAAACCTACAGAGGAAATCCTGCAGTAATCTAGTGTATTACTTACATACAGCAAGACGCTTAAAGGCAAAAATAGCCTCTTTATTTCCAACCCAAAAAAACCCCCCAAAAAACAGCAAGTCTACATGTGTCTTTTAATATGTAATTCTGATTATTTTAATATGTTAAAATACCAGTAAATGTGAATAAATACATTTTCTTTGGGTACTCTACACTCCATGCTATGTGTACATTTTAGGCCAACATCCTAAGTCAAAACTATCGTTAAAACTATCATACCCTTTACAGTAATTAGCTATTATATTTATAGCTCATTGCTAAAACGTGAACTTGACCAGCTCGTCTCTCAATACTGCAGTACTTGTTTCTGTGCATTCTGAGTGGTTTTGTTAGATTGCTTTCATTTTCTTATATAAAGTGCATTTCATAGCAGCTTTATACTTAACATGTGATTCCTAACCCGAAGATAGTAGTACATGAACATGATGGCACAGGTATATGTAACTGTGGTAATGTCCTGTGTATAAACTGTGCTTGGTAAATATTTTAGCACTGTTGCAATTAACAGCATGACCACACTGTTTTCTTTAAATAGCTACAGTGACCTAAAATTCAGCTAAAATGCCTGCAGCAAGGTATCTACAGTAGACTACAGTATCATGCAATTATAGCATTTTTCTGAAACGAGAGAATTACGGTGCTGTACGTGAACAATACCTTACTGTAAACACACCGCACGTCAACAAAAAGTAGAGTAACAACCTGCTCTATCAGTACATAAACAGCACTATACTAGTAAAACTACTGCCAGGTATTGACTGTAATCCTACAGGTTTTTAGAGTGCACCAATATCGACGGATCTCAAAGTTGGCACACGCTATTCATCAGCAAACAACGTTTAAAGAAGAGCGGCACCTAAAAAAACACCAGAGAAAGTAAACATAAGACAGGGATTTGCCTGCGTGTGCAGACATTTAAATATGAGGGACATCCGGAGCCCCTTGTAATGAGCTAAGCACAGTCATTCGTTGATATAGTGCTGAACAGTGATTCCAAGGTAAAAGGGAGCCAGGTGCACACATAGTCTCAGAGGCAATCAGCAGATCAGTGGGGAGCTGTTTTGCCTTCCAGTCAAAGCCTCTGGAAGCACATGGTATAAAAATAATAATTACTCAGCATTAAATTCACTGTCTGTAAATATACCCAGGGTAGCTGTAAAGCAGTGAGGATGAGGGTGGAGGGTGTTGAATAGAGAACACATGTAAAATGCACAAAACACTCACAAAATAACCACAGTATAATAACCAGGACAAGGAAAAAGTACAAAGTACACTTTTTAAAGCAAATGAAAATCTAGTTTGTTTATGAATCTAGTTTTGCAAATACCAGCTTCAGAAGTCGCAGTTATTGCTGACAGTGGTGCAATTCCACAGTAAAATGCCCCTGACATTTTGTGATGTTGGTGAGTCTTATGTACCAAAAATGATCATGTTTAATTTTTATATGGTCATTTCTCCAACCTATGGCTCTGTTCAGGCTGCAGGCAACCCGTATATGTTTCTCACATCAGATCTTTTGGGACGAGTGTCGGCAGTGTTATTTGCAAGTGATCATATCGGACGTGTGTGTCCAGATGTTATCAGCCTATCTGCGTAGATTGCTATGGTATCAACATAGACATCAGTAACTACGGAGCAAATCCTGGCACTTCCATCAGTCTGGATATGACATTGTCATTGTTTGTCGTGTTGCAAGTGACGCAAAAGGCCCATTTCAGTGGCCAGAGCGTCCAGACTGAGACGCATTTTAAAAAATCCCTCTGGAATAGCGTTTCAACCACCTCCAAATGTGGCTGGGATCCAATTTGTGATTTGTTGCTGTCCAGACTATCAAAAATCACTCTGCATTCAATCCGGATATGCCCAAAATCAGATTTAGGCTGGCAGTCTGAACAAGGCCTTAGACTTAAACAGGCTGTTTTTGTTGCTGTGCCTTTAAGACAGTTGTATGTGTAAATGAGCTCTGCTCTGGCGGACTTTTTTATTTCTTGACAGCAGAACAAACATAAAAAAGTCAGACTCAAAGCTGTCAGAATGTAAATCACTGTATTTGTACTTCATGTAACTGCGTAATTAATCACAGAATTATGTGCTTGTGTTCAAACAGCAAACAGCCGTCGACTTCTAAGGGTTAAAACCTGATAAAGGCTGCCTGTAAAGTGCAAAGACAGCTCGAGCTGAGTACGTTTTCTCGCTCTCGCTGACAGAATGGGCGTTCCTGTTGACACTTGATCCCAATGAGAGTTTTAAAGAGCACCCACACAAACAGCCGATATTGAAAGTGGCAGGTTTATTTTCATTGCCCAGCTGGTACTTGAGAGCATTGCAGCGCAGCCTAGCACGCTCCTCTTTGGCAGAGCAGTAGCAAATGGCCTAGCAGCAGCAGACGTACCAAGTGCCAGCCATACAGCCTGCCAGCGTAGCACTGCCAACACCACAGCTGCCCACACTAGAGAGAGTGAGAGTGAGAAAGACTAAGAAAGTTCACCTTCTGGTTTAGGGTCATATAAAAACATACTGCAGTCTTCGTTTCTTTACATTCACAGGAATCGCAGCAAGAGCAAACAAGAGGTCTATTATTTCATCCCTCTGTAACTCAGAAGTCCTTCTTAACTTCATGAATAACAATCATGTTCTTCTTCTTGCACTGTACTTACTGCAGTCATTTACGCTCATGGTATTTCACGGTGCTACGCTCCGAACAGTGGTCACCAGCTTTCACTGATAACGCTGACTGATTTTCATAGATCTCTTTCTCATTGTGACTCTGATAGGCAGTAGGCATCAGTTATCCTTGGTTAATGTACTGTATATACATCTGGCCTAGGACAACCTGCTTTCTTTTCTTTTCCTCTATATTCTGTATTTTATATTAACTGTGAAATCCTACCCTCTGTTCATACGTTCATACCACACTGCTTTTTTTTGCGGGATGGGAATTTCTCCTTGCCACTGTTTGGCTTGCTCACTGGGGCTTGGACCTGGACTTTCTGTAAAACTGCTTTGTTGTCCAAAGCGCTTTATAAATAAACTTTGAATCAACTTACTACCATTCTTCAACTTGCCATCGCATGCCAAAAGGTGGGAAATGTCTGGGATCTTTCTGCACATCAGGGTGAGCTCAACACAGTGCAACGCTTTAAAAATCACACGCCACATCCACTGCACTCTCCACAGTCAAAAGCGTACAGTAATTGTGCCACAAAAAGTCACGCCTGAAATATAACCTGCGGAAAGTAGCCCGGAAAGCAGACGCAGCAGCATTATGTGTGTAATGGCAGTAATTTATGCCAATTTCTGGAGGCAGCGGGATTTTTCACAATGATTTCTGTTCGTGGCTGGACTAGGGAGGCCAAGCCAACTTCAAAGCAGCAGGGGAGTTCAGATCAAACAGCATCAGTGAAAGGGGCTTGTACTTGTGCGAATTCTGACAGGATGGTAGGGCCATGGTTACACCTCAACCAGTTCTGATGACTCCACTTCCGACACTCTACCATGCAATCTTCACACGGGGCACCAATGTATCATTTAATCATTTGGCTATTAGAGTCTATGAGAGAGAAACACTACTTAAGGAATTTTCTGGTATTCCATATTAGCAAAAATATTCATGATTTCCGGTTCAAGTTCAACCAATTTGTTCAGGTCTGGCTTTGCAATTAGTTAATTAGATAGTAGCTAGCCTGCTGACCATGTATCACAACCAAGAGGCCATTAAAACGGCTCTGAGTACAGCAGCACGGTTGGGAGTGAAAGCACAAACCTAAATGACCCAAGGCCAGTATAATTTAACCAAACTCAATCCAAACATGTTAATATTTGGGAGAAGACATTTACATATCTACACACAGAACTGCAAAAACTTTCTAGCTATGCACACTAAAGGTGAAGCCTGTACTAAACCTAAATGGCTAGGTGCAATACCATTGGATTGGGTCAAGTATGTCCCATAATGCCCACGATGCATGTCATCTAGTGATACAATGATATGCTCCATGTTTTCTCATTAGAATTCCTCCTAGTGCAACTGTGCCAATTGTTAAAAAGTAAAATACAATACTGAGGCATTGATTGAAGATGGGCTTTACATATTACAAATGAATGAATCACAATATATTAACAACAAAAAAACATAATTAAACAAATACTTTGCCACTATGTGACCATTTTCTGTAATGGCATGCAAGTGGCTCAAGTAGCATTCACAAGCTAACCTTGGACGTGAATAATGTAAACTACTGCCCTGCCATCGCTGGCCATAACATAACTACATAACCTCTACTCTGGTTTGAACTGAATTTTGACAAGCCAAAGCTCTGTATGGGTTTTTGCTTAAATAGTATGATACTGCAGAAATACAGCATGAAGAAGGAGATGCTGAAGGGAACCCAAACAAAGTTCTTTATTTGGAAACATGCGGCTTGCAAGCTATACTGATCATAAACCCACAAAACACAGCAACTGAACTGAGGGCTGCAGCATCCCATCTACACAGAGTCTGCTCTCTCCTGTGAGAGATCGGAAATATCATTCTATAAAATATCATCCTCAAAAGTAACGCATTAAACGCATTTCTAGTTAAACCTGCAACTTGTGTAGTTCTGCACCTGCTACAGTTATGCATAGGTTGTGGGAGTGTTCTAAAGTAGCAGATGTATGGATCTCCACAGTAAACATATTATCCAAATTACTTGATGTCAGCATTCCACTGCCGCCTCGTTTATGTCTGTTAAATAATGAGTCTACTCTTCAGCTTCCAACGCTTCAACAAAAGATGTTAATGTCAGGTTTTACAGGTACTAAAAAAAGGAACTGTAATGCTTTCAGTTTTAGTTCTGGACATCTAGCTTTCGGAATATGGTTTTAATGGAATACCATACAGCGAAGGTTAATAAAGCCAAGCAAAGAACTGTTTAATAATAGTAATAGGGAGAATCTATATGATTCTATTCATCAACTATGCAGTGTCTGCTGTCTGGCTGGCTGTTTATTTGGTTTATATCATTTTTCTATTATTCCTGATCTGTGTGAATTCTGAACAATATATATGCTACCATACCCCTGAAGTAAATGCTAATAATCACAAAAATAAAAAAATACAGGCTTTTATTTCTCAACAACAACAACAACACTACAACCCCCCAAACTATCTGAGTTCTTTTCTTTAGATGTTTTATAATATTTATTCACGAAGCTTGACTCACTGAATCGAATCGGCAAATCAAATTGCTGTTTAGTGAATCGAATCATTCTTAATTTACAGAAATCGCATTCGAATCAAACCGAGACTCATGAATCAAATCAATTAGCTGTCAGCTTAAAGACTGACACACCTAACGCCAATCTACCTACCATCCCTCTTATATTTCAAGAAGCGCATACAGAAAATCTGTGTTTGTAATGTCAGTAGAGGAAGGTACAATCTTTTCTTCCATTTAAATCACATGTGGTACTGGCACTGCTGAACCTTGGCATTATTATACACACAATTAGACAGTCAGCTTCGAGCAAATTACATGTTTTATTTAGCATACCCACAAAGGGGCGCTCCTCTAGTATTGCAATCACGTTTCACATCAGCGCAAACATAGATAAACAAACAAATATATTTAACCACCAAACAGCAGCAGAAGGCATGAAGCACCCATAGGAGTTAACAGGTGGAGGGAGGCAGAGCGCATATACGTGGCAGGATGAAAAAGTGAATGTACAGAAGAAAAGCACATATTTGAGGCTGAGTGGGTCATAGTGCAATACAAGGGAAAGAGGAGAGGGAGACAATGTCAAACACCAAGAAGCAGAAAAAACGTCAAACAGAAAAAAGCTGAATGGGATGGGAAAGAAAGAATACAACTGTGCATGTGTGTGTTCCTGAAGTGCTCAAAGCCACTTTTGAAACGACAACCACCTGGAATGGCTACAAGCAAGACCATTGAAACACTATGGGTGATCCTCATTCACTTTTGATTCTGAAATGCTCTAGTCGTTCAACCACCTGCTCTTCCACTAGCCAAACCCTGCGCCATCGACAGCACAGCCTGCAAACCACGCTACTAAATACACAGTCATCTGTTGCACTCCCATCCACTTCAGGTTTACTACCTCATAAGCTTGTCATCAAGGAACACCTGTGTCCTCTGTATAGTCAATAACACTGAGACAACAAGGAACACACACGCCAGCTTTAATGGATATTACTTATGTGCCTGTTTGGACCCCAGCTGAAGTGCAATAAGCAGAGTTCTAGTAAGGTCTGCTATTTTGTACCAAGAGAACATTCAGGAAATATGTTTTCAGAGAGTCGGCTATGAATATGAACGACTAGAAGGGCAGTATATGCAAAATTTAGGCTTCTTCAAGGCGGTGGTCCTGCCGGGACAGATGTGGTCTTGATAGTGAGAACGTCTGGGGACAGCCAGAGACCACGCTTGCCTCTTGTTGTAAATTTTTCAGCATCAAGAAAAAAGATATATATATCGATGACATAGATGATATATTCATATACAAAGAAGTCTGCAGGGATATTTGTCCACATTTTCAAAGTTCAGTCTTAGAATTATGTTATAGTAACCCCAAACACATTCAGTGACGTTGAGGTCTGAATTTGAGGGTGGACAGTGCGTTGTTCTGTAAGCACCAGCAGCTTCTTTGTTTGATAAGTACATCTTAGCAGGGCACTGGAGGTTGTTATCACGCTGTCAAACATGTCCAGTGGATGTTGGATGATGTATTAAAATTGTCCTGCATTCATGATGCCTTCAAACTTTTTTTTATTAAATAAACGAAAAGGTGGTTTCTGGCTGCACAATATGGTAAAGAGCTGCAGAGGTTCTTTGAATAGGTGCAGTGTTTTAGTTTATTTGCAGGTTCTTTGCAACCAGTGCTTTTGCCACTGCGTTTTTAGAAATAACTGTTCCTCATCATCATGTTGCTTAATTTTCAAGAATGCCCAACACAATAAGGCGAGATGACAAATGTAATCATTTATAACATGCACACTTGCTCATGTATTTAGGAAGGTTACGATGCCCATTGTGGGTACTCTGGCTTTTGGAAATGCTTTGGCAGCACACTGAAGCGAGGCAAGCTTGTGAGTCCCACTGTCTGCACCGAGCGGCGGGTACAGATGTCATATTAACATAAACTCCAGATGCTCACGTCGAGACCTCTGGATGCCATTCAGAACAAAGAGAGCGTCGCTTCACTGGTCAAACTCCTCTCTTGCTAAGCCTTCAGTGAATGCTCTTCATGTTGGACCTGAAGTTGCTCGCCAAGATGCGATGCCCAGATGTGCTTTAAGATGCAATAAAAATGTCAGCACAAACTTTTGTTAGCTATACTAGGTAATTCTTTTTGACATACGTACATTAAAGCAGCTGAGACTGAGGGTGTTTTGGTTGTACCAAGGTTGCCAGGTCCTCGAGTTCTGGGGTCCCGCCAGAGCCCCAATCCCATAAAAATCCTCAGATTAGCTATGAACCATTTCCCAGATTTGAGGATTAGCACATTATATCCCATTATCTTTTCCAAACTGGAAGACCTGCGAAGCCCATTCCACAAGCCAAACAGAGAAAAAGGGTGAATGAAAGGGAGAACATGCATCCATGGAAAGCTCAAGACCACCAGTATATCATCAAAGTTCCACAGCAAAAAAAAAAATTAGACACTCACAGCACACTCAGATTTAATACTTAGACCGAAAAAACCAAACAGCACGGAAGCTCTGAATGAAGAGAAGAAGAAGGCAATATTGCTGGAGTGAGAAGGTTTTGACTCATGGGATTCTGCTTGTTTTTCTGCCCCTGATCCACTGACACGCTGGGGAATGGGCCCTGTTATCAGCCTAGCCTGAGATAGCAGGCTTGATGGGGCGGCCGGTCCGCAGGGAATCCGGGGCTGAAGTTAATCAGACAGAGAGAGGTCTGGAGCATCCTGGGGGACTTCAGCCTTCTCCTCCTCCTTTACCCACAGCTCATCACAACCTCCACGATAACACTCTTCACACAACATTAGCCCAGAGTCCACAAAATAGACAGAGGCTGTCCTCAGGTTCTCACAGAACCAGCCTGGCATTGGATGAAGGCTGCATATAAATTCAATTAGGGACGTGCATGTGTACACTACTACTACCATTCTGAAACCACCACTTGAGTATCTGATACGTGTCATACAATACTGCAATTTCAAGTTTTAACAGAACTACTACACAGTCTGCTACAGCCGACTGTACTCTAGTGCAGCTGAACCAACTTCACTACTACAACTGACAAAGGTGGCTATTTTGGTGCCAGTCAGTGATGTCAATTCCTCAAGTGTTCGCTTGCTAAATTCATATTTTGACTTCCTAACAACCTTGTAATTCAAAAGATCCAGTGACATTCCATGGGAAAATACACATAGGAAAAAAGGAACAGGTTTTGAGATCATTCTGTTTACCGTTAGGTGCCACAGCTGCGATTCTGGAAAATCCAATTCATTTTTGCCACAGGGAAATCCAACACTGACCCGGAAGTTCCAACACGGACTGACTACAGCATGACGACATGCTGTAGGTGGTCTAACACAAATACCAATATTAGTTGGAATGCACATCGCAGAACTGAATCAGTCTGAAACGGTAAAGATAACTTGTGGTGCTTGCTCAATGGTAATCATAAAAAAGGAGCACTTCATAATGCATTTCACACTGAATACAAACCACTATGCTCAACCTGCCACAGGCGGATACACCCTGACCTTCTGAACCTTGCGGAGGTCAAAGGTCAAGGGAAACTGGTCATTAATCCTCTGACTAGAACTCAGGGGCAGGACATTTGAGCCTTTCAGTCTTGACCCAAGTCCCTGAGGTCCGGTAGCACAGAGCGGAGACAGAGTCTGCTTAGAACTCCCCCCACCTCTTCCCCACCCCAAACATTTCAAACAAGCAATCTAAGCGAACAACAAAAACCACATCAAGCGTGAATATGGGTGGTCAACTTCCCACAGGAGGGGTCCTTAGATCTGACCATTCACAAGAATCCCAGGTGTCCACTGGGATGGGAGTTAAAAATGATTAGGCATATAGATTAATTGAACACACGTCTGGTTTAATTAAGCATGGCGTTTAATTAAGCATGTAATTAATCTTATAGTGGCAATGCACACACAGGCGCTCGCACACACAAAGTCAAATCTGTTGAAACTTTGGCAGTTAGCTGACATGGAGTTCTAACTGCGTCTCACCGGCAAGCCCCGCAAATTAAATGTCTGAGGCAAGAATAGAATCATAATCCATTTCAAGTCTCAAGACAGTGCGGCCCAGGTGAGGCACCGGAGTTAGCAGTTAGCACTAAATCTTAGCCACTTTATTATGCTGTGTGACACATAATCCACCTCTAGAGTGTATTCGCGGGGTTTTAACACTGTTAATGTGGTGGGTGAAAAGATATTTGCACAATTTATATGCAACGCTAAACTTCTGCCAAAGAAAACAGGGCAGGAGGAAGGAGAATCCCCAAGTGTTTCATGAATGGCAGGTAGCAAAGCGCTACCTCTTGGACAACTGAGAGCTGAGTGGTAAGGAGGCGAAGGCGTAACCGATTTCAGCAGCATTAATATGGTCATTTGCACCCAGAAACCTGTGTCAACAAAGAGCGTCCTTTAGCGAGGATGAGGCTTTCAAGATGTCTGCACATGTGCCTCCAGCTGGATGTGGCCACCCTCTGCAGATGAAGGGGTCAGAAAGGTCAGAATGCTAACCGCTATCTGAGGCAGACTGGGTAGCAACATCAACCTCCGTGTAGTTTTCTTTTTCTAGCTGGAGCCTTTATATGAGCCAGACGATGCCAGGCATAAGCAAGTATGTTTCTTTTGCAACACAAAACAAAGGATAAGTTAAACCACCAACATCAATCTGCACTTTCAACAACCGTAATTAACCCCTAGAATCGTCTTGTGTTCACACCACAAAACATCATTACCTACATAGTTGTTCCATATGAATTACACTTACGTTGATTTGTATTGTATTTTGACAGGTTTGATATTCTAACTGCATTCCATTTGTTTCAAGGTCAGATAACAACATAAAACATAAAAGGACTGACTGCAGAACAATAACTTTTCATCAAATTCACATACCACTAAAATATTTCCTCTTCTGCTTACAATTATGCCTGTAAGACATATTACATAATCCTCTGAATGGAATTCGTAAAGGTAATTTCCACAGCTATAACATTTCACTTTTGTATGTTTATGTCAAACAGAAATGAGATGGGTGGGCTTTCATCAGTTGGGCAACCTCTTTAAATAAAAGCTAGCCCAAAACACACATACATGGATCTTACAAAATGACAAAACTTCTGACAACTAAGAGGAAACACAGCTAATCAACCAATTTGACCACTTTAGGCGTGCGCTTTTACGATTACATATAATAAACTAAACAGATAAAAAATTATTAATAAATAAATAAAAAAATATTAGTAGCAATTACTTACATAGCAGCTAATCAGCAGGTTCTTGAACACCACAGACCAACTTACATTTGCAAAATGCGCTTTTGAGAATGAGTGAGCTTAATGATCAGCGAGCTTAGCATGAGAAGTCAATATCAAACTGCACCATGACTTTCATTATTACCGATGATAACAAAAACAGCGACCCCTAAGGGTTAATAAGTAAAGACATCCGTCACTGAACGTGCTTGGACCTGATAAACATGCCGCCCTGCACAGCCTAAGCATCTTTACTGCCATTAACTGAGCTTTCACTGACACGCTTAAACATAAACCCACACAAACGATCAGCAGGTTCAACCAGTGCTAGAGCTGCAACCGTCCAGACAAAAAGAGGACTCACATAGTCGTGGAACGCCTTGGCCTCACTGGAATGTTCACATGTCTCCCTCCGGTCTGGGGCTGCACAGTACAGATCCCAGAATACGCTGCAAAAAAAGAAGCAAAACAATTACGCGTGACGTACAGTCATTTATTCTATACTAACATTCAAATGTTTGGGATCATTAGATGTGTTCAGAATGATAAATAGGGCCAGATAAAATATATAACTGAGAAAGCTTAATACTGAGAATAATGTTACCATAAATAGATAGAATGATAATTTACTATATTCAGATCGTTACAGTATATTATTCATCATTTAATCTGTTTTGGTGTTCTTAATAGACTTAGTATATCATCACTGTCCAATGAAAAACAAGTATCTCCATTTTTGTTGATTTGTATTTTCATGCATCATTTGAACACAGCAGCTGCTGTTGCATTGTGTGACAATGTCATGATGAGTGGACCAACAGAAATGGCCCAAAATTACTGGCTCCATTGATTACATTAAAATTAAATCAGGTTTTTGACCTCTCCTGTAAAGTTGCCATTTTGAAGACACTTGTTTTTCGATGGACAGTGACGATACTGAATAACACATGTATCTTAAAACAGCTAACAGTTTTTCTGTCTACACTTCAATCGAAAGGACCCATATCATGAACAACTAATATTCCCAGCTTGTTTTGTAAACAATGTTGACGTTTTTAAAAGTACCATTCCTTCCACAGTCCATACAATCCATGTATGGAAAACTAAGCTGCAAATATAGCCTCTTTGGAATTAACTGTTTCTGTCAAGATTCAATTCATTTACACAGATCCAACTATTCAGCCCACAACCGTTTAGCTCCGCCCAGTCATATTTAAGCTCCACTGAGTGTTTCAGTTCTGTATAGCGGCTTTTTGAATGAAGCACAACACTGGGCAGCCAATTAGTACAGAGCCCATCTATCTCTATCTATCAGTCTTGAAGTCACTGCGACAAAAACAATGTACTGAACAGAGATATTATAATTATAATTCGCCTCTGAAGGGAAAAACACAGGAAAAATGCAGGATACTGAGCCTTTAAAATTCAATACAGAAGTAGCAACTATTAATAATGGAACTTGAATTGCTAGTGTGCTACAGGTACCACAAGCCATCAGAAGTGCTTCTGAGGTGTCCTTGATACAGCAGAATCATTCATGCAGTCAGGCTCTTCTGCATATTGATCTTGGATCAGTGTCCAAGTGTCCAGTAATGTTTATCACAAAACTCAAAAGCAGTGGGTCGAACTTCTGAGTCCTCTGTCCAGCGCGACTCAAGAGCTTTCATTCAGTGTGGTCAGTGTATTGGCCACTATCCTCGTGCTCTGTAGACTGCCAGGCCCGCACTGCAGGTGACCGATCAATTAAGCATGATATTTGTTAATTAAGGGAATACAGTGCTTAAAGGCTGTAGATGAGAGCAGGTTTCACTCCACACGTGGCGTTAATTACTTCATTGAAATTAAATACCTGTTTAACAGGTCGCCGTTAAATTGCTCTCACTCTCGCTCTTTAGACAGTGATTTAATAGATGCTTCAGAAAAGCTGCTGAACCAGGGGCTCCAGAGAACAAGACCAAGATGGTTCATCTCTCCAAGCAGCGATTTTTTTGGGAACCATATGTCCTTTCTGCTGACGTGACAAAATTAGACCCCTGTTCTTAATGTTGGGAAGGAGGGGGTGGGTTTACATTTGACGTGACAGACTGCAAAAAGGGCAAAAACTGTAAGAGCTCACAGCGAAGCGACAGGTCGGTCGGGCTATGCAGGCTCATTTCGCTTCTATTTCTTGCTGTTGAGTAGAAAGCGCCTGGCTTGTTTGTGTTTGTAAGCACGGCCGAAAGGACAACTTGTGACAGGTTCCATAAATCAAAGCCCGTGTTTATGAGTGGAATATGAAAGCAAGGTTAAACAACATTATGCTCATCAGACTACAAAACTGCAGAACTGCGGAGCGGAAGAGCAGATGAGCAGCCGCAGCATTAAAGGTGCACAGGCCACAAAATGGAGATGGTGAATCCCTTCACAAATCCAATGAGAAGCAAGAAGAGTGAGTAAAGAAAGGCTACATGACAAAGAAAGAAAATTGAAAGTAAAAAGCAGGGGTGGTCAATATATTGACAGCTGATGTATTATTCACCTAGAAAATTCCATGATTAGCCCACTATTGCATTTACAGGTGATAATAATTACAGCCGATTACTTGCCAACCTTTCTGCTTGTGCACACATTGATGAACGAACGGTCATTCCAATAAGAGTCCTTGAGCTAGACTCCCAACGCTACATTCACCTGCTATTGAAAGACGTCCTAGGTAAAGACCTATTTGCACCAAATGTCGAGTATGGAATCTTTCATACTTCAATCTTTCATACATGGACTACGCTCCTGTGCAGAATTGCATCAGAGACTCGCTTATGTGAATCACACAGATGCATTACAAATAAGGCTGACCAAACAAAATGCAGTTAAGGATGTGCATTTTGACTAATCTTGATAATCAAGTATATGTTGGAGTTAGTATACAGTTATCCAGTAACCACAAAGCAGGAATAAACAAAACCAAAAATAAACCTAGAAAAGAAGGTTTGTGAATAGAGTTTAAGTTGGCTTTACAAAGTCAACTAAGTCAGAATCAAACTTTGTTTACATGCAAAGATTTTTGCCAATCCAACTTAATTCTGATTACAGAGCAGACAAAGATGTTTATAAGCACATTCTTCTCAATAATCTGATGAAAATCTCAGTTAACACTACAAATAATCAGATTAACAATGACACGCATATGTGATGTATCACTCACTGTAGACATTACCAACAGGCATCACGTGAACTCAGAGTGAAATGAGCAGCAGGACATTGCAGAGGTTTTTCTGGCTCTAAGCTTTGTTATACACCGATTTGAGAAACTTCCATTGGTTTCCAATGTGCTCTATAGTTGGTGTAAACCCACTGTCATCAATTCACTTATACACTTGACTGAAACACTTGTTACTGTGATCTTAACGGCCGTCCATCCTGCTAACTATTCTTAAGTCTTATTCTTAAAGTTCAAAACATATTCTTCAATGATGAGTTTTGGAATAAGCATTTATAAACAGTTATGTAGGGTTATTTAGGGTCAGCTGACGTGACAAGCTTGTATAGGTGTCATGTAGCCATATGAACAGTACCCTACAGTGAAATGTTACCCATATTCCTAAGATGCTGACATGAAAGTAACATCCAAAACCATTTGACCACAGTGTGTAAGAGGAAGAGATGTTAAATATATTATTTAAGTTTCAGGATGTTTCGCACTCCCCCATTCATTCCTATGGGGGAAAAAAATTATGTTAAATAAATGCTGTATGAACACAGCAAATCAAAGTGGAAAGTTTTGCAAATACCGGAAATTCTGCAAAGTTTTGTAGCTCCAGCTCCAAAGCAGTAGTGTTGCAGGTTGGCCTTCTCAAGAAAAATACATCTTCTCTATATCTGCATCTTGTGAACATCGCTATCTCAGTCTTCTTGTGTCCTTAACAATACGTATTTCACAAAGGGCTTGCAGTAAAGAACTCATTTTCTGTGTTGCAATGTATACCATAGCTTTTAAGTAGCTTTAAGAACTATTAAGCTCTTTAGATGTTGTGAAGAATACTGACCCTGATTGGACATCTTAACCATTTAATTATGCAGGAATTTCCCATCATGACTGCAACGGTTTACACTAATCGCTTCACAAATGAAGGTCTGTTTTTAGAGATACCCTTTGCTTACTGCACTTCATATCTAGGGTAGTCTGAACTTAAAAAAAATACTGTTTACTGACTTTACTGACATACATATCAGCCACAACAAGGGCTTTAACATCAGCAACAAAATTCCATACGGGTGCTGTCATAGTAAGAAATGCAGCCATAAAATGCAGATGAGAAAAAGAGTACACAATAAGAAGATATGTGGAGTGAGTGAGTGAGTGAGTGAGTGAGTGAGTGAGTGAGTGAGTGAGTGATTGAACAACGTTAGTGAATACATCCTCCAAGCCTGTGATGGAGGGGGGAAAAAGGAGCCAGACTAAGAAACGTAGGGAATGAAGACAGAGCGGCACGTGGAAGGGGGTTTGTGAAACCTGCTCGGCGCCCCTTAGCCACTCCACAATAAAGCCGGGCTGCATTATCATATCTATCAGGCGCCGTTAAAGAGATGGCAGCTTTGTCAGAGAGCTGCCGGAGGGAGACAGCAGGACCATCTCAAATCCAATCAGCGTGCGGGGAAATGAAATAAGGCGCCAGTTACACTTTGTTACTGAAAAGCTGCAACTAGGCACACTTCAAGCTAGCAGTGGTAATCGTGCCAGCAGCCCGTTGTAAAAAATGTGCATTTAGACCACCCTGATTGAACCTGCCAAACCCATTTGCACTGCCAGTTTGGGGCACGGATAACAGGTTCAGATGTTAATGTGAGGGCATGTAAGTCACTTTAAGCATGTCATACCTACTAATACCAGTTTCAAAAACTTAATTCAGTAAAACTCTAAAAGAGAAACCCCCCCTCCCAAAAAAATACTGTCCTAAAATCAGACTAGCTGTTGCGTATTTAAAGTCTCCACCTTGCAACTACTGAATTCTGAATTATTACTGAGCTGAGAACTTCTCAACAACTTGACTATAAGACCACAGGCTAACCGGGCTAAAAGACAACTAACAGGCTGACAAGTTCTTCTATTAATATTCAAGCATAAGTTACCTGAATGTTTGTAATACTGTCCTCCTTCAGCAGTTCATAGTTGTTTGGTAGCATACTCTAAACAAACTATTTTACTGCAGAAAGAATTGATTATTGGTATCATTAATGTGATATATTGTTGAAATGATTTCTTAATGTTTGTAAGTTTTACCATATTTTACAGTGTCACCATTTTAAAGTAATAAGCACAGAGAGGCCGTACGTTACAGCCAGTTTATCACAGGTAAGGGTTGTTCTTTGAATGGTTATAAAAATAAGAAAGTGCGTTTCCTGTGGCCGCTCACTGGTCTGCAGAAAACTATTTGAGTAGCAGTGGAAAAAAGGAGTTGCCCACGTGAATCTATTTCACGGTTTCTATGAGGGACATTAGACTAGTATTTTGCTTATTCTGAAAATCAAGCGAGGGCATGACACTTAAGAACTTCTCCTTCACGGGCTTGGCTCCACTTAAAAAACACCTCCTTACTCAATACATGGAATACAACAAGACAAAAATAATGAATTATAATAATATATAATATAATATAATGAAATGTGCAGTCTGTCAATGATCTTTAGATACACAACAACTAAATTTATCACAATATCAATGCAATTCAATCAAAACCAACACTGTTATAACACAATTGCCTAATCAATTACATTTGGAGTGAGAAGTTAAACTGATGTAATGTTATTTAGAAGGAGGGCAATTAGAGTAACTTGTTTCTGTCTCATTTTCTAGATGTCTGTATTATCATCTGTATCTATTATAATACCGCACCGGCCCGAAAGAACACAAAGAAGCCAGAGTCAGGGGCGTCACCTGTGCCCTGTTTAACACGTCCACCTGCCCAACTTGACCTGCTAGCATGCACACAAAAGACCTGCGCAGAGCACACAAAAGACCTGCGCCATGACATGCCTGCTGAAGCTACAAAGCTCCAGAGCTGGTGTGCCTGTCAAACAGAAGCAAAACACGGTTTACTATCACAGCTGACAATGCTCATACGGAGCTCTTAGCACAACAAAACGGTGTGATCAAACAATAAAAGGCCCAAGACAAAAGCTTTCATTAGGCCTACTGAAGTTTTTGTTTGTTCTCATGATATCAGTGCTGCACTCTATAACAGACTTTACAGAGGAATTGGCAATGGATATTTGATATGTGCCAAAACAGACAATTTAGCCCTTCAGACTTATTACGCAATTCTTACTATTAGGATGCTTTTAAACTACTATCAATTAAATAAAAACAAGTATCCCCAAAAAGGCAACTTTATAGGGGAGAGCAAAAACTTTGTTTAATTTAAATGTAAATCTTGGGAACCAGACGTTTTTCCAAGCAATTGTGGACCATTTCTGTTGGTCCATTCACTATGAAATCTTCCCACAATGTAAACGGAACCAGCTGTGTTGAAACATAAAAGGAAAAATCAACAAAACTGACAATACATGTTTTTGTTTGGACAGTGACGATATGTCAGAAGCATGAGATGAACTCGGAACACTCCTCCACCAGAGAGCAGTGAAATCCTGCATCTTACATTTTGGTCAGAATTCTTTGATATTTGGAGTCTGATTTAATGAAGAAAACAGAAAGAATACTTTCTAAAAGCTACAGCACATCAAATGGGAAGCTATAGCACACAGGAAGCCTTGGAGTAAAGCGAAGCTGAACAACAATTTCAACTTTATTTTATACTCTATGCATTTAGATATAGAGGAGTAGAACTTTTAGCATTGTTTTCCTGACTTCATCACATTGGGCGTCAGTTAGCTAAATTTGTGGTTTTCCAGCTAAAAGGTACAAGGTGAGACGAGTTGGAATGTGAGCAGGCTAGCAGGGCTGGACTCTGACTATCTAGATATTTGTTTTTTGGGCATGTATTCGGTTTTGGGATTTGGATATTATCAACACTTTAACAAGCAGGGTTCCTGAGAGAAACTGAAATGACTCAAGGTTATGGCCACATAATGCAGCTTTATTTTTCATTTGCTTTAAATTGCACCAAACATGGCAAGAAGTCTGGCTGTTTCTTCTGGAAAACCCACCACTCCACCCGTATTCAGGCTTTTCAACATAATAACCCATGTACAAATGAACCTAAAACAGACCAACATGAATATTACTTCAGTCTAAAAAAACTCAACTACATGTAATGTGGCCACAACTTATGCTGTTTGATGGATGCCCTTCGTACCTATTGACAGAGCACCTTTATGCAGCACTTGTTAACCCATGCGCAGGCTGTTCTATAATACCCGAGCCTGCTGTGAGCGCCACAGTGATCTGCGAGAAAGGCAGCTAGCCAGGAGATTCGTATTTTCCAATGAATGCAGTCACGGTTGTGTTTTTAACATAGACATTGGATGCAGATTTTCTGAATGAACTCTGCACCACCCCCACAATTTATACCATAGAAGTACTTTTAGTTCCCTTAAGAAGCTTTTTGGAAATGAGATCTGTGAAAATGAAGAACCCCTTTAAGTTTAATGAAACTCCACAAAACATAAAAGTTCTATACGATTAAAGACATCTAAGCCAAGAACCATTTAGGAACTGTGAAGAGTGGTACTAGATTTAGGAGCAGAGCAGTGAGAATTTGACTTGACCATGACCATGTTTAAGATACATAAAACCTCCAGTGAACAAGTTATGGTCACTCTCTGTTCTGTTTCCCCTTAAACTTTTGTTTCCTGTGCTCAACCTGTTTGTGTTCAAATAACAGACAGATTAGGTGGAGGGCGGATCTGTTTGGCCTCACTGTTTTCTCTGCCCCTCACGATGAGGAATGTCAGCTTGAGGCCATCTCAGATCTGAACCATGCACTGAACAGTATCCCTTTACTTTCAAGACTTTTTCAGAGGTGGACTTCCATTGCAATCAAATATCTGTACACATTCTATTAAAGCCAATGTGGTTAACACCTGCACTCTCGCTAACTGAAACCCTTCCTAATATCCTCTCTTTTACGGCAGATGTGGATGACTGACGCCCCCACACCCCTTCACCTCCACTCTGTTATTGCCCGGTGCTACTATTCAACACACACACACCCCAGACCCCCACCCCCACAACAGGAAACTGCCTGAGACAGAAGGGAGGGAAGAAAACGGAGAGAGGGATAGAAGAAGGGAGGGAGGGAGAAGGAGATTTGGCTGTTTAACACAAAGGAGCCTGGAATGCAAGGAGTTAATCCGTTTGAGGACTCTTCCGCAAACAAAGGACAGACCTCCAGACAAAGGTTGAGGGAGGAGGGAGTAACGGAGGGGGGAGGGGCCGGCTTTCCCTTACCATCTGGCCCTTTTGTTTGGGGGAGGGGGTTGGTGGGGAGGAGGGGGAGAGGGCAATGTTCCTACCCCCCAAAAGCCCCAATGTGACCCCCCTTCTTCCATGTGCTATAAACCCAGACAGACGCTGGGTCACCCCCACACTCACGCCCCTCCCAATTCTACACTACATCTTCGGTCAGGCCTGAAATTCTGAGCCAAACTCGAAAGTAGCCTAACGTAATTCTCTGCCCAAATCTGACCCAACCGGACCCAGAGTGCCAAGTTTTGAATCTGAATTTGACTGTAATCTGACAATACTCTGTTCAAACTTGACTGTATCCGTCAAAAATTTTCGGAACCCAAATTATGCCCAACAAGATTCTGTCCTATTCTGTCTTGATTATAACCACACAAGGTTCTATCCAACCGCAGCCCAACAAATTCAAACAGCATCCAACTGTAACTCAAAAACATTCTGTCCAAATTCAGCTGTGGGCAGACAATATTCTGTCTGTACCCGACCGCAACCTGATAAAACTGGCTAGATTTGTCTGTTGCCGGACTAAATTCTCTCTCAAACCCAATGTAGCAAAATTCCATCCAAATTTGATTGCGACCCAACAAAATTCTGTCAGAATCCAACCCTAACCTGACAAAGTTCTGTCTGAACCCAAACACATCCTGACAAAATTTCTTCTCAATCTGACTGGAACCCGATAAAATTTAGTACAAATCTCTAGCCAAAACAAAATCCTGCCCAAAATTGATTGGACCCTGACAAAATTCTTTTGAATCTGAAAGTAACGTGACAAATTCTGGCTGGACAATGTTCTGTCTGAGCCTGAGTGTAAACCAGTATCATTTTGTCTAAACCCAGCCGTAGTCCAGAAATGTTCTGTATGAACTCTGTGTCTGAAAAGATAAATAGAGTTGGTTAATAAAAACGATAACACACCGTCATATTGGCCAACTCTATCGGGCAAATTACAATTTGAAAACTGCACTCTTTTAAACTGCTGTTGTGATTTAAACATGGCTCATTGTTCAGCCCTACTCAGGCATGCAGTAGGAAAGCAGGGAGGAAGAATATGCAAAGCAAATCTGTTAAAACCCCAAAGAGAAACAATTTGAGAAACAATGTCCAAATCCATTGATGAACAGTTAGGTCCTGACAGTTAAATCCAGACATTTCAACCTCTACTCCACACTGTTGCCTCTGGATCCTGCACCGGGATCAGGATACTGAGGCTGGAAGCTTATAGCCTGTCATCCTCCATCAAACCCCTAAAGGTTCCCTTTAGAACTAATATACAAAAGGTTACTGGGGCTGGTTACTTTTTTGTCACACTTCTCTGAAATACTGACCTTCTTTTCAAATTCTCCTATATTTTGTGAAGCTCTACTAAGAGGAACAAAAGGCCAGATAGTTCTGTAGTACACTGTGTGGTACAGCACTGATGTATTTATGGGCAGTGGGTCACCTAATACAAGAAGTATTCCTCCCCTATAAACTCTCTTTCCAGTAAAAAGTTCAGCCTGCACGGTTTAGAAAGCGAGTTCAGATTAGCTTTAACGGCAAGTTTAACTGCAAAAGCATAAGTTCATGTTCATCATTTTTCACTCAAAGCTAATGATATGTGTCCAATGTACATATATACTATTTCAATACATGATCTGTATTTGTAAGTAGAAGAGGATACATCAGATCCACTGGGAATGTTGTTTTAGTGGGTAGTTGCAACAGCTCACCCTCGTGTCTCTGCCCTGTAATCTTTTAATTATTAAATTAACTAATTAATTATTAAAATTATTTAATTATTCCTCCCACCTTCAAAATGTATCATGTGTATGTCTGTAAACTGGAAAATCTCAGTCTTAAGGTCTACTACGGTGTCGCTGTAGGATGTGAGTAGGCTTGTTTACAAAAGATGTAGAGAAGGCTACATTTTTATTTATGGCCAGAAACTCCCTTTAAATTCATTACGTAACTAATCATACCATTAATTGTGTAATTCCATTTCCACAGTACAGCTATAATAACTCTAGACTATGCGCAGCTCCTCTCAGGGTATTTTTAGACTCAAACTGTAACATGCAACTTTATCATTGACAGCTTACAGAGTCCTAGTTGACAACTATGAAGTTGCATCTCATTTTTGGAGATGATAATGAGGTAGAGAATCGATACGTACCACCACCAGGAGTGCAGGAACCCGGGCGGCTCTCCTAGTGTGATATTCTTCTCCCATCGGATCTAAAGATAGACAGTGAGCAGGAGAGGCAGAAAGAGAGAAAAGTAGGATGAGTATATGCCTTATATTGCTACAGGCCCACATATAGATCACCATGTTCTATTGATAAAAAAGCATAGGAGATAACTGTGGAGTCAGCAGGCCAAGGTCTACAGGTTCAAAGCCAGCCCACAAAAGCAAAACCGTACCAAAAACTGGCTCAGTTATTTGGACATGCCTCACTGAAAAACACCTTGCTTCAAGTTTACCGGCTTCAAATTCATGCACTGGTTTTATATTCCTAAAATACATCAATACCATTTTGTCTTTCAGTTTACTTCTTTTTCCTATAACTGTTCAAAGGTCAAATAACACTGCCTTTATTTAATTCCCAATCAAGCCAGGCAAGCAAAAATGATGTCTTTAATAGAACACTGCACTGAAGCCTCAAAAACTAAATATAATAGAAATGTTCAGCATTTACTGTGTCCACCTTTTACCTTTCAGGCTCTTTTTAGTAGACTTGCTTTCAGTTTTTCACAGAAACCTGCTGCGGTACTTTCCCACACCTCCAGTTTAGACATAGAAATCGGTTGCAATTTCTGCTTCTCACAATCCAATGAATCTCAAACACATTCAGTGATGTTGAAGTCTGGATTCTGGGGTTGGCCAGTCCATTGTTCTTGAAAACCAACAGCACCTGGGGATTCTGTCAGGTCTGAAGCAAGAATGGGGCTTGATTTTCTCCTTTCTTTCTATCTGAGGTGACAGTTTTTAAGTCTATACTTATTTGCCTCCAACTTTCCCCTCATGTGTGTTGTCTCATGTTATATTTCACCCAATCTCCTCAGAAATCACTTCAGAAAACGTAGAACCTGTACTTAATTATGACTGGAAATTAAATTAGTGCAGGTGGTCTCTGACTTTTGGACAGTGACGTATTTTATTCATGTGAGTCAACTCGGTGCATGTAGTTAGCTGATATATTGTATATCAGTGTACAGTAGTAGATGCTAAGTGATAGCTGCAAGCTTTAAGCGCATGACTTGCATTTTTGAGGTCCTGAGTGTATTAGTTGATTAAGGATGCTTTGCTATGTGTGTGTGTGTGTGTGTGTGTGTGTGCTTTTTGAGTGAAAAGTGGCCTAACCCCTGGTGACTCAGGGTGTGAGTGGAGGGAGTAGCAGCAGTAATTGGGAGATGGAGGCAGGTGACTGCTCTCTCATTAGGCCCTGAATCACAGGTGTGCTCTCCTGCTGTGTACACGCAAAGGCTTAAAGACCTGCCCTGCAGGGAGCAAGTGCGTGTGTACATATTTACAGATTTTTTTTTAAACTTTGCTAACTGTTTATTATGAATTTATTATGCTGTGATTATGCAGTTCCTTTTTGTAATTTCCAATTCGTTTCTGGATCTCAGAAGGCAATAAAGTTGTACAACATAATTCTCTAACCAAACCCAATGTTATTTTACTTGGTGCTGTAAACATCCTGACCAAGAGTTCCATCTGAGTGTTTCTGTCCTGATGAATCAAGCTCTACATGTAAACTAACATAACTTTAGTCAAAATAATACTGGTTAGGCATTTATCAAGGCTAGTCTTGACATGAGATATGTGCTGCCATTCGCTAAAAAGGCATATAGTGATATTTAACACATGTGATAGTTATCAGGGAAGCTGCAGCTTCACTAGAGATTTATTTCAGAATAGCTGTGGTTTACTGTCACATTGTGATCACATTGCATATTTGAGGTTTGTACAGCTGTTTTGGTGTGTTATTGGTCTGAGGAACCATCTCAGTTCACGGTAATGGTCACATTGCTCTGTTCATAAACAATGTGCTATCTAGAGGGTCAATCATTCAGCCCAAAATAGTAGGAAATACAAGATCCAACCTACAGTCCCCATTAAGACTGTCAAAAAAACTAGAATTCCCAAAATTAATAAGGACTTCTGTGCCGTTACACAAAAAAACATCAGTAGTTATTTTCAAAGACAGAAATCTCTAAAGTGTATAATCACCAGCCACTACTGTCATTAAAAAAGCCTCAGAAAACAATAGGTACAGTTGTATGCAAAAGTTTGAATACCCTCAGTAAAATGTTTTGTTGAATTTCTAAGTAAACACAAGTGAACACATCATACAGAGAGCACACTTGGAGAACAATAAAACATTAAATATGCCATAACTTTTGCACAGGACCCGTTTTCATGTTCTACTCTTTTTTCATACATTACATTCAGCAAATAAACAGTAAATGTGCATTAAAATGTAGAAGATGTGTGACCTATTTTCATTTAGATAATAAACACAACTTGTAATTTGTATGAATGTGTTATCTGACACATGTAGTGTATTTTTCTTAATACAATATAGTGATAAGCAATATGATTGCACTACCTGTGTTCTGTCCGCATTGTGCAGCTCTACAGATACACCTTCTTGAGTTGGTGAGATTCTCCTTGGTGAGTACCCTAATGCCTTCGCAGGAGTACCCTAACCACCAAGTGCATGACAACAGCATCCCCCCAAGATAAATAGCATATAGCTTAGAACTCATTCGACCCGAATCATATCCAGCACCCATCTGCTCCAGACGCACGGTTTGTTACACTATCACTTGAAATCCCTAAACGCTTTATCAGTTACCGGTTTATTAGGTACCTTTCCCATATATTGTTCATGGTCATTTCATAGGAAACACCTACCACATAAAACTAGCTGTAGAGCATCTGATGCCGCACAATGTATCTGTCAACCTCTACCCTGTATTTTAATGGAAAGAGACCACCACTGGCCAGATAATATTCGGGTGGTAGATCTTAGCACAGGACTGACAGGCATAGTAGTGGCATGGCATGTCAGTGGGTGTTGCACTGTAAAACGTATTACAGGCAGAGCTGCACTGCCAGGGTGTTGATTTACACATCAGTGTCAGTTTGGAGTTGACCGACCAGAAATATCCACTATAAATATCAGTCAGTGGTCCGGTGGTCAGAAATTGACCACTGAAAGAGGATGCTAACAGGAATTGTGCATGGGGGAAGAAAGCAACTACACAACTACAAAGTGTACCAACAATAAAGAAAGTGGCCAGTAAGTGAATAAAAGTAAATAAAAGTGAATAAAAGTTGCAGAGAATTGAAGAGTACAATTCACTACAGTAATCACTATTTAATAACGTTAAATACTCACTGACAGCAGATAGGGAACTACAATTGGCATTAGCAAATCTCAGGCATCTGCGACAATGGCATTCCATTCAGACTGTGAAGGTCCCTCATGCACAGTAAACTCACCAGTGTTAAATTAACACCGACAGTGTACATTGGACCCCCTGGTGTGACTACACAATGTAAACCAGTTTAACCCTGCAGGTGTTATCTTTATTTATTGCACTGTGTGGTGTTGTATCAAAGTCACAAGCCGTTTTACCATGTTCTAAATCAGTAAGACGTTTTATACAGGAAAATCTAGAAAATTTAGATAAGATATAGGCAACATATAACGGGATTTATTATTTGTAATAAAAAAGTGTAATTGAAGAAAAAAACCTCTGGTCTAGTTAGTTAGTAGGTAATGAATGTGATGTTATATTTATTTTGGCACATGCATTAACACATGTATAACAAATATATTTCAAAGTGTCTATCACGATTTCATTCAACATTATGTTTCAGAAATGCAGATTACCAACATCATTAAGGATTAGTCTAAAAGGTATAAAACACACTTCCCAGAAAGAGACGGCAAAATCACATCAAATCACTTGTATTAAAAGATAGTGGCTTCCCCTCCCTGGGGGTTATAGTACCCCTAAAGGAAGTGATCTGGTGTGATTTTGCCTTCTTTAGCGGAAATAATGGGAAAGATGTCCAGTGTGAAGTGCAAAACACACTTGTAGATGATCCCCTACATGACTAACACGTCAGCAATCTGTGCTTCCAAATCAAAATGTTCAGTGAAATTTAACAACAGAGAAACTCGGGAGAAACTGAGGAGAGAATGTCCAACATCCAATAAAAGTAATCCAAAATAAAACCAACTTCAGCGAGTTGTCATGACTAGAGCCATAAAAATTTGCTAATGTCAGGTTCAACTCAGCTCCTGTAATATTTCAGTACCTGCCAGATCCGAACATTGTCTTGTTCCAGTCAGTCTGTATAATAACATTTAACAGCCCATTTGGTTAATTTCTGGCTAATCTGTTTTTTTCAGTTGGTATGCTATCGCAGTAGAAACAAATTTTGGTTCGCTTAAAGCTTAGCAGCTGGTGCTCCGTGGAATGATACAGTTATTATGAAAAAAACAGGCTGTTATGGCAAATAATAACACTTCTCAGCCAATCGGATTACGTTGTTGGAACAAACTGTATAACGCAAGACATCCTGAAGACATCCTGAACACATTTTAGTTTATGCATTTATTTTACTCATACTGTGCAGCTCTTTAACACCAGCAGTTGCATATTTATGCACTGATTAGATTCTTGAGATTCTCAATGTACTTGCAGGAGTACTCTAACCACTGAGCAGATGCTAAAAGTACAAGCTGTGGAGGTAGGAGGAAAATAAACCCCGTCCAAACCTAAAAACGGTTTGACTCCAGTCCTTTGAATCGTGATGATACATATCGCATCATGAAGTTGCTAACACCCAGCCCTGCAGAGCAACCCTCAACATTAACCAATGTATGAACATATCACATAGGAGCCATGCATGACATTATCACCTTAATGGACAAGGCCACTCAAACCAAGCTACTGAGTGAGATGCTTAAGAGACAGTAGTGCAAGTGAAGTGTTCTGGTGCCAGTGACCCGGGATCTAGTAGCCCCCAGCAGTCACTAAGCAACACTTAAACTCTGCAATTAATCTCTGACTGTCTCTCCCAACTCTCAGCTTAGCACTTTATCCATCTACTAACTGGAGGCGCTGTGATGTGAAATCTACATACATGGCGGAGAACGCATCCCCCAAACAATTAAAACATCATCGCAACACTCAAAACCTTCCTTTTTTATCACCAATTAAATTTCCACATCTCGTTCAAGCAGGTGATTGAACGGGCAAGCTACATGATGGTTTTTTCTCTGACCATGGCATTGAAAGTGAATCCAAATACTCGGAGGGTCATTATGTTGTATCTCATTCTTATATTTCCAAGCAAGACCGTTCCACTCAAAGAACATCAGCGAGAACAGGCCGTTAGATAATCACAGAATATCAAAGAAAATCCTGAATAGGGAATATAGAATATGCAGCAGGGGACATGAGAGAAATATGAGTTATGCTGTTAAAATAGTGGTCATGCTAAAAAAGCCCATCATTTCTTATCGGCAACAACAATGGCAACTGATGGGATTTCTTTATTGGTCTTGAAAGGGATCACTGTAGAGAGTCTAGAGGTTAAGAGCATATGATTAGCCAATTGTACCTATTCACCCTTCTCACAGCAGAGATTTAACCAGACTTTTAACATGCGGTCGAGTTTAAGAGCAGTTATGAGCGGAATGAGCACTAGCATCGCCTCCACTCCGGGCTGAAGGGTGCATAGTACTCATATAGTGAGGAAAGCACTGACACGGGCTACGCCAGCAATAACGGCACAGACAAAAGCGCCATCACTACTGCCAATAAAGAGCAACCCACTTCAGATCAGACAAGCATTATCTGCACAAATATTAATGCTTCTACAAATTCTCTAAACATTTAGCAAAGAAGTACAAATGAGGAGTTAATTCGTTCCTTTGTTTTACTCATGCTTCCAGCTCATATTAACTAATACCACAGCCAATGTTGTATCACATCCAGTGAAAATGTCCAGTGCTTGTATATTGCTTTGTTTAAAGCTTAAATAAAGTAGCACATGATTTTATTACTGAAATTTAACTTATTGGTCTTTATAAGGTCTCCATACAGAGACATCTGAGTGACATGTTCTCATGCTAACAATGGGATTAGCTACTCCCATAATGTGAGTTTTAACTTAGGATTCTTTATTTAAATTAAATTATTGCAAGAACTGAGCACAAGATGTGGCAGAGTGGTAGAGTGACTCACAGCTATAAGCAAGAGGTCACAGGTTTGAGCATCTTTCAGATACAACAGAGAAACACAATTAAGCCAAAGACCTTCTGTTTCTAATATCCCTTTCTCTGGACTTGTCATTTCACCCTTGAATAAACCAAGCTGAAAGGTGTTATGGCACAGAAGTCCTTACTTTAAGGTCAGAGTATAGAACCATTTAGCATCATGCATAACCACTTATACAGAGAGAAGAACATCACAATGATGTACTACAACGGTCTGTACTATAATTTTACAATAAGCACAAATCTGACCTTGTGTTCGTATGGAAGGGTTTTCTATTGTGACCTGATGGCTCATAATCTGTCTTATCCAACATCACCCTGTATAAATATTTGCAGTGGTCAGCTGGGAGTATTTGTCAGGCTTTTTTGCATAATGGCCCACAATAAGCTGTTAATTATTGCCAGCAATTCACAGTATCTAACGCTAATGTTATAGTGAAACAAACTCATCTCAAGACATTGTTCATAATGACACAGCAAATTAGCTGATGTTCAGCTGTAAAAAGACAAAACTAAATTTTATTCCGAAGGTTTTGGTTTCTGGAACACAATTCTTGGGGCCTAGATTAAACTTACATGCTTCTGTTTTCCCAAAACACATTATTTTTCCTCATGCTGCATATTTGTATTCACCTACTGTATGAAGCGCTCCTCCTGTGAACTCCTGTGTTCTTAAAGCCCACCTCCTGAGTGGTCAGCTCGATAACTCAGTTCTGACTGATCAACTGCCAGAGCAGCATCCTATTTTCACAATGGTGTTGGTTCTGCCATATCAGTTTGAGCCAGAAGGTCGAAAGTCAAACAAGGCAGGTTATAGGTAGAACACGTTTGTAGACCTGATCCACCTTCGCAAGGTAGATGGGAGCAGAACATTTCAAAGTGGTAAGCTTGTTTTAGCTGTCTGTGAGCTGTGTCAGCATGTGCTAAGCTTTTACATGCAGATAAAACTAAAACATAACACACTAAAACACAGGGAGAAACTGGAAAGGCGTTGTTAGTTCCCCTTGAACCAAAATGTAATATTTTACTGGCATAGCCAGATGTTAAGCAAAGTTATAAGCAAAGTTAAAATGCATTTACAGTGTAAAATATTTTTGTTTAAATTGTTTTTCGTAAGTCTAGTCAAATGAAAAGTCAGCATTTACAGTAAATTACTGTCATCTGAGATGTATTACTTTTATAGTGATATTAAAATACAGGAGATTGCTATAATTTAATTACAGCTTATCGCTGTGTACAGCAGAATCCAGCTATAACACAGTAATCTTGTGGTCCAGGACTTTTTTTACTGATAATAGTTTACAGTGAAAATAACGCCAATAGGTAATTTACTGAAACTTTACACTGGAAATTTTATAGTGTACTTGAACACTCAGTGTCAGCAACTAACTACAATCAACTAGACTAATTAATGCCTAGTGGACACTCCACAATCTAGAATTGCTATGCTGCTCACACTATTTATCGCTTGGGACATGTTATTTGTCAATGCAACAGTGTAGACTACACCAGCAATCGCATACTCACACACTACACAATCTTTTTACCTGGAGAGATCCGTGACAAAACAAGATGACAGAATCCCACTGTCTCACAGAACAAAATGCGAGAAGTGTCAATCATGTGCCAAACTGGGGCTTGAGAAACCTCCCATAGTTCTTGTTTATACACGACTTGGTTTGGAAAAAAGAAGGAAGAATAGGCAAAATCTCTTTTCCAAAGCCCTATAGTCTCTCTTCCATTTCTTGGGCCCATACAAAAAGAGAGTGCCCAATGACAACATAAAGAAGAAAGTTGTTGCAAATACTTACGCCAAGCCCAGAAAAAATGGTGAGCAACCCCCACATTTTTTTTCTCCAATAACCTTTTTAACATGTTTGTTATCATTTGGGTTCTAGCATCTCACAATCTCTTTGGTTGCTGCTTATCACTACAACTACTACTCATCATTGAGGTGAGAACCACTATCACACAAAAAGAGCAGTCATCATGGTGCACACTGAGCAAGAGTGGTTTGTCACAGATCCCAAAAATTGGCCTACGACTGGAGAATCAGTCTAAAATCGAGCAGTTAGCACTCACTTTTAGCCACTGTTGCTAGCTAGACTATAGCCTTTAACTTGCTACTTTAGACGCATGTCATACTTGGAAAACTGAGATTTAATTTTTCATTAAATTGTGAACTTTGTTCAACTTATAAACAAGCTGTTTAGTATGGGTTTATTTTATCCCCTTTAAAGACTTTTACTAGGGTGGTCAACCAACTAGGGTGGTCAAACTGATTTTTGTGTAGTTAATTGTGATTATTTGCTGAAACCTGACCCTAAAGAGAGATGTTTTCCTTTTACAAAGCAGTGCATTTTTGTGAGAGGACAAAATTAACCTTCATCCTAATGCTACTTTCATTATGTGAACACATGGCCCACATGTACCTGAACATGAAAATCATAGGGTATCCCACAAGCATTGTCCAGCCTAGTCGATGGGCCTGAAGGAGTTGCTTTAAAAACTGTTTTAAAGCTGTATTTAAACCAGAAAGCTACACTCGCAAATTCTTATGCAGCATAACATGCATTGTGCAAGCAGCTGGGCTTTAGCCTGGAACTACAATGTGTAGTTCAAAAGATCAAGCTAAGAAAATGTGGCCTTAAAACAGGCGTTAAGGCATTATTATCATGATAACTTGGAGAGCTCTGGTGTTTACACATTTAATCTCACATGTAATGCTTTTAAGCAAACACAGCCTCAAAACATTAACAAGGGTGAGAGGTTACTCATTCTGTGGAAAAGCATAGCCGGTTCTTCGTCACTAAAGTAAAGACTAAACAGTCATTACTGAAGATAGAGAAGAAGCTACTGTCAAGCATACAATGTCCATAATAGTCTGCAGGTAATGCAGAGCTCTTCCACAGACAGAAGTTGTTTTTCAAACCACACGCAGATTTCATGCAGTCAATGGCACATGTTCAGAGTCTTACTGTACTTGACTCTTAGATGACCCCTAATGCATATTCCATCCCATCGCTATACAATAGTTTAGAGCCCCATGCATCCGTTCACTTGAGGAAGTTCATCTCCATAAAGCACTTACCTCTGACAGGAAGGTCTGTGCGGATTTCTGTGCACCAACATGCAGCAAGTACTCGTACACGTATAAAGCTAACCTGTAAAACAAAAGGACAACAGGACAACAGTCTTAGTTCACTTTAGGGATGTTAGTGATTAACCGATACTGTTACTGTTTACATACATAAATGTCCGACTGATGCTTTTGGTCACAATGTTAATATTAAACAGTTGACATGTGACACAATAGGCAGGTTTTTCATACAGACTGAGGGCTGTTTTTGAATTGTATGAGGGCTCAAGTGGGCAACTTATTCTGGAAGCCCTGCTTAGCACAAGTCTGACTTTTGACTCCTGCCACTGGAGTTCATTGTAATTGACAGCGCCAGAGCTATTGATAAGGGGGATATACCAGAGATTTAACCATCCTAAATGTAGTTTACAGCACTACCTGAACTAGGATATGCAGATACGGGATACAGTGTGAAGACTGTTGTTTAAACAGTGCATATGCATAACCTCAAGACGTGTGAGATACAGGGGGCACTGTAATAAACCTCTCGGACCCCCTGAATGTCTCAAAATCTAAATTCTTGGGGGGTCCGGGAAATAAGCTTATTATGATGTTATGCTGTCACTATTCAGCAGCCTCATCCACAATCAGCGAGCTTCTGTGTTTGCTCTTAACTTCGTAACTAGTGCTAAAGCTCTGCTCTGCCTCAGGGTGGCGCTGTAGCAAACTGCTTCATCCAGTCAGTCTTTCATAGCCTAGCAACTGTAACTATGCCAGGGATAAATTCAAAACTCTTCAATATGTTACATATTTGTAAATCTGAAAACTCGCCAAATCTTCCCAGGAGACCAGTGGAAAGAGTACTCTTATTCAGTTCTCAAACAGAGTGTAAGATCACAATAACAGTGCGGAGGGGCACATTACCACACCAGAAAAGAAGAATTGCTAAACTAAACATTGCCTTTGAAGCTAGCATCAGCACCACTATGGCAACCAAACAGCCAGCCAATGCTGGATTAGCAAGCCAACATGGGAACCCCCCAAATACCAGGGGGTATTGGCCAATCCCTGGCCAAGCCATATATGCTTGTTATACTTGGGCTAATATGTGGTATGTGGTAAATGTAAGTCGATTACATTATGGTCATTTCTGTGCGGTTAAGCTGCGTCTTTACATACAATAAAGCCTGAAGTTTTGTTTGTATAAAATGCAGTGCTGCGTTTGATGTTTTCATGGGTCGTGATTTTAGGTTTGTTGGTTAACAAGGAGCCACTCACAATTAACGATTGGTTATATGTCATAAGAGTTTGGTAACGTTTGCATCCCTGGTTCTCCTTTTTCACATCACACCATGCCCTGTGTTACTGGGTCAGTCCAGGGTGCTCAGGTGGAAAAAAAAACACTGTTCTACTGGATGTCGCATTCTAGGAGAGAAAGGGAGAGCACATGAGCACTTTTGCATCAAAGATGTGTAAGGAGAAAGTAGGACACTACCAGTCAGCTTCGCTCACAATATCCAAGGTGGACCGATGATGTACAACACAAACTTAGTCAAGTAGAATGAGGATAATGTCTATCACAGCTGCCGAAGAAAATCACACATTTGCCGGTGTTGAAACTATGCAGCAGTATTCCGATGCATTTTAGCCACTACACAAATTATTACTAGCAAAATTAAACTTTTAAGGTCCTTGATTTGCCCATATTCTGATGTTTTTCAGACACTCCACAGAAAACAACTTAGGCTATTAATCTGTACGAGTAAAGAATGGGAGTATGGACCCACAACAGGTCCTTGGGGTTAGGAGTTAATCCTGTTTGTGATCTCTGAGAGTCTTCAAACTCATTAAAAGTCAAAACTGAAGAACCCAGATCAGAGTTCTTGTCCAGCATAGTCAGCATTGCAGACAATAAAAAGAATGTTCAGCGCCGCATTGTGAGACGGGAGAACGCATCCCTGGCTGACACAGAAAGCAGGGAATCCACAGGAACATCCCAAACCTGGCAGTTCCCACTCTGTTTATCCATCAGCCATCTTGCTTTGGGCTATTTCAGGCATTTGGTCTCACAGACTTCTCACCACTAAGCTGGTATTGACAAAAAGACAGTTTCTCGGTTTTCTCACCACTGAACGATGTGAAGGGTTCTTTGGATTGACCATGGGCCACAGCCCTTGTTGTGGAATATACTGAAGAATATGCTGCTATGTATACAAGACTATGCGAAAGTCCAAGCTTTCTTCAATTTCCAGTCAAAACAGACATTAAGTAATTAGCTAAGTTATTCATTTTTCAGCCTCAGGAAAAAAGCAAGAAGGATTTTACAGAAAATTACACCAAAGCCTCAACAATTACGCATAATAATACTCTTTTCGGTGTTTAGTGTTTCAACACTTTGCCTTTATTGAAGATTCCATTCTTTCCAACAGACTTGCTTTCAGGATTTACAAAGAAATCTGCAGGGATATTTTTCTACATCTGCAAAGTTCAGCCTTAGAAGTTGGTTGCGTTTTCTGCTTCTCACCATCCACACAATCCTAGCATATTCAATGATGTTGAAGTCTGGATTCTGGGGGATGACTCTGGGGACAGCTACATGTCCTTTCAGACCCAAGTTGTCTTCTTATAGTGAAAGGATGGACAGAAAGGCCTGTGGTTTTGTTCACATTTGAAGTAAAAGCGAAGCTCAACTGAAGCTACTTCAACTAACGGTGACAGTTTTCGTGGTCTACCACATCTTTCTCTTATATACACACTCATTATCAAAAGAATAGTTGCACAAATAGTCACACCCAGAAGGGATCAGCCGACAGCAATGAAACTTGGTGAGCAGGTTTGACTTCATGAGACATGCAAATGATTCACGTTTCACGCTCAGCGACGCATCTGATGAAAGCAAGGACAGGCCTTATCGCTGTACCTGACTGACCCAACAACCACAATTGCAGATATTCAGCAAGCAGTAATGCTCTCATACTGTTAGTGCCAGCACCATTGGCAAAAGGCTGCACAACACAGGACTACATGCAAGCAGACCGTTACTACAACTGCCCTTAATACCACGTCAACGTCGCCAAAGCCAGCAATGGTGTCATGCCAGGCTGTCATGGAGTGACTCAGAATGGAAGCGGGTCATCTTCAGTGACAAGTCCCGCTTTAGTCTTGGTGGAGACGACAAACAAATCCGTGTGTGGAAGCACCGTGGTCAGCGCCAAAATAAACACTCGTCATGCGTCCAGAATGGACCATACTGAGAGACTCTACTTCTGTATGTGTAGCTCAATAAATATTGCCCATATCAGTCTACATAGATCATCATCTATTGTTCCTGGTGACCTTTATCTTCCTTCCAAATAGCATTGTAATCTGATTCCTCCGTCTGGGTGCAACTACTCTTCTGTATATATTCAGAAAATTCATTTTAAATGTTTTAACTGGAAATAAAATAAATGAAAGGTGATCTATGTCTATTGCAGTACTGTATAGGGATGTAAGAAAACACTGATACACTCAAGTATCACTATTTCATGTTTTGCAATCTTATATTGATTCTCAAAACAAAGTATTTTTAATAAACAGTTTACACATGCGCATATGGTAGTGTGTTTTTAATACTATGACAGTTTTTCTAAAACTAGATTTTAAAAATCAAAATATATTAGCTTGCCTACAGCATCACAACATATTGCAAAGTATTGAACCGTAACCTCTAAATTTGAACATGTATTGTATCGCCAGGTCCTTCCCAATACACAGCCCTGATACTGTGTATTTCTCAGAGTTTAGCTCTGGAGGACAGTCCTGTCACCATGTCACGGAATGAGATTTTGAAGGTCACACTTTGGGAGGGCACCAATGTGCATGTACATCAGTGTTAAATCCAGTTCTGCAGGGTTAAATCTGTGTTAATGTAACTTTACAGGACTATATTTTGCACTAGAGATTTTACTCTACACCTGTGAGCCTGCACTTGAACTGTAAGTGTAGATGAAATATTTGCTCCATTTACACTGTGTTTTATGGCTTACTGTTGTGTCAAATGGATTGGGGAGTGTTTTTGGCCCTTTTTTGGTTCTACAAGCTTCGCAGCAAGGATAAACCACAACCTTGATAGTGTTGTGTGCAGAGCTGCTTGAATGTCAATATGGCTATGATAGACAGGAATATCTGAGCCAGTCCTGCTTTGTGCTCTGACACGCAGCACGGGCTCCTCGCTGTGTGTCCAGTCATATCAAGGTAAGCTTCTCCTAACTTAACCTGAGAACACGTCCTGACATCTAGCCTGGGGCTCCCAGTTGAGGCTCGTTTTAAACATAAAAGGGGCCGAGGCAAGTTTTGCTAAGCTTAAGCACAGACAGCCTAACTAATGAACCTTCCTGTCTTCATTTCAATAATTCACTCGCTGAGTTGGGTGCGGAGTTCTTCAGGTGGGAAAGACAGAAGCATCACCACGGCTGGGTTTGCAGATATACAGAACGGAGAAAAGGACATAACGTCTTTAGCAAATGTACAATGAATTACTGAAAGAATGACAAGGTGAATATGGGTGAATCTGTAGTATCACAGCCTGATAAAGCGATAGGCTTAATTGTGCATGTAATTTCTGGAAGAAAATTAGGTTTACTGAAAAGGTTCTACCCTAATGAAGGAGCAATATCATAGCATAAAGGAGGAATCATTATTTCATCCCTGAAAACACACGACGAATCTAGCAAGACATTTCAAAATCTACAAAGAATATTTAGAATTCTTATTACACAAATATTCATTCCTGCTCCAAATTTCATCTTGAGCCCTAATCATACCTTGTGCCTTGTCTCACTAGACTGATCGCTATGCAGTTGCAAATTCTGCTACATTTGATTCCCCAGGATTTTCAGTCTTCGGACTGAAGCTTTCAGAGCAGTTGTTCGGCAACTGAAGGCTGATAGTTTCATTCCACTGGAGTGAAGTAATGCAAGACTGGCTCAAAGTTGCAATGCTGATGAAACAGACTTATGTGTTGATAAGCTGTCTTCGTGTATCCCATATTAATCAATCATTCTGAAAAATGTCTCAAGAGTCTTCCTCAAAGAAAATCAGCAAACAAACACAAAAACAAAAATCAGTCCTTAAACTAAAAGCCCCTTCTGTACGTGCCATCTAAATATTTGGAGTCAAACAGTGCCCTTGTGAGGCAACTCGAACCATCAGAAACGTAACCATCACAGAAACCCGAAAAATTAATTGGCTGCCACATTTACGTCTGAGTACCACATTTAAACGAAACGCAGCAAATCAAACGTTCTTCATGTGAAAACTGTGGTTTTGTATGCGTGTGCACTTCTCTTTATATGTTGCTGAAAACACCTCTATGGAGGAGGCAGGACCATCTGGAGAAAATCAAAACCATACATTCAGCCCTGCGCTGCCTCTTTACTCCTCCAGTAAAGCTCTACAGAAAAGCCCAAGAAAGTGATCAAGATGTAGAGGAGGAAGAAAAAGACTACTGCCAAAATATAGGCTATTTTGCACAACTTCATACTCAAGAGCTGAACTCAGAAATCCCCTCCGTCTCAATGCTATGTCCCTACATCACTCGCTGATCTTAATTACCAGACTTGCACTCTGGAGTGAGGACAGAGCAAAACACATTCCCTCAAAAAAAGAGTGATCTTTCAACCTAACAGAATCCTCTAGCATTCAAATGAGTACTACGACTGTTCACTTGCCCGCATAGCACGGCTGTTTCACCCTCTCTAATAGTGTTAAGCGATCAGCCCAATTCGAGAAATGATTTTCACGTTTGCTCCAGGCCAAGGTCGGCATTGAATGGTACCTAAACCTCTTTGGTATATTTATAAACACTTAGCAAGAAACAAGCTTTTTAAAAACTAGTCTGGTAACTACCGTGAAAAGCCTTGGCCATGGCACAAAACCAGCTGTAATTCAACATTCGGAATATCGACTTGCTGTGATCATTTTCACACAGCTTTCTCTTCCAGATACACAACACAAGGCTATGCTACTTCCACTGGCGATGAAGGTAGGGAGTCTAAAGGCTGGACTTGCTCTCACCTCCGCTACTGTAAAGCTGTTTTTCCAATAAAATGCCAAATCAAACCACTCAGTGTCCTCTGAAACCACAGAGCTCATCAAATCTAAGAGCTTTATTTAACGTGAAGTTAGACTGCTAGAATTTGCAATGAAATAAGCTGCACTGTTGCCTGAGTCTGAACTAATTCATAAGCAGTACGAGACTTTCCCTTTGGACACTACTTTTTCCCCCAGCCCTAACAGTGACACTTAAATGCAGAGTAAAAAAGCAGCAAAAAGCATCACTCCCTTCATTCATGCTTTACACAGTCTTATTACACATTTCCACTAAAATAAATGGTTATAAGTGACACCTCATGGCTTCTTCAGCTGAAGGGCATGATCTGAGGGTTCTTCAGCTGAAGAGAACAGGTTAAGTAGGACTTCTATATATGAACTGAAGGTTCATCTGTAACTCATAAGGAAAGCAATGGGATAATGTGACACTTTCACTGTAATCTAGCATGTACTGCTGGGAGATACATCATCTATACCTGCACACTGGTATTGGAGTTACACACCAATACTGATTTTTAACCTAGTTAAAGGGGCACTGCAGCCAAAATGAAACATGTACCCATTTCTATGTGTGTTGTAAACATACCAACTGCCTCTTACAGCTCTTATTACCTCTTATTGCTGAAACAGCCTATAGAATGAGAATTCCTGGCTAAATAACTAGGAATATACCCTTCAGATGAAGTCTCTAAAGGTAAAAATACATTTCAAATAAGTAAAAGTGGAATTTTTCTTCAGTCAACCAGTTAAGGTTATGTGACTAGCCAGTACCACAGATGTATTTATCAGCCTATATATCTAGTGTCTACGAGTCAGGATTTGTTGAGGGATAGGGATAGGGATTCCGGATGGCGGGAGTATGATATATTTGAATAATGCATGCTGGGTATTGTGGTGAGAGAACATTGATGGACAAAAACACAGAAACTTTTGTGGCTGAGGGGTGAAACTCGCAATACACAACATTACAAAACATAACACAGTAAAGGCTAGTTTCGGGCTGGACTGCCCCTTTAACAGTGTGTGCAATTTGGGTGCTTTAGGTTGCATTGGTAACAGTCACATATAAACTAAATAAATAGTGCGTTTCCTCTTCAGAAACATGGTTTAACATTTTACAGTTTAGGAGCAGCTGGACAGAACCAAACAGCCCAATTACAACAAACAACGTCAGAATCGCAAGACATTATTTTTTCAGCAAACATTACCAGTACTTATGAAGTACAGGTCCATTACCTTTATTACTGCAGTCTTAAATATCACCTTGATATGTTCATGTTTGATTACATATGTATGTTTTATTCATTTTATTGCCTTTGTAATCCAGCAGAAACAAACACTGTACTTCTTCGTACTGTTAAACCAGGTAGAAGTAGAACACTCTCTAAATGTGTTGTATTTCACTGTAGGACATATACATGAAAAATGCTGGACGTCAGCACTGGCCCACATTTCCCATACTGGGGCATCCCTACTAAGACTGCTACAACCACGCTGCATGTTCTACAAGAATACCAGGACTGCTGCCACCCTCGTGTTTACTAGATTGATTCTCGCTTTGTGCGCCTGGAACATTTCAGATGTGACTAACAACTTCTTCTAAGTGTTTCCATAAAAAGAAAATCAAACAATGAAACATTTAAAAGAGATGTTTTCATTGATAAGTGTCCACCACTCTGGATCATCAGTCTGTTGAACCTCCTCTCACAGTTAATGTTGTTCTGGATTAACTTTCTTCATCATCACGCAGAAATATTTACCCATTCCTTCAAACACGACTGCTCAAACTCTTTCGAAGTAGGCTGGAAAGGTCCAAACACACCGAGGTCTGGCCACAGACTTGCGGTTTCTACCAGAGGGATGCAAGATTTGTGTACTATCCATATTCCCATCAACCCGGAGAAGCATGCCCGCAGCCGCACTTCGCGTTGGCAGTGGCTGCTGAGGAGCACCGCATACAACACTTGAGTCAAAATGTTCCATGTTAGACACATATTGGCAGCACCCTATGACTGACTATGGTTCTGTTAACTTCTGTAACTCACAGCTGACTTGACAGTACCTTCCCAGCTCAGTGGCCAGCAAGTTTTTCCAGGGACCAGTTGATCCGAGCCATGTGGTGTGCTTTCACGTGTTTGTCAATATCTGTACGATGCACTGTACGCAGCCTCCGCTCGGGATGCAAGCCCTTCCAAAAACGTGTGACTGGATCCCTAGTTTGATTAGCACAGCCTTTAGCCTTTCTTGTTCGTTTCGGATCTTTTCTTCTCCATCATCCTGCAGGGGAGATGCATTTATCCTCACACAGGGATTCAAAGCGGGTGACCCGACGTCTTCTCCACGGAGGTCCATCAACAAACTGTGAGACGTCTTGAGGGACGCTGCTTCTGAATATGTAACGTTATATATACTGTATATACACACGCTGAGTCACAAAACTACTACGTCAAGACTAGTATACCACCAGTAAGTCCATTCATTCAGTACAGTACAGTAGTTGGAGGCAGCAATACAGACTTATCTTGAATTTGAACTAGCTGCTGAAGGTTTGGCCCTTCTTCTGCTTATTAGAAGTGCTGTAGCTTAATGACTGCTGGAATCCTAATAAGCACATAAACCTTTATTTATAAAGCACTTATCTAGAACAGGTCTCATAGTGCTTTATAATGCAGCACAGTCACACACAGAAGTATTATTATTATTATTAATATTATATTATTATGTTATTATTACATTCATCTGAGAAAACGAGGACAGTCTGCTTTCCACGGCACTCACTACATATAACCAGAGGCAGTTCTGCAGAACTTTCCCCCTGAAACCTTTGACTTTAAAAGTCTGCTGTTTCAACTTCCGACAACTTTTTTTTTGCCCTGCTTTGTTTTACAGCCACACGTGCAGCTCTTCACACGAACCAGCCCAATGATGTCCAAACACAGCGAACGGTATCAGCCGAGCGCAGCCTTAAACCAGCAGCAGCGGTCGGTCCTCAACCCAGCACGGGCACATCTCCACCAACAGCCCGCCTAACGTTCCTCCGCCACCAGCATCAGCGAGCGGTTAGCCTCGGGGGTCTCAGCCGCTTCCAGCAGCACGAACGTGGACATTTCTGCCCTGAAGAGACGAGACGGATCATGAAGCTACGATATAGCAACGTTATCGAGAGGAAGACCCGACTGTGGGGAGACTCACTGTAAAGCATGGCTCGAACTTTGAACCACGTCTTAAAACTGAACCGCGGTAGAAACTCCACAACAAGCCCCTCAACACGTCTCCACACAAGCCGCCGAATCCGCCAACTAACTTCAGCCACACGACACAACACAACACAACTAACTTAGCTAACTAACCCTGCAACTTCAGCCGCGATCGCTGAAATACAGCGGGCAGTTTGAACTCTTCTTCTTCAACTAGTTATCACACCGTTTACGAAGTGGAAACAGAACAACAGCGAGCTACAATCCGGCCAGGCTAGAACCAGAAAGTTAAAGAGACGAGCCGGGGGCAGGAGCGAGCCACCCCCGGGGTGCCAAAGCGTGTTACTGTAAGAAGCCCCCCTCAAACAATAGTAGAGCAGCACTTTAGAAAGTTGGAGCTCCGTTAACGGGAGTCCTAAAACAGCAATTCACTTACTTTTCTCTCGCTTGGCTATCAGAAGGGACGACGGCTCCTTTACCTTTGGCGTACATGCTGGACTCTGTTTTAAGACTTTTACCCACTCAACACCTGTCAAAGAAAGCAGCCAGGAAAACGTTATATCTCCATAGCTACCCCTTTAGTGTTTTTCCTCCCCCCTCCTCCTCCTCCTCCCCCTCCCCCCTCCCTCCC
>CM067489.1:19173038-19267523 GCA_034552555.1 Semaprochilodus insignis | reverse complement strand
CCTCCCCCCTCCCTCCCTCCATCCTCTCCTCCTCCTCCTCCTCCTCCCCCCCTTCTTTTTTTCACATCTCCAACATTGGCCACAAATCAGGCACAGTTTCTATTGGGGGGACTTGAAACAGGTCGCTGGAAGGTTTTTTTCTCTCCCTCTGCCGCTGTTCCAGGAATGCGCTCTCCCTCCCTCCGCCATGGAGACGGTGGGGGCCTCTTAAAGGGGAACGCACACTCCTTGTTTACTAGACTGAACGGGGGGAACTGATCAGGGAAGAAAAGTCACCGCACTGCCTCAGGCCTTCATGTGTGACTTTGAGACTTTGATGGCAGAATTTAGGCCTAGGCTCTGAAGCTGGATGTGTAAGAATCTAGCCGGTCGGTGACACAAAATAATTTGGGCAATGCCGCGTTTATAAGAGCTGAAAGAGCGTGCTGCCCCAGGCCTCCGTATGTGACTCTGAGAATTCGATAGACCTCTGCTCTAAAGCAGGATGTATGAAATTTGGCACATTGCTGCTTGATGATATGAAATGTTTTAAAGCATAAGAGCAGGTATTGGAGGGGACAGAGGGGTCATGTTTGTGTTCAGAGAGGAGCGAACTGTCCAGTAATTCCTGCATCCTAGTTTGTTGTGATTCCTGATGTTGTTAAATCTGTTAACTTTAATTTAAAATTGTATTTTTTTTTTTTTTTTAAATGACAGATTTTTAAACAGCTATGCTTCAAATCCATAGATATCAGTATTTTTCTGTATGTGACATCTTTTCCCCCAAATAGCAGAGACCTTGGGCCGATTCTGGCTTTCCTACGCTACTGGTGTTTGACTACCAAGCAGACGTTAGGCATGTGGGCCAGATGACGGACAGCTTTGTAGAGATTTGCTTTGAGTCTATATTTGTGGGCCAATTCTGGCATGAATGTCTTGGCCCCACAGAGTGTTTGGGCCAGATCTGGATGTAACCCACATGTGGGCCAGACAAATTTGGCTAACTGGGACAATACAGGTGCATGAGAAATGCGGTCCTTACCAGTCAGCTTTCTTGTGTCTTCTTTTACGATAACACACTGAGCCAGATCTACTTTTTTAAGGTTCAAGAACGATTTTTAAAAGTGAGGTAAACCCAGCAAGATACTGTAACAATGTGAGACACTGTTAGCTTGTTAGCCAGCTTTAGCCTTTGTCTGGTTTAAAAAGACTAGCTGACAGCTGTAAAACAAGAAATCTGCTGGTCCTGCTAAAGTAGCTAGCTAGTTGAGTAGAACTAGTCGATTTCTTGCCTTACAGCTGCTTGTGTTTAGCTCTTCATTACATAGCTGTTACATGAATTTGTTGTATGTGTGGATCAAACACGGCAGCGCTGCTGGGGTGTTTAAACACTGTGTCCACTCACTGTCCACTCTATTAGATACTTCTACCTTGCTGGTCCACCTTGTAGATGTAAAGTCAGACACGGCAGCTCAGAGTTTGCGATAGTCATCCTCTAGTCCTTCATCAGTGGTCATAGGACGCTGCCCACAGGACACTGCTGGCTGGATGTTTTTGGCTGGTGGACTATTCTCAGTCAAACACTCCAGCAGCACTGCTGTGTCCGATCCACTCACACAGCACAACACACACTAACACACCACCACCACGTCAGTGTACATATTGAAGTGTGCAAGTAGGTGTACATACACAGCAGTGTTCTATAACACTAGGCAAGCAAGTGGTAGAAGTAGTTAGTAGATAGCAGCAGCCCCCTCTGTTGGCCAAAACATGTGCAATGCCAGACGTCTGCCCATCTGCCCTGCTGCCAGGTCTTTTTTAAGCCTTTCTGGGGTGTTTTTAATTCACACTCAAAACAGGGACATTCCTGCAGCCAGAGCCAGCCAGGGAGGGGCAGGCCACCAAAAACAGGGACGTCTGGTTACCCAACATTAGAAGACATTTTTAGACATAAAAAAATTATATCATGTTTAGCATCAAAGGCAAAATGTGTGAAATGTTTTAATGCACAGAATCTTGGTCAGATGCTTGATTGTTTTTGATTAACTATCTCAGTGTGTTAATGGACTTGAATATACAGCAAATAAACACATTTTATAACATACTATAGAATATGCTATACAGTAAACTCATATCCAGTATGTGGTAACTATTTAATAAGTCTGTCATAACTAGGGTCTAGATGTATGTTATTTTCTGTCTTTTATCCAACTTCAAGGAATCTTCTATATACTAATAAATCAATACAATGCTTTATGACAGTAAAGCAAATGTATAGATACCAAGGTTCCTGTTGCTGTATTATTAAAAAAACTAATGTTCAAGTTAGTAAAGTACCCTGTTACATTAGCACTATGATGCTGCATTATAACTGGGAACAGTTCTGGTGAGAAGGAGAATGTGTGTTTAAATTACCGTACAAATATAGATCTTGGAATTATAGCATTATACACTCGTCATCAAAAGAATAGTTGCATAAAAAGCTGCACCCGAAGGAATCAACCAACAGGAATGGAACCTGGCGGGTAGGTTTGACTTCATGAGACTTGCAAATGATTCAAGTTTCACGCTTAGCGACGCATGTGACGTAAGCAGGGACAGGTCTTATTGCTGTAACTGACTGACCCAACAACCATGATTGCAGACATTCAGAAAGCATTCAGTGATGCCCTCCATGAGTCATCCTGTTAGTGCTAGCACCATTGGCGGACGGATGCACGACACAGGACTACATGCATGCAGACCATTACATCAACTGCCCAACACCATGTCAATGTCGCCATAGAATGCAATGGTGTCGTGACAGACTGTCACGGAGTGACTCAGAATGGCAGCGGGCCATCTTCAGTAACGAGACCCGCTTATGTCTTGGTGGAGACGACCAATGAATCCATATGTGGAGGCACCGTGGTCAGCGCCAAGATGAACAATTTGTTGTCACACGACACATGTCCAGAAGGCCTGGTGTCGCTCCACCTCGACCCCTAACTTAAGCTCTGCAGGAACTGTGTGAGAATATTCAAGCTGCATGGGATGGAGTATCGTAGGACATCATTAGGAACCTCTACGACTCCATGCCAAGACGTCTGGCATGTTGCGTTAGCAAACATGGCGGCCTGACGCCATACTGAGATACACTACTTCTGTATGTGTAACTCAATAAATATTGCCCAAATCAGTGTGAATTTATCATCATTTATCGTTCCTGGTGACCCTTATCTTCCTTCATAATGCAATCCGACACTTCCCTTCTGGGTGCAACTATTCTTTTAATGAGTGTATTTATTATAGCATTTTTTAAATCTTAATATTTAGCATACAATACTGATCGCATGATGAGCAGGGTGTTGAAATAAGACATATGCCACTGTTTTAAAGACAACCTGAAATCAAACTTGATTTTTAGATCATGATCCTGATTCATAATAAGCACAACTCATCATATATTATCTATGATGCATCTTTTGATTTGTGATTACATCACCGTGCACCAGTGGTGCACCTATTGTTGAGAGAAGCTAAGGTATCAGCTAGCTCAGAGACCCTCTCTGATACTGTGTTTCACCCAGAAATGTGTTGTAGTTTGGTAGGAAAATGAGGTATGATATGCGTTTCATGTTGACTTTAAGTGCTATAGGACTACATTTGTAAGATGGCATATTTATAAGAGCAGCAGTCGCTGCCTCAGGCCTACATCTCAGACTTTGATACTTTTGATAGGAAAATGTGGACCTGTGCTCTGGAGCAGAATGTGTAAAAATCTGCCATATTGCTGCTTGATGACACAAAATAATTTAAGTGTTATATGGCAATTTGTAAGATGATGCATTTATGAAAGCAGACATCTGCCACCTCTAAAAATATCTTTTTTCGTGGCCGTTGATCTTGCTTCTGTTTACATATGCAGCCTACGCACTGTCTTTAAAGGGAAAGTCCTTTCGTTCCGAGTCGAAAGTTTAAGGAAGGATTTACCACTTTAGACAACATCCATTTTCTCTGTGTAACAGACATGAGAACGACTTTGTACTTTGACTGAATCTGAAATGGCTCCCTATTGCACATATAGTACATAGAGCCTAAAAGCAATTATTTCATGCCATATGTACAGCACTGTATAGGGAGTTGGGAGTCATTTCAGATTCAGCCTCTATGTCTGTGTTGCAAGACTGCTGTAACAATGCATAAAAGCTGAACCGCAATGGGCTGTGCGGTTGTAAGAATATGAATCACAAAGGGGTGGCGAAGAGGCCCCCAACACAATCTAGGGGCCATTACCACATTGGAGTGGTTTATTATCTCAAAACCACACATCCGGGACAGCTAATCTTGCTCATAACCACTTCTGTTTAAAAAGACTTAATTCATTACACGAAAATAAGTTATTCCTGATAACTGACAAAATATATGTACATACAGTTAGTCCTTTAATTACGATACAACAATAAATGAGGTAATTATGACTGGCTAGTGTGCTTCCTAGACAAGTTAACATTAGCTTTATATGCCAGTCTGGAATATTACATTACATTTTGTGGAAATCTCCAGTGAATAGTTGAGTAGGCTGTTGAAAATGGCCCATTAAAGATAATAGGTTGCAGGTGATTTTGATCTTTATGGTTCAGAGAGGTCATGAGGTAGTTCTAATCTTCTGGACCGATTTTCTGAGGTGATCTTGTGATCTCAAGTTAACAAAAGTTATTTTCATCAAGATCTCAACATATTTTTTTTGTTATCTCAAGATAACTAAAGACATTTTCTCAAGATTACAACTTATTTTGAGGTCATAAGACAAACTAGTTGTGATCTCAAAAAAACTACTTTTTTTTCTCAATCTTGATCATTATTTGCCTTGTGATCTCAAGATAAGAAAAGTTGTTTTCTTGAGATCACAACTTGTCTTGGGGCTATTGGGAAGGATGAATATTCTCACGCAGTTCCTGCAGATTTTGCGGCAGGGGTGGAGGTGGAATGACACCAGGCCTTCTAGACGTGTGATGCATGGCAACAAAACGTCCATCTTGGCACTGACCACAGTGCCTCCACGTGGATTTGTTGGTCATCTTCACCAAGATAAAAGCAGGACACAATTGCAGTCTTTGGCGATGCTGACGTAGTGTTAAGGGCAGTTGTCATAACGGGCTGCGTGCAGATTTTTTAGCTACAGCTAATTGAAGATGATACATGTTTGTTATTAATGTAAAAAAAGTTCTTATGAATGTACCGGCAGACATTCAGCATTTGGAAATTTCAAAAGAAAATTCTGCCCAATTCATAAGATGCATTGTAAGGATTAAGAACATAAAGACCTTGCTACAGTTTGTGGGAGAAGTCCATTTAAAAAAAGAACATTTATCTAGAACCTTTATTGTTTGAGGACAAGTCTTTTGGGCATGACATGACACTTGAACTTTACTATGTGATGGAATGAACAAAGTGTAGTTAGCNTTGCTACAGTTTGTGGGAGAAGTCCATTTAAAAAAAGAACATTTATCTAGAACCTTTATTGTTTGAGGACAAGTCTTTTGGGCATGACATGACACTTGAACTTTACTATGTGATGGAATGAACAAAGTGTGGTTAGCTGCTTTTGATCCACAGCAATTCACCTTATCTGTGGGGGCATGCATGACTGCATTGACTTGCTTGTCTTTATTGATGATGGGATTGCCCACAGCAGCAGCACAGATTCAACAAAATGTCTCCACACTCAGAGGCTGATGCTTCACCTTACAGCAGGACGATGACCTGAAGCACCACCGTGGAGCTTTTCACCTGACATGAACCCCACTGAACATGCAATTCACTTACTGAAGACAACACCAAAGGCAAAATGCCCTCTAAAGAAGCTGCAACTGAAAATAGGAGCATTACAGCAACAAAGAGCAACACCAGGGCAGAAGACCTAGTGTGTGTTGATGTCTTTGAGTCACAGACTTCAGACACTCATTGATAAAGACCAAACATGACATTTTTATTTAAGATTAAACTAATCCATATCAGTACATTTAATGAATATACTGAAGTAAAAAGTGTATGTGATTATTAACATATTCATTGCTTATAGAATCAGTAGAGAAAGTGATTTGCTGTAATGCAAAACTTTAATTAAAATAATTCACACCTTGTCTTCCCGTATATGTACGTATTACTGTATATTGAACTATAGACATAGAAAACTGCTCATTGAATAGAGAATGCTTTCATGCTATCATACAACATATAAAATCTGACAAAGTAGAACAAAGTCGTCCAATGCCGTCCGTGTCCTTACACTCCAAGAGTAGTTTTAGTAGTAGATTTGGAACATACTGTTGGAAGTATGTGTACAATTATTTAGATATACTTGAAATGTCCCAAATATACTGATATACAAAATAAAAATTGTAATTTGGAGCGCTAATCAGTGAACCAACGTTCGCTGTCATAGCAAGTTAATTAGCCACACAACAGTAGTCACGGATATATTCGGCTAACATTAATGTCTTTACATTATACTTGTTAGAAGTCTCAGTAAAGTGTCAATTATTGTACCTCCCCGGTAGAATCATTGTACCTCCCCCATCCCCCATTGTTCAGTTCATGGCTAAGGAGTTAGTGCACAGTACTGGTGTGCCTAGAGGTACCCTCAAAATTCACTCAGTTGGTCCTTCATAGCATAGGGACTGTAATTTTGCCTGGGATATCTCTGGAAAATCTTTACAATATACCACAGCATATTTGTAAGTCTGTAAACTTGCCCAGTTCCACAAGTGTTTGGTGGAAAAGAGTGAATTGTTACCCAAAATCCAAGAGGAAAGAGCAGATGTGGAAGATCTCAGTTAATGTATGAAAGATTTCTTTACCAAATTAGAGAAGAGCACTTCCAAAGGAAGAACTGTTAAAACAAACATTTTACAGCCACTGAAGTTTGAATCAAGAGAGTTAGCAGTAAGCCAACAAGCAGTAGCCAGCCAGCATGGGATCCTGTGAATACTAGGGAGTTTATTGCACACTCAACATACTCATCAAATAAAGAAGCTGCTGGTGTTCTCAGAACAATGGATTGGCAACTCCAGAGTCCAAACTTCAACATGACTGAATGTGTTTGGAATTGCTTGGATCCTGATAAGCAGAAAATGTAACCAACTTCTAAGACTGAATTATGGAGGTATAGAATAATATCCCTACAGATTCCTCTAAAAAACTAAAAGCATGTCTCTGAACTCTCCGAAAGGGAGATGTAATAAGGGCAACTATTGCACACTACGCACTAAATACCCAAACAATTACAGCATATTTAAACATCAAGGATTCTGTATGTTTACTTGTTAGATCACTGTTCAGGCTTCTTGCTGCTAAAAATGTATAACTTGTACTTAATAGTGTTGACTGGTCTCAGACTACACTGTTAGATACTTACATATTAATAATTGGGTAATGTGAATTTGCTGTACAGTAAAACATCAACAACAACTGCTCAAACCACTGCCCAAATTAACAGAGTCTTTATATTATCCGTTCATTTGGCAGCCGTCCTTATGAAACAGACCCGTGATGTGCCACATTAAGAAGAAAGAAACCCAAGCAGTGATTCACATATGTGGCACTGTGTGGGGCCCAGAAGAGGAAACGCGCACGACCCCCAAACCCCCATACTCATCCCTCCCCCAGTCTCTCCAATGACTCAAGCCTGATTCACACCAACTCTCTGATCTTTCACACTCCCTCACTCCAGCTTTCTGAAGTCTAACTGGCTTCATTTGCTGTCGTACAGCGAGGAACTTGATGTCTTGAAAAGTGACCATGTACCAAAAACGCTGCCTTTAATCAACCTGGCAGTTTTGAGAGAGTCTCTGTCTTTCTGCTATCAGGCAGGGTTGCAGGTTTTTACACCCTGTTGTTCAGCTCTGGGCGCCGAGTCAGAAGCACATGCGACATTAACCCTAGAGCAAACCACTGGCTTGTGGTAATAGCTTCAATGTTCACAGATGATAGAGCCTTCCACCATATCTAATCAATTTCCTGAGGTAAAGTGACACATATCAAGTTAATAAACTATAATAAACTATAGGAGTGTACTTTCCTGACACCACAACCACCCAATATGATCACTTTTCTTTCAGGACTGATTCGAGGCAGAATTTTCACTTTTTAATTTGATTATTTTGGTGGGATTCAGGATATTGTCTGTCTGTCTGTCTGTCCAAGGAAAAATAAGCATCTTAATGTTTTGTGATTTTCATTTCTCTACATCATTTGAACCATTTCATGGTGAATGGACCAATACAAATGCTCACCTGAAATAACATCTTTTTACATTATCTCACATTACAATGTACATGTTTTGTCTTCTCGTGTGAAGTAAGTGTTTTGAAGGTACACGTTGTTTTAGAGAGTGACAGTGTATAAAAAACAATAAAAATACTCTGAATATAGAAATATGAGAAATATAACTTTTTACACAGTAGAATATAGATAAGATTCATAAAGTTAGCTACCAAAATATTTAATGTTTGCAAATGGAGCAATAATTCTATTTTGGTCAAAAACCAGCACGTAGTTGGCTGTATATTATGTAAGTGCAATATTAGCAATATTGGAATAATACTTTGAGAGTGGCATGGTGGTTCAGTAGCATTGTCACCTCACAGCAGCAAATGCCTGGGTTTGATTCCCAGCTGGGATGTCTAGGGTCCTTTCTGTGCGGAGTTTGCATGTTCTCCCTGTGTCTCTGTGGGTTTCCTCCCACAGACCGAAGATGTGCAGTCAGGTGAATTGGAGTTACTGAATTGCCTCCTAGGTGTGAGTGTGCATGTCTGTGCATCTGTCCTGTAATAGACTGGTGGGTTTTTCCTGCCTTCCATCCAATGAGCACGGGGATAGGCTCCAGCAGACCCCACAACCCTGAAGGATAAGCAGCTTATTAAAAGAATAAATTATATTTTGAAGTAAAAAGATGTAAACTCATACTTCATGCAGCAAACTATTTGTAAATAAACATTTTTTCTGTCAATGTACTTAAAGCACAGTTACTTTGTATTTCGAAAAACTTATAAAACAGTAATTGTGGCAGCCTGCTCTGGGGGGGGGGGGGGGAGACATGCCTGATTTGAGTTCCAAAAAACATTAAAAGAAAAAAAAAACAGGAGTGTAGGTGCCGCAAGGAGGACATTTTAAGACTGCTTCATGTTGTAGCACTGTTAAATTCTGAGCGGATGTAATTGTGATATATGTGATCTGTACCTGGCTGTTCCACCAGACAGCTGCAGTAGCCACATAACCTCTTCACCATGTTTACACATGTGCCAGAATGTGCTCTGTCCTCCTCTTGGTCTAAGTCGAGGACCACATGGTAGGAGCGTTCAAACTAGGCAGGAAAATACAAATATTCTGACATGCTAGATTGTTTGTCAGGGTGTTGTGGTGCACCACAACACTGTTCTTTGATTACATCACACTATACGACTCCTGAAATTTGTCAGTTGAGACAAAATCCTGTCAAAATCCGAATTTGTGTCAGTGAATCCTGGAATAAGATCAGTGAAATCAGAGGACTGTGAAGGCAATTCCAAAACCTTCAGCTGGTTCCATCCTGTAGACATCCTGGTACACTTCAATGCAGATCGTTTTTGTGCATGCAATGCTACATGATAAAACAGTGCACCATCACCCCTGCTTTGCAGTCGTGTATGGCTTTTGCTTTGCCTTTCTGCCGGGAATTTAAGCACTTCTATCCAAAACTTTTCTTGGCCTTCCAGATCTTGCCTTCACTTCCACAGATCCCCTTAACTCCAATGACATTTTGTTTCAGTGAAATTGAGTGTATTGGTAATTTTGTCAGGGGTACCCAAACTTTTGCCCAAAAATTGTCCCAAACTGCAATACTGAAGAAAATCAAAGAAAACTTCTTTACACTTGGAAAATCAACAAAACAGGTTATTTCAACAGAGGTGCCCAAACTTTTGCATAGCATCGCTGTCCAAACAAAAACATGTATCCTCAAACTTTACAGGACAGAGCAAACCCTAATTTAATTTTAATGTAAGTCAATGAAACCAGATTTTTTCCAAGCGATTTTGGGCCATTTCTGTTGGTCTGTTCCTCATGAAATTTAAACAGTGTAAACAACAGCTGCTGTGTTCAAACAATGCATGAAAGTAAAAATCAGCACAAATGGAGATACATGTTTTTCTTTGGACAGACTACGTGCAGTTTATAGCAATTTTAGTCAATGAAAATTCCTTTATTCACATATTCACAATATAAACGTCATGCCACAAGCTTTAACACTGGAGCCCACATCACTCCCATTGCTTTCTCCACTCTGCTTTGCTGTTGAAGGTGTGCTGTAGACTTTACTCTAACAGGAGACACATGCACTGCTGGCCCTTTAAGAGCCAGCCTTCAGTACAGCTCAAACTGCAGCAGCCCTCACCCTCACACGTGTGTGTCTCTCTGTGGGCTGAGGCATGGTCCCATGATGTGAGAGAGAGAGAGAGAGAGGGAGAGAGAAAGAGAGAGAGAGAAAGAGAGAGAAATGTTCTTCATGCGTCCCACGGTAAGACTGATCACAGTGAGGGACGGAGTAAGAAGGCTGATGGGTGATTTTAAGTCTGAATATGGAATAACATTAGGAATTATATAAAATAATGTCACAGTCTTATTAAAACCTTAACTGTTACACTGCATTTTTTCTCTCTTCTCAGCTTATTCCTTCTTTTCCTCCACTGACCTTTAAACTTTAAACACATTTCATGATGAGTGGACCAAAAGAAATGGTCCAAAACTACCACTAGAATTATTTGAAAATAATGTAATAATCTATCTGAGTTATGAGTATCTATCTATCTATCTAAGGATGAGTATATATATATATATGTATATATGTATATGTATATATATGTATATATACTCATCCTCAAAAAATAGTGGGCGAAAAACATATTCATTGGTATATACAGTGATTTGTACATATTCAGGGGCTTCATTCATCTAATGTTTACATCGGCAGGGAATTTCAGCCTCGAGGTTCCTGCCAGTCAGAGACCCTGGACTAAAGCCCCAGTGGCCTGGTCAGTAATCCATTTCTGCTTGTATATATAATTACATAGATTATACATGTGTTTTCTGTATTACTACAAGACTATACATCCTATACGTAGGACTTAATATATGTATAATGTGTATATATATGTGTATAATATATATATAATATGTATGATAACATATACAAGCTGAGATGGATTACTGACCAGGTCACTGGGCCCTCTGTCTCTGACTACTAGGAGCCTTGGGGGGAATCTGACCACAAGGCTCAAGATTCAAAAATTTATAATGGACCTTACTAAATATAATGTTTGTTCATATTGCCATCATTTAGTATGGTAGGATAGTATGCGTTCACTGAGTATAATAAGTGTATATACTAGAACTAAATGCCATATGTATACATATTGTGTATATATGTATTGTGCTCACGTATTTTCACTTGAGACATCAACAAAACATTCAACAGTCATTTGACTGGGAGTGATCAAATTTTTGCATATGACTCTATATATACAACATATACAGTAATAAATTATATTATATGCATATGTTTTAGGTGTGGACACTGGAACTATATACAACAAGTATGCAACATACACTGCCCACATTTCGTACGTAATTATGTGTGTAAGAAATAAGTGTGATTTCGATGTGTGAAGGTGATATGGTAGCTATCTGGTAGCCCAACAGACAGCAGAACATGACTACTGAAAAACTAGACCACTGATAACTGATGGCAGAAGTACTTCTGTTCTTCTATGGCCTCATAGCCTAGCTACCTATATCTGTTCTACCCTCAGAACCAAAAAACTGAATGGTGCCCAAACCATTCTTTTCTTCCACCCCTCCTTCTCCTCAGTCTCTCACAAAGCCGCCCACGCGTGTGTGCTTGCCAAACCCAGTAGCCCACACAGACGCGTGTATGTGTGTGTGAAGTCTGAAGTCGCGCCGCCTCCCTCTTTACCAATCCCATGCCCACAAGACTCCGCAGTGCTTCTGTATGACCCCACTGTGCCCACAGGGAAGAGTGAGCAAGCGTGTTCGCGTGTGTATATGTGTGTGTGTGTGTGTGTGTGCGTGCGTGTGCATGTGTGTGTGTGTCTGTGTGTGTGCATGCGTGTTTCGAGGGGGGAGGTAGAGATTTAAGTGCAGCAAAGGAGGTTGTCACGTCAGCCAAGTGAGGACGAGGCTTGAATGTTAGTGCTGTCCGACTCAACACTAATGTACACTGAACGTAACATACAGTATATATGTTTTGTAGCTAAATCAGATTCAACAGCATATTCATGGCTTAGCTGTCATAAATGATTTGCCATCTATTGGCTGAAAACTCCCACAGCAATTTAACAGCTATCAGACTCTGTATCAGTATCAGGACTGTAACGTCAGAAGCATGGTGCGCTGTTCTTGTCCAAGGTAAATAAAAAGAATGGTCTGACTTTAAAGAGCTTATATTACAGAAAAAACAAATGTCTTGAAATACAAACCTCACTGCTAATAAAACAGATGATAGCAGATGATTAGTAGATTTGATTTGACCTGTATTGAATATTGAAAACAAAAAACAACTGAAAGCAAAACATGAAATGTGATGTTAAACATGTAAATATACACTCATCACTGAAAATAAGTTGCACTCAGAAGGAATGAACTCACAGGAGTGAAACCTGGTGGATAGGTTTGACATCATGAAACATGTGAATGATTCAAGTTTCACACTCGGCCATGCCTTATCGCTGTACCTGGCTGACTATATAAGGTCGTTCTGTTGTGCGTGATTTCCATGCTGACTGTTGTGTTGGTAGCGCCCTTTGCAAGTGCCTCAGAGAAGAGCCCAAAAGCAATTAGAGGAGTTGGCAGAGTTCGAGAGGGTTTGCATCGTAGGGCTCCGGGAAGCAGGATGGTCTTATCAATGTATTGAATGCCATATTGGTCGTGCAGATACTACCATAGCACGCTGTTGCCGGCAGAGGATAGAGCAAGGCATGTACTAGCAGCATGAAGGATCTGCGAGACCTACACAAACCAGGAGAACCGCTGAATTGTCCAACAAGCGTGGAGTGACCCAACAACCACGACTGCAGACATTCAGCAAGCAGTGATGCCCTCCATAAGTCATTCTGTTAGTGCCAGACCAGACGGCTGCACGACGCAGGACTACATGTGCGCAGACTTCTACAACCACGAGAGCTTCACCAAAGACAGCAATGGTGTTGTGCCTGAGAACGTTCAAGCTGCATTGGATTATCGCAGGACACCATTAGAAACCTCTACAAATCCATCCCAAGACGACTGGCATGGTGGCCCAACGTCATACTGAGAGACACTACTTCTGTATGTGTAGCTCAATAAATATTGCCCATATCTGTCTAAATTTACCATCATTTATTGTTCCTGGTAACCTTTAACTCGGTTGTTTATTTATTGAAAAAATGGTCCAATATTACAATATATCCACCACATATTACAAAGTCCACCAACAAAGATCACTCTAAGACCTAGGTGTGTAATAGTCCATGAGGTCACAAAGGAACCCAGGGTGTTTTCTAACCAACTAAAGGGCTATATCACAGTGGCTAATGTTAATGTTCACCATCAGGGGAACACGGAACAACAATGATCTACATGACAAGGTTGTAAGGAGAAAGACACTGCTCTCCAAAAAGAATGCTGCTGCTCATCTTTAACAGAAGTGCAAGTTACCCACTAATACCCACCACTAATACCAATGACAGCGCTTTGGCTTTTAACTTTATGCTGGTAACAGTCTGGGGGGGGTCATTTTTTTCTTTGGCCCACAATATAAATTTCCACTGTGCATCAGTCCATTTTAGTTGAGCTTAAGCCCAGAGAAGTCAGCAGTGTTCCTGGACATTGTTGACATACGGCTTTCATTGAGTATGCAATGGCCAACAATGTTTATTGACAACAGTTTGTTAAAGTATTCCTGAGCCCATGTGGTGACATGCATCACAGTAGCATGCCGGTTTTCCATGTACTGCAGTCTGAGGAATCGAAGGTCACAAGCATTCAGTTGTGGTTTTCGATCTTTCTCTTTACACAGGGACTTCTTTTTAGATTCCATGAATATTTTATGTTATCCCTGAAATTGCTAAGTGAGGACCATTTTACTCAAGCTGCTTGACTAGCGGTGAACCTCAACTCATCCATGTTCATCATTAACTGTTTAAAATGTTTTCTGAACTTTTCACAATGTTTCTAGTCTCAAATTCCCTCTGCTCCAGCTGTTTTGGAACATGTTGGAGGCATTACTTTTGTCAGGTATGTTTACAAACAGTAATGAAGCTGGCAAGGTAAAACATGAAATGCCTTATCTTTCTAGGCTTACATTTTGTCATATTTTGGAATTTAGGCTGTATGTAAATGCTGTCAGAGTTTCCCTAGAGTCAATACATAGACACAACGCTGCAAAGGCAACACAGCACAGCATGTTTTGAAATCATCTTGGTTATGATGTCACAACCATCTCCAGATGATCATCCATTCAGCCTACAGCAGTTTAGTTCCCCGTTCAAGTAGCAGTGATGTGGAGTGTTGTAACGGCAGGCAGTTTAGTATAGCAGAGTTTTTGGAGTGGAAGATGTGGAGAAAACAGTTAAATGTTGTGCGACTCCTGGCTGTTGGGAAGTAATTCCGAAGAACCTAAAAGGAGCAGCTGAGGTTTGTTTATTCTGACTTTCCTGATGATTTCAGCCCAACCTAACAGTTTGTTCCGTCACCATGAACTGTTTCTTGGGCTTGGTGTACCTCGTTTTTCTTGTGAAGCGGTAAGCCAATCAGATCAGTGGTCATCCACAGTCTTAAAGGCACAGTAACAAAAGTGTTTAATGCAAAGTGATAAAGAATTACATTAAAATGGCATGCCTTTGAATTTAAACTTCAAACTGAAAACATGAATGGACTAGGAGAGAAAGAGAGAGAGAGAGAGAGAGAGAGAGAGAAAGAGAAATACAAAAGAGAAAGATCAAGAGGAAGACGGACAATATCATATTCTTCCCTGCAGCCATGTGAAAATGACTACTGCGTCAGGAAGCAGTTAACATAATTCAATGAGACTATAAAATAATTAATTAAATAAATACATGTATTAAGAGGCACAAGTACAGCGTGAGACTCAGACCCCTGTGTAAGAGAAGCAGTGCATTGCATTTAGTCAACAAATGAGAGTAATTAAGGTACATTAATGTTCAGACGTTTGCCATCACTCTGTTTAATAATAAAAAGCCAGTTTGTAGTGGATGAACGTATAAAGTGATTCTAATATGATGCGAGTACTCCACAGCTTCAGAGAGCTTCAACTAATTTGAGTGGAACTGTAACATGTTTGATGAACAGAGCTGTAGATTGATTCCATAATGACTGAGAACGCCAAAGAGCATTCAGAATGAAGTGATCAGATCGCTGGGAATTATTATTAACACAGTACCGTGCAAACGTCAGAGACCACCTTTCATTTATTTAACTTCCAGTCAAAACAGCCATTAAGTACTTGCATAATCCACTTGCATGAGGAAAGCAGAATGTCAAAGGAAAATAACTGACAAATGAGTTTTCAGAATGTGTTTTCAGAAATGAAACAGAAAAGCTGCAGGTGTTTCAGAACATATGGACGGTCCACACCTCAACATCACTGAATGCGTTTGGGTTACTTGTATCATGGAAAGTGAAAACTTCTGAGAGTGAACTTTAGAGGGGTGGAAAAATATCCCCAGATTTCTTTGAAAAACTAAAACAAATCTCCCAAAAAGAACAGAGGCAGCAATAAAAGCAAAGTCTGGACACACTTAATACTGGAAAACCTAACACCGGAAACAGGTATCGGGTCACACCATACCACACTCAATGACTTATGCTCATCTTCATGAAAACTGACTGATACTAACATACCAATACCAGCTGATACCACATGACATAAGTGGCATGCCCACTACTGCACTAGTGATCCAACAACTCAAGACGTCAGCGTAGGAGAGTTTGCTCACACTGAGAAGTGTTACTGATGGTGTGGAGGTCAGACACAAAGCCGGCGGTCACTCAAACATTCCTTTGATCCAGGAACATACAGAGCGATTTTAACGTGTTCTCCCATAACAGGTGGAGAGTAGAGGCTAGCGCAGTCACAACCATTTCCAGTGCACATTGTTAGCTCAGTGTGTCTGTTCAGTACTCGGTGCACAGCGTGTTGTATGAATGAAACAGTACACTTGCGTAGAGCTTTTCTGATGTGAAACAAAACCCACTCTTCTCCACTGCAGAGCTACTCATTCCAGCTTAGCTAATGTAGCATATCTAGCTAAAGCAGGTCTTTTAAATCAACTAGATTTTAATGATTTGACATTGTACTCATTTACACAAGCTGAAAGTAGGTCATTTGTTATGGCATCAGACTCGGCATCGCTAAGTACTAAAAACATGTACTCGTACTCATACTTGGTATGATGAATTCCTAATCTTTTATATTTATATCATCAATATCTTATATTATAAATGTATTGGTGTTGCTAAAACAAACCTTGAAATCTAAAATAAACCTTTTTAAAAAACACTTTCTGTTGGAACGGGCATGTATATTGGTAGATAAATATGAGTAAGAAGTGTCGTCTTGTCCTCAGGCACTTGTGTTCATCTGAATAACAGTAATCTCAAATGGTCCAGCATATGGGAGAGAAACTACAGTGAAATCCACTACATTGAAAATGATGAGCCTCTGGCCAGCATGCTGCTACTCCCTGACCATCAGTATAACATACACACAATGAAATCTCTATATTGATATTAATGGTGGGCTGTGACTGTTCCTGTTCAGGTTTCTTAGCTGTGTGAGTCTAATAATGAACTTACTGTCATTCAGCAAAAATACTTTATTAATTATTATTCTCTGAGTTATGTTCACTACTTTACTGCTTCCTGAGGCATTAGTCACTTTCAGACTGCTGAAGGGAGGAACATGATCTTGTGCGTGTATGAACATCACTGTCTGTCAGTGTGTCTGTCTGTGTGTGTGATTTTGAAGAGGGGTGTGTTGCGAGACAGGAGGAGAGACTGAAGGAGGCTGACGTGACCTACATCTCTGCATTCATTAGCATAGCCACCCCTCTACCCCCCACCCCCACCCTTAACGATACGGCTGATAATAAACCGAGACCCGTGTCACCGGGGCGGGGCCGCACGAGAAGGATATTTACATTATTTACATTGGGCCTTTTGTTTGCCTTCTGCTGACTCCTCCTCCCCTTCCAGATGGTTCACTCTCAGATAACCCTGAGTGCTGACAGCGTTAATAGACAAATGAAGTACTGGGTTGTTCCTCACTGCACGTTCCCCAGTCTCATGCTCTGAAGAGAGCACATTATTTAATGAAGGGGAATGTTAGTGATGATGCTAAGGAAACTGACTAACTGGCTAGTCAAAGTCCGAAGTGTCTGACCTGATTCTGAAGCATAAGGATGATGCACTGTTAGATGAGAATAACCTTTATTATCACTTATTATACAACATGATGTTCCAGACAAAAATCTAATTTACACAGTTTACCTCTTGCCTTAAATCATCAAGACATGTCTGAAGTTTGCTTATTTAGTTTTGCAATGGAGCTACAAAGCTAATGCAGTTAACATGTAATGGAAGCTTATAGCCACCAATTAGAAACACATTTATTTTAGTTTTGTGTGTCAAAATTATCACACACTTAAAATAGTATGCAAACATTTTAAGTGAAAGTGAGTTAAACAGGCACAGGTTTGTAGTTTATATATACTTGCTAAACTTAACACGTACTTAATATACACTCATCAGCAAAAGAATAACTGCACAAATAGTTGCACCCAGAAGGAATCAGCCGACAGGAATGAAACTTGGTGGGTAGGTTTGACATCTTGAAACATGCAAAGTTTAATGCTCGGCCACACATGTGACGTAATGACGAGTCCCGCTTTTGTCTTGGTGGAGATGACCAATGAATCTGTGTCTGGAAGCACTGTGGTCAGCGCCAAAATCAACAGTTTGTTGTCTCACGTCACACGTCCAGAAGGCCTGGTGTCACTCCATCTCCACCCCTAACTTAAGCTCTGCAGGAACTGTGTGAGAATATTCATGCTGCATAGGATGGATTATGACAGGATACCATTGTGTTGCTTTAGCAAACATGGCAACCTGATGCCATACTGAGAGACATTACTTCTGTATCCGTATGTGCAATTTTACGTTGAAAAATGTTATTCCTGAATTGTTGCACAACCCCTTTCTGTCTTCTGAAAGACTCTTTGGAATGTTCTTTTTATATTCAAATGAACCTAATTAGTTGTGAGATGGGAAAACCTAATAGTCCTTTCGTTACTAGATTTAGAATGAAACAGGGATAAGCACAATTGATGAATAGTTAAAGCTGCAATTTGTAAGCTAATGCAACCTGTTAAATTCATACTCAGTAGAGTGAATATAGTGAAATAGAGAAAAAGAGGGAAACATATCCTCAGAACATTTTGATGTCCACCCCTATTGTGGGAAACAAGGAAATGAAGTCCCTCCTACTCAATGTTAGCATTAGCAGCTGTTTACTTACCAGTCTAGAAGAAATGTTGTGACTTCAGCATCACCAAGAGTGTCTCCAGAGTTTTCTTATTAGCTGCTGACCTTGGATTCACAACGAGAGTGGGCGGCGGGGGTCATTATGGTGGTCACTGGCCAAGAGTTTCAGCAATAGTTGCATTGGATTCCATCGGCTACCTGCCCTTAAATAATCTAAACGGGAGCAGGACATTCAACATAACTGACAAGAGATTAGAATATGTCATCGGCTTGCTTGTAGTTCCTAAAATTGTATGGCACGGCCTTGGCCTTATCTACCCTCCTTCAGAGTTCTTATGTCTGGCACAACTGGTCCAGCTAATTAACTTATTCAAAAGTCCAAGCTTAGGTCCATTAGTGATGGGGAGAGCAGAGCTGGGAAACGAGGCATTAGATGCAGGTTGGAACTGAACATACGTACATCCATACATACATTTGTCCAACTGTATGTCATAACAACTATTTGAGAACAACTTGTGATGACAGGCAGTTTGTTAGTAGAGTTGTGATTTGCAGTTTTGTACAATTATATAGATTACAGTATGTCATACAGTGTCCGAAACTTACTTAAATTAATGTGATTAAATTGCATAATTGGTAGAGTATAAGTTTCCATACAGCACACAGAATCTACAACCCTCCTTTTACCAAAGGGACAAATAGGCTACTTTGCTTGATAAAAACATAATTTGTAAAACACCACGGTCCTTTGGTTTTCCAACAGCGACTTTCTGAATTGTGATTAGACAATCTTTTCAAACCTGGTTGACTACGAACCTGCTAGACTAGCAAATAAAATTGTTATACAGTCATTAGCAAACGTTTGGCTGCCTCTGGTCAAACTACACTACATTGTCAAAAGTATTCACTCACCCATCCAAATAATTGAATTCAGGTGTTCCAATCACTTCCATGGCTACAGGTGAATAAAACCAAGCACCTAGGCATTCAGACTGCTTGTACAGACATTAGTGAAAGAATGGGTCGCTCTCAGGAGCTCAGTGAATTCCAGCATGGTACTGAGATAGGATGCCACCTGCGCAACAAATCCCGTTGTGAAATGGTGCAGTGGTGTAAAACACGCCGTCAGTAGACTTTAGAGCAGTGGAGACATGTTCTCTGGAGTAACAAATCACACTTCTCTGTCTGGCAATCCAATGGACGAGTCTGGGTTTGGTGTGCATTGTGCCAAGTGTAAAGTTTGGGGGAGCGGGGATTATGGTGTGGGGTTGTTTTTCAGGAGTTGGGCTCGGGCCCTTAGTTCCAGTGAAAGGAAATCTTGCATACCAAGAGATTTTGGAGAATTTCATGCTCCCAACTTTGTGGGAACAGTTTGGGAATGGCCCCTTCCTGTTCCAACATGACTGCGCACCAGTGCCCAAAGACATGGATGAGCGAGTCTGGTGTGAAAGAACTTGACTGGCCTGCACAGAGTCCTGAACTGAAACCGATAGAACACCTTTGGGATGAATTAGAGCGGAGACTGTGAGCCAGGCCTTCTTGTCCAACATTAGTGTCACCTCACAAATGCGTTTCTGGTAGAATGGTCAAAAATTCCCATAAACACATTCCTAAACCTTGTGGAAAGCCGTCCCAGAAGAGTTGAAGCTGTTATAGCTGCAAAGGGTGGGCCAACATCATATTAAACCCTATGAACTAAGAATGGGCTGTCACTCAAGTTCATATGCATGTAAAGGTAGACGAGCGAATATTTTTGGCAATATAGTGTACATGTTGTAACTTGCTAAATTTTACATACTGGGGAAAAAAACAAAAGCATGAAATGTGGACTGTGCATGATTTATGTAAAATTTCATATTTTATGTTTTTTATTCTCAGTGTGTTTAAGTGTGTTTTATGCACTTAAATTTGCAGCAACATGCCATAATTAAGTTTGTTCTCTATAGAGGATGTGTTATTTTTGCCTTTGTTTATATCTCAGTGACTGGATTTAAAATACAATATGGAAGATGTTTAGTATAAAACATTCCAAAAACTAATGAGAATAATCAACAGAATGTGAAGAAGTAACAGTTTTGCCGATATGTTAAAGATGACTATGTATCGTGTTGCAAATATATCTAATGAAGTTAGCATGCTACCCAGCTAGCCCCAGGCTGTCCTGCCTCATAATACCACTTTGTACCTCAAGAGGTGATTGTGGGTCACTGTAATGTTCAGTCAAATCAATCCGACATGAGTAGTAGTGCTGCTCTGACGGCTTTTTCTAATCTCTAGTCAATTATGTTGAAGGTGCTGCTCCCAGTTAGACCATTTAAAGACTGGTAGCCAGTGAAAGGAGGTGTAAACACAACTATGGCTGAAGGCTTTGGCAAGCAGTGATTATCACCATCACCACACATTCTCAGGACGAAACCACGCTCAGCAGGAAGCAAACTAAGTGATATAAATACAAGAAAACAAGAATTAGCATTGCTGCTTTTCACCTCTGGAGATGCTCCTGGAGATGCTCCTGGTGAGTAAAGGGATGAAGTTTGATGCTGAACTTGTAACGTTTCTTCTAGGCTTGTAGGTAAACAGCTATTAATGCTAAAATCAAGGAGAAAGATTGTGCGCTTTTTACGATAGGGGTGGGCACCACAACTTTCTGGTGATATGTTGCCCCCCTATTGTTTGAGTATGAAGTCGACAGTTTGCGTCATCTTATGAAACTGCTCCTTCATGTATAATCTCTGAAAGAAAAAACAGTGAAGTTTCTCTTTAATGTCAGTGAAGTAGATATTAATGTAATGTGATGCAGGACCGCTGTTTCCTGATAAACGCAAGTGCCTTTAGAAGAGGACATTATCCTATGTAGTTATCCTATGGCCTTTTAGAAGTGCTGTAACTGGTGTATATTTGCACTAAGTGGGGCTTCTAGTGTTGCATTTTCTACTGTATTGATCAAACTATTGCACATGCAGTGTGTGGACATTCAGCACAGAGAGGGCTGTGGTCTCTGAACCTTGTTTTTAAGCACACTAAACATGGACGGTACAGTGTTAATCTCTCTCTCTCTCTCTCTCTGCAGTTGTTCCCAGGACAGCCATTAATCACGAATGAAAATAATGGATGTTCTGCACACCGGCAAAACCATCTATTATCATGCTCTCTCTCTCTCTCTCTCTCTCTCTCTCGCTCACAAGCACATAAAACACGTAGTATCTGAAAAAATGCACTGCTCAGGACAAAATGCAGATATTCCTGCCCAGCGGTAATGGTGCATTGCTGATACTTCAGTGTTGTTTTCATGTTTGCAGAAGCTGGTGGAGAGATGCTGGTCAGTCCCAGAGCTGACACGCCCGCCATAGGCTGTTATGACTCACAACAGCATTCAAATCAGCTCTGGCAGACAATCATTAACCCTGTAGTCTCTACCCATCAGTAAAGTGGTCCTTTATTCTGGAAAAAAACTCCTCCAAAACAAGGCGTTTTTGAGCAATGCATGTTCACAGTCTCTTACTCTGGGGTCTGACCAATATGAACATTTGGTCACCAATACTAATATCCATTTTAAGCAATTAAAGATTCTTCTAAAGATACAGTTATATCAGCCAGGACAGTTTTATATGATAATGACTTTAATTACTTTAATAGAACAGGGCGTTGTTATTATTATTATAATTAGAAAATCAACTGTTTATGGTGGGAAAATTAAATCTACTAACTTCAGACCATGAACAGCTGTTGTCTTGACAGGGCACATGACTTAAATATATATATCTTGGTAATGGTCAGGCAAAGCCTCATGTGCAGAAATTATTAGCACCCCCTGATGTCCCAGGGTATATTTAGTTGCTGTTCCAAATGACGACACATTCCTAAATGTGTCATCCTTACAAGTCCTTGTTTATAATATTTGTCTCTGTTTATTTTCTAACATTAAGGGTTATATGGAATCTGTTTGATTTGAGATTAAAAACTAGTTACATCTTGAACACAGCACATTAATATAGGTGGTCCTAAGCTTATCAAGCCATCTGACTAATATATATGCTTGCTAATTCGGAAGGTTTTGCCTGTGGAGGACTTAGCTTGCAGGCTAATCTTGCCCATAAGTCGGTAGCATATATAACTTTAGCCTACTATTAGCTAGTTATATTCATTATATTCAATTTATTAAATTGTCACTAGCTATATTTAGAACTATAAGGTTGAATTTGTCATTAAGTTACATAACTTATATGATATTAGCCTTACCACACCAATTTGATATCAATGAAAAAAAGGCCAATTTGCTTTTGCTGCTTTCAGGATGCATTGCTTCATTGTCACTGTTGCAAGGTCAATATAGGCAATGCATTTGACCTTGGGACTGGGCAAAGGGGGCGGGACTACCAGATGAATAGGCACATGAGTTTGACTCTCATCTCTACTGTGCAAACTTTGGATCCAGATTTGACAACATGGTGGGAGAAATTTGGCCTCATTTTTATAGAACCGAAAGGCATATGGAGCCACATGATCCATGTTTTTCACAGGAGCATTCCGATCGCCCTCATACTTCCCTACAAAGTGGACTGTGCCGAGCACAAAACTTAGTCTTGTCTTACCTGAAATAACTTGGTGCTCTAAATCAGAGTTAGATGCAGCTTTGACACGTTCTCAATGCCCATGTCAGCTTTTGATATAATTTTAAACATCACCAGTTAATCTTTTAATCACAAACTGGAGATTTAAAATCAAAAACTGGAGCACTGATAACGAAGACTTGAAGCAAATGTAATAAACTCTGTAGAGCACTGCCTCTTGGCACATCCAGTACTAGATTGGACATAAACACAAACTTGAGCATCGATTACTTTAGAATCCTATCCAACTTTCTGAGTGCAATATTCTTAAAGCAGTAGAACTTTGGACAGTACCTTCCTTCAGGTGTTGCTCTGTAATGATTCTGAATGCAGCCGGACAGCGATGTTGACTGTCCCAACATGGCAGAGCTGTTGAACCACAGCCTGGTATCAATGCAAAAGTGGCAGTGTACTAAACCGATGTCAGGCATATGAAGGGGGGATGGCACCTTTCGAATTGTTTAACGTCTATAATTAGCAAGTTCTTCAATGCATATTATTTTATGATTTACAATTACATAGTTATGTTCACAATAAAATGTTGAGGAGACAACACTCTTCCCAGGATCTTCCCAGTAAAAGGCCCCACTGTGATTTTCACCTACAGTTAAAAAAATATTCAAAGAGAATATGAATGATCTACTATTGTCATCATAACTTCATCAGAATAATGCTGATTTTGCATTTGAGACCTAAACATCAACCTTTTTTTGAATCTATATATGTGACATTAATTCATAAAGATGTATGACGCTCCAAAAACTCAGACCCAACACCTCTGATTTTTAAATGATTATTTCAGGGCTTTACAGGGTGGCTCGCAGCAGCACACACCCCCTGACTCAGTAATGTTACTTCTCTCAGTTTTAACTATGACTGCTGAGACTTAATATCGGTCAGTTGTATTGACCAAACAATATATCAGCCAAGCTTGTCCCTGTAGGAGCTGGTGTTGTGGACGTGTCCATGGTCTGTTGGTCTTTAGAATGATCCTGGGGGTTCACAATCCTCAGACAGAGTCTTGTTTAATGAGTTAATTGCTGCTGGGTAAGTGAGTCGGGGGTCGGTGCAAACTCTCCAAATCGAGCCATAACAAAAGTGGGGGTGAAGAAGGGAGACACCACAACTGTAGGCCTGACCTGGGGGCACTGCAGTAGTACTGCTACGTCTCTCTCTCTCTCTTTCTCCCTCTTCCCCCCTTTTTGCTCTGTCTCCAGAGACGGCCTCTGTTTTAATTGAATGCGCTTGCAGCGCTCAAGACAAAAAAAAAACAAAAAGGAACGTACACTCCATGCGCCAAAGCTGTGTCCAATTACTCCAGCGGGGGGATGGGGAGGGCACAGGAGCGAGAAGGGAGCAGAGATTACGACCCTGAGAGATTAAACTGGAGAGACTGGGAGTCGCCTTCTGAGCTGTCCGGCAGGATTGCTTACAGTAGGCCATCTCCACCATCTCTTAACTAGGACTAAAACCACTGTCCATATGGCAATCATTTGGTGCTCTTGTTGTTGTTGTTGTTTTTTCTCTTCTCTCCATCTCTCCTTATTATGCCTCCATTCATAACCCTCAGTACCCCCCTCCCCATCTCTCTGGCATCCACCCGAAGCAGTGTGTCACAATAACAACAGCATATTTCCCTTACACACCCATTACTTGCACAATGACGCCGGATGGATGCAGATAAATAACTAGCATCATCCAACAAAGAGCGGCGCTTAAATCAGAGCGCATCCCGGCAAAATTATTACAACAGCAGCACGTCAATAACGAGGCCGCCAACTTCCAACGGAATCTGGAACACGGCGACTGATAATCAGCTCAGTAAGCCGGGTTACGTCCATGTAAATAAATCAAAAATAATTGCACGGTTGATCCCAACATTTCTACGACAGCCAGGCAATTAAGATGAACAGTGCTTGGCAATAAGACACAACGTTCATGTCAGATCCAGATTTATTACTCGAAAGGAAACTTCAGCGATGACAGTTTGCGGCGGGATTTTCTAAAAGGCCTTTTAAACAAACATTTCCAAAAACTAAAATGAAATCACTTTTATAAAAGACACAATAAAGATTTTATAAATGATTTATTCAGACTACTAGTCCTAAAGTCTGGAAGTGCCATTACGACAGTTTTCACGAACAATGTTTTACTTACTGTACAGTTTTACATACTGTAAACACTGCATATAGACTAACATATACAGTGTATACAAAGAGTGGGGACAACACATTTTGTGATTTTGGTAAATCATTTTAAAAGTGCTTGACCAAGATTTATGTATGTTTCATGCAACAAACTTGCACATCCCTGCTATATATGAAAACATTTTATGAACATTTCAGCTGCAAGTGAGTGAGTGCTGACATCACAACATACCTTATCAGAGGGGGTAGCCTGACTGGCTATTTGTAGCAGTTAAAAAACTGAAATAATAAAAGAAAGTGTGGTAAACCTTTTTTTGACTGCAAAACGTTAATATCAATGTGGTAAACGATGAATCTCTTTAGAAATACTCATTACCTATTAGTGGTGCAATGAATAATCAACATAGTCAACTACTATCAATGACCAGACTAGTTGCCAGCAATTTAACTGTCGAGCTGGTTATGTCATTGTGGGCATTGTTTGAAATTACACATGGGCATTATTGCTTACTGGAGTGAACAATAACGCAACACCTTCATGACCAAAAACCTCCAGAGTGTGGGAGTGCTTCACTCTCAATTCAGCCAAAAAGGTTGTGAACTGCAACATCTGCGAAGCTGACCTTGCCTGCCACGAGACCACCTAACTAACTAATGTTAATGTTAAAATTTACATTATGAGCTGTAAGGTTTTCTATCTTGAAATATATTGTCTTTTGTTAATGGCACTGAACATACTGGAGAGCTGCACAGGAAGGGGTATAGCAGTAACAGCAGTAGCGTAATAATATGCAGTTTACAAATTATTTACAAGCTTTACATAAATGTAAATGTAAAGGCAGTAGCGTTAAGGGGGTTCTAACCTGTGTAACCACTGTGAGGAGGTTGTACTGTGGCCTGGCTAGTTCTCATTGTGAGTTAGTTATATATAGTAATAATGATACAAATTTTTAGAAAATCAGATTTTCTTTTCTATTTGCACATACTATGGCGAACATAAAAATGGTAATGTTCCTTCTTTTGAAAGTTAAAAAGTCAGTTTTCACAAAACCTTCTGAAAGTCACCATATGAAATTTTATTCTGACAGCAATGATATACAGTATGTACATGCTATATATGGACCATTCTAAACTGTTGTTCAAACTGCAGTCCCACAATAATAAAAAAAACATAAAAAAAAATTCACCAGGTTTGTGTTTTGATCTATTAAAAATAAAGCCCCAATAAAGATAGTAATAAGTTAACTATATACAATGTTGCCATTCATTATGGGAGATACCCAAACCGTGGAGTTAAAATATTCAGATTTATCATTTTATCATTTAAAAAAACTATTCAAAAAGCACTGTCTCACATTTACAGGTCACCAAGAGTTTTAATTTGTAGCTGGAGCTCTTGCGGATTACGGATTACAGATTGTCACTACCGAAACACACACACACGCATATATATACACTTTGCAAGCAAAGAATGCTTTGGAGAAGAGTTTGATCTTGAGAATTTTCATGCTGCATGGGATGGATTATCACAGGACACCATTAGGAACCTCTACAACTCCAGGCCGAGATCTGACACTTGTGTGTGCAAACATGGCGGTCCGACGCCATACTGAGAGACAAACACACATTTATATATAACTGGCTAGTGTTTATGACTGAAAATAGATAGATAGATAGATAGATAGATAGATAGATAGAGAAATGCTCATGGAAACAGCTGCGGTACTGTGACTCAACTGTACCAGTGAAAGGGAGTGTTTGACTGCTGCGGTGGGACTCCAACTGAAGTCTGTTGTTTCTTTTCCAGTCCAACCTGTTCAGGTACTGTTTACATAAAAGAGTGCGACGGACATATGTGTATGGATTCTACACAGAGCCGCGATTATTCTATTAAACTACAGCATAATAAACACACTAATGTCTTAAGCTCATGTTTAATTTTAATAACTATTGTCAGGCATGTAAATTACACTGATGTGCAAACACATGCAGAAGGAACATACAAAGTCTAATTTTTGTTCTAATGTTTGTTTTCCATTTCGTTTTGCCACTTTTACAGCTTGTAGGTTTTTCAACCATTGGCCAAACCAGCAAATTACAGAGTTTAGTACAGTACGTCTTCAGTGCAGAAGCATAATTGTGAAAGCTGTTTTCTGTGAGGGTGAGAGCCTAGAGGCTGTCCATCATGCATAGTTGTGGTCAGCCACCTACGTCATACACTATGATGCTAACACTGCTGTCCACCCTTTACTCTTGCAGAAGTTCCAGGCCAGTCTGACTGGTCTCGAATGGTTGGATGGGACGTCTGATTTGAGGCATACTGGTGACTCTTTGATCAGTCAGAAGTCAGAAATCAGTCAGAAATTAAATTTAAATAGTTTCCCTGTAACTTCAAGAGCAACCCGCTAGCCAAGGCATGTTTGATGTTTGCAGTGAGGCTACAAAGCTAGTCAAGACCACTAGAGGCGAGTCGAGACCAAGACTTTGTAGAAGCCAAGCATGAGTTAAAACCAAGATGGCGAGTCTGAGACAATACCAAGACCAGCACCAGACTAAGATTAAAGGTAAAAAAGAAAGAAAAAAAATGTTTTCCCTTCTTTGTACAGTGCACTGTACATTGTTCATTATACACCACATATATCTATAAACATAACTACATATTTGTTACAGTATGTAAAGTAAAAGTAGCATGATTTATTATGGCTCTAATGTCCTATTATGATTTCTGGAATAAGGCTCTTAATAAAATGATTTTAGGTGAAGAGACTCTAGTGTCACTCTCGGTCCACCAATCTTTTAATAGAAGGTCATTAATTAGTCTGACACTGATGTCTGTTAAAACACTGAAGGAGTACAGTTTACTTTAGGTAGAACGAAGCTCTGTCCAACAGGTCAAAACAAGCTCAAAACAAAGTACCCTGATTGGTGGGCTTGCTTCACGCTTCTGTCGGTTTTACATGTTACGTTTTTAGGCACACGTATGCCATAACGAAGGACGGATTTGGTATAATGTAGGGGAGTAAAAAGTAAGATATTTGAGTTTGTAATATCGTGGAGTTAAAGTACAAAGTTCCCCAAAATGGAAATACTTCAGTAGAAATACATGATAAAACTACTTAAGTACAGAAACTAGTTATATTTACTGAGTTACTGCCCAGCACTGTAGCAAAGTAATAATAGCTCTCAGTAATAATCTGCCCTAGGGGAGACTGTATGGATTTTGGAACCAGCATCAACCAGCAACAACAAACAATCAACTAACAAATAATATCTTTTTAAGCCATCAATAAAAGGATCAATTAGAATTTCAACCAACATATTTTATTTAAACATGTAGAAAAAGAGCTGTTTAATTCTGTTTAATGTTTTTGTTTATATTCAATAATGATAGAAAAAATTAAGGGTGACATATTACATTATGTTATTAGCACAAGTTAACACAACTTAATGAGTCTTAATGAAAAGACAAAAGACATGTTTTGGTCAAAATACCACAAGGATGAATCACTACAGCTTCCTACAGCTCTGAACAGCTCTGTTCAGAACCATCAATTTGAGTACCTGTTCCTTTAAATGATAATGAGTCTATACTCACCCCACCCCCCTCTTCCACAGGTTGTCCCAATGCAAGTACAGCTTTCTGCTCCCACATCAAGAAACACTCTGGAGACACCTTCACCCCTCATCTCATTTTGCTCTCATGTTATTCACATGTTGATAAGTTGTTAATTCTATAGACATTCAACTAAGAGCCAACAGACTAAGAGCGTTAATGTTATTGTGGATTCTACTGCAGATAATGGCAAGAACGTTTTGGAGAATTACATCTCCGTTAATATATGAACTCAGCTGTCAGTGTTAGCTAGTGCTTAAAAGTCAAAGAAACATTCACTCATCTTCTAAACCGCTTAATCCTACTGGGTCACGGAGGGTGCTGGACCCTATCCCAGCATTCAAAGGGCGGAAAGCAGGAAACGCCCTGGACAGGCAGCCAGTCCATCACAGAGCAGACACAGAAGAAAATACTATTTCTGTTGTCTGTAGTTTCGTAATACACAGCTGGTATTGATTCATATTTCAGCAAAGATTTTGTTGCCAGTCTTGCACTGTACTGCTACCCCTTTTGCGGAGCCACTCAGATAAGGGGGGGGGGCAGTATTATAGTAATGAGTCCTCATTTGATGTAAGATAGGGGAGAATGGCTTGTCAAATCCCATGTTGTCTGACAATGACAGCCCCCAGAACACCCCAGAACATTTCACAGTTTGCAATTTTGTAGGGTCTCCAGATAACCACACGTATGTGCACAGGAACTGAAAAGTTCTTCATAGTACAATATGTCCCCTTTAATGTTGGAAAAAAATGTTCCAGTTACCTCAGATGGGGCGTTGGCTTTGAGAGCTATTTCCAAGTCCACTTTACCCTGAGACCGTGACAAGACTGTTATGACCAGAACAAGGCTGATGGTTATTCAGACCAGGCTTGAGACTAGACTTGAATATTACAACAGCAGTAGCTAAAAAGCATTAGAAGCTTATAGCTAAAAGCACTATAACGTAAAACCGTTGTCTAACTTTTAAAGTTAACTACATTACACTTTTCTAAGGGCAGTGTTCGTAGGGATACATGACAACTGACATAAACCTACAGAAGCACTTATGAAGGTCTACTCCATCAAGCATCAGTTATCATAAACGCTCCTTTGGGGATTTGCAATATCACTGTCATGGCGAGTAAGCCTTTCAAACGAATAAACCTTCAAAACTGTCTATATACCTTTAACGGCCTTGAAAGCCTGTATATGTAGGGGCTGTGCAGGCTTAACGCTGCCCTTCAGTAAAAGGTAGTCGATAACAGTATGACATAGAGTGCCAGAAACCACATAAGTAAATCTATCTGAAACACAGTTTGCGGAATGTATGTGATGATGCATGCGATCATGTGATCTTCCAGTTTGCACAATGCTAATTATTGAGGTATAAGCTTCAGTTATTTGCTGTTAGCTATATTATTGCTGTAGTGCCAATACAAAACTAAAAGCAGCAACAAACATTAGTTTTTGCTGAATGAGTACATGCAGTGGGGAAACTGTGCAAATTTGGTCTTTCACCAAACCGTTACTTTAAAGGCCATCCAAAATATGATTTACTGGTTTAGCATCATTTCTGAAACCAGTACAAACAACTTCAGTTCGAAGCTGAACATGCAGCGACCGATAGCGCAGCAGCATAAGAACGACGCAGAAAACTGTGGTATCCATAGTGATAGGAGACGGGGTGGGGGTGGAATACTGCGGGGGCGGGGGGTGTCAGCTCCTCTCTAGGCCTTGTAATTAATTCTGCTCGTGGGGACTGAATTTGGGTATGGGAGGAGCTAGGATAATTAGGGATTAGAGGTTATGTTGTTCCATTTTTTATGGGATTATTTACACACTAGTTTTTAATTACTGTGACCCAGATGTCATTGAACACAACCTCTAACCACATCTGAATGGGTTTCTGGCCTCAGCATTCAGCTAAATGACCTAGCCTTCGCTAATTACCTGCTCATCGTTGTTCACAGGTTTGGAATGTGTGGTTCATTGAGCTGGATTTGCTTCTCGTTTGAGTGTTCACTTTCACACCTGATTATTATCCCTTAGGAGACATTCCACTTCACTGTGGGATCACTTCTATCTAAGAGTCCTTTACTGTCCACACTGTGCTCGTTAATAGTAATGTCAGCTTGACTATATAAATCAAGGTTGTCAAACTCAGGCCTTGGAAGCACACAGCCCTGCAGAGCTGAAGAAGTTTCTCTCTATTCAACCTGCAGTAGTTGGGAAGGTGCTTTAAGATGCTATAAGGCATCTCATATAAGGCAACTCAAATGGTGAAGAGTCATTTTATGTCCATTTTATTAGTACAATATGTAAATATGTCTCAGTATGTGCTAATGTTCTAATATAGTAAAAAAAACACAACATGTCAGATGTCCCAGCATGGAGTTGTAGAGGTTCCTAATGGTGTTCTGTGATAATCCATCCCATGCAGCTTGAATATTCTCACACAGTTCCTGCAGATTTTGCAGTAGGGTTGGAGGTGGAGTGATACCAGGCCTTCTGGACATGCGTGACAACAAACTGTTCATCTTGGGGTTGACCACGATGCCTCCACACACGGATTCGTTGGTTGTCTCCACCAAGACAAAAGCGGGACTCACTGAAGATGACCCGCTGCCATTCAGTCACTCAGTCAGGCACAACGCCATTGCAGTCTTTAGCGACGTTGACATGGTGTTAAGGGCAGTTGTTGTAGCGTTCTGTGTGCATGTAGTCCTGTATCGTGTAGCCGTCTGCCAATGGTCCTGGCACTAACAGGATGACTCATGGAGGGCATCACTGCATGCTGAATGTCCACAATCGTGGCTGTTGGGTCAGTCAGGTACAGAGATAAGGCTCATCCTTGCTTACATCACATGCACGGCCAAGCATGAAGATATGCTGCTGTTATTAACAGCGATGCCTGTTAATGTGTAACACTGACATAAACTGCGGGGCTATGACTGATCTAGGATGTGAACATCTCATGATACGGGCTGTTGTATACAAATTAGCCATTCAAATCCTTCATGAATGCATTTAACAGAAACTGCCCTGGTAAAATTAACCCAGCTCCAATAATGATAAACACAACTCCAGAAGACCTTTGTCTAATTAGTTCAAATGTGTCAGTGGTGTAGAAAGCTGTGGCCATTTAGGACTGACACCCTACTTATAAAAGCAGCATAACTATAACTATCACACCAAACAGGAGGTTATTTTTGGACCCCCCATTATTTTTCCACACAAAAGAAATGTAAAATCACATTTCAGTACGTCATTATCGACAAGCAGTCAGGAGATGCTGCTGCGTAAAATGTGGCAGCATGTTAAAAACCATGCTAAACTCAATCATCCAAACCCCCCAGGTGCTGAGGCAGCAGCATGTGATTCCACTGAGCTGTAACTGCCACACCACCCTGCTTCCAAATGCCTCTGTTTGTCAATATTGGCATATAGGATGTTGCTTTTTTTTCTCCCCTTCCTATCTTTCTCTCACTCACTCTCTCTGTCTCTCTCTCTCTCTGTCTCTCTCTCTCCACTGTATCCCATGTGTCAGTGAGGAGCTAATCCACATCAGTCTATTTGCCCTCTTGTTTTGTTTGGTTTCTAATTTCACCGCTGTTGGAAAATTACACATAATTGCAGCCTATAAATGCTACCCCCCCTTTCTCTAGCAGCTCTCCCATCCCCCTCAGCGCCTCTTCCTCTTCCGCTGTAGCCAATAAGTGTCACTGTTGAAGAAATTCTATATCCTGAAATTGAAAGTATCCAACCTTTCAAGAAGGAAAATCCATAATACACCGACTGACAAACTAGCATGAACGTAGACATTTGAACATATTCAGATCTAGCCAGATATACTGTATATACCAGTGATGCCCAAACGTTTTGTCTTGTGCAATGTTTGTGGTGGGTCAAAAAAAAACAAACAACATAGACCAGCATTGCTGTTCACCAGTACACCCAGCACACGGTGTGTTTTGAATGCTGGTATGCTGGTCAGCAGTACTGGAAGCTGATAAGACAATCACCAGCAAAACCAGCATATGTTGTGTTTTGATGCTGGTATGCTAGTCCAGCATGACCAAGATTGGGTACCAGCTAAACTAACAAGACCAGTGTGGACCAGCATAGACCAGTATAGGCTAGCTTAGACTTGTTTTCTCACCAGGATATAGTAGTACACTATAGTTTGCACTTTAAATATACAAACTTAGAAACAAAACAAGGATAAATAAGTTTCATATTAAATTTTGTTCTCTCGCTGGGTCAGGGAGTGGGATTAGAGCATCTGAAGCATTCTGAAGGAACAACTATCAGTAGCCTTGACATATACCAACTTAACTAGATATGAATAGTTTTAGTCAAACATGCTAACTGATTAACTTCATAATCAGATACTAGTGAAAGTTTACCCTAATGTTTGCCCTAAGAAAGTTTACCCTAATGTCCCAATGTGAGACGAATCTAGTAGACTACACACAACAGATCCAAAACATGCTAACATGGCTAACAGTGACTGGAAGTTACGCCTACAGATACCAAGGAAATAGCCAATCCAAATATGCTAATATGACTAACAGTGACTGGACATTAGTAGACTACACACACAGATGGCCAGATATAAAATAATTACTTTAACTAAACATGCTGACGTGGCTAATAGTGACTGAAAGCTAGTAGTCATCAACTGACTTTATGCTAAGTGGTGACAGCTCTCTTTCATTTAGCAACATTAGCATGTCCTGACTGAACTGCTGCCTCAAGAAACAATGCGCAGCTTGCTGTAAGCTAACCTACTTTGGTATACTGTTCCATTTTCATTCCTGTTCGATGAGACATGTTCTTGCTACAGTAAGACAGGACAAAGGTCAAGCCACCTGTAACAAAGGAAGAGCTGGCACTCCGCCCCAAAAGACACACTACCTTAAGGCCATAGAGTTCAGCATATTTTCAAGGGCTCAAAGATTTGTGATTAAGCAGCAGTGTGGTTTTGTGAATAAGGAGAAATGCATTCAAAACAGAAGCTAGACAGTGCGAGATCTTGGACGAGAGCCACTTTAAAGCTAAGTGAAGTGGGAGCAGTGAGAGAAAAAGAGAGAAAGAGAGAGGGAGAGCAGTAAAGAGGTCATGGAAGTGGTTATGAAAGCGGCTCTGACCTAATCTGCTGTGTTTACGGCTTTTCGCAGTCACAGAGATGCATGATGGAATTAGAGTGGGCGGTGGCATCGGATCGCAGCCGAGAAAACAGACAGACAAGACCCTGTGTGCTCGCTTCTTTTACATATATTAGCACACAATTTGAGGATTAAACTTTCCACATTACCTACATGGAGCCATTAATCAATTGTCTCATCTACGACAATATATTCTATGAACTTATTTGAAGACTACCATTGGATATGTGTATTAAATATTATGTAAATAAGTTACTGTACAATATAGTAAATATTGATCATTCTTCCACTGTAGAAGAGAAATCTGTACTAAAGTGAAGTCCTTTTACAGTCGGACCACCTATGCCATTTGTGGGGTTTCTATGCCATGATGCACGGATACTTTTCTGAATCACTTTTTATCTCTTAGAATTAAACAAGCTGTTTATGTTGTTCTTTTAAAGGAGCAATGTGTAAGATGATCCAACCTGTCGAATGCATACTTCAAACAATATACTGCAACATACCAAGAGAAAGTTGTGGTGTCCACCCCTATGGTCAGAAAGGCGTACTCCCTCATCCTCAATGCGAGCTGTAACAGCTGTTTTCTTACCAGCCTAGAAGAAATGTTGCAAGTTCCACATCAGACTTCATCCCTTTTTACATCTAAGTTTTACTTCTATTTATATCACTTTGTTTGCTGCCCAGTGCGGATTCTTGCCAAAAGTGGGCGGCAATAGTTATACTAGTCACGTGACAAGAACTTCAGCCATTGCTGCATTTACTCTTGCCTTCATTGGTAACCTGTTCTTGAACTGTGAAACTGGAAGCAGAACCTTTAACATGATTGACAAGAGGCTACAAAACCCTGTTGGAGCAGTGTTACTGCTTCATCCACTCATGCTGAACTGAAGCAGACTCAACACTATCACTGACTTGAGGTACTAGGTGGCATTACAAGACAGAACAAGCCAGGGCTAGCTGATTAGCATGCTCACTTCAGTAGATATCTTGTCTTTGACATACGGTCAAAACTGTTATTTCTTCACATTCTGTTGAGTATTTTGGGTAATTTTGGAATATTTTAATCTAAAAATCTTACCTATTGCTCCTTTAAGACCGACAGCTTTGTTCTGATTGGCTGCCCTGTATTGTGTCTTATTCAAAAAGCAGTCTGGGCTGGAAATCTCTTTCTAATTCCAATGTGAATGGGCAAAGCTAACTGTAATTGGCTAAATGGTATGGTTATATGTAAATGCCTCAGTTTTTGTGAACTCACAAAAATGGTTCATTTACAGCTTTTACAGCTTTCATTTACAGAGACAGCTTTTGCAGCGTAGTTTCTGCTTAGTTAAGTTAAGCCAAGACATGGTCATTGCAACGTACAATTAATGCAACTCTTTACTGGCCAAAAAAAGCAACAAAACCTGTAAAAATAACACTTTGTGTTGAAGCTTGTTATCATCCTAATGACAGTTGTTCTTTTGTTCATCTAGAATCAGATGCTTTCAGCTAATTAGCCCACAACCCACTTTCAACAGTGTGGCGATTAGCAGACTATCAGCAGCAGTGTGTCAAGTGACGGCATGCATGCTCCTTGCACTTGACGTCAACAGCATATCTCCCTGAGAAACAGAAAAGCGCTGTGCATGGGCATTTAAAATGTTCATGTTAAAATTGCTATCTGCTATAGCTACTCATCTCACTTAGCTCATGGCCTTTCTCTCTAAATCTCTGGTCAGACTCAGACTACAGATATTTCCCCACTGAAAGAGTCAAGACTAATGCTATCATGATGTAATGAGCCAGAAAACAAAGACTTGTAAGGATTGCAAGAAATGGCAAATATATGGTGCTGTGTAAAAGTCCACTATTTTGTCTAATTAAATGGAACCTCGTTCTATATGCTCATTTCCATAATTTTTAGTTTTTGGGGTCTACTAAAATAGATTTACATGCTTCAATTTTTCCCAAAACACAACATTTCCCTCATACTAGACATCTGTATTCACACTCTGTCTGAAATTATCTGTTAGAGCTCCTGTGTCTTTAAGGCCCGCCTCTCAGCTAGTCCACTCTGTTTTGAGCAGTCAAATGCAAGAGCAGCATCCTGATACAAGTTCTGCCCCCACACTACTGTGGCTGTTCTTACAATGATGTCAGTTCTGCCATATCAGTTTGAGCTTGATCCTAAAGGTCAGGTAGAACAAGTCAGCAGACCCGATCCACCTTCACAAGCTGGACTGGAGCAGGACGTTTCAAAGTGGTCAGTTTTTGCGGTTTTAGCTGTGTGTGTGTGTGTGTGTTGTGTGAGGGCGTTGAAAGGGTGTTGAAAGCTCACCAGCAAGTGGGTAATAAGGATTGTGTTACGAGATGACATCACTTTATAACAGAGAAAAGGGCTGGAATTGCAATGAGGCATACTGGGCAGTTGGGGAAAGTGGTTTGTGTGGGAGAGAGCTTCACCCTTTGGAATGTACTTTGGGCTTTATAACTTTGCAGATTGTTTACATACACACAAAGCTAAAAAAAAAACACTAAAGGAAGCAAAAAAAAAATTAAAAGCATAATAAATCTCCTTCTAATTCTAAATCTCTAATTTCCAGTCAAAACAAAATTTAGTTATTTATTTTTCACCATCAGAAAAAAAGGTGTAGGCCTCCAACACCAATGCCAAATCTGTCAGCATTTTGTTTACAGTACACACTAACATGCAAAACAGATAAACAGAACTTTTGGCTTTTATCTTTGAAAGAGAAGAGAAAATTAAGCTCCACTCTCACTTCCTTCCACAGTGAGAAGTCATCGCTATGGGTCTGAAAGAATGTGTAGCTGTCAAGAAAATAAATAGACAAGAAAAAATTTTGTTTGGAACTAGAACATCAAAACTGGGCATCTGAGATGTGAGATTTTATGGACTGATGAGTCTAAATTTGAGACCTTTGGAAGTAATAGAAAACAGTATGTATATCCAAGCAATGCAAGACTGCCTACAAACACCACTCAAGAATTATGGAGGATCAGAGATGTATAGCAACATCTGGAATTGGCAATTTGTTCTTTAATTGAAGCCATCATGAAAGCTAATTAGTAATAGCTAATATTAAGACATCATGCAGTGCTGCCTGGAAGATGCTTCAAATTAATTTCTATGTTTCAAATTCATGCTCATGCAGCTGGCAAGATGTGCTTCTCAAACAAAGCAGCTGCTGGTGTTCTCAATACAATGAACTGACCTCCCCGGAGTCCAGACCTCTGAATATGTTTAGGGTTAACTGACTCGCAAGATGCAGAAAATGCAGCTTCTGATTAAACTTCGGTTCAGATTTCTTTTGAAAAAGCAAGTCTCCCAAAAAGAATGGAAACTGCAATAAAGGTAGAGAGTGGACACACCAAATCCGGAAAATTAGATATTACATTTAGTTAACGAGGCCTCTGTGTCATTTTCTGTGAAATATATGTGATCTTTTACTTTTGCAGTGCTATTGCAACTACAGATCTTTAGATTCAAGTTCCTTTCCTTGAAGCATAGTGCAACATAAATGACACAAAGCCACATGTTATGCACACGTGAGTATGCAAGCATACTGCTTCTCATGGCCACACAGTGTGCAGTTAGATCCCATTATTTTGTAGTAAATGCTTCCCAAAGTCTGAAAATCAGTGAGTAACATTTAGAATTGTCACTACCGAAACATATATTGTCTGCTATTAAGTCAACTTTTCAATGGTTTATTTAGAACATTATGACTTTATATGTGTCTAAAAGTTCAAAGTACTCATCATGTACTGGCTGGCGTTTGTGAGTTCTGTTCAAACTTAGCAAAAATCTTCACCACTGAAACTGTCACTAAAAAAACAACATAAGTTTTGTTAGTGTTATGATTAGTTTGGTAGTGACCAAACTGAGAGGTTCAATAATCTGTTTTAATTAAAATAACCATCATTAAAGTACAGGGTCATTCAAGGCAAAAAGATTTTAAGCAAATGTCCGTTTTAAAGTCTGAAATGAATTTGAGAACGATCTGCATATGTAAAGGTTACGTAAACATAAACCAAGTTTGAGACATTCTTGTTGCAAGAAATAACACTGTGGGATGATTTCCTGCCACAAATCATAGTGAAGGTGTCCAAGGTGGTGACTTAATAATTAAATAACACTCAAATGGAAAATATTGCAGAGCAATAGCACAGACCTAAAACGTCCCTGTTAGTGCAAACAGAGACATTTTAAATGAGGAGAGTGGTCACTGGTTGAAATATGAAAGCACATAACACTCAACATTGCGTCCATCTGTGGAGAGTCAAAGAAAAACCACCAATAAGCTTGCTAGTTATACCACGAGCGGGTCAACAATATTGTGGTGATAGTGGGCAAAGCCCCCCAGCCTCGTTGGAAAGATCTGTGCAAGTTCAGTAGCTAGAACATAAAGACACCACCCTTTTTGTGTGTTATTGAATCAAATTCTACAAACCACAGTTTATAACGTTGTTGTTAGATATATGTTTTTGAAACCATAATTAGACCTTCAGTTTTGGGTATTTTGGTGTATTTTGAGGAGCCTGGTCTTGTACAGCTGGAAATAACTGCCCTGTGACGTTGCAAAGATGCCTGCTGAGTGGACAGTGGACTTTCTTTGAAGGACTTTGGTACAACTACTTTGATAATATGCAAGCCCATGGAACCACACATAATCATCCTGAACTGAATTTCAAAATGTACCCTCAGACTAATGATAAGTCATTATGTCATGATAAGTCATGATAATGATACGTCAGATACACATAGGACACACATAGAGCAATCAACTCTACTTCAGTCACCTCGCTCCCTACGCTCCACATAAAACTCTTCTGCTGGAAAAGAAGGGTAGCCATGCTCTTCTAAAGTTTGCATTTAGATTAATTAGAACTGTTATGGAACAACGTAATGATCAGGCGTCATTAAATAGAACTGTTTGGCAAAAATTCAGCTCAGCATGTTAAGAGAAAGAAGAACACCTATGATCCCAAGAACACCAAACCCACAGTGAAGTACGAAGGTGGGAGCATCATGGTGTGGAGTATACAGTGAACAGTATAACACATATTCAATAACAAATACAATGGTGACTGAATACTTTCCTTCTCTATAATAACAACTTGCTGTAAAAAGTAAGAATCACATAAGCAGGCCTATTTGAGAACTACAGATGATTTAAGGCAAATGTGTGATGATTAAGGCATACAAGTTTGTAGCGTGCCCCACGATGACCTGGCGGCCTGTCCAGGGTGATTCCTGCTATCCTCCCTTTGAATACTGGGATAGGCTCCAGCACCCCCAGAACCCTAAAGGATAAAGCGGTTTAGAAGAAGGGTAAGAGAGAGTGAGTGAGTGAGTTTGCCTAAGCTACATTAGCCTAAAGAGACTTCAGAGTCTTGTCTGATCAACATGTTTAAGGGAGGGTAATATTTTGGCCAGCTCTTCCTTCAGCCACTAGAGAACATTGCTACTGTGTGTTGTGATAATACATTTCTAAGAAGCCATTTGAATGCAGTGCAGCTGAGCATGTGTGCTTTCTCCCTTATGCACTATTGTGTGTTGTGTTGCATGCTGGTGGATACGAAAGCAATAAGAGGTCTGTCTTAGTGTTTTGCATTGTTGACTTAGTTTCTCTGGGTCAGGCCAGCTAACACATTCTGCCTGTTCCCTTTCTGGGCCTCAACACCCCCCAAACCATACACACACACACACACACACACACACGCACGCACACACACACACCTCCCCCCTCTGAGTAGAGGAGTCATGTGGACAAACCGCAGGCAGAGAGAGAGATACACACAGAGCCAACACTCCACTCTCTCTGATTAGTGCAGAAGAAACACCACTGCCAAGCCTTCTCAGATCCCATATGTATACATATGTAAGCACCTATATGTAATAATAATACAGACAATGTATGTATTATCCTTCATGCAATTATCTAATCAGCCAATTGTTTGGCAGCAGTGCAGTGCGTAACATCATGCAGACACAGGGCAGAAGCTTCAGGTAATGTTCACACCAGCCATCAGGATGGGGAAAAATGTGACCTTAGTGAGTTTAACGTGCTTGTCTGTGACAGTAGGGCTGGTTTGAGTTTTTTATAACTGCTGATCTTCTGGGATTTTCATGCACAACAGTCTCTAGAATTCACTCAGAATGCTGTAATAAAACAAAGCAGTGCTTGTGCGGAAGTAAATGTCTCGTTGATGGGAGCGGTCAGCGGAGAATGGCCAGACGGGTTTGAGCTGACAAAAAGACTATGGTAACTCAGAAGTCCAGGCTGCTGGAGGTGGTGTAATAGTGTGGGGAATGTTTGCTTAGCACACTTTGCTGCCTTTAATACAAATCAGTCATTGCTACAAAGGCACTGTATATTTGAGTACTGTTGTTGAACATGTGCTTCGCTTCATGGTCACAACTTATCATCTGCTAATTACTACTTTCAGCATGATAATGCCCTGTTATACAAAGCAAAAGTCACCTCAAACTGGTTAAATGAACATGACCTTGAGTTTAACGTTCTTCATTGATCTTCCCAGTCAGCGGATGTAAATCCAACAGAGCACCTTTGGGATGTGGAAGATTCGCAGCATGTAAGTGCACCTGAAAAATCTGCAGGAATTGCGTGATGCAGTCATGTCAGCATGGACCAGAATCCTAAAGGAATGTTTCCTACATTTTGTGGAATCCATGCTGTCAGGAATTGAGACTGTTTTGAGAGCAAAGAGAGGCCTCACCTAGTATTAGTGTAGCTTTACTAACACAGTGCTCTATGAGTATATAGGCACCTATATGCAATAACAATATGTCCTTTTTGTAGTATTTAAACTAAATATATGGCCAAAAATATGTGGACACCTGACCATCACACCTATATGAGATTGTTTGACATCTCATTCCAAAGCCACATCCACTTATATGGAGTTGACGCCCCTACCCATTTCTTGCAAAGATTTTACAGGTTGTCTGTGTTAATAGGTATACATTCAATCAAAGGATTATCTGTGAGAATAGGCAGTGATGTTGGATGAGAAGGCCTGGCTCACAAACAACATTCCAATTCATCCCAAAGATGTTCAGTGGGGTTTAGGTCGGGAGTTGTACAGGGACAAATTCATGCTAGAACAGGAAAGGACCTTCTTGAAACTGCTGCCACAATGTTGGAACTATATAATTGTCTAATATGTCTTTGCATGCTGTTGCATTAACATTACCCTTCTGTGAAACTTGGAGACTGAGCCCACACCCTGAAAAACATTATCCCTCCTCCACCAAACCTTACTAATGGCACTAAGCAGTCTGGCAGGTAGAGTTCTCCTGACATCTGCCAAACCGAGATTCATCCATCGGACTGCCAGATAGTGAAGCATGATTCATCCCTCCAGAGAACGTTTCCACTGTTCCATAGTCTAGTGGTGCATGCTCTAGGTCACTCCACTGCACTTGGCATTGCGCATAGTGATCTTAGGCTTGCGTGCATGCTGCTCAGCCATAGACACCCATTTCAAGAAGCTCCTATGCACAGTCCCTGTGCTGATGTTGCTTCTAGAGGCAGTTTAGAACTCTGAATTGAGTGATGTATCAGAGGGTAGGTGATTTTAACATGCTCCACACTTCAGCACTTGGTGGCCCTACTCTGTGAGTTTACACGATCTTCCACTTCATGGCTGAGCTGTTGTTGCTCCTAGATGCTGCTTCCATTTTACAATAATAGCACTTACAGTTGAGTGAGGCAGATCTGGAAGAGCATAGATTTCAGGAGCTGACTTGTGGCAGAGGTGGGAGGAACTAAACTCTTTCTTAACTTGTAATAGGAGTTAATGTACAGAGATTGTTTCATTTTAGACTATTTCTTTAAGGTGTTAATCATGATATATTTCATCCTTAACATTTAATCCTTGTTTTAAGCTCAAAAACAAACACCAGGCTTTTGTATAAAAGCAGTTTGTGTAAAATCATCTCGTTGGTTGTGTTAGCCCTGTCTTGCATCAGAAAAAAATGTCAGAAGATTTTTGTGCTGAAAATGTACAAAAGACACACACACACACACACACACACACACACACACACACACACATACACACATACATACACACACCCTCACATACTTACACAGTGACGTATGTGGCAACACACCCTGCTGCCTTACATACTATTGCTGCTCTCCCACATATACACCTTCACACACTCTTAAACCCATTACACACTCCTTACCCTCCGAGATTCACACACACAACACACACAGTCTTCTGCAGGCAGACTCTCACATACTCACCTTTGCACACACTCGTCACTCATTGAGACATTTTCACACTCACCTCTCTCATGAGCACTTTGTAACCTTGCTTATTGTACAAACAGCAAATCTTGTACATGCAGCACATTGTATGTTGCATCCCATGCACGCACGGCCTCGACCACCTATATACATACTGAGTTGTGCTTACTCTGATCCTTCTTATTCGTTTTTTTGAGGGAGAAATGCGTTTTTACTGTGATAAATGTGTTCTTTTAAAGGTGCCATAGAACACATTCAGTGTTTTAAATCCTTCTCCAATGTCTGCATAGAAGGTATCTGACATTGTTCAGGGTGAAAAATGCCCAGCTTTGCACGCCCATTAGCACCCTACGATTTGGCCCTACAATGAAACGAGCTGTTGTCCCTTTTTCAGTGATCTGTGCTCTGATTTGCTGGTTTTACAGCAAGACTTTGAATTGATCACACAGTAGCACTATGTCAAAACAGACATAGACAAGGAATTAAGATGAACCCCCGTGCAAATAAGCTATATCGTCATACTATTAAGTTATGTACAGTTATCTATTTAGTTTAGTTATCTATTTAGTTTAGTTATTATTAGCTAGCTATGGTAGTTACTTGGAGCTTGCTAGTAGATAACTACAATTTGCTTTTAACCTCCTGAGACCCGGACTTTAGCTTGGTGTGCATTTTTAATTTCTCCTGTTTGTGATTAGTAGGACCTAACAAGTATAAAAAACAAACTTTATCTTTGTACAGGAAGATGATTTGGCAAAAAACAATGTCCTCATATGAGGCCAAGAGGTCAACGTTTTAAAAAATGACGTATCATGGTGCAGAGAAGCAGAACTTTAATGTCCTCATATGAGGACGCAGGGTCTCAGGAGGTTAAGCTTGACAACAACACAAAGTAAATTAACTATTAGGTGTCTGATGGTAGGGTCCAAATAGCTATTCAAACTCTGTGTATAATAAAACTCTCAATTTAAGATGTTCCAACATTAACTGCCAAAAAGTCAATAAAATCACACAGCATGGCAGCTACTTACTGCTGTTGGGGCTGCGATGCTAGTAAAGGTGGAACTGCTCCTCTCCTTAGTCTCTTCAGTGTTAAACGCTGCATGAAGCTACTCAATATTGTCCAAGGTTTGAGAAACTGCAGAGTGAAATTTGCAGAGCAAACTAACAACTTTGAATTAAATGTGTCCAAGATCTTGTTAAAGATGTGGGAGCTGAAGTTGGTTTCCTGTTTGGCAGCTTGCTTTGATAATTCTCCATTCCATCTTAACTCATGCTGTAGTTACATTATTGCTCCCATACAAGCTACACCATTTAAGGTATTACAGAACATTAGATTTAGAAGCTGCTAAATAGGAACCAATTTCATCCTCGTTTAAAGATGAATATCAATTATATCAATATACCATTCCCATTGACAGTTTGGCTCCTTGGAAAAAAAAAATTGACTGGGTACACTGCACAAAAGGCTATATATATATTTATATATACACCAAGGCAGAGTTAAAGTGAACTCTTTCTTGATTTTTTTTCTCTCCTGTGATACTGATTTATGTTTAATTGTTCTTCAAGTACTTTACTTAGTAAATGTAGAATGGGGTCTCTGTCATTGCAACACTGAGTTGGGCAGCCTGCTATAGAGCTATGTAATTTTGGAGGAGTGGGCACAAGACCTCTCATGAGAACTGTGTTACGCTTTACAGCACCACATCACACACAAACAACTATGGGTCTTAAGCTAGCTATAAGCTAGCTCGGTTGTCCCAGCAGGGACAGAGACCAGAGCAAATTTTGAACTGTCTGTTGGCAAGAGCTAAAAGAATCTTGCTGCTAATTGGATGGCAACAAAATCCGACATCAGAGTGTACAACTCTGACAATGTTATAATTGCGCTGTACGCTAATTTTATCCGTGTTATCCCTGTCTCGAGGTGTTTTGTAGTCATCTAACCTCAGTCTCGTTTCAGACTAGCATGCAAAGAAATATAATCAGAATAAATTTGATGGGCCAAATTCCGACTCCCCAGCAGAGTCTGACTCCCCCATTCATGTGCATGCGAGTCACACAGGCATATGGAATCAACACATAGAATCAACCAAAATCACTAGTGTAATTTGAAGCATTCATATCGAGTCGGATTCTGTATCCTATGGCTCGTCAACCAACGGATGTGTATCGTTCTTACCACAACAGTAGTGTGAAGGTGAATTGCCCTCTGTGACTGTACCATCACTTCTAGCATAATGCTGCCCTGCTTTTTACTCACTACATTTTCAGTTATTTATTTTATTTGTCTTTTTTCTACTGCAGATCAGGAATCTCTTGACAATTGTTCAGCTTCAGTGGAAAAACCTGTCATTTTTCAGGAGGTAACCAATCAAAAAAGATGTAGGACAGTTTTGCTCGCATTCCCAATTTTAGGACACAGATGTTTTTTAATACTTGGGTCAAAAATCAATACACAGGTGGATGTACCATCACCTACATTCCTGTCTTCAAGATTTGCTAAATCCTTGAGAAATAGAAGGTGAGGGTCCCTCAATACTGCAGCTGTAGTTTATATTAATGCAGAAATGTGAAGCTGTTTCTCTGTGCTAGCTGTAGTGTTCTTGCGCTTGCTAAAGTTGCTAATGTTCACATGGGCTGAATGGAAAGAAATAAACCTACTAGTTTCACTAGATCCATTTCATGTGATGTACTGTAAAATGTGGTGGGCTCTGCTCCCTCTCCCCTACTTTGCAAAACTTGTTACAGGCAGATTCCTCGTGGCTCAAATGGAGATTTTTCACAGAAACGTTCCTGCATCTGAGCACATGACGGATATAGCAGTAAGCCATCACATATTCAGGAAGGTGCAAATACAATACTGTAACTAATTGCCTAGTTGGTTCAACAAACTATTCTTGGTGTATTCCAACTGATAGCAAAGTCAATCATTTGTTTGATTTTGCAGACCTGGCATAAACCATTATTTTACACTTAATGTCATGGTTACGTACATCTAATTATCATTCAGTAAAGATCACCCTCTTGTTATCTCGTTAAAATGTTATTATTTTTAAATACATATTTGTACTTCTTATTTTAAGTACATAATTACATCTAATGTAAATCATACTTCAACTTTTATAAGATGATGGTTTTCCTTAAGTAAGGGAACTTCTGCCAACCCTGCTTGCTGGTTCTTGTGAATGTTGTGGCATGACTGGTCTAGCATGACCAGACGTGATCTCATAAACGAGAATACGTTTGGGGGAACTGTTAAACTTTTGATGTTGGATGCCATAAACAGAAGTACACCCCTTCTTAAACAACCCCCCTCCCATTCCTCCAGTCTGTAGTCTTTCAACACCTGGAATACAATGATAACAGCAGCAAAACGAAGTAGCTAGTGAGTCCCTGTCCTTAGATAGCGAAGCTGTTTTTCCCTTGTAAGAGGTAATGTTTATTTTTTCTGCAAATAATGTAGTCAAGTAGTCAACTGGAATTTTTGGGGGGGAGACTTTTCAGTGATGCTAACAGTACATCTGTGAGCTAATGACAGGCCTGTTGTTCATCATCTCATCATCTCATTAAGCAGTCATGTGTTCTGTACCAGACCTCAGTTCTGCTAAGCAAACTTATTTCCCATATCACTGTTGTTACATTAACGCCTGCCACAGTTCTGTTAAAAAGGTTTTGGTCACACTTGTGGGAATCCTAAAGGGTGGGGCCTGGGGCAAGCACGCCCTGCTTTCTCCACCTTTGGCTCTTATGCAGAATGAATTTCAATTGAATCATATTACTTATGCCTATGCCTAGGAATTAAGTAGGTAATCAGCACCTAGGGTTCTACACACCTACTAGAATGCCAGGATTTAAGTAGCTTAACATTTTATACTATATGAGCTTCATCACTGATATAGACACCCAGCATTCCTGCCTCCCTGAACACTTCCAAAGGAGAAAGCAGAGCTCCAAATCACAGCCCAAATGATACCTAACCAGTCAGAAATCCATGGGGAAAGGTCACAATGGTCTCCAGACCAGATGTTTTTCACTATGATGTTTCCACAAGCTGGGGCGCGGTGCAAACTGTAAATAAAACCCCTATTTAATTAAAAGTAGTACAAAGACAACAAATCAAATGTTGAAACTGAAAAATATTATTGAGTAAATTATTGTTTTTTTGTTGGGACAGGTTCATAATTATTACTATGTTCATTACTTCTTCTTTTAACAAGACTTTTGGAAATTAACGTGAAATGTTTTTTCATTTTATAATGTGCCAAATATTCATTACTAAACTGTTGTGAAAGGTGCAGAACATGCTTTGGCATTGTTTGAAATAAGCAAAGCCTTCCCTGAAAAAGACGTTATCTGGATGGCAGCATGTTGCTTCAAAATATGTATATATCGTTCAGCAATAATGGTGCTCAGATGTTCAAGTTATCCATGCACTAATGCTCCCCCTGACTTTTAAACTGTGAGCTGATAATAAGCCGGATGGTCCCTCTCTTCTTTAGACCAGAGGACACGGCGCCCAACATTTTCAAAAAGAACATACAATTTTGATTCATCTGACCACAGGACACTTCTCCACTTCACCTCAGTCCATCTTTAATGTGCTCAGGCCCAGAGAAGGGAGTGGTGTTTCTGGATCCTGTTTAAATCTGGTTTATTCTACAGAGGTAAGAGGTAAATCTTATACACAGTTGGCATGGTGTGGTGTGGTTTGCTGGAGAAGGGAATCAAACCCCAGCTTGCCAAGACGAGAGCAACAATATTACCCAGCACACTATACCAACCACTACACCTATTCAGTGTGTACACAGACTCCTATCACTATATTCACCCACCACTGTAAGTCACTCTGGATAAGATCTTTTGTCTGCTAAATACATAAATGCATTTGAGGGCTTTCATGACTGGCATTTGGTAAGAGCTACTAGAGACAGAAGATTAGCTTTGCAGGCAGTGATTATGACTGATGATGACCCTTGATGTAATACCTATAAATAATGCCATTATACGTCTTAATAAATAACACTCTTCACAGTTTTGACTAAAATATGTTAATAAATAATTATATACCCAGTTTAGATTAGAAACAAGTAGTCTATAAAAGTGCGTCTCATCACTCTCAGTTCTATAGTGGGACAGTCGGAAAATACAAGACAATGTAATAAAGTAGAAGAGGCTGGAGATTCAGCAACACTCCTGGACATACGGAAACAGAGTGCAGGAGGCAGGAGTTGTTTATTCACTCCATTATATCACTTTTCATTCTGAAGTGATGGGTACTAGTCCAACTCTTGCAGAAGTATGGTCTAGTAGGAGCGTTTGCCTCTCACCGCAGGTATTACGAGTTCAGGTAGGTTTTCTATATATCTGCGCAGGTTTCCTCCAAGTGCTCTGAAAACATGAGTAATGTGCTGATTGGTTAATCAAATGTGCCTATGTTCCTGTATATGAGTGCTTATAAGTTTATTCAGGACACTACTGGAGACCATTAGTAAATTACCCAATCAGATTGCAGGATTCTAGGAGCAGGATTGAACCAGCCAGACTGCAAGACCCAACCAATCAAAGCATGGCATTCAAGTAGCCAGCAAGATTGCAGGATTCTTGCAGCGGAACAGCGTGCAGAACTCAACCAGCCAAAAAGAGTGCAGAATTAAAGTAGTAAAGCACAAGGCTCAATCAGCAAATAAGCACATATAATTCAGTCAGCCAATCAGATTTCAGGATTTTAGTAGCCAATCAGAGTGTGGAACCCAGTTGGCCTATCAGGAATCAAGTAGGTAATCAGCTCCTAGGGCTCTACACACCTACTAGAATGGCAGGATATAAGTAGCTTAATATAATATATTATGTAGCTTTTATATTATATGAGCTTCATCACTGATATAGACACCCAGCATTCCCGACTCCCTCAACACTTCCAGAGGAGAAAGCAGAGCTCCAAATCACAGCCCAAAAGATACCTAACCAGTGAGAAATCCATGGGGAAAGGTCACGATTGTCCTCTCCAGACCAGATGTTTCCACAAGCTGGGGCGAGGTGCAAACTGTAAATAAAAACCCTATTTAATTAAAAGTAGTACAAAGACAACATATCAAATGTTGAAACAGAAAAATGTTATTGAGTAAATTATTGTTTTTTGTTGGGACAGGTTCATGATTATCACTATGTTCGTTACGTTTAACAAAACTTTTGAAAGTTAAATGTTTTGGGAGTCTCCGTTTCTAGTGCCAAATATTCACTACAAAACTGTTTCAATTGGTACAGAACATGGTTTTATCATTGTCTTGCTGAAATAAGCAAAGTCTTCCCTGAAAAAGACATCATCTGGTTGGCAGTATATGTTGCTCCAAAACCCGAATATATCGTTCAGCATTAACGGTGCTCAGATGTGCAAGTTATTCATGCACTAATGCACTCCCATACCATAAAAGATGCTGACTTTTGAACTGTGTGCTGTTTATAAGCCGGATGGTCCCTCTCGACCTTAGGCCGGAGGACACTGTGCCCAACATTTTAAAAAATAACTTAAAAGTCCATCTTTAATGTGCTCAGGCCCAGAGAAAGGAGTGGTGTTTCTGGATCCTGTTTAAACCTGGTTTATTCTTTGCATGGTAGAGTTTTAACTGTGGCTTTTGAAAGTGTTCCTGAGTCAGTGCAGTGTGATTTCCACTACAGGATTGTGTCTGTGTTTAATGCAGTGCTCGAAGATCAGTTCCATCTAATATTGTTTTTCACCCTTGTCCCTCTGCATACAGAGACTTCTCTAGATTTTCTGAATCGCTTTATGATATTATTTGCGGTAGATGATGAAAATTATTATTTTACGTTAAGAAACGTTATTCTTGAATTATTACTCTATTTGTCTGTGCAGTCTTTTTCTTTTATACCCAATCAAGTTACTGACCTGTTGCCAGATGACCTAATAAGCTGTGATATGTTTCACCTGATGTTTTCAGAATGACACAACTTTACCAGTCTTTTGTTGAACATGTCTCAACTTTTCTGAAACATGTTACTGGCTTCAAATTTAAAATGGCCATATATTGTCTGTGTTTGATTTGGTGTTTTTGTACTAATTTCAATGAAATATAGGACTTTAAAGATTTGCATATCATTGTATTGTGTCATCATTTGCATTTTGCACATTGTGCCAGTGTTTTTTTTTTTTTTTTGGAAATGGGGTTGTAGAAGATCATAGCTCATAGAAAATCTTAGCTGGGATTTAAACCTGTACATCAACTAAAGGAATAGACACAGCAGTAAAATTCATAGTTTGTGTGACAGAAAGCAAATATGCACAGTGACATGCAGTGGAGTCCTAAGTATTTGTGCCTGTGAAAGTGGAGGGACAATGCAAAAATATGCCTGTAATTACTAATTGGTTACTGAAATATTTTTGTCAAACTCTGACTGCTTCATTTAAAAGCCATTGTGGTGTTGTTCAGAGGCAAAATGTTGTGTCACTGTCCAAATGCACTCATCATCAAAAAAATAGCTGCACCCTAAAGGAAGTGTTGGATTGCAATGCTATTGGGAAGGAAGATAAAGGTTACCAGGAACAATAAATGATGATAAATGATGAAAATCTAGACTGATAAGGGCAATATTTATTGAGCTAAAACATACAGAAGTAGTGTCTTTCAGTATGGCGTCAGGCTGCCATATTTGCTAATGCAAATGTCAGATCGTGACGGAGTTGTAGAGGCTCCTAACGGTGTCCTGCGATAATCCATCCCATGCAGCTTGAATATTCTCACAGAGAGATTCTGCGGTAGGGGAGGAGTTGATGACTCTGTGTGCATGTAGTCCTGCGTCGTGCAGCTGCCTGCCAATGGTGGTGGCACTAACAGGATGACTCATGGAGGGCATCACAGCTCACTGAATGTCCGCAAATGTGGCTGTTGGGTCATTCTGCGCATGTCAGACAATCTGTCGGTTCTCTCTCTCTGTGGTTTGTGTAGGTTGGTGCATGCCTTCTTCTACCCACTACCGCCAACAGCGTGTTATGGTAATATCCACACAACCAGCATGGCTGGTCCTGCTTCCTGGAACCCTATGATGTGACCCCTCCCAAACTCTTCCAACTGCTTGAGTTGCTTTCGAACTCTTCTCTGAGGTATAGTGAACCTGCAAAGGATGCTACCAACACAACAGCATGAGTCAGAATAGAAAGCACGCACAATAAGACGACCTTAGATAGTCGGCCATGTACAACAATAAGGCCCATCCTTGCTCACGTCACATGTGCGGCCGAATGTGAAATTTGAATCATTTGCATGTCTCATGATGTCAAACCTACCCACCAAGTTTCATTCCTGTCGGTTGAATCATTCTGGGTGCAACTATTTTTTTTTTTTTTTTTGATGAGTGTACTTATGAACCTGACAGTATTTTGCATCCAAAACACTCTAATTACAAATTTCAGACATAACTAATCAAGTAAATGAGTGATTGGTATTGAAAGATTAGCTTGTTTTCAAGATATGTAAAGCTTTTCAATGGATTTCAGACCACAAAGCAGTTTAAAACAAAGCTGGGAGGAATATCAAAGAAGAATGTATCCATATGGTATAATGAAACAAGGGCATGGAAATGTTTGATATACACAAACCAAATATTTTTCCTACTGTTTAACCCCTTACCCTATGGCCTTGTCTTGGTTATTAATCTTCAATAGCTACAATAAACGATTCATTCAGCTACTACAAAACTCATTTGTAAGCTATGTAGTTAGGAAAGTGAGGAATTGAAGCGTGTTGCAGTTTAAGGGATTAAGCAAGGGCTTTGACATCCTACATTTTCACATGAATTTTCCGTCAGGGTCTGTCCATGCCACCCTTCAGGGCTTATTAAGAGCCGCCAGCCCAGCCTAAAGCCAAGCATGAGTTCCCATGTCCAGTGCTGGTCTCTGAGGGTTACAGCATCTAGTCTATCCACAGCTTCTGCTCAGCCACTTGGCTCCCTGGCCTCTTAATGCCTTTGGTCCTTTTGTCTCATTTCAGTGCACACTGATTCATCCATTGTGTCAAGTGCGTCTGCAGCCTGGGACGTTCTCCAGTGAAGGTGTGTGCCAAGGCTCGCTGCTCCCCGCCTTTCCTCCAGCACTCTTTCCTCAGCTTGCTCCACACGTACATATTCATGTCTGTTTGCATATGCGTTGCATGCATAAGCATATGCAAATCAGACCGGGAGCACACGGTACTAGCATGGCGCTCGGCATAGGAAATGCTATGTGAAGGATATGTTGGCCATTATGTCCATGATCTTTAATATACTCTGTATACTCAGTTTTATATACCGTTTTTACATAGCAAGATTGTGGCTCTAATGTGAATTTCTTTTCAGATTTCGCTTCTTCATTTTCTGTCAGTGAAAGCTTCCAACCATTGCTAGCCTCCTGAAAGGGTCATACCACCTTTTGTGGCCATTCATAACTCTCATTACGTCATATCTTTGGAAAAGCTTGGCTTTTTTATTTGCAGACTATGAAGAAACTAAGGAATGCTTGCTAGCAGTAAGTACATTTTAAACTGCTTCGAATGCTTTAGATGAAGTCTAGGGAAGAAATTCAAAGGCGGCTTTATGGTGTATGTGATTGAAAGCGCTGAAAGCTATCTTGACACATTTAACTGTAATATTCCGCAAAAACACACAGCAGAGTTAATCAAATACACTCCAAAAGCAATGGCACGTACATAAATACCGCCGTCCTACATGTCATATCTAATGAGGACCAACAGTAGCTTCCAAATGAACGTTGAAGTACTCCCTCCTCCTACTTCCATCAAATATCCCATCCTTCCTAACTCATCAGCGCAGTAGCCGCCGGTAGGCCACGTCTCTGTGATCTTTTTAAAGGCAACCAAGGGCTGAACTGATTATCGTCTTGGCGGCCAGGTCCCCAAATAATGAGATTTGGCTCAATTAGGCTTGCTCCGGAGGTGTGGGAGTGAAGTGTAGAGGCTGGAGAGATGCTGGACTAATCCACACGTGGAGGCTGATCTGAGGCCAGTGGATTACAGGTCACTGCTGCTGTTTATCCCATGTGTAAACCAGCCGCCCGCACCGCTCACACCTCCTCTGGAGATAAGATCAGGTCTGGGCGGGTGTAGGGGGCTTGATGAACAACAGGACTCAGTCTTTTTCCAGCGCTCAGCCATCGCAGGCCCAAGTGTGTCTGGCTGCTCATAGGAGCATGATGTTATATGAGAGGAGAGGTGGAATTCGACTGGGGAATGAGACTAGCTTTTGTGCTCCTGTTAGCGCTGGACCTACAGGTGTGGGCTGAAGCACTCAGTGTTGCCTGAATTGTAAAATACCTTAAAGTGGTGATCGAAAATAAAACAACGAAAATAATAATTAGACAATTTCCCCCATGCACCAAATACGGTTGATTAGTGAGAGCAGCGGCAAGGTCAAGTAACCAGACAATGACTTTTATACGTTTGTCCACTTTGGATACCAACCAGGTCTTGACTGATCAACTCAATTTGACTTATTATGCTGTATGAATTATTCAGCAACTACTATGAAACTAATATGTAGGATATGTACCTACGAGAATGGAAAATGGAAATCTTGACCCCCTGACAGGTCCTTAGAGTTTAAGGAATTAACTCAGACCGCTATGCTTTGGCCAGAGGTTGCTGGGCTGTTCTCCAGTCAAAGGATTTGCATTGGTTTTCTCAGACTTTCAAGTGGCTGTAACTAATGATTGATTCACTAGATAATGCTTAGCCTTTGTACTGACAAGCACAAGGAATGTTGTCCTTGATCTAACTCCATCCCGTTGTCTGTCTGTCATATTAACAGGAAATATGACCATTGATAACGTTCTTCTGCAGCACACTCTCTGTTGTAAATATCCTCTTGGTCTCAGTTGGCTAGTAAGCTTCACAAAGAGAGGCTTGATTTTTGCCCTGAGACCTTTCCGCCAACAAGCAACCCAAAACAATGACAAAAACGTATTCCCTTTCCAGTCATTCCATCTTTCAAACTGCGCTGAAGAAGTTTTCTAACCATTCTGGCTAGTCATAAAGCTAGCACTGGCTCTGGACTGATGCTGCTTGTCCATACTTTAATGGCACACCAGTCGATCTACAGTAGATCCCAACATTTCAATCTAACCTAAGCATGGGTTAGTCATGTGACTCCGGTGTTCTGACACAGGGGTTTGGAACCCATCTCGCCTCGGCTAGGTTGATTTTTTTTCCCTCACCCTGGTTTTATGGCCTTTTCGCAGGCCTGTTGAGATATAGTTTCATTCTCCCCCAGGCAGGCCGAGCCTTCAGGCCCCACTGCTGACAGCAGCTTTTATTTGATGTGGACGTTCCGTGTTGGGTTTCAGTACTGGCTCAACATATGATCCCCATTACGGGCTGGAGTAGGAACGCATGGCGCGGGCTGCCTGGTGACGCTGGGCAGAGGTGGGCTGGGTGGAAGTGTTAATACGAACCATACATGAACTCGCTGCCAACACAGGGACTAAAAGGAACAGTCAGACCCGACACAAGACATGCACTGCATGCATTCAGCCAAATGAAAGGCATGCCTATGTATTGGGCCGTATTTAGGTATAGGTGGGCTGCTGACTGATACGACATCAGTGGTGGCCTAACTCAAGGCTGACCTTTGGTTATGCTGCACTTGGGATTTCTTCATATTAGAATAAACCAATATGCTGAAAAAAAGTGGTTTATGTGGAGTGAAAGTGGACTTATGAATGGTTCACATTATTTCCTATTTATTATCTAAAATTTGCTTTGGTGATTTCTGGTTAACTCTATAATTTCTTGCAAACGTATCTTATACCGAAAGCAAGATAAAACACAAATCCAAGTTAACTCAACAGCGGTGGCTTTTAGTTCATTCCAGTGATGCGGATATTGACATTAAATATTTGCCTATGTAATTCCCCAGCTATTAAGAAATTGCACAAATTTGTCAAATGCGCACATACATGATTGTTATTACTTTACGGACAAAACCGTTCACCTTATATCGACCTTATCATAAAATAATGACCACTCCAAGGTTCTTAACAAACGAGTAAATTGGAGGTATTCTTATTGAGCCACTACCACATTAGACTAATCATATGTGGAATTGGATGCTTGCTATATCGCTCTGTTGACAAATCTTTTACCTGTCATGTCATTGCTTGTCATGTTCATAGGCCCCAGTGTTCATTGTTCACTTCGGGCTCATGATCTGAGGTGACAGTTCTGCTCATATGATAGTCAGATCTCACAATGCAATAATTTGATGGGAAAGAAATTTCACATTTATTGCCTCTTTAATGTTTCCATTCCAAGACCATTCTCTCCGTAAAATTGGGACTGCACACTATTTTATAATACTCCCTTATCAGCTCTGGGCTTTAGTTATTTACTTTAAAATGGACTAATTTCTTATTCTAGCGGAGGGGGGAGCGGACGCTGACTTGAACAGCTGCTTCATGACCCAAAAAACTGTCAGTCTTTCCCTGGAATAAATTGTGGAACGTTCCATTTTCCGAAGCAGGGGGGTTCGCTTGTAAGAGAAAACACATGCGAGTGAAAACCGGCGCAAAACACGTGAATTCGGCGTCGCGTGAAATCAAAGTGTGTAGATATTTTCTGAAATTAAAGTATTTCTTAGCAGAGGAGCATATTTTAGTGAGAATCGCCGGATTTTGAGTTGGTATTCGCGGTGCGAACCTCGCTCCTTTCCAGCTCGGATTCGAGCAGCCTCATAGTAGAATCAATTCACAGAGAGGGGGAGCTTGAAACCGTCTCGCTCATGCCTGTGTGTGCTGAGTTTGGTGAGCGGCGTGTTGGGCACCTCGGAGCTTAAACTTTCTGTGTAAGATCTATGATATGTTGTCCATCTCTCCCGTCGCAGGCTGTGTGTCTTGTCTCATAACTTTTTTAAAGGACGGGGGCGATGAGTTGGTCTAAAACGACACAGTAAACTGCGTTACTGTCACGTCTCTCTCTCTGTCGTTGAGGCGGAGTTGTTCTGTTTCAGATGTTTTACGTCGCAGTGTTTACCAAAGTTCAGACCTAACGTTTCGCTAACTGTACCTCAGGCAGCCTTCGTGTGTCTTCTGGTTTAGACATTAAACACGGCTATGATAGCCATAATCAGTGTTCTTCCTTTTCTTATTTTGTTTGTTGGTCTTTAATCATTTTTTACTTTTATCAATTTTACCCCCTATGTTGGTGTCGTTCTGCCTAATGAAGAGATTCTCACACTAGAGAGCCATCATGTCACATCAGTCTAGCTAACATATATTTGCTCAGGTTTGCATGACCGCACTGAATTCAACAAAATAAATCTGTAAAAGTTAAGCAAAATGACAGAAACTCGCACAAGCAGCTGGAAAATGCATCACTTTAGCATAAGTATGCAGACATCCTGCTGTTTTTGAGTTAGCGCCCTTTTTGTTTGTGTCCCTTTTTAATTAATAAAAGTGTTATACAGTTAACTAATTAATTTGCTATAGTACCAATTTCAAGTGGCCTACTGTCCTAAAACTAGGATTCGATACATCATATGTTGTGATATAGTTTGACAAAATTAACAATTTCACATGAAAACATTACCATTTTAATGTTTTTGCCTATCAGTGTTCTCTCACTTAAAGGAGCAATATGTAAGATTTTTAGGATTACAACATTCCAACATTAACTAAAATTATCAACAGAATGTGAAGAAATAACAGTTTTGCCAGTATGGCAAACACGTCTACGTATCGAGCTGCAGAGATGTCTATGGAAATTAGTATGTTAACCAGTTAACCCCAGCCTGCACTGTCTGTAACACAGATTTGCACTTCAAGAGGTAATACAGGAGCGGATGAAGAGGAAACTTGTTTGTTCTCGGCAAGAAAACAAGTTTGAATACCAAGGAAACAAATGACACAAATAGCAGCAAATTAATTTTGGCGTTGCTTTTCACAACTGCCGATCAGTGGGATGAATAAAGGGATGAATCCATAATGCTGAACTCACAACGTTTCTTCTAGACCGATTATGCTGACTTACATATTGCTCCTCTAAATATCCAGCATGCATCACATGAGTAATAAGTGACATGACACTCGCTATAGACTGTAGTGTAACAGCAGTCCAATAAAAGAACACTAAAACCAATAGAGAATCTCCGCTGCATTGGTGTCTTTGGGTCATTTATAAACCATGTCAGGTGAATATAAGCTCACTAGACAAAAAAATAGGTGGTAGTAGTAACCTCCTGCAAATGGTGCCTCACGAGGATGATGGGGCTATAAATACCTGCGGGGTGTGAGTGACAGGATTCATGGATTGAGAAGAGGTGGTACAATGCAGTGAATAACTCGTTCAATGTGTGGAATCTGGTCCAAAGCAGATGTTAATTGTTGACTAAAAGGAGTGTTTGCATTTGGACAATGCATTTGGGAGTGATTGCAGGTGTATGGAAGCATACGGTCATACGGGTCTACGAGCAGTCGCTAAAATTCCAGTCTACAGGAAATTCTCCTCAGAATTGTACCAGGGAGGGTATCTACCAAATCTGACCCAACTGTGCCGTTCTTTGATGCAAGAGTGTCTGAACGTTGATGTAAACTTGTCCAATCCATGCCAAATTGAATCACAGCTGTTATTTGTGCTTGTTAAGGTTTAACGCGGTATTAGGTACTCTTCAGTCACACGTATGTCCACTCTGCCTGTCACAGAGCACAAACTATATACCAAAAAAGTTAAATTTGCTCCACCTTAAATCCCTTCAATCTCCCGGCATTAGACTGGTGCTGTAACCCTGCTGAAAGGTGTCCATACTTTTGAAAGCAAAAATACTTGAAATATTTCCTAATGTTACATGAAATATTCTACTTCTCAGTCCTGCTTTACCAATAGTATGCAAACTAGCATTAGCACTGTGCATTGGTAACTGACCTGGCTAGCTACGTTAGCCTGGTCGTCTAGCCCAAGGCCAAACCAGTACATGGCAGGGGAACAAATCTGAGATCAGCGTTTTTAAATTTATACTGGCCAGTTCAAAGTGCCAATTAAGAAAGATGTTTTGCTGTTGTTGTCTATGCTGGACGTGACATTGTTGTCCCCCAAAAAGGGCTGCAGTGAAGAGAACCTACTCTGGATGATGTATTGCTGATCTGAACACTGATATTGAAGATTATAGATATTGACATATTTGGTTTTCCGAGAAGTGACGTTCACTGTCCAGCTTCCTTCTGCATTAGCCAGCTAGTCGGGGGAAAACGTTCCAACAGCTCAACCCTAAAAATCCACACCAAAGCACGTTTAGATTTAGAATGTCTCGTTCGAGGTGTGGAAAGTCAGTCACAAAGCAGATGTTAATAATTGGTAAAAAGGAATGATTACAGGAAGTAGCTGAACTTGGAGGTGTATGGAAGTGTACAGTCGTGTGGGTCTACCAGCAGTGGCAAAATACTGCTCTGTTCAACTGGAAAATCTCACTTGCAAGATTACTGTGGCACCACTGTATTAGGCAGGTAGGCTTATAGACAGATGGATAGTAATGGTTACATTTTTAATGTTTGCCAAAGTGTCTCTTGATTGCAGTCAGAACAAAACACATGCTACTACAAGCTCACATCTATTCAGACACAACTCTACATGTTGAAATCCACATGTAATTACACAGTCCATTTCAAAAAGTGACAGGAGTTGTTCCACTAGCTTTGACTGACACGTATGTGACCTGCAGGCAGAACGTGTTTGTTTCGTTGCTCTCTGTCTTCACTGCAGTTACTGTCAGGACCTGTGAAGTAAAATCTCGCATCAGCCGCCAGCTGGTCTTGCATGTTGCGCGTGCAAGTGTGTCAGGTGAGTCTCCTGCACCTCACCTATGGCTATGGCCTGTACGGGAGGTCTAGCAACACGGAGTGTGCTTGTGTTTTCTTGTCTTGTGCATATTTTGTCATTCCAAAAATGATTTAACCACATTAGTAAACCACATTCAGAAAGCACCTGTTTATGCATTCATGAGCTGATTATGGAAAATACCCAATATCACATTCATACCTCCCTCTCTCTCTTTCTCTCTCTCTCTCACTCATTATTCTGCTCATTTCTACAGGGCGCAGTTATTTTCAGCGGGCTGTGTGCGGCGGCGGTGGGTTTGGCTGTTTAATGCACTGCAGGTTCAGTTTACCAGCAGGTAGAGGCTGATAAGGGAGCAGTGCGGGCTTGGAGCAGCGGAAAAGCCTACAGCCTGCCTCCAACCTCAGCCACTGTTTAAGGTACCACTCAAACTCAGCCCCACTGCTCCCCCTATGGTTACCTTTCCAGAATGGGCATCTGTCCTTGTACCGCTAAACGTCTGTGAAAGGAGTGATGGACTGAGGTTCTGTTCTTAGGGCCACACTCCCTCACATTGAGTTATCTCAGGCATGCAGAGGTTTATTTGATAGTTTTGTAGCTTTCAGGCTTGAAGGTGTGGTAGAAAAAATAGCTGTCACATAGAATTTTTTTTTTTTAAATGGTGGGCATTTAATAACCAATGCACTTTCCTGTAGATCAATCTCTGTTTAAACAACACATCTTAGCTTGAATGAAATTTATGAATATTGGCTTATAGGGAAAAGAGGAAATTACACACAAATGACATATATATAACATTTATTTTGCATTTAAGACAACAAGCAGCTTCTGCTTCAATGACAAAATCACAGCACTGGTCGTTCTCATAATAAGCCGTTCTCGTTCGCTTGCTTTGGCTTCCTCCAAAGGTCCTGAAGTGCAGTACGCTGGGCTACAGCCTGTATTCAGATTCCATATGAGCAGTGCAGACAGATGCCACGGAGTTTACTGTGCATATGTGGCTCATATCAGCTCATATGGTCCTAGCTACCTGAGGACCTGGCTTTATATGTCACACTTGAGCTGAGCTGAGTCTTTGTGGTCTGTTGTCCTTTTGAAAATGACTGTACTGTGCCCTCTAGAATTATTAGCACCTTTGAAGCATAAAAAGACCATGAGCAAAATGTCTTTGTTGTTTATCAGCTTAATCTTGCTCTAAGACATGAGGGAACCTGATCTTTCAGAGTTTAAAACGATTTAAAGAGAAAAAACAGGTACAGGTACTCCAAACCTGTAAAGATTCAACTGCTGAAGCTTCCGGACTTTCTTTAAATAATAATAAATAATAAAATCTGATTTACATGTGCCCAATCCTATTTGACCTCTTTTCAGCACATCTGAGTCTTTAAGATCACTCAAGTGGTATTGAATTCCTATTTTGCTATGTACAAATATGAGGTACCCACTCACTCAACACGCAAGGAATACACAAATGTGAATTGAGTCAGAAGATTGATGACCTTCATAAATCATGCAGTGGCTGTTCAAAAATAGATTCTCACCTGAAATTAACACTCTTCTATTAGGGTAAATATTCAGAATTTTCAAACAGCTGTGATGAACCTGCCCGGAAGAGGATGCAAGTGTATTTTCCACCCACACACAGTGTGGAGGATGATTTGAGCAGCATTACAGTTGGACATTTGCAGTAGTTACTTGTATCCTGGAGTCATCGAATTTCAAAACTACAATTAGATGGCACCTCATTGACAATGGCCATTTGGAGCACTTGGCAGGAAAAAACACCTTTGCTGTTATCAAATCCGTGACCACGGAGTCGAGCCTTTGGGTTACCATCGCAAACCCTATTCAAGAACCACTGAAGAACTGAAGAAAATGAGAGTCCACAAGAAAGAACCAAGCGCTAACAGAGCTTTGGAGGATGTGTAGAGATTCTGGGTTAAAGCTACCTCAGATAATTTTGGGCAAAAATTATGTGTTCTCCCATCTCATCCAGCTTTCCAGATTCCATATGGATGTTTTGGCAGGGAGGAAGCACAAAATACTACGTGTGCAGGGGTGCATCATTTTGAAGTTTGCTTTTTCAGAAAAAAAAACAAAACACCTGGTGGAAACCACATAGTCACATGGTTGATAAGGGGAATATAGAAGGGCTCCTACATGTTTGTTGGTTTAGAAGTATGGTTCTGGGTAAAAGGAAATATAATTGGTATGGAATCGCTTCATAATGTGGAGTTTCAGTGAAAGATTCTTTAGTGAACGCAGAGTGGTTCTTCTGTGGCTCTGAAGAATAGTATGATTAAAATGATGGTTAAGTGAGTTCCTCAGTGAGTTCCTCACAATAATGTAAACTGTTGACTGTAGGGTGCTTTTCCAGTAGCATCTGTCAAGCAGTGTGGCTGTACATGTGATAGAGGCCAAGTGCAATGCTGATAAAGTCTTGAGAAGTGAAAATAATGTTAAACCATATGGGTGCTGGCTTGGCATCAATTCTGCAACATGGCACAGTAGATTAGGGTTTATGAGTTGGAGTGAAGCACTGGCAAGCTGTCCATAGTTTAAGGATGTACATGGAATGCGCCCTTTAAGCTTCCGAATTGTCTCTGGTCCATAAGGATATGATATACATTCAGCAGTATTAGAAACTATAGATTTTTTAAGCATCACACCTCATACAGTACATACATTTATTTCAACATCTGAATATTGATGTTATTTCCTGTTCTTCTGAAATCAGTTTAGCTGCAACTGTCTCCTGTGGGAAAGGTTGTGTCCATGGACACAGCTGGCACACGTGTCTCTCATTTAAAAGCTAGCTATTTTTATAGAAGACACTGCTGAACAGTTTTATGAGACACTTTCTGACTAAGTGCATGACACACTTTAGATGTCAAATTCGGGGACATGTTGACTTGGCTGATGGGATAAATTCCAATAAATTCCCATTCCCATCCAGATAGTTTTACCAGTAAAGTGTAGAAAAAGGGCATGTTGAAAGGCAAATATAAAAGCCTATTAGGCAAATCTATTTTCTTTACATCAGAGGATCTGGCCTTCTTTATTCCTTATGCAGTGTCTTGAGGTTAAACCGAGGGTGTAAAAGCAGTGGTGCATTAAAGCATCCTCTGCATGCACGTAAACGTTTCTTTCCGCTGACTCCATCTCCAAGCTAACTTCTACCATCTAGTGGCCGTTTGATAAAAACAGGTTTACTTAAATTACCCCAGTATTTAGATGGTATTAAGGGGAACAGTCAATATTCCCTTTTTCAGCATCCCACTCCCTTGGATGTGAAACTGATTATGGCTTATGAATCTTTGAAAGCGCACACTTTGGCATTTCTTTTCTACTTCAAAATGACATAAAACTGATTTCAAAAAGAACAAGCAACATCTTCATATAGTTTTGATCTCCAGTTGCTATTTGGCTTTCCAAACATGGTCACCGCTATATGTTTGTGTGAACAGTTGTGAATGATTGACAGGATGTCAGTTTTCTAATGAAAAAATAACTGCCAAAGATCCCTCTTCCGACTCCGAGTGGTATCTCTGCTGTTGGGTCGTCATTGTGAATGATGGAGAGAACAGGGAAAATCTCAGTCATTCAGTGAAGTCTGCCCTCTACTGTTCAGCTCTTTCACTTGTTTTTTCCCCCTTGCATTAACTGCTTATAGAAAGAAAACCTGAATTATAATGAATTTTAAAGGAAAGCTTCATGGAACAAACAAATATAGGCAACACTCGGATAAGTACAACATGAAAAGACTTTATTTCATTGTGTATTATGGATTAGGTCATTGAAAACTGTTCAAAAGAGAAAGACTTCCATTTTACACAGCAGTGACCTTACTGAGAGCCAGTTATGATATGGACCTTAAGATACACAATTTCTTCCTTCTTTATCATCTGTAATTATAATCACACTGCCTATTCAACATTAAGCTGTAAACACAAAGATTAAAAGCGTACAGTAGTTTGTTGTCATAAGGTGACAGGTCATTGAAGAAGTTTCATAGCGTACTAGCATGCATTGCGACTAGGACTGAATAGATAAAATAGCTTTACAAGACAGTTTGCACTAGAAACGACCTTAGGCTGGTCAGTTCTACAGCTGGTTACGAATGGTCTATTTGTTAAAGCCTAGCATTAAGTGAATGTGGATCCACCCCATACCCTACCATTGGCGCGTATATATATATATATTAACACAAAAAAAAAAGCCTGAGGATAGAGAAATTCACATTCTTACTGTACAACAGTACAACAAAGTACCTCTGCATTGCCCCGCCTTCCCTATGAGAAATCTGCACTTGCTGTAAATACTAGATGGCAGCGGTTTACACAGGGGACAAATTTGGTACACTTGCAACGGACTCTTATCAAAGAGCATCTAAATGATAGATGAGACACTTAAGACCTTATACATTAATGTTATCGTACGCTCTGCGTAAACACAGAAATAGATAAATAAATAACTACATGTATGTACACAGCATCATGCTCCCATTAAACCGTGAGTGGGGGCATGCTTCCAGTTGTGTTCAAACAGGCGAAAATAAGTGCTAAAATCTTCCTCCTACTAAAAAAGGCCCCACTCCTGATCGGAGACGGAAAACAATCACAAGCAGGCTAATCAAGCTGTCAGCGTTCGTCTTTTTCTCACTGTAATTAAGAGTGGCTTCGCTCGTTCGGCGACATGCTAGTTCAAAGAATATATTAGCGCTCTGTCTGCATGTTGTGCAAGTGTTTTAATCAGCTGTTCCGACGGTGAGGCCCCATTTATGGGCCAGGTTTGATTCCTCACACTTGTCAGATCCGCGAGTATCTGACGTTAACAAAGCTGGAGAGTTTCCAACTGAATCACCTTCAAAGCCCCGGGCTTATCTATCTGTGTGCTTCATCTCTGTGTGACACTAATTAATCTGCACGAGCATTTAGGAAGTGTTCACCTTTCATTTACATTGCAGTGTGTGTTCTTTCTTATCTAAACTCTTTAAGCACAGCATTCAATGTTTGGCAAGTAATCTTGTTTTCCTAAGTAGCATTGTGTAGTGAACAAAACCTACAAATCTACATAGTCATGAAGAAAATTACTTCCATGGCAGCTGTATAATTTACTCCTTATTTCCTAGCTCGAGTACAATTGCGAATATGGACTGTAAAGGAAAATGAGTGTGGACAAGCTCCTATGGTACAATTGCAAGTGTCTGGCAGACTCTGCGAAGACTTCAGACACCAGACAGGACTTTATTATAAACGTTATATTAAACGATGCCATGCATGGTTATTTTAGAAAAAACTGTGTGACTTCATCCCTGTAAATGAGAGTGAGATTAACAGATTTCGACCCCTCTAAAGTGAGGTTTTATTCAGGTCAACTTTAACTGGCAGAGGCCCCGCCTCTTTTCCCTCATCAGACTGGCCAATTGCGACAGCAATCACTGGAGTCAAATGGTAGGGGCTGACCTTTGGCATGTCGTCCAGGAACTCTTTATCTCCGTTGATGCTCAACTGCAGTAGAAAATGAGCCCATGAGAAAAAAACTCAAGACTGTCTTTGGGTATATTGGTTCACATCTGTTAAACTGTATACAGACACCGTTGTTGTTCTGTCCTTCATTTATCACACACAGCAAAATCACCCATGTCACATGTGTCCTTAAAAGTTGCAGCTATTGTCACCAACAATAAAAGCATTGTATAATTTGATTGATTTATTTATTTCTCAGTCACAGCTCTCAGAAACAAGCTGTAAAAAGTGTGGATTCAGGTCATTCAAATGAGAACAACATTTGTAACGTTTTTCATTTGAAGATTTGAATTTGATGGAAAGATACTATTGTGCATAAAGGAGTGTTTTGCAGACAGAAAAAAACTTTGTGCAGTACAATATAACTAATCATGCAAAACATTTTAAGGCCAAACCTGAAAACATGGCTATTTCTGGTGGTTAATCTTGTGTCTTCTGTTAATCTGTTAATGTCTCAGTGTTCTGTATTTCATATGCAAAGAACGTGAGTTAGCAAATAGGGACGTGCCTTCCTGTATCCATAATACTTCATGAACTGATCATTTTGGTAAACTACGAAAAAGGAAAAAATGAAAGACAAAATTAAAAAAATATATTTATATCTTTTCGTGTTGGATGATAAGCTCTCACTAATGAATTTGCTCTGACTGCACATGCATAATCAAATAAAAAAAAAAAAAACCCTACATTCAACCTTACAGAAAGCCTTATTTTTTATGGTTATAGAAAACAGAAAGTGCAGATTTGAAACCCTGGTCCATTTCACTGTGGCCAATGTAGAAATGCATGTGCTGTAAAACATCTGGTGGCAGATTTAAAAGTGTCAAAGTGACCAAATTTGAATGGATTGCTGGCGTGACGCTTGGTTTGATAGCATGAAATGGTATAGCAAAGCATACCATAACATACATAGCATTTTGAACTTCTAAGGGGTAAGATATGCACATTTGCTAGACAGTGGAACCTAGGCAGAAAGAGGGGTTTGACAGGCCTCTTGTTTGTATGAGAATTCAGTGAACAACTGATAAATGAGTGTGTACCTGAGTCTTGACGTGCTGCTCAGGCGCCGTCACCAGGCTGGCGCAACTCAGCCACAACATCACCATGATGGACAGGAAAAGACACGCTGCCAAGATCCAGCGTGGCAGACCTGAACGCCTGCAAGAGAGAGAGAGAGAGAGAAATATACAGACAGAGGGAACAGATTCTTTACAGCCCTGTACACTGTTTCTTTTAATGATTCACTGCATTATTAACCCCTCAAACTGTATGTTGCCTCACATTTCAGTTCCTCACTCTTAGAATTATGTAACTTATGTATTTATATTCATGCTTCACAATAGTTATTGAGCAATGCATGATAATTACTAAATAAATAACCATTAAGACTAATAGCTGGCACTGCTGGAACTGTTTAACCTCTCCCACCTTGACATGCAGCCTAGGAAGTCATGCTCAGCAGCAGGGTCCTCGGCATGCTGGTTGCTGTGTTTTCCTTTTCCTGCGGCCTTTGCTGCATTTCTTTCCCCGTGCGATCGCCCTCCTAAAAGGGTGCAAAGGCAGCACTTTCAGCAGGAGGTCATTGATTTTGTGACCTGTAAGCTTTCAAGAAACTACAGCATTGCGCAGGGCGTGATACAAGCTAACCTTTAGATGTTGCAGTTATAGCCAGCAATATCACACGTGGGTTGTTGTATTATATTAAATTTCTTGTCAAAAGTGCAGATTCTAAATTTTCAGCCCAAAACATTTATATCATGATTTATTGTGTGTACAAAACCATCCTTTAATTTTTGCCACTAAAACAAGTGTAAAAAAAATTGCAGTTGCATTTAAATAATTACATACAATAAACTGAATTTAGATTTTTTTCTTTCTAGACTTTTAAGGGTTAAAGGCAAGGCAGAAAATGGATCAGCTGTGTTTACAGGCCAGGGCTGGGCTTATGGAGAAAAGAGCTGTAAACAGCCTGAAGAGCTAAAGGCTCTCCATCTTACCAGTGTGTGGCCGCTGTGTGTGTGGGTTGACTTGGGGCCAGGGCTTGTCTGCAACACTGGAGCGAGGAGCCTGCAACTCAGGCAGGGAGTACTCAATCTCAGGCTGGCTCTGAAAGAACCAACCAACACAGCGAGAGCAGGAAAGTGTGTTAAGAGATTTGTCCTGGAGAGGCTTCTGAATAACATAACCTGGAAAAGACTAAAAGATGACTAGCATATGCTTCTACTTTTTGCAAACTGGCCACAAACTGAGTCAACAGACAGAAAAACAAGATATAGATACTAATATTAAAAACTCACAACGTAGGGTCCATGTTGATCTTAATTCACATCACCTGTGGCCCACCTAAAGAGGGCTGGTATCTCTGTGCCACCCCTACGTCTTCCACCTTGACAAAGCTTAAGTTGGCTTCTTGTGTGAATTTCCTGTTCCACCTTAAATGGTGCCTGAATGTAACTGCTGCACAATTTAAGGTGGAATGGGAAATTGAGATAAGAAGCCAATTTCAACTTTGTTCCACCCTACATTTGGGAATGTAAACACACCACACAATTCTGAGACCACACTGTGTGTAGCCATTTTTTAAATGATCTTTGGATTCTTCAACCTTCAAAAAGCCATCCACCACAATCAGATCCTCTGTAGGTCCATTCATTTCCCGTCACTGGCCACCCGTGCCAAATGATAAGAGAATCACCATTGCACTATACAAGCTGGCCACTTGTGCAGAGTATAGGGTAATGAACGAAACGTTTAACATATGCATAGCCACTGTTGTATGCCAAGCAGTAAGATCAGGTAGAACAGAATTATGTGACTTTATGGCTAAATACATCATCATTTATTAAAAAAACGCTTTCTCATCCTCCTATTTCACATTTCAGCTTTAGCAACATTCTAACTTTTACACTTGGCTCTAAAAACTCTTTCTGCAATATTTTGAGGTTGACATACCATAAACCTCAAACACTGTTGTCTTCTCCTTCAAATAAAAATCCCACATCTGTAAAAGAAGCCTGTAAAATGAGCCAATTCCAAAATTCTACACTGTTATGCAAACAGTCTTGACATTAATATTTACACCCCCAAAATTTCAATACAGAACAGCAGCAATGAAAATGTAGAGTCTACTGTTCCACACTGTAAGGGCAATGCTGGCATTTTCATATCCTTTCCAAGGAACTGAACTATTAAGAGGCATGGTTGATGTTTATGTTTAACTGAGGCTGAAGTTTCCAATTTACCACCTTTTTAATCGGACATTTAATTTCATCTTAAATGCTACAGTATATCTAACCAAATAGTATGATGACCTAGATTATTTACAGAGAGGTTTATTGTATTTTCCTGTCTGTTTTACATGTTGATTCTGTGTGGTCATCACAGTGCCTCACTGTAAACCAGAAATTTAAAATTATTAAACCAAATTAAAATTAAAAATCAAATTATTCAGCTCATCAAACAATAGTGAAAATGGCATCTGAGCATTTTTCATCCAGACCAAAGTCACATACCCTTGACATCACATAAGTAGACATACACTCATAAAAAATAGCTGCACCCAGAAGGAATCAACCGATAGGAATGAAACTTGGTGGGTAGGTTTGACATTGTGAGACATGCAAATGACATGCGAATCAAGTTTCACATGGATATCACCATAGCTCTCTGTTGGCAATTGTGCACAGAAGAAGGCATTCATCAGTGACATTAAGGATCTTGGAGACCTACACGAACCATGGAGAGGGAGAACTGACAAACTGTCCAACATGCGTGGAGTGACCCAACAGCTACAATTGTGGACATTCAATAACGCCATCCTCTTGGTGCCAGCACCATTAGCAGACAGCTGCATGATGCAGGGTTACAGGTTGCAACGACTGCCTTTAACACCATGTCAATGTCGCCAAAGACCGCAATGTTGTCGTAACAGACTGTCATGGAGTGACTCAGAATGGCAGCGGGTCATCTTCAATGTCGAGTCCCACTTTTGTCTTCTTGGAGACGACCAACAAATCCATTTGTGGTCAGCACATTGCCAGACCCATCCCCAATTGACAATGTGTGGGATTCTATTGGATGCACCATAAACACTTAACCTGCAAGATCTGCAATAACTGTGTGAGAATATTCAAGCTGCATGGGATGGGCTATCACAGGACACCATTAGGAACATCTACAAGTTCATGCCGAGACGTCTGGCATGTTGCAATAGCAAACATGGCAGCCTGACACCGTACTGAGAGACACTATTTCTGTATGTGTAACTCAATAAATATTGCCCATATCAGTCTAAATGTATCACCATTTGTTGTTCTTGGTAACCTTTATCTTCCTTCCGAATACCATTTTAATTCAACACTTACTTCTGGATGCAACTGTTTTTGACGAAGTGTACGTAGACGAATGCATTCTATGGCACCTTTAAACAACAGAACTGTCATTCTGAATATATACAGTTATGAGAAAATATATATACAAAAATCATAAGAAGAAACTCTGTCTTTACTTTGATGACTTGTTACTGAATGTTACTGTGACCCACCAAAAAAAGTTCTTCATGAACTCAAGAGCATTGCCCACTGAAAGTAATACCCGAGTATCATTTCACTCACCTTGCTGAACATGAGAGCCTATAATGCCTGTTACAAAACGTGTAACAATTTTAATGCACAACACAGCCGTTTCACTTAACACTCATCCAGTACACTTTGTTCAGGGTGGCTAAAATATTGTTTCACGTATTAAATATATATGCACCGAAGAGGAGACCAAGGTGGCCCCAGTCAGAATTTGCTTAGTCAGCTAGCACTACTTGGAGAACAGCAAGAACACTTTGTCTGGAAAAGGGTCCACATTGTCCACGGACCTTATCAGTAACTATTTCAGAAAATGACTTTTATATTCTATCACAGGTTTGGGAACACGATTAAGCTGTTTCACTACCAAATAGGCTGTCCATTGAATGATTATGCTTTTCCTTGGTAAACATTTCTGAAGTTACCTTTCAGGAGCATCTTGAGATCTACTAAATGCTCCTAAATGCTTTGTGGTGGTGGCCCAACCCCCAAAGCAGACTGTCCTCCATATGAGGCAAACTAAATGTTAGCTATATGGATAAACACAAAAGGGCTGACACTGAAAAGACTGAAAAGGTGCTTGAAATCAACAGATGTTATCAATCAATGGCATATAAATATTATATTTTATCATTCATGTAAACACAAAGCACAACTTTCTTTAGTGCAACACTAAATCCATGACTTCCATCTCACTAGATCAGAAGGACAGACATTTTACAAGCTCTCAGTGATCATATTCAAGACAAAGAACAACTAACACGAAAACAATTTGTTAACAGTACCCAAAGTCTGTGCCACCACATTTCCATTTGAAAACATTTTGCTGCTGGGAAATGCCCAGTTTGCATTTGCCATGATTTAGAATGCTGTAAGTGAAGTTGTTAAAGAATCCTACAAGCGGCCCTACGAAGGCCCCATGAAGACATATGCTGCAAGAAATGCTATATAGAATGGGTAATTTGGCACGCATCTCCTTAGACTGCCCAGGTCCCACTGGTCCAACATAACCTCAAGCCTCTCACAGTCACTGTTATTGAAAGCCATCCTGTCAAAAGCATTGAATCCAGATGTCGGTGAAGGGAGAGGATCAAAGCGGCAAAAAACCGAACATCTTAGGAAGTTAATGTTCACTGGCCACAGACCGATGGAATCTTGCCATTAGTGAAAGCGGTCTAATGTGCATCTGTCACGCATTACCGCAAAACATGCCAAAGGTGATCAGCAGTGTTCACGAGACTCCACCAAGACAAGAGGTTGGGATTGCTGACTTAATTGTAAACAATCTCATTTCCCTTATTTGGACTTTTCTTTCTCCGGACCCATCTTACCTCCTCTTCCGCTGTAGCGGAACAAACCTTGCACCATGTCCATGTTGAACTCAGCTGGAATTTAAACAAGATGCCAGACCTCATTTGAAACAAGATTTGGTCCCCCTAATCAGTGGCTAGTCCACAGTGGATTTATGTTTATTCTCTGACTCTGAGGAAACAGGCTGATTCCCCCTGATTACCTCTGAGGGACTCATCAAAGGCATGGGCAGAATGGATAAACATGATTAAGCCCAGGCTGCTGCTTAACCGATGGAATATGTTGCCCCATGAGTGACATCCAGTAGGTCATGGATTTCCCAAACGCCATGCAGACTCTTCAGAATGCTAGACTGGAATGTGGCTCTGCTGGAAAACTGGGTAGATAAAGCTCCAGTGGGATGCCCATTGCAACAATCAAGGCATTGGTAGAAATGATTGCATATGTATTATTATAGATCTACACATCACCCTGCATTTCTTATCTTCTATTTATTGACTATTCACCTTCCATTCATGTGGACAGTCAGTGAATATATGTCTGCTTTTAAGAGTTTACATCACACTCAAGAGGTTCCCCCCCAAAAGAAAAATATGCTCTGCGCCATTTAGACCACTGAAGCAATAGACCCATCATTAGTCCCCCTCGTTCACCACAAATGGCGTATTGCTATTCTGAGAAAGTGCTAGTTCTGTAACCTCACTTTTATCATTGGATATCAACATGCTGCCTCCTTGGTCTTGATTGGCCCCTCCTTTTGGTAGGTTCTTTTGCCAAACTCAATATTTCAAGTGACTGGCTGTCTGCCAGCTGCCCACTAAACACAGGCTGGTTTGGCTGAGCGATGGCCTGTGGATGTCTCTTTCTCACTTCCCCCATGTCATAACCACAAGACAGACATTCATCACGGCTCTGGATAAAGAAAGACAGGCAGACAGCCTTGTGATGGCTTAATTCTACATTCTTGAACCACATCTCTAAACCTGTTTTGCTAAAGGCATGTTTTGTCTTGGCTTGCAGAATCTGTTATGTTTTTGCTGATGTGAATAGCAGTGCTCCGACTTTGGAGTTCCACACTGTAACTCAAAGCAGATAAACTTGAACTGGAGACTCCGGCTTAAGCATGAACCCTGGGAGACACGGTCTGTTTCTGTAGGGGGGGAATCACCAAGCGGGAATCACCAAGCGGTCACTCTAGTCTACACACGTTTTAACACTGTGGTGGAGAAAATGCTGTACAAGAGCTGCCTATGTTTTGGTAAGAAGACAGTAAGTGGCTGCATAGTTTTGCATCATAAAATTTAGTGCCCTTTAACACCTTATCAGGATCTAAGCAGAGGAATAAAAATAACATTTTCTTCTGTGCATCAACACACACACACACACACACTCAAATATGCCTGTTTGTAATAGTTTGAAAATGAAACATGGTTAGGTTATATACTTCAAGACGTATACGTGATGACTTTTCACTGAGAATAACCCTTCACCAGGCAAGCGGCAATGTGATATGAGAGGCAGCAGTCAAAATGCTCATGGCAAAATCTGTAACTTCAGTATTTTGTGTGGAAAAACATCCTAACATCTGCTCATCTGCTGTCACTTACAGTCTGAGTTCATGTTAGTTCAGATTGTTATTGAGGGAATGTAAGGAATGAACAGACTCTCTATGTAATGATAGTCTTCAGCCTTGATTTAGTCTTGATTATCCAGCTAGTGTGTTCACCAGCTCCACATGGGGTGCACCTGTATTACTTAACAGCTGGGTCTTGGCGGGTAAGCCAACACCATGAACGAAGTGACATTTTGTAAACTCCATCAGCGAGCAGTAATGCCCTCCATGAGTCATTCTGTTAGTGCCAGCACCATGTGCCAGCACATGCACACAGACTATTACGACTGCCCTTAACACCACATCAACGTCGCCTCCAATGATGTTGTGCCAGACCGTCAGGGAGTGACTCAAAATGGCAGTGGGTCATCTTCAGTGATGAGTCCCGCTTTTGTCTTGGGAATATTCAAGCTGCATGGGATGGATTATCGCAGGACACCATTACAAACCTCTACAATTCCATCCTGAGACGCCTGGCACGTTGCGCTAGCAAACATGCCGAGCTGACGCCATACTGAGAGACACTACTTCTGTAAGTGTGGCTCAATAAATATTGCCCACATCAGTCATCCTGCCTTGATCATTAGTTTCATATTAGTTGCAGCAAAATTAGTAGTAGTTGGTGAATTATGCTTCAAGATTAATAAAATAATCATCAATAAATGTTTAAAAGTCTGACAAGCTCACATCAGCTGGGCTTACATGACACACATGCCTGCAGTAGAACTGCAGCTCAAATTGGCACAGTAGTTTAGAAAGAATTTTGATAGTATTATACTCCCTGATTTACACAGTATATTTCATTTTATATGGACTTATTCTAGTATTTTATGAAACTGTTTATGGCATTGCTTAGCCAAAATATGTGACTATTTAGGCTTGTAGTGTGCATATGATTGATGGGGTTTATCTTCTGTTACTTGTTAACTTGCATTAATAAGTCACATTATTTAGTAGCCACACTACCCTCCTATCTTCAGAAGAAAGCTAAAGAGGCAAATTAAAAGACGTTAAATATGTCTCCGCTGACTGGCTACATTGCGGGTAAGGGGAGAACTGCAACCAAGTCTTTAAAGGGGTCAAAGACTAACCTGGAAGACGACCACCTTGCCATCATCAGCCTGCAGGTAGAAGGTCCAGGTGGAGGAGATGAAGCTTTGAGCGGAGCTGACGATATCGTTACACCAGCTGGACACAGCGTCCATCACTGAGACAGGCTTGGGACGGTTGGTCAGGGCTTTGAGCTACAGAAAGCAATCCCAAGTGGCTTTTAGCTGTTTGGTTTAAGACTAATTGGATACGAATGTCAGAAGATTACAAGCCCCAAAAAGTCAAACTCCTGGAGTCTTACCTTCCTCCTTTTGATCTCAGGCTCGGCGGGTTGGCTGGCACAGCCTGTACTGCAAGCCTCCTGCTCCAGCAACTTAGTGTACGCCTCCTGGCACGCTGCATACAAATACATAGACACATACACGGTACCTGTCAGGTACTTCCATCTCCATTCACATCTCAGTACAGCCTGGCAGTCATCAATATCAACAGACATCTGAGCAGCTGCTTCTTCCACCAGAGTGCAGCATTGATTTTCACTAAAGCTGCCTCCCACAGCATGGACAGCTCCAATTGAGACTGTTCTGTCTCAGACAGCGCTGTTTGCTATGAGAGCACAGCTGCTACTGCTGAAGGGGGAGAAAAAAAAAATCTCCAGACAATCTCCAAGACAAAGACTAGCGATATGAGCCTTCCAACAGTAAACTCCAAAGGATTCCATTAGATACCTTCTGAAGAGACACTCTAATGCTACTCTGTGGTGTCTTTGTGTGGTCTCCTATTGTTTAAGCAACACTATACCAGTCCAGATGTACTCAAGGCCTTACCTCCCTGGCATTCCTCCTTGCTGTTGTTGAAGCCAGTGTTTCCATTCACAAACTGGCAAATGGAGTAGAGGCGGCAGCCGCGATAGCATGCGTTCATGATGGAGTCCTGCAAACGCACAGGGAGCTTTGTAAGAGCTACAGTCATATCAGATGCATATTTTCATTTATGCCATTTTGCAGACGTTTTATCCAGAGTGACTTATAAAAGTGCTTTGTCGTCTTCTTATCTTGGTGCATACTGTATGAGCTAGTGTGAATAGACTAGTCCAAAGACCGGCTTGAGCTAAGACACTTCACTTGCTACTGGGATACTTAGACACACAAAAACCACAAGAGATTTTTTTACTGAGAAGTTTTTGTTAAAAGAACAAACTGACTGTGCTATCAAAATTATTATCTTTGTCAAGTGAACGTTATTACAATAGAGATTGTTATAGGAAATATATTATTCTCTATGGAAATAAAGTATATATACAGAGCCATGGGCCTGTAGGGGCGTATAAAACTATCATAAACATACTGATATATATATATATATATATATATATCAGTGTTATGTTTTGTGATACTGTATTCTCAATTCTAAAAACACAGTATCATGTAGAAACACATTAATGCATAGTTTATGCATAGGCTCATAGCAGACAGTAGTTCATTTTGTGTTGTGTTTAAAACCCTGAATGCTTGATAGCAGAGTTGTAAGGTTATGATTTGAGAATCTTCTACTCCGTTAACAAATCTATGCATATGGTGGTGTGTTCCTATGCTATGGCACTCTTCCTAGGTTTTAAAATATTAAGATATACGCTGTTCACAGTTTTGCAATATATTGGAATATACTGAATTGTAACCCCCGCATCACGATACGTATTACATTGCCAAGTTCTTGCCAGCACACAGCTCTACTGCACTGTGTGACCAAAAGTTAAAACATTCCTTTTAATCAGTGAATTTAGTTCATTTACACAGCATGTATGTCCTTAGATAAGCACTGACAGTAGAATAAAACACTCTGAAGCAGCCACACAATAAACTAAGGCCACCTTGCTTGATATAATACCCCCCAACTGGAGTGATGGAGCTCCATTCACCTTTGGAGTGGTGATCCAGAACCAATCATCTTCAACTTCATTCAACTTCCTGACCTTACTAACGTTCCTCTGGCTGATTCTCCTCATCTCTAATTACACCCTTTATTTCAAAGGAAGCTCTGGACGAGCAGGTATGATGACTATAAACCTTTAGACACTGAGTATATGTTTAGGTTCCAGTGAGGTATGCAAACTGTTTTCTAGATCAAATAAGTGTTAGGGAACCCTGACTGTTAAGACATATAGGGTTTACATGTCCAGTACAATTCAAATTTGTTGTATAAACCAAGCAAAATACTTTATTTATTATTCCAAATAAACAAAAACATTTTACTAATATGCTACCATCTTTGTTACTGAATACAGGAATTTTGCTGATTTATCATGTTTTTTATAATAAACAACCATCCCCATATGGTTTACATGTTGTATTTTCATAGTGTTGGACGTATACGCTGTTTTAGGGCATACAAGCCTCAAATGTCAGGGTTCCCTTTAAGTGAAATGTCTTCTCGTTTATTTTATCCGTCTTACATAACCAGTTATTTGAAGACAACATAATTCATTAATGTCAAACAAGCCTGATGGGTTCATGAGTTTGACTGTAAATAATTTGTGATGCTCAGGAACCAAAGACATTTGCTTGAAATTTGCTATTTAAGTCTTACTTTTCTGGAAATGTGTGTGAAATATATATGGTTGTTTAAAATGATCTTGCTTAAAACTTATCTATTATCTCTCGTCTAATCTAACATTATCATTCCCAGTGCACTGCCTGAGATACGAATGAGTACCCTGGTCTATTCTGGTTTGAGCTGGTATAGTATTGGTCTGGTACTGGTTTAACTGGTCATCCAGCTTAGTCATGCTAGTTGGCTAGCATGCCAGAATCAAAACACAACATGTGCTGGTTTTGATGGTGTCCAGCATATTACCTTCCATCGCTGAACAGCATGACAGCACCAAAACACGACATATGCTGCTTTTAATGGGGACCAGCATATTAACTTCCATTGCTAACCAGCATGTCAGCACCAAAACACAACATATGATGGTTTTGATGGTCACCAGCATATTAACTTGCATTGCTGACCAGCATGCAGAAATCAAAACACAGTGCTGGTCTATCCTAGTTCTTCTAGCAGGGTTTTATAATATTGCACTCTACATTATTGCAGTCTATTTCTCCAAATGTAAAAAGGGCAGTTACTGGGATGTATGATTTAAATTCTTGCTTAAAAGCATAAGAGCAGCAGCCCTGTTGCCTGCATTGAGAGAGGATGCTCCAGGCTTATTCTCATGTAGCTCCCTGGCCCAATTCCCTGAGCTTACATAATCATGTAGGGATTTTATAAGGAAAACAATAGGCTACATAATGCACTGTCAAATTCTAATAAACAGCGCCGCCAGACGGCTGAGATGAAAACGTCAGGAGCCTAATGGCATTATCTCAGAGCCGCAGTGTTACACCGCGCAGTCCCACTGCTGCCTGACCTGTAAGTGACCGTGGTCACTGAGATCCAGTGCACGACTACATATCACGTATATTCAAGGCACTTGCGGTCCAGTGATGGAGATGAGAGAACGTTCATACAAACACCGAGTTTTTGGTACCTATATGGGTTAGTCTAGATTCGACAGTCTCGATCAGCCTGTGCGGAGCTCTGGCTGGACGCAATGGCATCCAGCTGATTGAAATGACTACAAAAGCATTTCGCTGATTAAAATACTGCATCTAATCTCTGGTGCGAGGAGCTCAGGAGCGCCCCCTAGCACTGCACCTGCCCAAGGTGATGCTCAGAGAGCCCAGAGGAAAATGAAATCCAAGCCCAACAAAATGGAGCAGCCTCCTAGATTATTATTCAGACGTGGTGTTCCCAGCCTGAGGTGGGGAGACACTGGCGAACCTCGCAGCGAAGCACTTTCAGTCTCCGTCTCCTTCTGTAACCGCGGCTGGTTTACAGGCCCGTATCTAACAATGAAGATCCACGCGAGGACACGGCATAATATGCTATGGGCGGTCGAAGGAGGGATGGGGTGCGGGGGAGGGGGTGAGTAAACGGCTATAAACGTTGACCGTCACTTTATGGTTCTGCTGTATACGGCCCATTGCTCACGTCGCAGAACATCAGGCTACAGGTCGCGCATCATAAAACAGCCCTATAATTTTGGGCCTGCTCTTCAGACTGCAGGCTGCACGCACGGGGCAGGGGACGTCCATGCGGGCAGGAGCGAAGGCACAAAAAGCCCTATCGGGGCTATAAAGCCTATAACAATTAGGAATCAGCCCGATATAAACCTTCATCATAACGAGGATCCACTACATCATCGCCCCGCCTTCTTTTGGGATAAGAATCTGAACTTTAATGTGCATGGATAAATACAGGCTCCCTTTTCGGCAGGTTGCACCACCACATTTCAAAGCAAGAAAAAGGGGTGCTGCAAATGGCTGCGGCTGAGCGAGAAACTGCCCACTTTGCACAAACCCCCCCCCCCCCACAAGGATCCCACTTTCACTGCTGCACCTTGCACACGCGCTTTAGCTGATGCACAGCAAACGTTTCGCTGGGCTTCGCTGGTGTCACTTACTTTGGCCGGGCTTTTGTTTCTGATGTTGATCTGGCATTGCTTTTTGCAGTAGCTGATGTCGCCCAGCTGGTTGTCGAACAGGTCGGCGGACGTGGCTGCCAGCGCCACGCAGAGCAGAGAGAGGAAAGCGGGACCGCTGCGCGCCATGCCGCCCACCCGGAGCATCTTCTGGCCGAATGCAGTGAGCAGAGAGGCGGCGTGCACTGCGGGCTCCTTCCGGCTCGACTCCCCCGCTTGCGCTTCGATCTACATCTGCTTCGCCAGCGTTATTTTTTTTTTCCTCCACCCGTTTTGGGGACAGACCCGGCCTCGTGGGCTAGGATTGGCTGGTCACCGCACGCTTCCTAAACTACAATTGGTTCTTGTAGAAGCAGCCTGAATTAGGATTGGCTGATATCGGAATAAGTATCAGCCAATTGTGGCCCAGGGGGCGGGGATAGCGTTCCCTTAGAGTTCTAGTATGGAAGAGGATAATCTATCAACCAATCCCATCGGCAGGAGGGCGGAGCCATGCGGAATACGGGTGTGAATTAAAAACACCACCGCTTCGCTAAGGAGGTTTTGAATGCGCCGTGACGTCTCGCCTGATAACACCCTCACGCACGCGCCTGCCGCTTTTCCGCACGCGGGTATCGCTGCATTAAAGCCTCTAAAGTGCACACAAACACCCTTTTTCACTTTCCGCACCACAATAAATCACGGTTATGAATCGTCTTCATACATAAACTCATCAGCCAAAAAATTAGTCACCTGTGACTGAAACGCACCTAATAGCGTGTAATAGCTCCAGGAGTATAACAGCTGTGATTTGACTTGACATGGACTGGACAAGTTTCTGGATCTAGGCGACATCAATGTTCAGCCACTCTTGCATCAAAGAACTGAGAATTGCACAGTTCAGCCAGGTTTGGTGGATGACTTCCCTGGTTTAATTCTGAGAAAAACTTCCTGTAGACTGGGAATTTTGCCACTGCTGGTAGACCCGTATGTCCTTCACACTATGGCCTTTGGCACGCCCAAATACAATCACTCCTTTTTACCAATCATTAACATCTGATTTGGAGCCATTTTCCACACATGGAACGAGGCATTCACTGCACTGTACCTCCCTTCTCAGTGTATGATTCCCGTCGCTCACACCCCGCAGGTATTTATAACCCCATCATCCTCGTGCAGGAGCCTGAAGTTACTACCACTCTAAACAGGCAAGGTTACTCATGTTTTGTCCAGTAAGCTTATAAACATACTCTCATTGTCAAAAGAATAGTTGCACCCAGAAGAAAATGTCAGGTTGCAATGCTATTGAGAAGGAAGACAAAGATTACCAGGAACAAAAAATGATAATAAATTTAGACTGATAAGAGCAATATTTATTGAGTTACACATACAGAAGTAGTGTCTCTCAGTATGGCGTTGGGCTGCCATGTTTGCTAATGCAATCAAGCCAGACAAAAGTGGGACTCATCACTGAAGATAACCCTCTGCCATTCTGAGTCACTCCATGACAGTCTGGCACAACACCATTGCAGTCTTTGGCGATGGTGACATTGTGTTAAGGGCAGTCATTGTAACAGTCTGTGTGCATGTAATCCTGCATCGTGCAGCCATTTGCCAATGGCGCTGGCCCTAACAGGATGACTCATGGAGGACATCACTGCTTGCTAAATCGTGGCTGTTGGGTCAGTCAGGCCCATCTCTGCTTGCTTCATAGGCGTGGCAGAACTAGAAACTTTGCGTGTCTCATGATGTCAAACCTACCCACTAAGTTTCATTCCTGTCGGTTGATTCCTTCTGGGTGCAACTATTTGTGCAACTGTTCTTTTGATGATGAGTTTATAAAGAGAAGTATATTCATATCTACAGTAACATGCAGTCATGTGCACACACAGCATGAGGCCTGTGCAAATGGCATGGCACATTTCACAATTTAAATACGTTAAACTTAAAAAAATAAAAACTGTGTCTTGAAATATGCCTGTGGAGGATATGACTGGGGCGTTCAAACTTTTGCATGCCATTGTACAGTATATTACCATCAAGACTACTATACCTTCTTAAACTTAGAACACCAGGTCATATGATTTGTGTGATGCTTACCTTAACTATATCCCAAACATATGGATGCATAGATCTGTGTTTACAGTGAGTTCGTTTTGCTGTCATTAGAGCCCGACCATAATCCTGACAGGTTTACGACATCTGTTCAAACCATTACTGGTAGTTTGATGCTTAGAGTAATTTCACAAGATGTCTGTTTATTTCTCTCCAATAGCCTAAAGGAGACCAACTGCTGCTACTAATATTAAAGCTGTATTAAACATATTGGGAGATTAGAGAGTCAGTCAGTGTTATTTGTGTGTTCTTTACGGTGTACATACTCTAAGGGTCATATACAGTACCAGAAAATAAGAGGTACTACAAATGTACCCATAACGAAAGCACTTTTGCTGCTATATAGAACCATTTTAAAGATGTTCTTTAGAGAACCATATAGTCAATTTCCTGTATCATAGGGAAGAGCCATTTAATTATGCAAACAACACATTCAGATTGTTCTTTGACTTGTGACGGTTCTACGTAGAGTCTCTGCTCTGTTTACTAAAATACCCTTGAAGAGTTCCTTTTAAGGATGTCACCCATATGAGTTAATGCTGAACTTTTGTGTAGAATCACTAGTTGAATAAAAATGGCACATGCACTTAATTAAATAGTTTGATACTTTTCAGAAAACTGTAATGAAGATAATGTTCTTTACTTTTAATACTTTTACTAAGAAGTTCCATTTGGTGTTTAGGAGGGAATTTGTCACTGGCTGATAACCTTTCTCTTTTAGTAGATATCTTTACATCTATATAAAATATAAACACACTATATGTCCACTCAGGCACCTCTTAATGAGTTCATTACTGACTGTAGGTACTTTAAAGTGCACCCAGTGCTGACACAGGTGTTCAGTCATGCCTAATAGAATGGATGAGCTGAAACAAATAACTAGTACAGACCAGTATGGTAGTCTATGCTGGTTTAAACTGGTCTATGCTGGTTTGAACTGGTCTATGCTGGTTTGAGCTGGTCTGTGCCGGTTTGAACTGGTCTATACTGGTTGAAACTGGTCTGTGCTGGTCTGCGCTGGTTTACACTGGTCTGTGCTGGTTTAAACTGTTCTATGCTGGTTTGAGCTGGTCTGTGCTGGTTTGAGCTGGTCTATGCTGGTTTGAGCTGGTCTGTGCTGGTTTACACTGGTCTGTGCTGGTTTAAACTGTTCTGTGCTGGTTTGAGCTGGTCTGTGCTGGTTTACACTGGTCTATGCTAGTTTGAGCTGGTCTGTGCTGGTTTGAGCTGGTCTGTGCTGCTATAAGCTGGTCTACGGTGGTTGATATTGGTCTATCCTGGTTTAAGATGGTATACGCTGGTTGAAACTGGTCTGTGCTGGTTTAAAATGATATACGCTGGTTGAAGATGGTTTATGCTGGGTAAAGTAAACTGTTATAGAGCTGGTTTTGCTGTTTTTTTTTTTTTTGTCTAGCAGGGTAGAGTCATCATATCCAACACTAACCATATATAAAATTCCCAGCACTGGGCTGAGAGCAGTGGAACTGTGCCCTACGGAATGATCTATCCGATACCTTTGGGATGAAGCAAAGTGGAATTTGTGATCTCATCATCCAATATCAGTACTTACTAATTCTTTTGTGGCTGAATGCTATCAAATCCTTGCAGTGAAGTTCCAGCATCTAGTGTAAAGTCTTCCCAGAAGAAAAAAGGCTCTTACTGCAGCTAAGGAAGGGGGGTTGGGGGTGGGCACAAATTCACTATTTACAACCTTACTTTGAGATGAAACGCTGAGCAGGTGTCTGGATACTTTAGAACATGTATAGTACTTGAGGTTGCCCAGGAATCCAGAGACCTGACTGACCTTGATTTCCAGTTTTGGGTGGTCAGCTGAATGAAAAATGGGCCAAAGGATAACGACTGGCCAAACCGAGGAGTATCCTAATCATGAGTGACTGGGGAAGATGTGGGAGGAGCTTTAGGAATAACTTACTCCAGACTTCCAACAGGCACACAAATCTTTCCAACAGCTCTGAGCTCAGTATGAACGCTGCGCTCCACGATGACTAAAGCGTCACACACCTGGCGTGGTTAGCGGGTTCATGTAAAGAGGGGCTTTTTGGACTTTCTGCCTGAGTGACGAAAATGGGTCGTCCGTGCATCCGCTCCCAGCAACGTGATGAAAACGGTTCACGGAGCACCAGCGACACGGTGAAGATGGCATTAGCGGCGTGGACTGCATCGTTTCTGATCTTCATCCCGCACGTTTTTACCTCGCCAACACGTAAGTAGGCTGGGCTGCTCGGTCAGTGCTGGGGTAGGCTGATCCATTCTCCATTCTCTCGGTTAGTTCACTACCAGAGGAAGGTGCGCACAGGCCAAACCGACCTTCATGCTGGCCCCGGGCGAAATGTACAGCAAAATCGGGAAGAACTGAATATACACCTAAAGTGTTGAATCAACTTGCTTGCGGATGCTGTGGATGTTAATTAACTCATACATGTCCAACAACTTCCACAAAACGTGTTCTGATTGGTCTAAAGTGTTGCAACATTGTTTAGTTATGCTTTGGTAGATCCTCCAATAGCACCCATTTGAATTTTTACTATATGTAACTTCCATACTTTTACTTATAAACAAGTTACCTCTTAAAATCACTAGATCTAAAACACTAGAGTTTTGGATAATAAGTGCTAAACTTTTTAGTTATAGTTATAGTTTGATTGATTAAAAATGTTGTCAAATTTGTGTTATTTCAGACAATACATGGACCAAAATTATATAGTATGTTTATAGGAATTCTCAACTTTTAATGTGAATTCATTTAAATAGATTATTCCAGATGACTGAGAATTTCCATAGTCCATTGGTCATGCAGCTTTCAAACAATGTAAAAGAGAACTGGTGTGTTCAAATGAAGTAGAAAAATAAACAATGTTTTTTTGGATAGTAAATGTTTTTCTTCACAGCAGCATTAGGATGTTCTGGATGTAGGGCTGGGCGATTTGGCTAAAATATTATATCACAAAACCTCAAGACATTTTCACAATATGCACCATGATACTTAGTTTTTCTGAGAACATACAGACCTGTAAACACGGAACCTGTGCGGCCACATATGAAAATACTGCAATAATAATAATAATAATAATAATATTAATAAACAGACAACTACAGTTGTTTTATTCAATGTTTTACAAACTGCACTGAACTAGGTCAAATAAACCAGGCCTAATTGTGCTCACACTATAATGAAACATGTAGATGGTCGGTGTTCCTTAAGTACTGATGAAATCCATGTTATATCCATAGTCAGCAAAGAGTATTATGGCATAATTCATCGCAATAATGATTCAGTATCATCGTATTACCCTCCTCTGACTGGACTATCATCATGTCCCCCTTATATTATTACATTCCCCCATACTCCAAATGACTAATACAATAGATGTCTATTTCACCCAGAAAGTTTTCAGGTGACACAGACTTTAATTAACTTGAACTTCAGTGCAAAACTGATGAAATGAACACCAGACATGCCTTGGGGCATATAACTCAGAACTATCCCCTTAAAGAATATGTAATCTATAGCATAGCATAGACTAAAGACTTATGTCATACCACTGTTTTGCTCTTTAACTGCTAAGCATTTTGTTTCATATGCCTATCACAACATTTCATTTTATTCCTGGGTGAGTCGTTTGGGGGCAGAAACAGAGAGACAGAGAGTGGAAATATTTCATCCAGCAGACAGAGAAAGGCATTTTGCTCATTTTGTTTAAAAATCTTGTCCACCTCCCAGTGAGTCCACAGTGTCCCTAAAGGAAATAAGTAGCAGTGCGCTCAACCAGTCCAATTTGCCTTCAGAGCATTTGTCATAAATGTGAATAAATATGAGCAGTGCTGACAAAGAGGAGGAAAATTTGGAGGATGGAAAACCACTTAAGCTCTTGACAAACGACCTCGTGTGACCTCTCCAAGCGATCTCCCAACTGTTGAAGCATTGCAGTCATAAATCCAGCTCCAAACTCCCGTTTCTGCTGGTCATAAATACAGACTCTTATTTTTCTGACCCCCAGACTTGGCTGTGATCTCCCCTCAGGACCCAGCACTTCCCGTTGGCTCCAGCCTAACTGTGGTGTGCACTGTTAGCTCTGAATTGGGGCTAGAGGCCAGCACGATGTACTGGACGCTCAATGGGAGACGACTGGCCAAGAGCTCCTACACTGTGCTCAGTCCGACAGAGCTGAGTGTAACACTGCACAGACTCAATGGTTCCCAGCAGCAGTCAGGGGACAACTTGGTGTGCCATGGTGGCAACGGGGACGTGCTGGCGGGCTCCTGTCTTTATGTTGGAAGTAAGTTTGATAGAATTTCTAGAAAATGAGGAAAAATGGGGTATTTAATTTAATGGCAAAATGCGTAAGACAGCATGCTATACTTGTGATGCAATTTGTGGTTTTTGATTCAGTTATTAACTTCAATGCTTATTATTATTATTATTATTATTTAATTAGAACTTACTGAAATGATATGGTCATTTCTAGGGTTGTAATGCTTTAAAATCTAAACTCTAAATAAAAACAGAAGGCAATGATTTAAATCATTCCAACCCTGTATGTAATTAAATATGGTTCAAAGACAATAAATCAAATGTTGAACCTGAGAAATGGAATAGTTTTTAATTGTGTTCGCTTTTAATGCAGGGCCGCCTTTAGGCACAATATCACGTCATGTCCATTCAATAATTAACCCCTGCATACAGAGATTTCTCCAGATTTTCTGAATCTTGTAATGATATTATGTATGGTAGATAAAACCGACAGTTCTTGATTTTACGTTGAGAAACATTATTCTTGAATTGTTGCACTATTCGCCTGTGCAGTCTTTTACAGAGCGGTAAACCTCTCCCCATCTTTACTTCTAAAAGACTCCACCTCTCTGAAATGGTCTTTTATACCCAGTCATATTACTGACCTGTTGCCAATTGACATAGTTAGTTTTGAGATGTTCTACCAGGTGTTTTCATTAGCATTACACAGTTTCACCAGTTGTTTGTTGACTCTGTCCCAACTTTTCTACTTTTTCAAAATGGACATATATTTAAAAACAGTAAACAGTAAAGTTTGTCAGTTTCAACATGTTTCATATGTTGTCTTTGAACTATTCTCAATTAAATATTGGGTTTATAGGTAGTTTAAATGCATTGCATTCTTTTTTTATATTTTGCACAACATATTTGGATATATATATACACATACGTGGCATGCTTGGCTTTTGATCCTTATGATAAATTGTCAGAACGTTTTAGCCTCCATGGCCTTTGTCAGATGAAAGAAAAAAAATATTAACAGTGAGTAAAAATATTTTTACATATCATTACTAGTGAAAGTAATGGAAAGGTCCACGTAGTCCCCTAACATGGCTGCACCTGGCCAACAGACTGTTTCTGAGGGGAATACAAAGAAAACAGTAATGAATACAATTCAGTCAACCATACAAATACAGGCTCAGACTGAGGCTGTCATTGTGATTAGAAAGGATGAGTTTTTATTTTCTCTTTGTTTTAAAAGTGCTGATTTTGAGGAAGTTCTAGGAGTACGGTATTTACGAATTAGAGTTGTATTAAAAAGGCACACTGGAATATTGTCTGATTTATTCTGACTGGTCTTTTAACAGCATGTATACACTAAACAAAATCTGTGCTAAAACACAATTGAAGCGCCAATGCAACACACTAGTCACAAGCTAATATCCCTCCTGAAAAAAATCAGCTGAGACCAGCACTGAATTCATGCTAGTCCATGCTGGTTTATCCTAGTTGATGCTGGTTGACCAGCAAAAACGTGCTCAAAACGCAACGAACGGCCAGCATCATGCTTCAAGTTTTTCAGCAGGGATGTTAACCCTGAGCTAAAACACTAGCCACAAGCTAACACACTAGCCGCAATGCTATCATACAATACAAAGCAATACATATTATACAAATAATACAAAAATCCTAGTAACTACTGTACTGTTGTAACCACCGACTTCAAGCACAGACCAGCATATTAATACTTGCAGTGTAAAGGCTGAATCCTGCTTCACTTTTTAGCTCTTAATGATTTTTAGCTCCTAATGATTAGATTGGATAAGACTGGATTAGAGATGGAACGATAACATGGTTTCTTTGTTTCATTTTGTTTCTTTAGACATGTCTAAGCTTTTAAATAAGACATTTTTAATTGAATCAGATCATATGGGATGGCAGTCTTAATGTACCATGCTCAGACTATCCAAACAAACAATCTGCTACCCGACAGGAATGAATACATAGCCAATAAAATTTGATCAAAAACTGCAGTTTTTCCACACAAGAAAATTTCATAGGCTACATATGGCTCCTCTTATTTTCATGTGACTTACTTCACTCTACAGTATGTTGCGTTACAAGAAATTCTGTGGTATTCCAGGCTGGGTTTGTTGCAGATCAGATTAGTTCTTTTTTCCCCCAGATATCTACGCCAGCATTTTGTGCTGGGTGCAGCTGGGTATCAGATGGGTGAAATCTCTACTCTGGATCATCTAGTTGTCCTGTTTGTGTGCAGTGCCCCCAGAAAAGCCAGCTAATCTCTCCTGCTGGTCACGGAACACCAAAGACCTCAGCTGCAGATGGAGCCCTGGTGGTCAAGGAGAGACTTTCATAAGTACAAAATACGTCCTCAAGTACAAATTGAGGTGAGACAGGGCATTTGATGGCACTACTATTTAAAACACCTGCTTCTCACTGTCTATAAAGTTCAAATTGTGAGCCTGAGAGAAGCAGGATCGTAAACTTGCCGTGCAGGTGGCTCTAAGTTGTATGACTTGTGCTCTGTCAGCATGTGCTGTTATTGAGAGGTTTGTGCGATATATTTAGTCAAGACTATTTTAACAAGTCTTAATTGGTGTGCAGATGGTATGGCAAAGAGAAGGAGTGTGAGGAGTACAACACCGGCCAGCCTAATACATGCTACATCCCTAGGGGCTTGGCCATTTTCACACCATATGAGATATGGGTAGAAGCATCCAATCAGCTTGGCTCTGCCACTTCTGATGTCATCACCTTGGATATCTTAGATGTGGGTAAGTAGGATACATTGCCAGTGTCTTCTGAATCAGACTTGCAGGGGTGTGAAAGCAAAGCTGAAGCAGACAGAACGGCTTGGGATTTTCTTTCTGCGAGTATCTGGCCAGCACTTCCCAACAGTGAGCTCATCCTCCACCTCCTTTAAGCAGCATTTCAGCATATCACATATGGTACACACACTTGCCTGTGAGAGTGGGTTTTTATTAGGTTTGGAAAAAAGAGAGAAAAAAAAAAAAACATCAGTGATGTTTTTGCAGACATTCGAAATGTGGTCTTGCCTTACAACATGCACAAGTGAAGAAAACATCTAAAGCACTAGTTTTCCCAGTAAATGTTATTGTGAGGGATTTGTCTGGCCATTCGGTAAAACTTAAGAATGAACAAGAATGTAAAATTTAGGCAAAGGATTAGCACCGGCAGAATTATCACAGTAAATGATATCATCGTATTCGAAATTCAGTTATGAAGTACCACATGTGAGCATTACAGAGCTCATTACATGTAGCCTGCATTTTCTATGGCAAAATAATTTCCATATACTCACCAACTAGGCTAGCTTCTAATATTACTTAAAGCTTGACTATGTAAGGTTTGTGGATTTGGAGACCTCTCTGGTGGAAATGTGTAATTGCATGCAACTTACTGAAGATTTTTTAAAATGTTGATTGTGCTTTGGACTCATTTGGACTACAGGTCCCACAGGGAATCAGGGAACCATTTGTCCTGCAAAACAATTTTACCAATATGTTTTATCCCGCTTCTACCCGCAGTCCTGTAGACTAGTTGTCATCTGCATTAGGCTGTTCACTAATTTGTGGGATTTATGCGTTGTCCTTTTGCTGCGCATGGCACTAAAAGTTGGCCCTGCATTGCAAGATAGCAGGGTGAATCCTTTGGGAATGCAGACCTCTACTTTGGGCCTCTTCCACAAGAGGATGAGAATCTAATGGTTGTGAGCATGTATTCAAAGAAAACACAGGCAAAATTTGGTGAAGGACATGCCTTTTCAAGGATGTAAATGAATTAGTACATGCCTATTCTGGACTCCTTTTACTTTCCGTACACATTCTTTCCTGAACCTGTGTGTGTGACATATGTAGAGGTGTTTCATGTTGTCCAAAAAAACTCCCACAAAGTTTGACCTTACACCTCTGACTTTTATATTATAAATTCAGGCTGTAGTTATATTTGTGTAGCATAAGCTGAATAGCTGTCGTTATATTATACATTTCATTATAATGGCACTTATTTAAAGGAATGCAATATTTGATAACATCATTTATCTGCCTAAGGCTAGCGTGGGATAAAGCATCTGTGTAATTCCTGGACAGACTGGGATTGAAACATCCGCCCAGATGTTTATGTCAGACTTATGCAACAGACAGCACACTAAAAACAATAACAACAGAGCGCCAAGCTACGTCTATCACCATGCTGTTACATTACCAAGAGGTCAGTTCAAACTGGACTGCTGTTACAATAGGAGATCCAGGTTCAGTGAATTACAGAGAGAACTTGCTCCAGAATTACTACTTGAAAGCAACAAACAGGAACATACTGGACTGAAATCACATAATTAATCTCTAATCACTTCTCTAGGTAAATCTAACCCATCTTTAATAGGGCTTAAGATAGGATTAATTATCTTAGCTATATTCTGTTAAATCTCCCTTTTGTGGCCCACAAACATTGTAAGAAGATGCTGGGAAGGCATGGGGATGCAGGCTGCATGGAATGTCCCTAACCTCTTCTTTCTACATTCTCTTGGAAACAATAAGTCTTGGAATTCACTTGATTTTTCCCTGGAGGCAAGCTGGATTTGGTGACAGCGCTTCATGTTTGCAATGAAAGCATGTCTTTCTAAACCAAACACAAAAACAGTTCATGCAATAATCACTGACTGGAGACTGATAATGACTTTATCATCATGTATTGCTAAACCAGTTAATGAACAGAACACATAAAGACTCAATAACAAAAAGAAAGTGGAGTTTTGCTGTGCTATTCTTTTTCTATTTTGTTGGGACTTTTGATGACGGATGATTTGATCTTAACTGGAGCTTCAACCTATTGAAACACTTCCCTAAAACGGGGGTTGAGGTTTGAGGTTTACCAGCCAGGACCTCCTAGATATACCTAGTTGAGCCATTGGGCAAGGCACTTAACTCCCCATTGCACCAGGTGGTGCTGCTCTTCTGATTACATAATGCTGCTCACAGATTGGGCAGGGTTACTCAGCAAAATAACAGATTTCCATTGGCAGATCAATTATAACACAATACATAACCCAGAAAATCATGCTTCTAACGTGGTTACATATGATTACATATGACAAATGGAAACCCTATCAGAAATGCACTCATCATCAAAAAAAAAAAAAAGACAAAAAAACTTTGTGGGTAGGTTTGACGTTGTGAGACATGCAAATGATTCAAGTTTCACACTCGGCCTTGCATGTGATGTAAACCAGGATGGGCCTAATCACTGCATCTGACTGTCCCAACAGCCATGATTGCGGACATTCAGCGAGCAGAGATGCTTGTACTACGGGACTACACGCACGCAGGCCATTACGATGACTTCCCTTAACACCACGCCAGCATCGCCAAAGACTGCAATGGTGTCATGCCAGACTGTCATGGAGTGACTCAGAACGGCAGCGGGTCATCTTCAGTGACGAATCCCTCTGCAGTGACCTTGGTCAGCACCAATATGGTCCAGAAGGCCTGGTGTCACCCCTACCAAAATCTTCAGGACCTGTGTGAAAATATTCAAGCTGCATGAGATGGATTATCACAGGACACCATTAGGAACCCTTTACAGCTCCATGCCAAGATGTATACATGCTCCATTAGCAAACATGGTGGCCCAGTGCCATACTGAGAGACACTACTTCTGTGTAGCTCGATAAATATTGCCCATATTAGTCTAAAAATAATTTTTTGTATGTGGTATCCATTATCTTCTTTTGAATAGCATTGCAGTCCAGCACTTCCTTCTGTGTGCAACTATTCCTTTGATGATAAGTATACCATATTTGTAATTTGGTAGACGGAATGTCTATAGAGCAGGAGGCTACAAAAAACACAGAGATTTAAAATAAAACGGAAGAGGCAACATAAAACCCTTAAACTCCAGTGGCCATTCTGCTGGCATAATGAAAATCATCAACTTTTGTTTTACCCAACTTTCTCCACAATCTAGTGCAGTAGGCAGTCTCACCACCAGCTAGGTCTCCCTCTATTCCATGATGCTACCAAGCTGTGAGGGCACAGGCTACCCATGCTTCCTCCGGGATATGTGAAGCCAGCCACCACATCTTTCGGATATCCTGTTACTTGCGCACAACTCTTGTTTCCTTTCGTGTTTCCACAGCTTGGTTGTACCATGCATTGTATTTGTTTGACTGAAATGTGTCCATCTTTTCCTTGTGAATAATATACATATTACGTCGACACAATTTGTTGTATTATATTCATGTGTAAATTATATACACAGTGTTTACTTTTTTCTGATCTTTTTTTTTTTTTTTTTTTTATTGATTATTGCTGCATGTTACAGTGACTACTGACCCCCCTCCTGATGTGCACGTGAATCGGGTGGGTGAGCTGGATGATCAGCTGAGTGTTCGCTGGGCCAGTCCCCCGGCCCTCAAGGACTTCCTTTTCCAGGCCAAGTACCAGATCCGCTACCGCCTGGAGGACAGTGGGGAATGGAAGGTACCGCCAATACATTCCCCAATTCTTGAGTCATACTTATTAGAGGGCCTTTCAAGAGGAATGCAAACAGTGAGGGAGAACTGCAGTCCTTTAATCAAAACTAATGAAATTGTGTAATGTCTTGAATAGCAGTCTTTAGTGTCAAGTTAATGGTGATTTATGTAAAGGCCTTGAACTGCGAATTAATTCAGCATGAGTGCCCTTAAGGGATTGTTACATGTGTAGTGGGTAGTGACACAAGTTTGTACATGCTGTTTCTGAGGGGAAACAGAAACAGTATGCAAAATATTTCTGCAGAACATAGTGGTAATATCATCTTTGGTGCGCCGGTGTCACTACGCATTTGTGTCCCATTAGGTGGTAGATGATGTGGGAAACCAGACATCCTGCAGGTTAGCAGGGCTCAAGCCTGGAACAGTCTATTTTGTTCAAGTGCGCTGCAACCCGGTTGGCATTTACGGCTCAAAGAAAGCAGGGATATGGAGTGAGTGGAGCCACCCAACAGCTGCTTCCACGCCCAACAGCGGTGAGATCCCACCACTGTATCTTACTGTTGCTGTTAAAGGATGGGTTTCATTTCTTTACAGCCTTTGAAAGGCATCCCTACACTGTGTGTGGTCTATAAACCAATACAAATCGTCCAAAATTATTTGGAATAAAATCATATTATATTTAATGGCCCTATATACACTGCCTGGGCAAAAAAGGCACAGTTTGGATTTAAATATACAAATACTTACAGAGCCTTTGATTGGATCATTACTGCAGTGATTAACATGTGGCAACAATTATTTTAACCCTGACCGATGCAGAAAGTAGCTTTTCATTTTTTAAACAATCATGTCAGATCCCATGGTCGTGGAAAAGATCTTACTCTGTTTCAGAAGGGTCAAATTATTGGCCTGCATGAAGCAAAGAAAATAATAAAGGAGATTGTTGAAATGACTGGAATTGGGATTTATCTGGTTTAAGAAGTGTCCAACGCATTATTAAAACTATTAAAAGGGTAGGGAAGAACAAAAATCTTGAATGACCACAATTGGAGATCGCTTAAACACCTGGTGAAGTTAAATGGTAAAAACCGACAGCAGAGCTCAAGGCTATGTTTATTAGTGACAGTAAGAGCGGTCTCACACACTCAGTGTGACAGGATTGGGACTAAACAGCTGTGTGGCCAGAAGAAAACCTCTTATCAGTGAGGCTAATCTGAAAAAAAAAATTGCTAGGGAGCATCTAGTGTGGACCTTGGCGCAATAGCAAAAGGTCATGTGGGCTAAATTCAGATTTACCCTCTTCCGAAGTAATGGGTGCTTCAGGATACACCGTGAAAAATCCAAACTAAAAAAGTTACTTCAATTTGTTACAAGCAATTACAAGAAAATTACTTTGACTAAAATAATTGTTCGTTTAAAGTCCTTTTTTAGGTTGAATAAATCAAATTCATTCGCTTATAACAAAATGCAGTAAGTTTTTTAGGTTGGACCAACGAAACACTTTTTCTAATGTTGGGGAAGCGCATGAAGAGATGCACCCATCATGATGGTGCCCACTGTACAGGCTTCTGGAGGCAGGGCAATGACCTAGGGTTACTTCAGTTGGTCAGGTTGAGGCTCAGCAATCTTATTTAGCAATAAAATAAGTCAGCTGATTACCTGAAAGTACTGAATGACCAGGTCATACCATCAATGGATTTTTTTGTTCAGAGCATATTCCAGGATGTCAATGCCAAGATTCCTCAGGCTCAAATTGTTAAGAATGCACCAGGAATCATTTTCACACAGTACTTGACCATCACAGAGTCTTGATCTTAAACCCATTGAAAGTCTTTGAGATGTACTAAAGAAGACTTAATGGAGTGTTGTCAATGCAATGTCAAAAAAGTAATGAAACTCTGGACAAAAATAAATATTTAGATGTTGCATAAGATATATATTCTTTTAAATACTGATACACATAAATTAGCCCATCCTGTTTGGCTGGCTTTACTGTACTTGTTTAAAAAGCAGCACTTCAGCATGAACAGGCAGATAGATGTAAATGTGTTCACAAAAAGAATGAACTCAAATCAGACTGGTTTTGTAGATTAGCTTACACATATGAACTTCAACAAAGTTGACTTGCTACATCAAACTTTTTTTTATCAAAAGAAATAAAACAGGAAAAATGTTTATGTAATATTGGCCCCTCACTTCTCTGTAAAGTCAGAGAAATTTACAACAGTGGAGATATACGTGGGACACCAAGGAACCTTGAGGTGCTATTGGGATAATGAAATGAATGTTCTTTCTTTCTTTTAAATGTCTTTCTGAACAGTTATTGCTCAGTATATCCACTGACAGCAGTCAGAGCTTTGAATAAGAACTCATAGCTTCAGTACCTCAGTTTAATAGACCTACCCCCCCTACAGATTAAGCTGCAACATCATGGGCTAATTAGGTTCAGTCCATATGTAACCCTAGAAAACAACAAAACAAGAATGTCAAGCAACTGGATAGGGATCTCTCATCAGCGCATTCGAAATGTCAATGGGCCTTAGGGAACAGTTGATGAATTCTTTTTTGCGAGTCTTCATAAATGCCTAGACTCAACCCTTTAAATATGTTCAGAATAAAGCGATGGCCACATTCATAATGAGTGGAAACAGCTTGTGATTATTTGCAGAAATGACAGGTTACATGACTTTCACATGGTCTAGGAGAGGAAGCTGTATCTTGCTCTTTTCTTTGCCATGCTTTTCCCCATATTGCATAGTTATTATGATTTATGCGAACTGGAGTTATTTACTTAAATTAATGCCACACCAAATTCTGCAAGCAGAACAGTGTTGTCACCTGCAGGTTCTCAACAGCAGTACAATGGTAACAATGTGCGTGTGGTGCGTCTAATTCTTTTGTCTCTGTTGATTAAGATGATAATGTTTTTGAAACATTGTTTTGTGCTCAAGCTGATAATATCAGCAAATTGTGGTTTTATTATTTCAATACAAAACTGGTAAAAGAAAACATGAAAAATAAACCTTAATTACAGTAATACTTCAAAATCTGTAGTTAGCAAATGACAAATCATGTCAGTCAGTAGAGCACTAATAGGAATTTAAACATATAAATATAAACATATATCATCTGATATTATCAGAATATTTGGCCTTAAAAGGTTCATATCCGTTTTATTAATTGTTATGTCACCCATAGAATGCTACACCTTGGTTTAAGCTAGGTTTTGACACCTTGTTCAGCAACCACGACAACTGTGACACCTTCTCTTTCTTTAGAACGGATGCAGAGCGGGTCATGTGAGCCAAAGTCAGAAGAGCAGAACAACACCACCCTGAGACGGGAACTAAAGCAGTTTTTCGGCTGGATGCGAAAACACACTTACGGCTGCACCAACGTCAGCATCAAACTTTACGATCAGTGGCGCGCCTGGCTGCAGAAAGCCCACAAAACCCGCAATCAGGTAGGAAAAGGATACGTCTCCCACTTGTGTTCCACCAAGTCAGCTTATAAATATTATGCTTGACAGATATGCTTATGACAGACGTTTGCATACCTGAAACTTGATGCTTACTAGGTAAAATAAGAAACACAAAGTAACTAGTGTACCTATATACAATTATGTGCAAAATCCTGAATGACCCCAGTCAAATGATTTTTTGTTGCTCTGTGAAAATAAATTAACACACGCTCTACAGGAAACAAACTTTTTGCAAATTTTAGTTCACAATTTATATTTATTTACTGAGTTTAACATATTCGGAAAAATATCAATGTAATAATAATATGAAGTAATACAAATATAAACAGTGACATAACTGGTCACATTTTTTCATTTTTTTAATGTAAATAGATTATCACATTAAAATTTTATTAAATGTTACTCAGAAAATCATCAAAATGTAATTTGAACAAATATACAACCTATATATGCATATCTATCTACGTATTATCTAGATTTTATATATATATATGTAATATAATATAATATAAAGGTTTGGACACACCTCATTCAATTGGCTTTCTTTATTTTTATTATTAAACAAACCAGAATATGTTTTATACTTTAGATTCTTCAAAGTAGCCACCTTTTGCTTTGACAACAGCTTTTGCATGCTCTTGGCATTCTCTCAATCAGCTTCATGAGGTATGGTTTTCCAACAGTCTTGAAGGAGTTCCCAGAGGTCCTGAGGATCTGGATGGTTGGATGCTTTGATGCTTTTGCTTCACTGTGTAGTCCAACACATCCCAAAGCATCTCAACTGGGTTTAGGTCAGGGGGAAGCCAGGTCACCTGATGCAATACTCCATCATTTTGCTGGTTAAGTGCGCCTTGAATTTTGAATCACTCACCAACAGTGTCACCAGCAAAGCACTCCCACATAATCACAACTCCTCCTCCATGCTTCACGGTGGGAACCACATATGTAGAAGCCATCCGTTCACCTTTTCTGCATCTCACAAAGACATGGCAGGTGGAACCAAAAATCTCAAATTTTGACTCATCAGATTTCCACTGGTCTAATGTCCATTCCTTGTGTTTCTTAGCCAAAGCAAGTCTCTTCTTGCTGTTCTTCCTGATTCACGCAGTCTCCTCTGAACAGCTGATGTTGAGATGTCTGCTACTTGAACTTCATGAAGGATTTATGTGGGCTCTAATCTAAGGTACTGTTATTTTGCAGTTTGCTGATTGCGCAAAACTGTCATCAAGGCAAAAGGTGGCTAGTTTCATATAAGGAAACATATTCATATTACTACACAATTGTGTTCCTTTGTAGTTTTGATGTCTTCAATATTAATCAATAATGTTGAGATATATATATATATATATATATA